>CM076685.1:106302063-107052063 GCA_038501925.1 Xenopus petersii | reverse complement strand
GTTGTTGCCTGGCGCGTTGCTCTGTAGTTATGTAGGAACTCTGTTGTAAATAAGTAAGATTTGCTGTCTGTAGTGCTTCTTTCAGACGTCTGTTGAATTGCTCAATTTCTCCATTTGCTTGTGGGTAATACACTGAAGATTTACTATGCACAATATTCCTCTCTCTCAGAAAGGATTCAAACTCAGATGAGACAAACTGTGGTCCGTTTTCTGATATTAACTCCTTTGGATTACCTTCTCTGCTGTAGACTGTAGACAGAAATGTTATCACTGTAGCTGATGTTATAGTTAATGGAGTGTCCATTGTCAGCAGAAGCAGTACTGACACTGACAGTGCATATAAACTTGTCTGGAATAAATATACCAGCTTTATCCACACTTAATACTGTGACATTTGTAGTAGTGACTTCATGAACATCTTTAGCAGAACTACCGCAGATCTTAGCAAAATGTCCTACCTTTTTGCATTTGCAGCACCGTATAGCTTTTGCAGGACATTTAACATGATTTGTAGTGTGTTGTGTTGAACCACAGCGAAAGCAGTATTTTATATTTGTATTTGCTGCACGGTTTTGCAGTGTAGGTGAATCCCTTTCCTTAGCACTGTATTTTGCCTGTGACTGTGCATTATTAGGCCACAGAGTTGAATTCACAATCTTTACATTCCCAGCAGTTCCCTGACTGAGAGTTTTAGCCTCTGCCGCTGCTGTTTCAATTTAGCCAGCAACTGTAATAGCCTTTGCAAAGGTTAAATCCTGCTCTAGGAGCAGTCTCTCTCTAATGCGAGGTGAGTTTGTTTTTCCCACTATTTGGTCTCTTAGCATTTCATCTGTTAGATTCCCAAAGTCACAGGTAACAACCAGCTCTCTCAAAGCTGCTACAAATTGTTCTGTGGATTCACCATTACGTTGTCCGCATTTATATCTTTCAGCAACCACATTTACTCTTGGCACAAAAAAAGTTCTTTATAGCAGTAAGTACAGTTTTATAAGTATCATCAGGTAATGGTAATGTATAGAATACACGCTGTCCCTCTGCTCCCAGGCAGTGAATAAGTAAAGCACGCTTTCTAGCAGCAGAAATCTCCCCTTGGTCAGCAGCAATAATGTAATTTTCAAACATACGGATCCAAGCAGTAAAAGGTATTGTAGGCTCAGCATGGTTTGGAATAAAGGGTGCAGGCTGCTGCAGAGGTAGAAGAGCCATCCTTGTCGCCATTTGTTATGTTTTGGGTAGCTGAGGATGAGTAGAGTATAACAGTGCTTTATTAGCAGAGTCATGCAGCCATTACACAACAGTAACTTTCACTTTTAAGCTTCCAGGAAGTATGCACAGTATGAGCACAGTGACATCTACAGGCCATTTGTATGAACACCACATATCTCCTTCCATTTTTGTTACTCTTGCTACTCCTATCCACATTCACTTCTATCTTTAATATATTTTTCTGCACTGTGTTCCCCCTTTATCCTACTCTTATTTTCTCTGTATTCTTTTACCCCCCACTGACTGTTTCTACTATTGCATGTAATTCTTGTACTCACTGCAGAGTGTAAATGCCTCATTCTATTTTGGGTAGCAGAAGAAAGCCCCTATTCTGCACACTGCTCTTGTACCCACATGTTACCATCTGCTCATATACAATACCTGTGGGATAAAACCTGCAGCAATGATTCAGTTAGAGAGAGTGAAGACTCTGCAGAAATGAGAAGAACTTTCCACCTCTATGCTGTTAAAGTACAAGCTACTCTCAGTAAGAGATTTTTTTTAACTTTTTTCAGCCAGATTTTGGCCTCCCCTAGCCTTGCTGAAAATCCGCCCATGGCGATAGGGTGCAAAGGATCTCTAGCGACGGTTAGAGTCCTGCAGCGGGTTTGGGTTACCCGCAAAAGAAGCAGGTACCCTGCGAAATGAGGGTAAGCTTTTCAGGTGCGGGTATAAATGCGTGACTTCCAGCACAGCTCTCTTACATCACCCAGCGCGCTTCTGTCCCTCTCGACTATCGATCACGTTTGATGATGTCACTTCCGATTTGCAGCAACATCACTTCTGGTTTGATGGTAGTGGGTTGTGGGTCCGGTTGTGGATAAGGCAGTTGTAGGTTCGGGACAGGTAGCGGTTCGAAGTAGGGTTGCGGGTAGGGTCCGGGTCAGGACTCTAGCGACAGTCTTGTTCGCTAGCGAATTGTCCTCTATGCCTGTTAGTGAATTGGTGATGTCCCTGAGGATGGGATCTCTGGCGAATTCAACCTTTAGTGAATCCACCCCATGGAATATGCCATGGTGCCCCTGCCTTATTCCCTTGTGCCTCTTCTACTATTCACTGTCCCTTTACAGCCCTAATTCTTAGTGGCTTCTTCACTTGTATCCCATATATAACACCCAATGGGGGTCATTTATAAAATTCGCGCAGCAAATATTTTTCGCAAATGGTTGTATTGCCCATTTTTTTTCCTGAACGATTATATATTGCACTGCTCTGCCCGTCTTTTTGGTTTTTGTGAATTAGCATTGTGAATACAGTTCCGCAAATGGTGCGCAAATGAGACGGGAGTTTGAGTGAGCGTACCCAATGTGCAAGGTTGTTGTGTGCGAAAATAACCCTGACAGTAACTTAAATTCTACATATAGAAATTACTGAATACACAAATTACTGAATACACAAGTGGAACGAGCATTACGCCATACACAATCATCACTTCTAGTGAACAAGCAGACTACCAACAAAGCTGATATTCCCTTGATCTTCACTACTACGTACTCATCTGTCTCCCCCAGACTGTCCTCTAGCCTCAGAGAGCACTGGCCAATGTTGAACATGGATGAATTAACTTAAAGGTTAACCACCCCTTTAAAGGAGAGATAAAGGTTAAAATTAAGTCTTATCAAAAAGGTCCACCTAAAGACACCAGAAAACCCTCAAAGTAATGCTGCTCCGAGTCCTCTGTCAAATGAAACATCACATTTCTTTCCTTCTATTGTGTACTCATGGGAGTATCAGACTTCCTGTTTTCAGCTTAAACCTCCAGGTCTAGGGCTTGAGCATGCTCAGTTTGTACCTCTTCGCCCCCCCTCCCTTCTCTGATGTAATCTGAGCTCAGAGCTATAAGTGAGCAGGTAGAGACCCAGGCACGAAGTGATGTCACACAAAGCTAATATGGCAGCTACTATCCTAAACAAACAGATAGAGCTTCTAGAGCTTTTTCTCAGGTATGGTAAAACATTCAACAGAATAAAGTTAGCATTCTAGCTTGCATTATTGCAGCTAATCTATTGGCAATAAAATGTCTCCATAGTGTTCCTTTTCCTTTAAAGAAAGAGGAGAATAAATGTGTGAAAGTAGGTAGAAGGACTCACAGTTGTAAAAAACTGGTACTTTTCACAATCATTTCCCATTGTCCTCTCAGCCCAGTCAATTAACCGATAGACAACTGTCATGTAATGATGGGAGTCCCTCAAGCATAATTATATATGGGTGAAATAAAAAATAGTGTTCCATATACTTAAAAAAGATTTCTACATATAGAAAATACATCTATGGGACAGAATGCTTGGGTTTCCAGATAAGGGGCCTTTCTGTGATTTAAATCTCCATAATTTAAGAACTAAAAAATTAATTATATCTTAGTTGGAATCTAGAACAAGCTACTGTATATTAATCCATATATATATTCCGGGAAATTCCGAATATAGGTATGAGCCCTCTATCACTCGTATGGCATATTGTCCCCCTCCCTAACAACGGTACCACGTTATGCTTTAAATGTTTGCTTTTTGTTACACGGGACGTCTATTATAATTTGAAATGAGGTTGCTAGGGGCTCCTAGCAACGTATTTTTGGCGCCAACTGCAGCCATTTTAAATGTCCTGACTGTACACTGTTATTTTCTTTTCCCTGACGAAGGCTCCAACATGGAGCCGAAACGTTGGATCTAAATAAACCTGGCACATTATTAATTTTTTTTGGTATCATTTATTCCCTTGGAGTGCTGTTATCTTGCCTAATACAATTTCTCTAAATTCAACTGGCACCCAGGCTTCGACCTTCTTATGGAGTGCGTTCCAATACCGATTTCTCTATATAGATCAACCACATCTGTGGTTGCTCAGTGGTACGCACCCAGCTAAAAGACTCTATTACAGGGTTTGTCTATCTGACTCCCTGGTTCTGTTTTGCCTTTTTTTGCCTTTACCAACGGTTTATTGGGAAAATCGGTTATCGGATAAGTGGGACATCAGACAACAAAACACTACGGATCGTGAGAATCACCAAGCTGTACACCTCTACATACTCTCTCCTCAAAGTACCCTAACGTTGAATCCTGTGATGGCGGATGATCTTTCTCAACATACATTTGAAGTCGATACTAGCCTGGACTTCGCCTTTACCATACAAGACGCAGACCGGATTCTGTTCTCAGAAACCCCGCTCGACATAGCAGTGAGTAAAACTAACCTTGATATCTACTGTACCATGAACTGATAAATCTAAAGAAAAAGGAAATAGATCTGCAACTGCACGGCATATATTTGTCAAACTACCATAGACAGAGACTCATCCCCCGTGGATTTAGAATTAATAATATCCCCACCATCGGCCGCAGTAACCCTGAATTCTGCGCAAAGTGGTGCGGTATTCTCAATAGATGTTCCTTTGATCTAATTTTGTTAGTAGTGGAACAAGTAGGTAAAGAACTGATAGCAATCAGAGATGATATAAGTAAATTGGAGGAACAATATCTAGAGTCACTTAAAAAGGACAGTGTTACTGATTGGCTCAACAAATTGAAAGGAGTGGTTGACAAACACAAACTTGACTTGACAAACTTTAAGCAAAACAAACTTAGAAAGGTGTCGGATGACTACAAAACAAAACGTGTCTATGGGTGGTTAATGGGGCTCAAATCTGATAATTATAGATCCCCATTTAGAAGGAGACGTCTCCCAAGAACCCTGCTAACAGTAGACAGTTCCGACCAATCAACTGACTCTGACACAACTACTGAAACTAATACCTCCAAACCTTTTTTAGGGGTAAAAACTCGCTCCACCATAGACAGAGACAAAGAAAAAGGAACAGGGGCTACACCAGACGGGGGGGCCGCCGCTCCAAGAGGGAAACCCCCCAGGAACAGGAGAACATAATATTTAATCTTAGCAAGCATATTTTGACTCCAGGCGAAATGTCTTTACTCTCCAAGGGTTTGTCTTTTGTACCTAGCAACACCCCTAATAACCTTGATATACTGATAGATATCCATAGATTTCAACGTAAACTTAAGCTAAAAGAGCACTTCAAGGAATCCCCTGAGCAGATTCGACCCCTTTTCAAGAATAAGAGCACATTTGAACCACCGAATACTCCGGCTCCCATTAGCACCTTTGGTAAAATAGTCAGCAGGGACATGAACTCCAAGCTTAATGATCCAAAAACCTATAATAACTTATCCCCGTTGGAGAGACAAGCTTTAAAAACACTAAAAACTGACAACGACTTAGTTATCAGACCAGCGGACAAAGGAGGGGCTATTGTCTTACTTGACTTTGTATACTATAGAAACGAGATACTTAACCAACTAGCGGATACAGGAACTTATAGACCACTTCCGGGAGACCCCACATCCAGATTCAAACGGGAATTAGACGAGGAACTACTATTAGCAAAAAATGCGGGTTGGATTGATCTGAATTGCTATAACTACCTAGTGACTGAATACCCTAGGACCCCCATTATATACACGTTACCCAAGATCCACAAATCCTTATCTTCCCCACCGGGCAGACCCATCATCTCGGCAGTGGGGTCTCTATACCAAGCGGTTTCTACCTTTATTGACCATTTCCTTCAACCTCTTGTACAACTTATGCCATCATTCACACAAGACTCTAGCCATGTGATCAAAAGACTACAATTACTAAAGAATATCCCCCCACAAAGTCTACTGGTTACGATGGATGTAACCAGCTTGTATACAGTCATTCCACACCAACAGGGAATTACTGCCTGTAGGAAAGCACTATTGACCTCACACACTGGACCCGTGCCTACTGAATTTCTTTTGCACTTATTGGAATTAACACTTACCAGAAACTTTTTTAGATTTGAAAAATCATATTACCTCCAAATATCTGGGACAGCTATGGGTAGTGCACTCGCGCCGTCCTATGCCAATCTGTTTATGTGTGAATTTGAGACTGCCTACATCTTACCGTGACTGGGGACAGATATTCTGACCTACTTTCGCTATATAGATGACCTCTTTCTTATATGGACATCATCCGAGAATGCTTTGCTACTATTTCAACAACATCTTAATGACCTCGACACTCCTATTAAACTCACTTTGAAATACGACTTTAATAACATTGACTTTTTGGATCTTAACATTTTTTTGTCCGACTCTACCATCGGCACAAGACTCTTTAGGAAACCCACGGACAGGAACTCTGTCCTTCATGCCAGGAGCAACCATCCTCCCGCCACTATCAGGGGTATTCCATACTCCCAATTCCTCCGGGTGATACGTAACAATAGCTCTAAGGATACTGCCTTGACACAGATAAGGGAAATGTACACACGGTTCCTAGAACGAGGCTACTCAGAGAAATTACTGAATACACAAGTGGAACGAGCATTACGCCATACACAATCATCACTTCTAGTGAACAAGCAGACTACCAACAAAGCTGATATTCCCTTGATCTTCACTACTACGTACTCATCTGTCTTCCCCAGACTGTCCTCTAGCCTCAGAGAGCACTGGCCAATGTTGAACATGGATGAATCCTTATCTTTACATCAGGTCCCGAAACCAATGATGGGCTACAAGAAAGGTCGCAGCCTGAGGGATCTCCTGATGCGCACAGACTTTCTGAGGATGGAAAACACAGAGAGTAATTGGCTAACAGCAAAGAAGAAACCTGGCTGCTACAAGTGTCCTGATTGCGTCACATGCAGGTGCCTTCTTACTGGTCCAGACTTCCCACACCCCCACACAGGAAAACGATTTAAGATTTTGCACAGACTTGGCTGTACATCAGCATTTGTAGTATACATCATTACCTGTCCCTGTGGGTTATATTATGTGGGCAAGACTACTACCACGCTTAAGGAAAGAATCAGCAATCATAGATCTACAATAAGTAAAGCCTTACGTGAAGGAAAGGCCCTTCAACCCGTGGCTAGACATTTCTTACAGATGGGACATACATTACCCACCTTTCGGTGTATGGCGATCGACTACCAGCCCCCTCTGGACAGAGGTGGCAATCGTGATCAAGCCTTGCTTAGAAGAGAATCAAGATGGATCTACAGATTAGATACTGTTGCCCCTAGGGGGCTTAATGAATCACTTCCATTGGGATGCTTCATGTAACTATGATCTGTGTTATCTCTCTATTTACATTTGTTTCTCTCTCCCCCACAATTCTTGCCACTATGTTGCTACTATACTGCTGATAATATGTTGCAATTATCCCTAAGTGTTATAATGCCATGATGTCCCACTTCCGATTAGCCTCTTAACAGTTCTTTCTGCTTGCGGTCACCGTTTACATTATTTATTTTTTCCTCTTTTTATGTCAATATGCCATCATTCTGGATAGCAGGCGTATCCTGGAGTAGATATGGTTGCGGACAAGGTCTCTGGGCGGTACCTACGTGCTCCCAATATGCTGATTACTTCCCTACTATGGCACCTTTGGCGTCTCTTTCCCTTGAGTACCTGCTTTCAGCATGTGGACCCCTTAATGATATTTTTCCTTGTGCTTGGGGACGACTCAGAGCGACCCACTTTTCATGCTTATCCTAAGCACCCGTTTACCAGAAAGCCAGGGAAAATACTGTGCCAATGTGGGTTTACTCTTAGCTTTTATTAGCAAAAAGTACCCCCCATAGAAGCCAGTCAGATCCCCTACTGTACCCCTTATGGGGCTAAGCATTGTGTGACTTTTGCCCTGCTTCGCTGAGCAGCTGCACCGCAATGGTTTACGGGTTGCTAGGCAACAGCCGCTGGGTCCGTGCTCTGTCTTGTCGGGTTCCGCTATGAGTTCCGGTTCACCTCTGCTGCTGTAAGTGCGGGTCGCGCTCCGTGCCTGGGTACCTCGATGCGCTGGGAAATTCCGAATATAGGTATGAGCCCTTTATCACTCGTATGGCATATTGTCCCCCTCCCTAACAACGGTACCACGTTATGCTTTAAATGTTTGCTTTTTGTTACACGGGACGTCTATTATAATTTGAAATGAGGTTGCTAGGGGCTCCTAGCAACGTATTTTTGGCGCCAACTGCAGCCATTTTAAATGTCCTGACTGTACACTGTTATTTTCTTTTCCCTGACGAAGGCTCCAACATGGAGCCGAAACGTTGGATCTAAATAAACCTGGCACATTATTAATTTTTTTTGGTATCATTTATTCCCTTGGAGTGCTGTTATCTTGCCTAATATATATATATATATATATATATATATATATATATAGATATGCGCAAAAACTTCTGGCGCCACAGATTTATTTTTTGTTTCACCCGATCAAGTCGCAGGTCGCCCAGTCCAAGGGCAGAAACTAGGGGTAGGCAGAGTAGGCACGTGCCTAGGGCGCCTGTTCTCTATCCCAGTCATTTTGCGATTCTGCTTGCGTGTTGCGTTGATTCATGCATATGACGCATCGTTGCCTAAGACGCCTGGCCTGGTTCTATATATCTATTGGGAAATGCCACTGCCCCGCTCATGCACTTTATGGGGGAATTAGCGTTTGGTAGGCAGGAAAGCTTAGGATTTTGAGCTTAGAGACAGGGACACCGAGGCTTCAGACAAAACACAAGTTTATTAAGAACTGGGCATTCCCAACAAAAGGCAACAGAAAATGTTCAGGGTACAGATCAGCAACTTCAATGTAAAATATTAAAGGTACAGTTCAGCAACATCAAAGCAAAACATACAGCCCTTTTACCGTTCCTAGGTAGCTCCTCTCTCAGCTGCCACTTCATTACTTGGCAGAGAGGGAATATTAACCCTACCTGTGCTGGGTATCCCTCCGCAATACATATCATGCAACTTACATGCACTCTTTTCAGGGCACTTTGCTGCAAGACAGTGGTGTTTCCCGAACACCCTGTCACAATATATATATATATATATATATATATATATATATATATACACAATATCTAGCAAAGAGTAGCTCTGTAGCATTTCAGAATTTCATGCATTTTATTCCCTTCATTAAATCTGCCTAATAGTGATGAGCGAATTTATTCGCCACCCATTGATTTGCAGAACGGAAAAATTTGCCCATAAGAAAGATTGCACATTGACTTTAATGCATCATGACAAAGTCACCATAACAAAAAGTGCCCATTGACTTTAACGCACTATGACAAAAATCCACCATAAAAAAAACGCCTCTTGACTTTATAGGGGTGGTTCACCTTCAGGTTAACTTTTACTATGTTATAAAATGGCCAATTCTAATTAACTTTTCAATTGGTCTTGATTATTTCTTTTTTATTGTTTATAAATTATGTGCTGTTTTCTCCTGACACTTTCCAGCTTTCACAAGACGGGTCACTGACCCCATTTAAAACAAAATGCTCTGCAAAGCTATAAATGTATTGTTATTGCTACTTTTTATTCCTCCTCTTTCTGTTCTGACCTTCCCCTATTAATAGTTCATTCATTCAAATCAATGCATGGTTGCTAAGGTAATTTGGACCCTAGCAACCAGATGGCTGAAACTGCAAACTGCAGAGCTGCTGAATAAAAAGCTAAATAACTCAAAAGCCACAAATTATAAAAAGTGAAAACCAATTGCAAATTGTCTCAGAATATTGCTCCCTACATCATACTAAAACTTTACTCAAAGATGAACAACTCCTTTAAAGCAGTTGGAACGAGGAAAATTGTCTCACGGGTAAATATCGTCGCTCATAAAAGCACCCATTGACGTTTGGCAAATTTTTCACCATTTCTCGAATTATTTTTCAGCGAAACGGGACAGAATCACTCATCACTACTGTCACTATTCTCACTGCTCTGCCCCCAGTCTCTGCCTCTCTGTCTGGGAAGGGAGGAGTATAATGATCTTATTTATATCCAAGAAAGGAATTATAGTCCAGACTATTGTTGTATCTCAACCCAAAGGACAACATGCTGCTCCTCATCCTCCTACAACTTCTCTACACCGGAGCTTCTGCAGGTAATTAATTCTATTCTGCTATTTGTGTAATTCTGTACATCTCTTCCACTTTGCATGGAATAAGAAATTATGCACTCGAGTCCCAGAGATTGATGGCTGGATGGATTTGATTTTGCTGCACAATGTATAATAAACATAATGTTTTGAGTGGATGCACTATGGGACTATATATATATATACTGGTCTTACTGGGAACCCGCAAAAGTGGGTGGGGCGGACTCCCAAATCCGTAGGCCAGGTTTTCAAGAGGCCCTAGGCCTATTTAGTACACCTGATGCTGAACAGCAGTGCTGAATGTGTGTGAGACAAACTGCTGGTATTGCTCAGCTTCAGGAGAGAAAGCAAAGCATTTATTTTGTGTTAGCCAGGAGGCTGGATATTTCTGTTAAACTGCTGTTTTTCGGTTACCTTCCCCCTGCAAGGGGAAACTTCTGCAGCCGCTGGAAAATAAACGCGGGCAGGAAGCCCTTAAACCGTTCCTGGTGTGTGAAGTCGCCTCTTTTGCAGCCTACCAGCGAGTGAACCCCCACAATTGGTGTTTCAGATGCGGGCAGCGATTGCCACACGCGGAAGTTGCCAAACCACAGTAAGTCTCCTGTGGGTATTGTGCGGACTGTATAGCTTATAAGTGGGATTTAAAGAGACAGTGCACTTAAAAGTTGTGAAATGGAGGATGTCCTCAAGTCTTTGCTTCAGTGCACTGCAACTTTACAGAAGGCCCACCAGGAAAGCCAGTTGCTACAGCAGCAGTGTAATGCCACCCAGCAGGAGGCAAATCGTCTGTTGGAGGCCCAGATCACTGCACTGGCGCAGGCTGCAGAGAAAGATCGGCAGCTGCAAATTGAGGTGGTAAAACAACTGACAGCCAGGGTCTCTGGGGATGCTGCCCTAGTCCCTGGAGTGCAACGCTCCATCCCAGGCAGCCACCTCCTGCAGAGAATGACTGGGCAGGATGATGTGGAGGCCTTCCTCTGTACCTTTGAGAGGACGGCGGAGCAGCAAGCCTGGTCGAGGGAGCAATGGGCGATGATTGTTGCACCACTACTAGTGGGGGATTCCCAGAAAGCTTTTTATGACCTGTCCTCCGAGGACACAAGGGACTATGACAAGCTGAAGTCTGAAATCCTGCGGAGACTGGGGGTAAACACCTCTGTGAGGGCACAGCGGGTCCACAGTTGGGAATTTAAGGTTAAGGGATCACCCCGCTCCCAGATGTATGATCTCATTAACCTTGTGAAACGCTTGCTGCAGGCGGACTTTCTTTCCGCGCCTCAGATTGTGGAAAGGGTCACAATGGACCGATACCTGAGAGCGCTTCTACCTGAATTACGCCGGTGGGTAAGTCAAGCCGACCCAAATACAGCAGACCAGTTGGTGGAACTGGTGGAGCGATACCTTGCCGCTGAGGACTTCACTACGCGGGCGGTGCCCACATCAAAGAGGACTCCTGCAGTGGACCGATCCAAAAAGTCGGCTACAGTGGAAAAGCTCAGCCCAGAGGACCCCGGTAACCCAGGTCTAGACCCGACAAGAGGAAGACCCCGTGGAGACAGCCCCCGCCAGGCCCGAGGAGCTCCCCAGTGCTGGAGGTGCAGAGAGTGGGGACATATTGCCGCCAACTGCCCAGCTGATCCAGAACCCATGGAGTGTGGAACGGAGGGGAAATTGTCTCTGTTCGCTCGACCAGGTCTCGTTGCGTATCCTGATGTACCAACTTGTGTCGTCCAGATTGGTAAGCGCACTGTGAATGCACTATTAGACACAGGTAGCTTAGTCACACTGGTAAACACACAGCTCCTGAAGGACTGTCCTTTAACGCAGCGTCAAGTAGGAGTGGTGTGTGTACATGGGGACTGTAAGAAATACCCCACAGCCTTAGTGACTTTTGTGACCCCCGCAGGGACTGTGTGCCATGAAGTGGCAGTGTCTCCCATACTCTTGCACAGTGTAATTTTGGGCAGAGACTTTCCCTTATTTTGTGAACTGTGCCAGGAGCAAGCTCCAGAGACTGAGAAAAGTTTTGAGCATGGTGAGGTGAGACCCCACCCTATTGAACTGGATACTTCTATAGAAACTGTTAAGGACAATAGAGTATCTGGGGGAGAGAAAACAGAACCACCCATGTCAGGTGTTATTGTAAGTGGTACTGAGGATGGGTTGGAAGATAGTGAATTGTTTCCCTTAGCTGTATTAGCTGGTGAATCTAAGGTAACTGCGGAGACCATTGAGGAACCTAGCATGCCTGAGCTAGAGGTCTCCCGGGATAACTTCGGAACTGCCCAGCTAGGGGACACAACACTCACTAAAGCTTGGGAAAATGTCAAGGTTAAAAATGGGAACCCCGAAAATCCTGGGGTAGATTGTGTATTTCCCCACCTTTCTGTACAAAATGACTTGCTTTACCATGTGGATAAGGTTCGAGGAGAGATTGTGGAACAGCTAGTGGTCCCACAGCCACATAGGAGAACAGTTCTCAATCTGGCCCATTCTCATCCACTAGGTGGCCACCTAGCGTATGAGAAAACCAAAGACAGAATGCTACAGAGGTTCTTTTGGCCGGGGGTACATAGTTACATAGTTAAATTGGGTTGAAAAAAGACAAAGTCCATCAAGTTCAACCCCTCCAAATGAAAACCCAGCATCCATACACACACCCCTCCCTACTTTTAATTAAAATTCTATATACCCATACCTATATTAACTATAGAGTTTAGTATCACAATAGCCTTTAATATTATGTCTGTCCAAAAAACCATCCAAGCCATTCTTAAAAGCATTAACTGAATTAGCCATCACAACATCACCCGGCAGTGCATTCCACAACCTCACTGTCCTGACTGTGAAGGACCCTCTACGTTGCTTCAAATGAAAGTTCTTTTCTTCTAGTCTAAAGGGGTGGCCTCTAGTATGGTGATCCACTTTATGGGTAAAAAGGTCCCCTGCCATTTGTCTATAATGTCCTCTAATGTACTTGTAAAGTGTAATCATGTCCCCTCGCAAGCGCCTTTTTTCCAGAGAAAACAACCCCAACCTTGACAGTCTACCCTCATAATTTAAGTCTTCCGTCCCTCTAACCAATTTAGTTGCACGTCTCTGCACTCTCTCCAGCTCATTTATATCCCTCTTAAGGACTGGAGTCCAAAACTGAACTGCATACTCCAGATGAGGCCTTACCAGGGACCTATAAAGAGGCATAATTATGTTTTCATCCCTTGAGTTAATGCCCTTTTTTATGCAAGACAGAACTTTATTTGCTTTAGTAGCCACAGAATGACACTGCCCAGAATTAAACAACATGTTATCTACAAAGACCCCTAGATCCTTTTCATTTAAGGAAACTCCCAACACATTGCCATTTAGTGTATAACTTGCATTTATATTATTTTTGCCAAAGTGCATAACCTTGCATTTATCAACATTGAACCTCATTTTCCAGTTTGCTGCCCAGTTTTCCAGTTTAGACAGATCACTTTGCAAAGTGGCAGCATCCTGCATGGAACCTATAGTTCTGCACAATTTAGTATCATCTGCAAAAATAGAAACAGTACTTTCAATGCCCACCTCCAGGTCATTAATAAACAAGTTGAAAAGCAAGGGACCTAGTACAGAGCCCTGCGGTACACCACTAACAACACTGGTCCAATTAGAAAATGTTCCATTTACCACCACTCTTTGTAGTCTATCTTTTAGCCAGTTCTCTATCCAGGTACAAATACTATGTTCCAGGCCAACATTCCTTCATTTAACCAGTAACCTTTTGTGTGGCACTGTATCAAATGCTTTAGCAAAGTCTAAGTAAATCACATCCACTGCCATCCCAGAATCTAGGTCTCTACTTACATTCTCGTAAAAAGAAATTAAGTTATTCTGGCAAGATCGATTATGCATAAAACCATACTGGCACAACTCATAGTATTATGATTTGCTATGAAGTCCAGTATCTTATCCTTTATTAACCCTTCGAAAAGCTTTCCTAATACTGACGTCAGACTAACTGGCCTATAGTTTTGAGGCTGAGAACGGGATCCTTTTTTGAATAGAGGCACCACATTAGCAATTCGCCAGTCTCTCGGCACAATGCCAGATCTCAATGAATCCTGAAAAATTAAGTAAAGAGATTTGGCAATCACAGAACTAAGCTCGCTAATAACCCTGGGATGAATACCATCTGGCCCTGGACCTTTGTTAATCTTAACATGTTCAAGTCTCTTTTGAATTTCTTCATGCGTGAACCATGCATCATTGTTGTATTACTAGAATTGGGAGTGTTAAGAAGGAAACCTTCACTTACTGGTTCTTCATTTGTGTAGACAGATGAAAAATAAGAGTTCAGAATCTGCTCTTTTATTTTGTTTTCATCAACCAGCTGACCCCCCTCTGATAGTAAGGGTCCCACCCCTTCCTGCTTCATTTTTTTACTATTGACATATTTAAAAAATAATTTTGGATTTTTTTTACTGCTTGCTGCAATATCCTGCTGCAATATCCTTTTCTATAGCAATTTTAGCTTGCCTTATAGCTTCTTTGCATGATTTATTGGCCTCCTTGTACCTTATAAATGTTTCGGCTGTACCAGCTAACTTGAAAGCCTTAAAAGCACGTCTTTTCTTACCCACCTCAACACCAACGCTTCTATTGAACCAAAAAGGTTTTGCTTTGCAACGACGTTCCTTGCTTACAAGTGGAATATACTGACAAGTATATTTATTAAGCAGCATTTTAAAGACTTCCCATTTTTGTTCTGTGTTTAACCCTGTGAAAAGCATTTCCCACTTAATATGTTGCAGAGATGCCCTTATACTGTCAAAGTTTGCACGTCTGAAATTTAGTGTTTTAGTTACTCCCTTATAGAATTGCTTCTGCAACAGAATCTCAAAGGAGACCATGTTATGATCACTATTCCCTAAATGCTCACCCACACAAATGTTAGAGATGAGTTCAGTATTGTTAGTTATTACAAGGTCCAAAAGAGAGTTATTCCTAGTAGGTTCTTGAACGAGCTGGAATAAAAAGTTGTCATTCAGCATATTTACAAACCTACTAGCTTTTTCTGTCTTAGCAACCCCATTACCCCAGTCAATGTCTGGATAATTGAAGTCACCCATAGCAACAACTTGACTCAGCTGTGAAGCCGCTTGTATCTGCAAGAGTAGCTGGGCTTCATACTCGACACTTATACGAGGTGGTTTATAGCATACACCAATGATAATTCTTTTTGATACCTTTTGCCCAGTCAATAATCTCTACCCAGAGTGATTCTACACCCTCACCAGTGCCAGCTATTTTTATTTCTTTAGCGCATGGCTTTAATTCAGGCTTTACATATAAACCCACTCCTCCACCCTTTTTAATCCCTCTATCCCTCCTAAAAAGGGTGTAACCATTTTAATTCACAATCCAGTCACATGTTTCATCCCACCAGGTCTCAGTGATACCAATTATATCATAATTTTTAGAGCATGCAATTAATTCTAGGTCTCCCATTTTACCTGACAAACTCCGTGCATTTGCCAGCATACAGCGGAGGTTACTACTTTTACTTTTGAAATGTGCATTACTTAGTGAAGAATTATACGTTAAGTTAGTATTATTCTGTTTTCCTTGTAACAGAGGGACCTCCTTAGCTGGTAAACTGTATGCCCCCCCTCACTCCTCCCCCATGACCCCTTACTAACCCCACTGCCCCGTCTACACTAGCTTCCCCATAATCCTTTATCTCACCCACCCCCCTTGCCTAGTTTAAACACTCCTCCAACCTCTTAGCCATTCTTTCCCCTAGCACCGCGGACCCCCTTCCATTGAGGTGCAAACCGTCACAGCTGTATAGGTTGTACCCCAACGAAAAGTCAGCCCAGTGCTCTAGGAACCCAAACCCTTCCTTCCTGCACCAAGACTTGAGCCACGCATTAAGCTCCCTAAACTCCCGCTGTTTTCCTAAACTTGCACATGGCACAGGCAAAATTTCAGAAAAGATGCCATTGGAAGACCTTTCCTTGATCTTAGAGCCTAGATCCCTGAAATCATTCTTTAAGGTCTTCCATCTACCATTTATTTTGTCATTAGTACCGATATGCACTAAGACAGCTGGGTCGTGCCCAGCCCCACCCAATAATTTGTCTATCCGATCAACCACATGCCGAACCCTGGCACCAGGTAGACAGCAAACTGTTCGGTTGTAGCGATCCGGATGACAAATTACCCTATCCACTTTCCTAATAATTGAGTCCCCTACAACCACAATCTGCTTAGGCCTGACTCTACACTCCCCCCCACCACTACTATAGAAACTGGTCTCCCGGCTGTTAGAGAGATCAGCCCCATCTAGAATTGCCAATCCAGAGTTCATACTCCCATCATCTTCACACAATCTGGCAAATTTGTTGCGATGTATAATCTCCGGATCAGCCTCCATTTTCCTTTTGCCCACCTTAGATTTTCTAACTGTCACCCAGCTAGCTGCCTCAACATCCTGCTGCTGTTCTGTTCCCCCCAAACTATCTGACCCCGCTAGGTCCTGCTCAGTGAGCAAAAGACTCCTTTCAAGATTGTCAATCGACCGCAGTGTTGCAATTTGTTGCTCTAGTGCTCTAACTTGAGCCTCCAAAGTGGCAATTTTCTCACAACCACCACAGAGGTAAGCATTTTGGATCTCTTGTTCCAAATCTGCATACATATGGCAGACTGTGCACTGAGTCAGACCTTCAATCTTGCTAGCACTCATTATCCCAGTTACAGATCAAAACAGGAAAAAATATAAATAAATATATAAAAAAAAAATGAGGGTTTAGAATAAACTTTTGACCTAGTTTGAACCTCCTTTAGTTTTCAACTCCGGTGTTTGTAACTCCACTTACAGATCCCCCACTTAGCTCCGGTGTTTGTAACTCCACTTACAGATCCCCCACTTAGCTCCGGTATTTGTAACTCCACTTACAGATTCCCCACTTAACGAGCAAACACTTAAGAGAAGCTAACACTAGAGCAAGCTCCACTGGAGTCCCAGGGGTTCTATTTATACAGTCTGTTCAGGTGCAACTAATCAAACCCCACCCCCTCAAACGGAGGGAAAACTGCAAAGTAAAGCAGGTTGTGACAAACTTGCTGTAAGCACACTAGCACACCAAACTTTGCTGTTTAGCACCCAAGACAGAAAAAAAAACCTTTTAAAAAAAATTAAACCACAGTAGTTAAATATAAACCTTAATATAAAAAAGCAGTTAAGAAATACTTATCCTTTTCAGATGATTTGTTTGCTTTAAGTTGCTTTAAACCTGTCAGCAGCCTGATTCAAACAGACTCACTGCAGATGTAAAGAACTATTGTGAATCATGCCCCGAGTGTCAGAAATCGGCCCCAATGCCCCATTTTCGCAGCCCATTAGTTCCCTTACCCGTAATCGAAATCCCATTTGATCGTATTGCCATGGACTTGGTAGGGCCACTAATAAAATCTGCTAGGGGGCATCAGTATATTTTGGTAGTCATGGACTACGCCACTCGGTATCCAGAGGCTGTCCCCTTAAGGAACACCTCTTCAAAGACCATAGCTCGAGAGCTGTTCCACATGTTCACCCATACAGGAATTCCAAAAGAGATCCTTACAGATCAGGGGACTCCCTTCATGTCTAGGGTGATGAAGGAATTGTGCAGGTTTCTCCAAATAAAACGCACATCTGTGTATCATCCCCAAACTGACAGGTTGGTGGAAAGGTTCAACAAGACCCTTAAGGGGATGTTAAAAAAAGTGGTGGATAAAGATGGGAGGAACTGGGATTGTTTACTTCCATATCTCATGTTTGCCATTAGAGAAGTCCCACAGGCCTCTACAGGGTTTTCACCCTTTGAGTTGTTGTATGGCCGCCACCCACGAGGGCTGTTGGACGGGGCAAAGGAGACATGGGAGTCTGAAGCCACCCCACACAAAAGTGTCATAGAGCATGTTGCAGACATGCAGGACTGTCTTGCAAAAGTAATGCCCCTTGTGAAAGAACATATACTTCAGGCCCAGCAAGCTCAAAGCCGCATATATAATAGATCGGCTCGTGTCTGAACTTTCCATCCTGGGGACAGGGTGTTAGTCCTGGTTCCTACGGTGGAAAGTAAGTTCCTGGCCAAATGGCAAGGCCCCTACGAGATTATAGAATGCGTAGGGGATGTTAATTATAAGGTGTCCCAACCAAACAAGCGGAAAAAAGAGCAGCTCTACCATGTTAACTTAATTAAGCCCTGGAAGGATAGGGAATCGCTGTCTGCTTGTCCTGCAGTTGTAGAGGTAAAGATCCCACAGGTGCCTGAGGTAAAAGTGGCTGAGACCCTCACTAACAGTCAGAAGCAGGAGATGAAAGAGTTTCTGATCCGGAATAGACAAATATTCTCAGACCAGCCTGGGCTTACTGATATTATTAAACATGACATTATAACTGGACCTAGGGTTAAAGTCAATGTTAAACCTTACAGGATACCCGAAGCACGACGCCAGGCAGTGACAGAGGAGATTAGAAGGATGTTGGAGCTGGATGTAATTGAGGAGTCCCATAGTGAATGGTCCAGCCCCATTGTCCTTGTCCCAAAACCGGATGGTAGCATCCGATTTTGCAATGACTTCAGAAAGTTAAATGAGGTCAGCAAGTTTGATGTATATCCAATGCCCCGGGTCGACGAACTGATAGAAAGGCTAGGGCAGGCCCGCTACATTACCACCCTAGATCTTACCAAGGGGTATTGGCAGGTACCCCTCACTGAAGGGGCCAAAGAGAAGACTGTGTTTTCCACTCCTGAGGGGCAGTGTCAATATAAACGCTTACCGTTTGGCTTACATGGGGCCCCAGCAACGTTCCAGAGAATGATGGACCGCATTCTCAAACCACATCAAGGATATGCTTCATCTTACCTGGACGATGTGGTTATCTTTAGCCCAGACTGGGAAAGTCATTTGCCCCGTGTACAAGCGGTCCTTGACTCTATCTGGAAGGCGGGTCTGACAGCAAATCCCAAAAAGTGTGCAATGGGGTTAGAAGAGGCCCGTTATTTGGGGTATGTTATTGGAAGATGGGTAGTCAAGCCACAGGTGTCCAAAATTGAGGGAATTCAGGAGTGGCCCCGGCCCAAATCCAAGAAGCAAGTGAGGGCCTTTCTTGGGATAGTGGGATATTACAGGAGGTTTTCCCCAATTTTGCCACCCTAGCAGCCCCGCTTACTGACCTCACAAAAGGGAGTAAAGCTGGAACAGTTACATGGACCCCAGAGGCAAAGGAAGCTTTTCTAAACTTGAAGGCATCCCTGTGCAGATACCCTGTGCTGATAGCTCCTGACTTCAAGAAAGAGTTTCTTGTACAGACTGATGCTTCTGAAGTTGGTTTAGGGGCTGTTCTGTCACAAGTAGTGAATGGGGAAGAACACCCAGTAGCATACCTAAGCAGGAAGCTAACCCCCGCTGAATGCAGGTATGCCATTGTAGAGAGAGAGTGCCTGGCCATCAAGTGGGCACTGGAGAGCTTGAGATACTATCTGTTAGGGAGGCAGTTCAAACTTGTCACTGACCATTCCCCACTTAAATGGATGGCCCAAAATAGGGAAAAGAACGCCAGGGTCACCAGATGGTTCTTGTCCCTTCAAAATTTCAAGTTCTCAGTAGAACATAGACCTGGAAAGATGCAAGGGAATGCAGATGCTCTCTCCAGGGTACATGCATTGGTGGCATACTGTGCTCAGCCCTACGGGCTTGAGCAGAGGGGGGGGATATGTGGTATGGTGACAAAAAGGTCCCCAGTTTCCTGGGGAAAAGTGATTAATGGTATGTATGTTGGGCCACGGATTCTCCGATATTGTTACTGAGGTGAGACCAGTAGTGCTCTTAGCAGAGAAACACAATGTCTCTCTGCAAGGTTTTTGTAATTGTTGATCCGGGACTGGTCTTACTGGGAACCCGCAAGAGTAGGGTGGGGCAGACTCCCAAATCCGTAGGCCAGGTTTTCAAGAGGCCCTAGGCCTTTTTAGTACACCTGATGCTGAGCAGCAGTGCTGAATGTGTGTGAGACAAACTGCTGGTATTGCTCAGCTTCAGGAGAGAAAGCAAAGCATTTATTTTGTGTTAGCCAGGAGGCTGGATATTTCTGTTAAACTGCTGTTTTTCGGTTACCTTCCCCCTGCGAGGGGAAACTTCTGCAGCCACTGGAAAATAAACGCGGGCAGGAAGCCCTTAACCCTTTCCCTGCCAGCCGTTTTGTTCTAGATGCGAACATCTACTGCCAAGCAGTTTTTAGATATTTTGCACTCTTTCACTTTAAGAGCCTTTCCTGGGGTGGTCTTTTAGTTAACCCAGGAAAACAATATATTGTTTTTTTCAGGACAACCTGAACTTTCACAATATGCAAGAATTTTGGTGTAATTCTACTTCTGTAAAAAAATATTGGATTCTAAGTGTCAAATAAAATGAAAAAAATCATGTTTCACGAAGAACAATCACATATATCAGAAACATCATTCATTTTATGTACGAGAACACAGCTGATTTAGAAAGGTCTATGTCTCCTGAACGCGACAATACCAAATATATATAGTTTTATGGAGATTTCTCACTTGTATAGCTCAAAATCTACAAGCAGTACACAACCAAATTTTGCCAAACATTCCGCTAACAGTAGGTTTACCCTAGAAAACTACCCATTACTAGAAAGAACAGATTCTGGTGAATCAAAAATGGGTAGAAATATCTTTGTACTCCAAACTACCAAGTTGCAATTGTTTCCTAAAGTTATAATGTTTTATAGAAATTGGTGAATTTTTTGAAAAATGACCTCAAAGCTTCCACTCTACAGCAACATATCTCCCACACATCATTAGGTATCAATGTAAAACACCCCAAATATAAAATCCTGGGTCCACTGAACAGTTTGATGCCCAATATGAATAGATGTACCCAAGCATGTGGCATTGGGGGCCCCAAAAGGAAGGCCCCCCGTTTGTTCTGTCATTTCAGATACTGCAAAATCAACACATTTACAGAGATTTGGGGGGCGGCAAAGGTAGAAAAAAGTACGTTCACCCCAGAAAACCATATATTTTCAGAAAGTACACATTCCCCTGAATCCAAATTGGGTATGCATGTCTTTCTACACCAAAGTACCAAGCGGCAAACCATTCCTAAATTTGGTGATTTTGGCGACATTTCCAAAAATCACCTAAAAATTTCTACCCTGCAACATCATATTACCCACATACTTTTAGGTATCAAGAGAAATCACCCCAAATATGAAAGCCTAGGGTCCTCTGAACAGTTTGATGCCCAATATGTATAGGTGTACCCAAGCAAGTGGCATATAGGGGCCTGAAAAGGAAGACCCCCATATGGTCTGTCATTTTAGATACTTCAAAATCAACACATTTACATCATTTTGAGGGGGGCAAATGTAGAAAAAAGTAAGTTCACCCCAGAAAACCATATATTTTCGGAAAGTACACATTGCCACAAATCTAAATTGGGTATGCATGTCTTTGTACTCCAAAGTACCAAGCCGCAAATCATTCCTAAATTTGGTGATTTTGGGGACATTTCCAAAAATCACTTAAAAATGTCTACCCTGCAGCATCGTAATTCCCACATACTTTTAGGTATCAAGAGAAATCACCCCAAATATGAAAGCCTAGGGTCCTCTGAACAGTTTGATGCCCAATATATATAGGTGTACCCAAGCACGTGGCATATAGGGGCCCCAAAAGGAAGACCCCCCTATGGTCTGTCATTTCCGGTACTGCAAAATCAACACATTTACATCGTTTTGAGGGGGCAAATGTAGAAAAAAGTAAGTTCACCCCAGAAAACCATATATTTTCGATAAGTACACATTGCCACGAATCTAAATTGGGTATGCATGTCTTTGTACTCCAAAGTACCAAGCCGCAAATCATTCCTTAATCTGGTGATTTTGGTGACATTTCCAAAAATCACTTAAAAATGTCTACCCTGCAGCATCGTATTTCCCACATACTTTTAGGTATCAAGATAAATCACCCCAAATATGAAAGCCTAGGGTCCTCTGAACAGTTTGATACCCAATATGTATAGGTGTACCCAAGCACGTGGAATATAGGGGCCCTAAAATGAAGACCCCCCTTGTATGGTCTGTCATTTCAGGTACTGCAAAATCAACACATTTACATTGTTTTGAGGGGGGCAAATGTAGAAAAAAGTAAGTTCACCCCAGAAAACCATATATTTTCGGAAAGTACACATTCCCACGAATCTAAATTGGGTATGCATGTCTTTGTACTCCAAAGTACCAAGCCGCAAATCATTCCTTAATCTGGTGATTTTGGTGACATTTCCAAAAATCACTTAAAAATGTCTACCCTGCAGCATCGTATTTCCCACATACTTTTAGGTATCAAGATAAATCACCCCAAATATGAAAGCCTAGGGTTCTCTGAACAGTTTGATGCCCAATATGTATAGGTGTACCCAAGCACGTGGAATATAGGGGCCCTAAAATGAAGACCCCCCTTGTATGGTCTGTCATTTCAGGTACTGCAAAATCAACACATTTACATTGTTTTGAGGGGGGCAAATGTAGAAAAAAGTAAGTTCACCCCAGAAAACCATATATTTTCGGAAAGTACACATTCCCACGAATCTAAATTGGGTATGCATGTCTTTGTACTCCAAAGTACCAAGCCGCAAACCATTCCTAAATTTGGTGATTTTGGGGACATTTCCAAAAATGACTTCAAAATATCTAACCTGCAGCATCGTATTAGCCACATACTTTTAGGTATCAAGAGAAATCACCCCAAATATGAAAGCCTAGGGTCCTCTGAACAGTTTGATACCCAATATGTATAGGTGTACCCAAGCACGTGGCATATAGGGGCCCCAAAAGGAAGACCCCCATATGGTCTGTCATTTCAGGTACTGCAAAATCAACACATATACATAGTTTTGGGGGGAGCAAAGGTAGAAAAAAGTACATTCACCCCAGAAAACCATATATTTTCGGAAAGTACACATTCCCGCGAATCAAAAAAGATAAAGACGTCTTTCTACACCAAACTGCAAAGCTTTTCTAAACGCAGAGATTTTTACATTTCTGAAAATCGCCTAAAATTGTTGCAGTTTGCCGCATTTATCGCACACAATGTTTTACGTATAAAGAAAAATCACCCTAAATATGGACGTCAGAGGTCTACTTAATAGTTTGATGCCCAATATGCATAGATTTACCAAAGTATGTGGCGTGTACGGACCCCAAATGAAAAACATGCCTATGAATTTTCACGCTAGCCAACTAAGCTGCAGAAAAGAGAGCCCCAACTGTGCGTTATGTGCCACTACTATAGTTTATATAAACAAGCTGCTGTGTAGCCATGGGGGCAGGCATTCAAGCACAGGATACACAGTAGATAACAGACAAGTACTATTATAGTTTATATAAACAAGCTGCTGTATAGCCATAGGGGCAGCCATTCAAAGGAGAAAAGGCTCAGGTTACACAGCAGATAGCAGATAAGCTCTGTAGAACATACTGTAATGGTGTTATCTGTTATCCACTATTTAACCTGTGCCATATAGACTTTTTTTCAATTTCCGCCATTGCTACACAGCAGCTTGTTTATATGAACTATAGTAGAACTTATTAGTTATCTACTGTGTATCCTGTGCTTGAATGGCTGCCCCCTTGGCTACACAGCAGCTTGTTTATATAAACTATAGTAGTACTTATCTGTTATCTACTGTGTATCCTGTGCTTGAATGGCTGCCCCCATAACAACCCAGCAGCTTGTTTATATAAACTATAGTAGTACTTATCTGTTATCTACTTCATCTGAAGCAAACACACCATTTTTACCAGTGCAGGGCAACACTGCATTATATTTTCGGACTATAATCATTCTCATTTAGAGCTTTCTGTGCAAAGCTTATTTTCGCGTTTAATTCATTTTTCTATTGTTTTTAAAATATTAATACTTTTTTTGTTATATTTCTTTCACAGGACTCTTGAAGCAAATAGATGCTGGTGGTGATACATTCCTAGTTGGAGTAAATGCAGAAGATAATATTTATTGTCTGAACCAAGAGAGCATAAAGGGAATTACTCTTAGCTACAAACAAATTGAAGGGAAGCTCATGTACTACAGTTGTGGTCCCCTTGGCTGCTGGGGTGTTAACAACGTCTATGAGGTCTATTACCAGAATAATGTGACACAGACATCTTGCAAGGGAACATGGTCTGTTCGAGTGCCAGGATCTTCTGCCATGGTGGAGGTGGGAACAGACGGATCTGTGTTTGCTGTGACCAGATATGGTGAAGTTATCAGAAGGTAATGCCACAGGGCAATCATTCTTGGGTCTGAGCAAACAAAAATAAGCCTCACATAACCTCAATCTTTCACTTGGTAACAACAAATTGCATCCACTTATTTCATAGTAGAGATGCACCGAATCTAGGATTCGGTTCAGTATTCGGCCAGGATTCTGCCTTTTTCAGAAGGATTCGGATTCGTCCGAATCCTTCTGCATGGCCGAACCGAATCCGAACCCTGATTTGCAAATGCAAATAAGGGGCGGGGAGGAAAAATCCTTGACTTTTTGTCATAAAACAAGGAAGTAAAAAATGTTTTCCCCTTCTAACCCCTAATTTTCATGTGCAAATTAGGATTCGGATTCATTTAACACTAAGGGGCAAATTATTCATTTAACACTAAGGGGCAAATTCATCAAGGGTCAAATTTTGAGGGGTCAAATCCCTCGAAATTCGACTGGAGAATAGAATCGAATAGAATCGAATAGGCAATTCAGGTGAATTTACGCGCTGGCGAATAATCGAATTGGCGAATATTCGGCAGGCGAATAGGCGCTCGATCAAATATTCGCTCGTATGCCTTTTTATTCGATCAAAAACTTGGAAAACAAGCCTATGGGACTTTCCCATAGGCTTTTAAAGCAATTCGGTAGGTTTTAGGTAGCGAAATAGCCAGTCGAAGTATTTTTAAAAGAGACAGTACTTCGACTATCGAATGGGCGAATAGTCGCAGCGTTTTTGCGCTCGATCCAGTACTTCGAATATCAAATGGCGAATAGTCGCGCTCAATCTATTCGAATCATTCTACTCAGACAAATTTATGCCAATTCGATAGTCGAGGAGCACAAAAAACACTCGAAATTCAACATTTTTTTACTTCGAATCCTTCACTCGAGCTTGGTGAATTGACCCCTAAATGTAATAAATAAACACTTTAGTGTTACCCACTAATCAGTTAATAATTTCAAGCTACAGAAATAACTAACCCACTAATATGGAGTACATTTTAAGGGCATGTTTATATAAATAAGGATGTAAACAAATACTAACTTCCAAATATTAAATTAGCCAATAAAAAGGAATTATTGTATCCTGAGGCTTTTAGTAATTCAATTGTACTCAGAACAGACATCAATGGTTAAAGGACATGTAAATCCCACCCCCACAAAAAAAATTTAATCAGTGAACAGCCTCTTTGAAAGCTTTAAATAACTGACACTCTGGTTGTTAAAGGAAAACTATACCCCCCAACAATGTAGGTCTCTATAAAAAGATATTGAATAAAACAGCTCATGTATAAAACCCTGCTTCATGTAAATAAACCATTTTCATAATAATATACTTTTTTAGTAGTAGTGTGCCATTGGGTAAATAAGGGCTGCCCCCTGGGATCATGCGATTCACGGTGCAAACAAACAAACCATACATGTTAGGTCACATGAGCCAATTAACAGACAGAGTTCTGTCTTTTGCTTCCCACACTTCTTCCTGTTACAGTTAGAGCTGCAGTATTTCTGGTCAGGTTACATAGTTACATAGTTAACATAGTTACATAGTTAAATTGGGTTGAAAAAAGACAAAGTCCATCAAGTTCAACCCCTCCAAATGAAAACCCATCATCCATACATACACCCCTCTACTTTTAATTAAATTCTATATACCCATACTAACTATAGAGCTTAGTATCACAATAGCCTTTGATATTATGTCTGTCCAAAAAATCATCCAAGCCATTCTTAAAGGCATTAACTGAATCAGCCATCACAACATCACCCGGCAGTGCATTCCACAACCTCACTGTCCTGACTGTGAAGAACCCCCTACGTTGCTTCAAATGAAAGTTCTTTTCTTCTAGTCTAAACGGGTGGCCTCTGGTACGGTGATCCACTTTATGGGTAAAAAGGTGATCTCTGAGGCAGCACATGACCATCACGAAATGGTGGATCAGGGCAAGAGATGTAAAAGGACAATATTTACTAAAATATATATTCCAGTTTTAATATGATATAAACTATCTGTTGCTTAAATATTCAATTTGGAGGTAAAGTTTTCCTTTACAGTAAGGCCAGGGGTGCTTCGCCAATGAGGCGAGTTGAGGCTGTCGCCTCAGGCAGCAGCGCCCCACTAGGCACCAGGGGCAGCAAAAATGCTGCTCCTGGTACTTTAAGAGTGAATTTCCGGGGGAGGGGGGGCAGCAGCAACTGCTGCTGCCTCAGGCGGCGGAGGGTCCAGGATCACCCCTGAGTAAGGCGGCATCATCCCCCTTAATCACTTAGAAATCCTTCTACTCCTCTAACCCGCTCTGCCTCCTCCCTCAGATATTTACTTTGCTGTTGACTCATGAGCAATCTGACCTTCTGAGCTCAGATCACTAAATACACCCTCCAGTCTGACAGCCAATGAAGAGATAGCATTGCTGGTTTCCGTGGAAAGTGGAGAGCTCAACCCAATTCCAAAATAAGCACTTGTTGTAGGTGCAGGGTGCTTACCCGGAAGACCCTTCCCTTGCATGGGGTCAGTGGAGTAATAGCAAAAAATTTGGATGCACACCTGTTTGTTGAAATTGTGTCCAAAGGTGATTTATTTAAGACCATATATACATCACAAAGGGCCCTTTGTGATGTATATATGGGCTTAAATAAATCACCTTTGGACACAATTTCAACAAACAGCTGTGCATCCAGATTTTAGAAACTGTTACTGTCTGATCCTATTTTGTTTCTCCTAACCACCTCTCCTGAGCTCAGAGTAACATTAACATTGCTCAACACCAGCAGAAATTTTTATCAACATATGTTGTGCCTGTGTAACACTGAATTCTACATTGTATGAACTTTATAGCACACATACGTCTCAATGTTACTGATGATGTGTCAGAGGGAAAATGGCCGCCGGGTGAAAGCTGCTATTTGTTTTAGGAAAATGTGATGGCAAATGTAGGGGCTATATGCAGTACAAATGATGTGGTTTGGATGGGGAAGACATGCCCAAGTTATATGCATGTAGGAAAATGTAGGCTTTAGATCTCCTTTAATCCTATCACAAGTGTAACCTCGGCATACCGGATATTCAGTGTTGCTTCAAGGGACTATACTCTACCACTGAGCTCTTCCACACTGAAGTCCCTACTCTGGCAGGTGTTGTCTGGGGAATATGAGCAGAAAAGCACAGAGGTGGGACCAAAGTTTATATGTGCACAAGACAAAGGAGCACTTGAAGGGAAGATGTAGTGGCTAATGACCTACTTTTCAGCTCAGTCCAGATAATTGGCAGGGGGGCTGGGGTGAGGTGGAGGATGTACATTTCAGGAGCTTTCATGGCAAGAACAACCTAAATTTCCATTACAAGACAAAACAGCTTCCTAGTACTGTACCTGTCTTACTAAGCTAACTCTGTGGCTGCTCGTATAAAGATGTGTTGAACTTTACATAAGGTTCTCTGCCTACCCCTAGTTACAACACTGCTCTTGTGGGGCCAATGTGACCCAGTCTGACACTTTTTACACAATCACTACAGAGCAGAATGTGTCTGCTAATAAAGGAATATGGTGATAACTCATGTTGATCCTGCAGTTATCTAATTATAATTATTTATTTCCTTTTTAGAGTGGGTATCAGCCCTACGAATCCTTTGGGAACCGAATGGGAAGACCTGGAACTTTATGGCAATTTCAAACATGTCAGCTACGATGCTGGATTCCTGTGGATTATTGCTGAGAATGGGCGCGTCATTTGATGTCCCTATCCTGAGTCTATACTGCGAAGCCTGTTGTAAACCCTGCTTGAAACTTTTGCACATACTGTTATGCTAAGGTCAGCGATAATTAACATTACTAAGAACTGAAAGTCTCAGTATTTGTTTCAGTGGTGGCCTAATATTCCAAAGGCCGCATTGCAATTGCAAACCTCCCAACTGTCACAATTTGCCACATCTATTGCAAAAGTTATTCTGTAAACAGAAAAGATCTATAACCAAGTTAACATGATTTTCTTTTCTGGGGCATTCTATTGCAGTCTATATGAATGGGATTTCCATGCCTGGTTCTGGTAACACAAATAGAACCTTAGTTCTATTTGGTGAGGTTTAGTTTTGAGTACTAGTACTCAGTGCTAAATCCTTATCTATTCCATTCTATAAAAAAACTCCATGTTCAGACTTAAATGGATTATAGTTTTTTAACACACCGCTTAAAAACACTTCCCAGAATTATGATTAAATTCTCCTTGTAGTCAATGTCCTAGCCTGTTTTCAGGGGTCTGAGTTAAAGATTTGACCCTGATTTAGTAATCAAGGAATTATTGGAATTCTCCATGGTTTGAGTATTGACATTTGTAGTAGCTCCTTGGCCAATATGGATTTGCTGCTACCACTTCCACTCTGTCCAAGTATATCCTTCTTAGAACTCTCGCAATTATACATACTGGTGAAAACGCATAAAGACCCTAGCTCCATAAACATATAAATGCATCTGTCTGGTAGGCCTGTGGACTGCGAGTTCTGTAACAAAATAGAGGGAGTTGAGAGTTGTAGGATGTCCAAGTAAAACTCTTTCTTGTAGCAAACAGATTACATTTTCTGTAGGTGCTTTCACTAACCAGGCCACTCCAAGCCCACCATTCCAGTTGTGCAGGGAAGAAGCAAACTACCGGAGACTGGCAACTGACTTTAACATATTTTACTGTAGAAAACTGTAATTCACCTGAGGAAGGGGTTGGTCCCCAAAAGCTTGTACCACAGTTTCTGCAATAAAATGTGTTAAAGACAGTTGCCTCCTTCCCTGCATAACTGGAATGAGTCATACAATGTTGCCATCGGGTCCATAGCTATTGGGCCCCAATTCTGATAGATTGTCTGAAACTATTTCAAGGAGATCTAACCCTCCCAATAATAAAAACCCCTATCCACTACCCTACCCTATATAGTCCCCCATCCCTGCTTCCCCCACCCCCGCATAGGTGATAACCCCTGAAAGTGCCCCTAAATTATCTATTATAAAAGAATCTAAAACAACTGGACTTGCTGAGTAATCATTGAAGATGTTTCACTTCTCATTTTAGCAGCTTCTTCAGTTCAACTGACTGGTGTGGGAAATTCTTGGCATATAAACTCTTCCACTAATCCAATCACAATAACACATTGTAACTCTTCAGAGAAGTGACATCTGAAACTCACAGAGGTGTGATTCTGTGGAGTTACTGTGATAGGATTATCAAGGTTTTAAATATACCAGAACCGCATGCAACTTCTACTTCCACCTTAAACAAGCAATGAGACATAATTACCAGCTGGTAGTTTATTTATTATTAAAAGAAGTACATCAACCCTGCATGCCTTCAACAATTTCCCTTGGATCGAGTTCTATTTCCTTACTCAATTATG
The DNA here is from genome assembly GCA_038501925.1 of Xenopus petersii. Lineage (NCBI taxonomy): Eukaryota > Metazoa > Chordata > Amphibia > Anura > Pipidae > Xenopus > Xenopus petersii. The sequence goes on along the minus strand of CM076685.1, from coordinate 107,022,194 downwards.
TATATTATATACAGAAGGTAATGAATTAAAAGAATTAATTGACATAGAAACACAAGCACTTTACAAACTACACCTTTTAGAATACCATTCAATTGATTAAAGTGAGAACATAATTGAGTAAGGAAATAGAACTTGATCAAAGGGTAATTTTTGAATTATACACAGTTATTGTTGAAGGCATGTGGGGTTGATGTACTTCTTTTAATAATGAATAAAAATATGATTATCTGTAGAAATAATCAACTGGACTTGCTGTGTTTTTTTCCTTGAAGACTTTTCACCAGTCATCCAACTGTTTTTTTCAATTCAGAATAAATTGTACATAGGATCTTTCTTTGGTATATATCCTCTGGAATGTTGCTCCAATCAGCATGATCTGTTTATCATAATCAGCAAGGATGTCATGAAGTTAGGTGTTGATTGTATTATCAAGATTGGAGCTTTGATGTGTTATTAAACCTTTCAGGGAGAGGTGCCAAAACAGCATTGTATGTGGCAGACAATAGATGTTGCACCCCCCCGTCTATATTCAAATTTGGGTTTTGAGTTTTTACATATATGGCTTCTTTAACACCTCTTTTGAACCAATCGCTCTCCCGGTCTAGAATCTGGACTTGGCAGTCTTCAAAGTGTGTCCTTTTTCTTTTAGATGTAGGTACACGTCTGAGTTCTGACCAGAGGCTCTTCTGTGCTGCGACATACGCTGGTGTAACCGTTGTTTGGTTTTCCCCACATACAAATCAAAGCACTCCTCACTGCACTACATACACAATGTTACTCTTCTTGTGCTTTTGGGTGAACTAGTTCCTCAGTGTGTTGCTTGGTTTAAAGCAGATAGTGATGTGGTGTTTCTTAAAAATCCTTCTACGTTTTTCCGACACCCCAGCTACATATGGGAGGACCAAGTTCTTTCTCCTGTCCTGTTTTCCACCTTCACCGGTAGTCTTGGTGTTATTGTATCTTTTTCTGCTGGTTTTCACAAAAGCCCAATCTGGATACCCACACATCTTCAGGGCCCCTCTGAGATGTTCCATCTCTTTCATCTGAGCCTCTATGCTGGTGGGGATCTTGTCTGCTCTGTGATGTAGAGTTTTGATGACCCCCAGTTTGTGATCTAGTGGATATGGGAGTCAAACAGCAGGTACTGGTCTGTGTGGGTATATTTCTTTTAGACCTCTATTTCCAGCTTTTCACCCTCTCTGACTCTTATTAAACAGTCCAAAAAAAGACAGTGTTTTATCTTGCACATCTTCTCGTGTAAACCTGATGTTGTGGTCCACTGTGTTGATGTGTTCAGTGAAAGTCTGTCCCTCCTGTGTGTGTATTTTAACCCATGTGTCATCCACATATAGGAACCAATGACTGGGAGTGATTCATTTGAAGCTATCAAGGGCTTTTCTTTCCACTTCCTCCATGTACAGGTTTGCCACAATGGTCGAAACTGGTGATCCCTTGGTGCAGCCATGCTTTTGCCTGTAGAAGTTATCCTTGTACTTGAAATAGATGGTACTTAGACAGAGGATATATACCAAAGAAAGATCCTATGTAAAAGTTATTCTGAATTGAGAAAGCCAGTTGGATGACTGGTGTAACGTCTTCAAGGAAAAAAAAAACACAGCAAGTCCAGTTGATTTGATTTATTTCTACAGATATACCATGACCTGGATGAATGAGAATCTTCACAAACATAAAAATAGGATTATCAAGGTATCATGCAACCACTAGAAACAGGTGTCACTTGTTAGAGTTGCATGAATGGATGTATGAAGTGTTCTGAAACCGCCGGGGTACAGATGTTAGAACAGCATTGTATGTAGCAGACAGGTGGTGTTGAAGACCCTCACTGTGATTGGATTAGTGGAAGAGTTTATGTGCAGAGGATTTCCCACACCAGTCAGTTGAATTGAAGAATCTGCTCGGATGAGTAGTGAAACGTCTTCAATGATTACTCAGCAAGTCCAGTTGTTTTAGATTTACTTACAAGATTTAGCATGACCTGGATGAATAAAAATCTTCATAGTTATATGCCCCTAAGTTATTACGTATACGTATAGGTGCAGAGTAAACACGGCAGAGTTCATGGGCACCATCTTCCATCTCTTCAGTATTCTTGGGGTCCTCTTCCTTCCCTTTGGCAATTTCCGGCACTTTTCCATGCACCCATGAGCTCTGCTGCACTTACTCTACACCTATACATGACTAATAAATTACCATGACCATATAAAAGCCCAAGGTTGAAGGCCGAGTGTTTTTATGCAGGTCATGCAACGCAGAGACTCTAAGTGACTAGACTAACCCCCCCATGCTACAGCAATTGAACCACCCTTTCAGTGAAAGATTTTTATGAGGCTTTTGAGCAATAGGATAAAATGGTTTAAAATGCTTATTGTTATTAAGGAACACATTTTTATATTTGATAAAGGTTTGCTACATATATTTGCACAGTAAGGTTATAATAATAATAAATATAAATCTACTGTTGGTGCATTGCAAACAGATCAAGCCAGTGCCCTTTTCTATCTCGTTGTATTATTACTGGGTGTGTATTTTTCTAGCCTTTATTATACAATAATAACATTAGATAAATATTTGTTATCTGAAATCCTTAAGAGTTTTTACCTGTACAGGTATGGGACCTGTTATCCAGAATGTGCGGGACCTGGGGTTTTCCGGATAACAGATCTTTCCATAATTTGGGTCTTCATGCCTTAAGTCTACTAGAAATTAATGTAAACATTAAATAAACCCAATGGGCTGGTTTTGCTTCCAATAAGGATTAATTGTATCTTAGTTGGGATCAAGTACAAGCTACTGCTTTATTATTACAGAGAAAAAGGAAATCTTTTTTAAAAATGTGGATTATTTGGATAAAATGGAGTCTATGGGAGACAGCCATTCCGTAATTCAGAGCTTTCTGGATATCGTGTTTCCGGATAAGGGATCCTATACCTATACTACCTTTCTTGCAAACCATAAACAGGACTACTTTGTTCTGTACATGTAAAGGATAATAAAACACTAATGACTCTTGCACATGTGCCAGCACATGGTGGTACAAGGGATCCTTCGGATAATCAAAGCATATGAGAGCATGGCACTCTGACCCTGGTCCTAATAAATAGTACTACTTATGAATAGGTTTTATTTATGTAGCGCACCCGTAGGTGTTGGCAGTAGTCTATATGAGTCTGCTTTTCTTAACCAGATGACACCCCAAGGCCCCAGTAACCAGGCACACAAGATGGCAGTGCAACAGGCACAACCTGACTTTATTAAACAGCTGCAGCTGTAAGAGATGATTGGTTAGAAATAAAACAATAATATGACAATTAGTACTCTGCTAACACTGTAGTAAATATGACAATTTAACAAAGACAACCCCTGTAAGACCCTTCAAACCCTGGTGTGCACACCTAAGTCCTGAAACAGTTGCGTACCGATGGGGGGCCCCCTTACTGATTTGAAAGAACTGGATGGGCTGCAAATAGCACAGCAGTCTAAATGAATAGCAAATTCCACCTTAGGTTGCTGCTGAACTGTGCAACTGGATTATCTCCCTGGATGTAAATACAATAAAAGAACTGGTGATGTGTCCCTTGGTAAGGGTATAGATGGTGCAATGCTGTCCGCTCTCCTTGCACAATATGTCTCACCCTCCAATGGACTAGCAGGATAATATCTGTTTTATAACTCCCAAAGTTCCTTAAACTGGTAGCACAAAGGGTTAATAACTTACAGTTGACAAAGAACCTTGCTTTTCTCCACACTGTGGCTTTCTCCTTATCAAGATGGCTGACTGTTGTACTCCTGGATCACAATGGTGCTGATAACAAAACTTCCTCCAGGGAACAGCAGCAAACAGCTTCAAGCAGGCTGCACACTGCAGTGTTCTCCCCTTGCAGGTCAATAGCAGTCTCTCTCTCTGGCTGGTCACTCAGCAGGCTGGAACACAAACACAGTCTCTAGATCTCTCAGCACATCTCTCCATGCTGGCTGGTCTCTCCTCCTCCTGTTTCAGGCCCTGGTTCCTCTTCCTGTTCCTGGCTGAGAGGGCAGGGCACAGACTGTCTCCTTTATCATTGGCTGGAGAAAATCCCTTCCTTCCTGCAGTCTGAAGCATTAACTAGTTCCTCTGTACTGTAGTGGAAGGCACAGGGGGGACTACATTACCCAGCAGTCTTTCAGGTGCAAATATTAAGTGTGCTACACTTATATAGAATTAGGAAGGAGGGAATGAAAGTCTGCGCTCACTGGGAAAATGGATTAAAGCTGCACCAATCAAAAATGTGGATCCACGTATCCACATACAAATAAACTGTAAAAACAAAGTGGGGTGCGATATGTTAGAATGTCAAAAAACCTAAAAAAGAAAAAAAGCCCGATAGTGTATTAAACTTTAAGATAAAGGGAAATGTGTGCTAAGAACTACTCACAGGCGATTAAAGGGGACCCGTCACCCAAAAAAATTATTCAAAATCCTATTTTATCACATTAGTCAATGAACTTTAATTACACTATATTGATTATTTGAATCTTATTTCCTTCAGTTTGCGAATTCAAAATGATAGCAAGCAGGCAGGAGCCATTTTGTGGACACTGTTATTAAGACAAGTCTTGTATTATCACAGAATCTTGTTTGTGCACCAGAATGGGGGACCTGATGTTCATCCCCATGCCCTGGTTACACAATTAAATGGTGAAGAGAACGGGGGAATGTGGGGAGAGCAGAAAGCGCTGAATAGAAAGTGAAAGTAATTGTCTGCCCCACCTCTATGCCTAGGCATAGAGGAGGCGCAGGCAATATTTGATTGACAGCTGAGATTTTCAAATGAGCTTACAACAGCTATGAATGCAAACTTCTACTCACGATGCGATAATGGCGGCGCTCACCCGGACCAATGTGTCGTCCTGCTCGATCGCTGCTCTTGCGATATGGAGGTCACTCCTCGCCGGCTACTACATCAAACCCGCAAACCGCTGCGGAGGAATCCGGCACAGTTAACATCAACGTTCGGCTTTATTCACGCATGGGAAGGATAACAGTGGAGGGTGTACAATTCTAACGCGTTTCATGCCCCATAGCTGGGCACTTCATCACTCTGATGGTATAAATTTGAACTTTAAAGAGCCTTATCAGTAAGTATCCCAGTAGGGGACCGGTTAGTAGAGAGGGAAACTACCCTGTGTATTAGTTAGAGCCCAAGTGTGGCCAGGATTTTGTTTTGTTTTATTTTGTTGTATGCTGCTTTGCTCCCAAAGTCTTTATATGTGAACAATAAATGGACTTTACCCTGTTCAAGAACTGTCTGTTCATCTGATCCTGCTCACAATTGGTGGAGGTATGCAATGGGCAGAACTTTCATTTGAAAATAGCGAAGACCAAAATTTAAAGGGACAGATAGTTTAAAGGGGAAGACTTCAACAAATTTTAAAATGGAGGAGATATTGAAGGTGATGCATGCTAGTCACCAGGAGTCCTTAAGGGCCCAACAGGAAACCAATCAGCTGCTGATTACACAAATTAATGCCCCAGCGGAAGCCAGTAAAGTTACCTTAGCACAACAACATAGTGTTACCATGCATTTGCAGCAGGAGATCCGAGCACTGGCTGAGAAATTACAGGGTAGTGGGGCCCTGGGGCAAGTACCTATAAATATCCACAAAGCAGTACAAAAAAGTCTGCAAAAGATGACTCCAGCAGATGATGTTGAAGCATACCTGGCAGTATTTGAAAGAGTGGCAACACGAGAAAAGTTATCCCCAGAGGACTGGGCTGAAGTGATAGCACCTTACTTAACAGGGGAACCCCAAAAGGTGTACTTTGACCTAAAAGAACAGGACTCTCATAACTATAATAAGTTAAAAGAGGAAATCCTGGCCCACCTTGGAATCACTTCGGCGGTTCTGTCAGACTTACCAGTATAATCCAGTCGTAGAAGGGGCTGGATCGGTGGATAGTGAACCCACAAGTGCCTCACACAACCACTACTCCCAGGGAGTGGAACAGGGAGTAGGGTTGTGGAGAGTAGCCAATGAGACGATCAGCGCAGTACAAGGGATAAGACAGAAGCGTGGTCAGGAGGTCAGAGGTTAGAAGGCAGGCAGCGAGATTCGTAAATGATAAGGCAGGCAGATAAGTCGAGACAGGCAGCAAGAATCAAAGTCCAGGTACAGGCAAGGTCAATAACAGGAATTCCGAAGTGTAGAATGCTAGGATTTCAGTTGTAACAACCTAATAACCAGGCAATGCATCTCAAACTGAATCAGGTTTAAATATTGTTGGCGTCGCAGTACTGACGTCAGCACGTCCGTCTTAGGCATTTCTGCCTGCGTCCTCGTGCCCGCGACCGTCGCCGGTGGCCGCGCCGACGCGCATTAGCGCGCCCGCGTCTGCGCCGGACAGAACGCTGACAGGATTCCTTACATTGCCCCCCATCAAGGAGAGGCCTCAGGACGCGACAACCCGAAGGCTTACCAGGGTAAGTTCCATGGAATCTTTCCAGCAATTCCGAAGCGTGGATGTTAGAAACTGGTTCCCAAGAATTCTCTTCCGGACCGAAGCCCTTCCATCTTACCAGGTACTGGAGCTGCTTACCTCTTAACCTGGAATCCAGGATCTCCTCGACCTCGAATTCTTCTTGACCATCAACCGGAAGCGGAGGAGGAGCCGTACGCCCAGGAAATTGAAACGTTGAGGCCGGTTTCAAAAGTGCAACATGAAACACTGGATGAATGTGCCAGGATGCTGGAAGTTTAAGCTGAAAAGCCACAGGGTTAACCTGACGGATAATAGGAAAAGGACCCAGGAAACGTTGACCCAACTTCCTACTGGGACAAGAAAGCTTGAGGTTAGTAGTTGACAGCCATACAAAGTCACCCACCTTGAACTCTGGGTCACCTCTCCGTTTTCGATCAGCATAAGTCTTAAAATTCTGTTGAGCCTTCTTCATGTTTTCTTGGAGTTTCTGTAAATTATCAGACAGGAAAGTTAACCTGTCCTTGACTGCAGGAACTAAAATGTCAGCAACAATGGCAGAGGGAAAAGTTACTGGATGAAGACCATAGTTTGCGAAGAAAGGAGACTGATTGAAGAATGGTGGGAATTATTATAAGCAAACTCTGCAAGAGGAAGAAGATTCACCCAGTTGTCTTGAAGGTATGATGAATAACATCTCAGATATTGCTCGAGGGTCTGGTTAGTTTGTTCGGTCTGACCATTGGACTGGGGATGAAAAGCAGAAGAAAGGGACACCGAAATCTTAAGTGCTCCACACAAAGATCTCCAAAATTTTGACGTGAACTGTGGTCCCCGATCTGACACCACCTCATCTGGAAGACCGTGAAGTCTTACCACTTCCTTAATGAAAGTATCAGCAGTCTCAGAGCCAGAAGGAAGTTTAGGTAAAGACTTTAAATGAGCCATCTTAGTTAGACGGTCAACAAAAACAGCAATGGTGGAACAATCATAGGACAATGGCAAATCGGAAATGAAATCTAAGGAAACCGATCCCCATGGACGAGAAGGTACTGGCAGAGGTTGAAGAAGACCAATAGGCCTAGAATGAGAGTCCTTAGATCTGGCACAAATTTCACATGATGAGACAAACTTAAAGCAGTCTTTAGCCATCCCAGGCCACCAAAATAATCTCTTAGCTGAAATAATGGTCTTCTTAACGCCTGGATGACCCGCCAGTTTGGAATCGTGAATATTCTTAAGGACCTCTAATCGCATCTGTTCCGGAAAAAAAATCTTGCCTCTATGAAGGAAAAAACCCTCCTTGGGAACTAATGATGGTTCACAAATGTTTATGGAAGCATTTTTAATTCCGTCTACGAGAGAAGACTGTAACAGAAGAAAATTTTTAGAGTTTAAAATCGTCTCAGGGGCCAAAAGGAACTCGTCTTCAGGGGAGAACATTCGTGATAAAGCATCTGCCTTAACATTCTTTGACCCTGGTCAGTAAGTTAGATGAAAATTAAATCGCATAAAAACTAAAGCCCACCTTGCTTGTCTAGGTCTCAACCTCTTAGCAGAACGTAGATACTCCAAATTCCTATGATCCGTAAAGATGAGGATCGGATGTTTAGACCCCTCAAGGAGATACCTCCACTCCTCCAGTGCTAGCTTGATGGCAAGTAATTCGCGGTCAGCTACATTGTAATTACACTCACTGTTGGTCAACTTATGAGAAAAAAAAAGCAACAGGATGAAGTTCCTCTTGAATCCCCGTTCTTTGCGACAAAACAGCACCCACCGCGAGTTCTGAAGCGTCCACTTCTAAGGTAAACGGAAGAGAGACGTCTGGGTGACGAAGAATTGGGCCAGAAGTAAAGAGTGTCTTCAGTTTCTCAAAAGCCCCTTGAGCCTGTAATGACCAACAAAACTTTTGATTATTGCGAGTCAACTCAGTAATTGGAAGGATGACTTGAGAAAAATTCTTTATGAACTTTCTGTAAAAGTTTGCAAATCCAATAAAACGTTGAACCGCTTTCTTAGATGACGGAATTGGCCAGTCCAGAATTGCAGAAATCTTCTTGGAGTCCATCTGGATACCCTGGGGAGAAATGAAGAAACCCAAAAAGTCCACAGACGTTTGTTCAAAGACACATTTTTCAATCTTAGCATACAGCTGATGGGTGCGTAGACATGCCAGGACCTTCTTTAAATGTATTCTATGTTCCTCCAACGAGTTAGAAAAAATAAGGATATCATCTAGATATATGACGAAAATATCAAGGAAGTCCCTAAATACATCATTAACAAAGTGCTGAAATGTTGCAGGAGCATTGCAGAGACCAAAAGGCATGACCAGATATTCAAAATGTCCATAACGAGTACGAAAAGCCGTTTTCCATTCATCGCCTTCCTTTATTCTGACTAGATTGTATGCGCCCCGAAGATCCAGTTTAGAGAAAATCTTGGCCTCCGCCAAACGTTGAAATAGCTCTGGAATGAGAGGAAGTGGGTAGCGATTTTTAACTGTAATTTTGTTCAACTCTCGGTAGTCAATACACGGCCTTGAATGATCCTTCTTCTCTACAAAGAAAATCCCAGCTCCTGCCGGAGAAGAAGACTGTCTAATAAATCCTTTGGCCAGATTCTCATCTAAATAAGAATGAAGCTCCAAAAGTTCAGACTCAGATAAAGGATAAACTCGTCCGAAAGGAATTTGAGCCCCTGGAAGAAGGTTAATAGGGCAATCATAAATACGATGAGGAGGTAACCTGTCGGCCCTCTTTTATTGAAAACGTCCGTAAATTCCCAATATACTTGAGGAAGAAGGTCATGGATTTCGAAGGCGGAAGATAAAGAACAGATTTTATTTGAAGAAGAAATACAATGGGAAGAACAAAAGTTTGAAAGAAACGTTACTTCACCAGTAGCCCAGTTGATGGACGGGTTGTGTTTCTGCAACCAAGGTAACCCCAGGATGACAGGGAATAAGGGAGAAGAAACCACATCAAAGTTCATGACTTCAGCATGCCCTTTATTAAACAAAACAAAAAGTGAGATAGTCTCTTGCACCACAGGGCCTGAAGTAATCCGAGAACCATCTGCCACACGAAGAGCTATGGGATTCTTTTTGGACTGGAGCGGTATCTGGAACTGTAATGCCACTTTATTATCCAGGAAACACCCACTTGCCCCAGAGTCAAGAATTGCCTGAAGTTCGACCCGCTTGTCTCCCCACTGCAAAGATAAAGAGACTGTCAAAAGGGGCACAGGAACATGACAACCAGTAAAGTCCTTTTCAAAAATCCTCTTACCCGCTGGGCGGGTCGGACAGCCCCGAAGTAGATGACCTGCTTGTCCACAATAGAGGCAGAGGTTAAGTCTACGATGCCTAATACGCTCCTCTGGAGTTAGAGCAGACCTAATGGCTCCAATCTGCATAGGCTCTGGAACTGCATTGAAGACGGATGGAGGAACCGCTGGAGAACTTGTGGAAGGCATGGTAGCATGGTAGCAGCCAAGTCTGAGGTGGAAGGCCTGCTTTCTCAGCCTTTTCTTCTTCTCTGCGCTCCCTGAGTCTCTGGTCCAATTGGATAGAAATGAGAATGAGATCCTCCAGACTATCAGGGATGCCAGTACGAGCTAACTCATTCTTTAATTCGGATGAAAGTCCAAAGCGGTACTGGTTCTTAAGTGCTGCTGGGTTCCATTCGGTATCATCCGCCCATTGCCGGAATTCCAGCGTGTAATGCTCCGCTGGACGGACCCCTTGCTTCATGGCACGCAGGGCGGCCTCAGCAGTAGTGGCTCTGTGTGGATCATCAAAAATCACTGCCATAGCATCAAAAAAGGAATCCACTGTGGCCAATACAGGACTTTGACGATCCATGAGACGGAAGGCCCAGGTCTGTGGTTCTCCCATAAGAAAAGAAATAATAACCCCTACCCGTGTTTGCTCAGTGGGATATGTGTGGGGTTTGAGTGAAAACGGCAGCTTACAGTTGCTCCTGAAGTTCCGGAACATCTTTCGATCACCAGTGAATTTCTCAGGAAAGGCCACTTTAGTTTCAGAGATTTCTGAAGTAATCACCTGGACTTCCGTTGGAGCAGGAGGAGATGCAGCGGCCGTGGAAGGGAGTACAACTGGTGGATGGGTCCTAATATGCTCCTGTAGCTGCGAATAGCCACTTTGCAGCTCCCAAACAGCTTGCGTTAGTGAAGACAGCTGTTGAGTCAAGACAGCAAACGGAGACGCCCCTTCAGCAGGATCCATCTTTAGGACTGGTTATACTGTCAGACTTACCAGTATAATCCAGTCGTAGAAGGGGCTGGAGCGGTGGATAGTGAACCCATAAGCGCCTCACACAACCACTACCCCCCCAGGGAGTGGAACAGGGAGTAGAGTTGTGGAGAGTAGCCAATGAGACGATCAGCGCAGTACAAGGGATAAGACAGAAGCGTGTTCAGGAGGTCAGAGGTCAGAAGGCAGGCAGCGAGATTCGTAAACGATAAGGCAGGCAGATAAGTCGAGACAGGCAGCAAGAATCACAGTCCAGGTACAGGCAAGGTCAATAACAGAAATTTCGAAGTGTAGAATGCTAGGATTTCAGTTGTAACAACCTAATAACCAGGCAATGCATCTCAAACTGAATCAGGTTTAAATATTGTTACTTTGGCGCCAAACTGGCGTCATTCCGCTGGCGTCGCAGTACTGACGTCAGCACGTCCGTCTTAGGCATTTCCGCCTGCGTCCTCGTGCCCGGACAGAACGCTGACAGGATTCCTTACAGGTTCACACCAAAAAGTTCAATGACTGGGTTTACAGCAAAGGCAAGCCTGCACGTGCGCAAATGCATGACCTCCTGGGTCTCACAAGAAAGTGGCTGCAACCAGAAGTCAACACAGCTGATCAAGTGGTGGAAAGGATCATTGTAGACCGGTACATGACTACTGAGAGCTACCTAGGAGAGGGAACCTCTGTCCAGCGCCCTATCAAGCCTCAGAGATTGCAAGGAAATCCGGGTAAGACTGTTCCATTTGTTTGGAACAAAACCTCTGATATGACTTTGGGACTGAGTACATTAGCCAAAGATAGGGTTGCCACTAGTGATTGGTGAATTTATTCAGCAGGCGCGAATTCGCAGCGAATTTGCGTGATTCGCCGGCGTCAAAAAATTTTTTCCGAAAAAACAGATGCCGGCGCCAAAAACAGGCACCGGCATCAAAAACGGGCGCCGGCATTAAAAAAGAGACGCCAGCGCCATTTCGCGAATTTTTAACCGTTTTGCGAATTTCACGTGAAATTTTCGAATTTTTCGGCGAAGCGAAACGGCGCAAATTCGCCCATCACTAGTGGCCACCAGTCAGGGTCAAGAGGCCTCTGACAGAGATAAAAGGGGGTTACAATGCTAGAGGTGTAGAGAGTTTGGCCACTTTGCTGCCCCTGATGTTCCCTCAGCCCTAGAAGTGTTGGCAGGCCTTGAAGAGGGGGTAGAGGAAGGTGACATGGTACTTGATTTAGAGGTCTCCAAAGAGAACTTTGGAACTGCCCAAATGAGGGACCCCACTCTGAACCATGCTAGAGAAAATATAAAAGTTATAAATGGGGAACCTCAATGTCCAGGGGCAGAAACAGTGTTTCCCCACATGGCCCTGAATCAGGATCTGTTATATCATGTGAGCAAAATAAGGGGTGAAATTATAGAACAGCTGGTGGTACCCGAGCAATATAGAAAGGTGGTATTAGATATGGCACATAGACATGTACTTGGCGGCCACCTGGGAGTTGATAAAACTACAGAAAGAATTCTTCAGAGGTTCTTTTGGCCTGGGGTGGTTGGAGATGTAAAGCGATATTGTAACTCCTGCCCAGATTGTCAGTTAGCAGCACCAAGACCCCATTACAGAGGTCCCTTGGTTCCCCTTCCAATCGTTGAGGTCCCATTTGAGAGGGTTGCTATGGATTTGGTCGGTCCCCTGCCAAAATCCGCTAGAGGGCACCAACATATCCTTGTAATGTTGGATTATGCAACCAAATGTCCCGAAGCAGTACCTTTAAGGAATACTTCAGCAAAATGTATAGCCAAAGAGCTGGTCCATTTGTTTTCTAGGGTGGGAATACCTAAAGAAATACTAACAGATCAAGGCACACCCTTTATGTCCAAAGTAACCAAAGAGTTGTGTCGCCTCTTAGGTATCAAACACTTACGTACCTCAGTGTACCACCCTCAAACTGATGGCTTGGTGGAAAGGTTTAATAAGACCCTGAAAGCCATGTTGAAAAAGGTGGTAGATAAAGATGGGAAAAATTGGGACTGCTTATTGCCGTTTTTGTTGTTCTCAATCAGGGAGGTCCCACAAGCTTCTACTGGGTTCGCCCCATTTGAGTTACTCTATGGTAGACACCCCAGGGGTCTGCTAGATGTAGCTAAGGAAACTTGGGAACAGGAGGCTACCCCCTATAAGACAGTGGTAGAACACATTGTTCAAATGCAGGAGCAGATTATAACTGTGTTACCTATTGTAAAGGAGCACATGGCCCAAGCACAAGAGGCCCAAAGCAGGATTTATAATAGGTCTGCAAAAGTAAGGACCTTTAATCCTGGGGATAGAGTTTTGGTACTTATCCCCACAGTTGAAAGTAAGTTCCTGGCCAAGTGGCAGGGGCCTTACGAAATAATTGAAAAAGTTGGTGAAGTGAACTATAAGGTACGGCAACTAGTGATGGGCGAATTTATTTGCCAGGCGCGAATTCGCGGCAAATTTGCGCGATTCGCCGTCAGCAAATAAATTCGTGAAACGCCCGCGAAAATTCGCAGAAAAAATTAGCCGGCGTCAAAAATTTTTTTTCGAAAAAATGGACGCCGGCGCCAAAAACGGGCGCCGGTGCCAAAAATGGGTGCCGGCGTTGGAAAAACGGGCGCCGTCGTCAAAAACGGGCACCGGCGTCAAAAACGAGACGCCGGCGCGGTTTCGCGAATTTTTCTCCGTTTCGCGAAATTCGCAAATTTTTCGGCGAAGCGAAACTGCACAAATTCGCCCATCACTAACGGCAACCTGATAAGGGAAAACAGGTGCAACTTTATCATGTGAATTTACTGAAGCCCTGGAGACCTCAGGATGTCCTGGTATCAGAACCGGGCCCACTGGTCCATTCTGCTAGTCTTATTCCAGAATATTCAAAATAGCTGAAACTCTTTCAGTATCCCAGAAAGAATTCTTGATGAGAAATGGGGATGTTTTCTCTGATCTTCATGGAAGGACTAAGCTAATTGTTATACACTATCAGGCTTTTTTCTTTTTTAGGTTTTTTGACATTCTAACATAGCGCACCCCACTTCGTTTTTTACGGTTTATTTATATAGCACTACTTGTGTATGGCAAATCCATTTTGTAATACTTTGATCAAGATAAAAATCAAGAGCTAATACAATATTAAAACATAAATAAATGCAAAATATACAAAATAATTACAAAAGAAAAAAAGGAAAGCATTCCCTGCCTGAAGAACTTACATATATGTGGGAACTTTCATGCACAAATAGGAGCATAACAAGTAATGGAATGTACAGTGGTTGAGGTATTGCCTGATAAATCCCAAAAGGAAGCAGATGTTATGTGAGTGCTCCATAAACAGTCTTTGAGTTTACAAAGTTGAAATGTGTATTGACTCCATTGGAAATCAGGGATGGAATTCTAGAGATTAGGTGAAACTAGAGAGAAAGGTTTAAAGGAGAACTACACCATAAAAATGAATATGGTTAAAAATGCCATATTTTACATACTGAACTTATTGCACCAACCTCAAATTTCAACATTTCAATAGCACCAATGATCCAGGGCTTCAAACTTGTCACAGGGGGTCACCATCTTGGAAAGTGTCTGTGACACTCACATGCTCAGTGGGCTCTGATTGGCTGTTGAGAAGCTAAGCTTAGGGCTCGTCACTAATTATCCATCAGAAAATGAGCTTCCCTGGCTGTAATATAAGCTGATGCTACAGGTTTGCTGATTATTAAATTCTGATGCTAATTGCACTGGTTTCTGTGCTGCCATGTAGTAATTATGTGTATTAATTACTAATCAGCCTTATATTGTGACATTTCTATTCTATGTGTACTGTATATTGTGAGTGGGTCCCTAAGCTCAGTAAGTGACAGCAGCACAGAGCATGTGCAGTGAATCAGCAGAAAAGAAGATGGGGAGCTACTGGGGCATCTTTGGAGACATAGATCTTTACTGCTAAAGGGCTGTGGTTCCACAGGGCTCGTATAGATGAACAAAACATAATGTACAACATTTGTAGCTACTTCTTTAGTTAGGCTTCAGTTCTCCTTTAAGGCAGGAAACAGCAGTGCTAGTGGGTGGAGGCCAGGCGGTTGCTCTGAGAGGAATGGAAAATTTGGCAACAAATATACGAAGACACAAGAGAAGAGATGGAGTGAGGTTGCGTAAAGGGGTTGTTCACCTTTGAGATAACTGTAAGCAGAGCCGGGCCAACCCGGCCAGGCGCCCTAGGCAACCTGGCCGGGCACGCCGCCGGCTTAGTGTGCGCCGGCGCGCGTGCGCAAAAACACACACCGGCGCGCATGCGCAGAAATACGCTCCGGCGAGCATGCGCAAAATGACACGCCAGTGCGCACGCGCGCAAGAGCATTTAAAACTCAGATTTGCACCCCCTCAGATTTGCAACTGGACTTGCTGAGTAATCAATGAAGACATTTCACTGAAGGCCCCCACCTCTGTTCAGAGATGGTCTCTCCACCCTGACATGAATCGCCTCGTTCAAACCAGCGGTCTTCTTTATCCAGGATTTGGACCTTGCTGTCTTCAAAGGAGTGTCCCTTGTCTTTTAAGTGTAGAAAGACAGCTGAGTTTTGCCCTGTAGAGGAGGAGAACAGAGGTGGGGGCCTTCGACACCACCTGTCTGCTACATACAATGCTGTTCTAACATCTGTACCCCGGTGGATTCAGAACACTTCACACATCCATTCATGTAACTCTCACAAGTAACACCTGTATCTAGGAGTTGCATGACACATTGGATAATCCTATCACAACTACACAGTATCTACACCTCTGTGAATTTCTTCAGATGTCACCTCTTTGAAGAGTTACAATGTGCCATTGTGATTGGATTAGTGGAAGAGTTTATATGCCGAGAACTTCCCACAACAGTCAGTTGTACTGAAGAAGCTGCTCGGATGAGTAGTGAAACGTCTTCATTGATTACTCAGCAAGTCCAGTTGTTTTTTAGATTGACCTATACTAGATATACTATGACCTGGATGAATGAAAATCTTCATAGTCTCTTTCTTGAATAATATTCTATAATATTCTAGGTCAGCATGACATGAGTAGAAAGTCCCCAGACTTCCATCAGAGTTATCATCTTTAGTAAACATCCCCTAAGTTAATGATAACCAAATTCAGGGACAAAACCATTAGACAGAACTAGGTGAATGGGCATGTCATACTTGTTATTTTTAAACCTAAATACTCTTCTCTAATTGGTTATGGTGGGAAACCACCCTAACCCACCTTAAAGGGATCCTGTCATTGGAAAACATATTTTTTTCAAAACGCATCAGTTAATAGTGCTGCTCCAGCAGAATTCTGTACTGAAATCCATTTCTCAAAAGAGCAAACAGATTTTTTTATATTCAATTTTGAAATCTGACATGGGGGCTAGACATTTTGTCAATTTCAAAGCTGCCCCTGGTCATGTGACTTGTGCCTGCACTTTAGGAGAGAAATTCTTTCTGGCTGGCTGATGATTTTCCATCTCAATGTAACTGAATGTGTCTCAGTGGGACATGGGTTTTTACTATTGAGTGTTGTTCTTAGATCTAGCAGGCAGTTGTTATCTTGCGTTAGGGAGCTCAGCTGTTATCTGGCTGTCTTCTGGGGGGGGAAGGGAGGGGTAATATCACTCCAACTTGCAGTACAGCAGTAAAGAGTGATTGAAGTTTAACAGAGCACAAGTCAAGTTTTTTCCCATGACAGTATCCCTTTAAAGCATAAATCACTAACTAATTCTGTATGTACTCCACCTATAAATAAACGGTCTGTCCACCAATATGGTAGAACAGAACAAATAAGACTCCTGGTCTGCGTCTGTTCTCTTGCATGCAATCTTCCTGCAGCTGACATCCCTTCTTGTACTTGGATGGATGACCCTAACAGATGGCACCACCAGATTTGGGACTGGACGTGATCCAAGAGACCACCACAAGTGACTTTGACCCTAGCAATGAAACTTCCAAGCCGGCAGGTGAGCCCCTTGATGCCAAGGAGATTTCCTTGAGAGGTGTTAACATGTCACGAGTGGTCTTGAACATCACAAGCTCCAGACCACGGACCTCAGATGCAGGAATTAAGTATACATATACCTAAATGTGTTTGTTTTGCTTTATGTTTCATGCTATCATCATAGAGTGTTAAGCATTGAATGATATTTTACTGTACAGATAAAACGTGTTACAACTGAAAATATATTGTGCCTTAAAAATTACCACTGTATTCTATATATCTAAATCAGGGCTGTCCCCTTATTTGGCCCTCCACATCAAAGTCTGCCTGCTGTGTCTTCTTACCATATGTATGTTTTAAAAGGTATCACTACAGAGATTAACTGGCCCCTGCATTGTCTAAACCTCAAATTCAGACTAATCCCCTGTATTGTTCACACCTGTGATCCCCCTGTATTGTTCACACTTGTGACACCTCTATTGTTCACTCCCCTAAAGCCTGTACTGTTCTACCTGAGGCTCAGACTGAAACTGCCACATTGTTCTCCTGTTCACACTTTATACAAAATGCTAATGGGGCACCAGTACTGTGTCACTGTATGTAGTACATATTAGACTGCTCCTGATTCCTGTCTCCTGCTCTGTTCTGCCTTCCCTATGCTCCCTGTGTAGTGATGGGCGAATTTGCGGCGAATTTGCGCGATTCGCCGCCAGCGAATAAATTCGCAAAACGCCCGTGAAAATTCGCGGCAAAAATTTGTCGGCGTCAAAAAATTTCTTTTAGAAAAAAACGGACGCCGGCGCCAAAAACGGACGCCTGCGTCAAAAACGGGCGCCAGCGTCGGAAAAACGGGCGCCGCCGTCAAAAACAGGTGCCGGCGTAAAAAACGAGACGCCGGCGTGATTTCGCAAATTTTTCGCCATTTTGTGCGAAATTCGCAAATTTTTCGGCGAAGCGAAACGGCGCAAATTCGCCCATCACTATCCCTGTGTGTTCCACACAAAGATGGAGTGCTCACCTCAGGCAATATATCCTTTCGGATCAGGTGCTTCTAGCAGTATTCGATCCAACCTGCCATGGGTCAGAAAATCAATTGTAGAAATCCAAAATGCTGCAGCACACTGCAATTTGTGTACTTTATTGGCTCAGATATGAGCAGACATGTGGCAATGTTTCAGGCCTCGCAGGACCCTTTCTCAAGCCTGTGAAATCACATACTGTTCTGTGTTAAATAAGGTAAAATGTGGGTGGGGAAACAGTGAGGGTATCGGGCGGGAACAACAGTATTCATTGGCGATCCTTAATTGCATTACAAATATCACAATGCGTTCCAATCCATTTAATTTAAAATAGCTCAACCAGTGTGTCAGAATCCCATCTTGATTCCTGATAGTGTTCATATCTGTGATAATGTCCAAAGAAGTTACAAAGTTTCTTTCCAATAAGTGTCCATGTGAATCTGTAACAACCTCAAGTGATGAAAAGCAAGTGCTAAAAAAGAAAGAAACTAAGTATATCATTTAAATCAGAGGATCTGAGACGCTTCAACATGACCTTATTGTGTTCTGTGTTTCATTCTGTGAGCGCTTAATCTGTGCAGAAGGTAGTTTCAGCACTCAGAATTTTCCGATATCTAATCATTTGTTCAATAACCTTGAGAAAAAAACAAATATATTTTAATTAGTAGTTCTTAATACATTTGTATACATCATAACAGTAACAGTAAGATCTATATCACATTGTCTGTTCTCCTACTGGTATATAAACATAGCCAGAGTATAATCTTTATTTAATTCCCTGGGCCAGACCGTGTCTAATCTATGAATCCATTGCATTTCAAATTAATGCAATAATGATAGTCTATTCCCTCCTCTCCTAGGTATCTCAGCCGAATCAATCACCTGAAATCTCAGTTGACTCACTGAGTGCCCTGCCTGTTTAAAATGTGCAGGAACAGGTAATGTAGTTAATCCTTTTCGTATGGTTGACTTCTGTTTGGATATTCTGTCTTTAATCTTTTGTGTTGTTTTCCCCACGTAAAGCAGACCACACGGGCACTTAAGTAGATAAATAACAAATGTTGAATCACAAGTGTAATATTGTCTAATTGTATATTTCTTTCCAGAGTGTGGATGATAGAAATTTTCCCCTTTTACCACTGAGTTGCATTGTGTACAATGTAAACATGGGAAAGTCCCAAATTTAGGTTTATTAAGGAAGCGTATGCGATCCCTCTTCATGTCCGCCTTAATTAATCTGTCTTTTAGGGCTCTTACATATGAGCGTTCCGACCTGCGCTCCCCTGCGTTCCGTTTTTTGGAGTTCAGCCGCAGGGGAGCGCAGGAATAGACGCAAGTTATTATTTGAAATGGGGCTGTACTCACTCAGGTGCGTGTAGGCGCCGAACGCAGGTTCAGACGCAACATGCTGCATTTTTCCTGCGTTCGGCCTGAGTGAGTACAGCCCCATTTCAAATAATGACTTGCGTCTATTCCTGCGCTCCCCTGCGGCTGAACGCCAGAAAACGGAACGCAGGGGAGCGCAGGTCGGAACGCTCATGTGTAAGAGCCCTTAGATTTTTTGCTCTTTTATAAGCCATCATTGGTCGTGTCTGAAAATTGGGAACATCTGGTAAACAGGACTGTAATAAGTGCCAATGATTTTGTATAATTTGTCCAATTTGTCTGCTGGCTGTACTGAAATTACTTACAAATACAATTCTATTGTCATCTTGCTTTCTTTCTGGCACCTTAGACAGAAGAGTTTCCCTTGTTTTGTCATGTACTTTTTGTATATTAATCTCTAAAGTGTCCCTACTGTATCCCCTCTGATTGGAACATAATAACATATCCTCCATTTGCTCATCACACTCCTTAGGGTCACTTGTTATCCGTTTGACTCTCGCCAACTGTGATACTGGAAGAGAGTTTTTTAAGGGTTCTGGGTGAAAACTTTTAAAATGTAGGAGATTATTCTTATCTGTCTTTTTCCTAAAAAGGCTTGTCTTAAGTGTTTCACCCACCCTAGTAATATTCACATCTAGAAAATTTATTGTTGTATTGTTCGAATCGACTGTGAATTTTACATTGCTGTCAATCTGGTTTCGAAAACTGTGGAAGAGGGACAAACTTTCTTGTGTACCGTCCCAAATTAGTAACAGATCATCGATGTATTGTAAATGTAATAGACAATGTGATTTCCAAAGATGATTCTCATAAATAATCATGTTCTCTATAAATAGGTTGGCATACGTGGGGGCCACATTACTTCCCATCGCCCTACCTCTCTGTTGTATATAGAAAGTGTCCCCAAATAGAAAATAGTTTTGATGTAACACTATTTCTAACAGCGAAAGTAAAAATGACTTTTGTTCGGTGGTTTAGTCTGTAGTATCCAGATAATGTTCAACAGCTCTCAGACCCAAATCATTTGTTTTTACCATATGTATGTTTTAAAAGGTATCACTACAGAGATTAACTGGCCCCTGCATTGTCTAAACCTCAAATTCAGACTAATCCCCTGTATTGTTCACACCTGTGATCCCCCTGTATTGTTCACACTTGTGACACCTCTATTGTTCACTCCCCTAAAGCCTGTACTGTTCTACCTGAGGCCCAGACTGAAACTGCCACATTGTTCTCCTATTCACACTTTATACAAAATGCTAATGGGGCACCAGCACTGTGTCACTGTATGTAGTACATATTAGACTGCTCCTGATTCCTGTCTCCTGCTCTGTTCTGTCTTCCCTATGCTCCTGTGTGTGTCATACTTTGGTATTTGTTCTGGGGGTTTGTTAGCAATTGAAAATTGTTGTTAGTGGCCCCTAAGGTGTTTAATCATATGCTGGGGTACTGTATTATACACAGGGGAGGAGGAGGCATATGGATTTATGGGTATGTCTTAAAGGAAAACTATACCCCCAAAATGAATACTTAAACAGATAGTTTATATCAAATTGAATGACATATTAAAGAATCTTACTAAACTGGAATATATATTTACATAAATATTGCCCTTTTACATCTCTTGCCTTGAACCACCATTTCGTGACTCTATCTGTGCTGCCTCAGAGATCACCTGACCAGAAATACTACAACACTAACTGTAACAGGAAGAAGTGAGGAAGCAAAAGGCAGAACTCTGTCTGTTAATTGGCTCATGTGACCTTACATGTGGTTTGTATGTGTGCACAGTGAATCTTACGATCTCAGGGGCAGCCCTTATTTTTTAAAATGGCAATTTGGGGGGTATAGTTTTCCTTTAATATGACTTAGTTTTTTTTCACATATGCGTGACATCCTTGCCAGGGCAGACACAAGGTAGTTTGGCTCCCTAGGCAAGAGCTTCAATTAGTGCCCCCTGTCCTACATTACCATTTCTCTCCTTACCATGATGGTTTTTAAATAAAGAGAGCAAGAACATGTACAACACTTTTTCATTTATATTACTGCCCCTGTACCTGTACCTGTACAAGCTCAGCAGCCATTCATCATACAGCCCTCCTGCAGCCATCATATTGCCCCCAATCTTTACCTGTGTCAGCAGCAGCCAAAAATAAATCTGATCACATCATATTGCCCCCAAGTATTTATGTACCTGTACCAGCGCCGAGCAGCAACAGCAAACATATGGGCCCCAAATCTGTACCTGGCTGTGCCAGCAGGAGGCTTCACACTTTACAGTAATAGAAAGAAAGTCTTCAGTTCAGTGTCACACCAAGCAGCCCCCCAGCTCTCTGCCTCTCTCTGTCATCACATCAGTGACATCATTGACGCGTGTACGCACGTCGCGGTGCACCGCACAGAAGGAGCTATTACTTGCCGGCAAGAGGGAGAAGTGGAAGGAGATGGATTCCACCCAACTGGGTGACCATGATTACTGAAACAAATTTTTAAATAAACACTTGAAAAAGTGCGCCCCTCAATGATGGCACCCTAGACAGCTGCCTACTCTGCCTACCCCTAGTTCCGGCCCTGATTCCTGTAGTGAGCACCAACCATTTGGTTTTTTGGTGTGCTATTAATGTGGACATGGTCTTGCGGTAACATGAGTGAGGTTTAAAGTAGGTGTGGTCTAAAAACAGGGAGTGGCTAACACTGGCTTCCGTTATTGGCCCTCCACCATATAGATTAGAAAAATTCCAGCCCTCGGTACCATTGAAGTTGGACAGCACTGATCTAAGTGATTCTCTGTCTCTCTGTTTTTCTAAATCACTCATATCTCTCTCTCTGTCTTGCCCGTACCATATTTACTTAGTGTTATCTTGTATTGATTAGACGTGTTTATTCTGAACTTTGGTTTTAAGCTAGACTGCTTTTCTGAATCAAAGTTTGTAAGCAGGAACTGGCATTTAAAAAAGTTTAGCAAACAAATAAACAGTGATCGTTAAGAAAATTGTAAGTTTCCACCTAAGGCTAAGGCCACACTAGGCGATAGCGCCGCGATTTGACTCGCGGCGACTTTTCGCCGCGACTTTTAATCCGCAATCGCTGTGGAAACTTTTGCGCTGGCGTCTATGGGGAATCGCCAGCGTCAAAACACACGCGGCGATCTTTTTTCTATTGTCGCTCGAAATCGCCTAGCAAGGCGATTTCGAGCGACAATAGAAAAAAGATCGCCGCGTGTGTTTTGACGCTGGCGATTTTTCGCGATTCCCCATAGATGCCAGCGCAAAAGTTTCCCCAGCGATTGCGGATTAAAAGTCGCGGCGAAAAGTCGCCGCGAGTCAAATCGCGGCGCTATCGCCTAGTGTGGCCTTAGCCTAACACTACACTATCTTAATAGAGAGTTACTAGCCCTCTATCTACTTTCTTATCTTTGTGAGTGGTAACAGTATATGCATAAAATAAGATTGTTTGGGGAACGCGAAACAGTAAAAGCACATAGTACAGACTTAGAGAAGGAGTTACTGTTGCCTGAGAAGATACGACCTAGTTGTGCGAACATCGTTCCAAGAGGGAACAAAGTTCAAGTGAGGTCGTGGGGGATCATTGTTAAATTGGTCGGCCGGCCTCATTTAGATGGGCAATTGGTTGCATCATCGTGGACACCCCATTCCGGAGGTGGTGTCTGATCCTCCTTGGCATACAGAGATAGAATGGATGGAGTAAAATCATGGGAATTGGGTTACAGTGCCCTTTAAGGATTACCCAAAACAGGCAGATTAGATAGGGACCTTTGGGAGACTCTAATCAGCACCCATGATTCAGTGGCTCAAAAAAAAGGGTTTAGAAAGTCATGCAAAAATATGGTTAACTGAGTAGAAACTGTAGAGTGTTTTTTATAACGACACATATAGATACGCAAGCAAAGGGAAACTTCCTACTTCCTGGCCACATGGCAACATATTAGATAATCAAGATAATCCTGATAATGAAGTTGCTTTAATTGTTTTGTTCTCTATATTAAAAGGTGACGAACAACCCAAAACTGGAGAGGAAATTCAAACTGACCAGTTAAGGGATGAAATTAAAAAGTTTATAGATGAGCATAAAAACTTGAAAGGGTAACTAAACAGAATGTGATGGTGCCAATAAAGAAGTTAAGAACTTAATCCATAATAACAATGTTGGGCTGGGTGGTAAACACATAAAAATGAAGGAAACTAAACTAATATCTGTAAGATTGGGTGGGCAATTAGAACTTGTAACATCTTTGTTGGTTTCCAATACTGTGCCTGTAAATCTTTTGGGGACAGACATACTGTCACAAATAAATGTATGTATAGAATTTACTGAAAATGGAGTGCACCCCAAAAGCCCCATAGCTGACAATGTTTTAACTGTTGTTGCTGCCGTTTTTTGTTAATGACAGTTTCCAAGCAGACAATTGAAGATATTGAACATAAACTAAAAGAGGTGCCTGAGTCCCTATGGGAAAAAGGCAAATATGACGTAGGGACATTAAATGTTCCCCCTATGCACATAAAACTAAAAGAGGGAGCCGTATTGCCTAAACTGCCTCAATACCCTCTAAGTGCACAGCAAATTGAAGGAATAAGAGCACAAATTTCGAACGATTTTTAGTTCGAATTGTTCGATTCAAAGTCGTAGTAGCCAATTCGATGGTCGAAATAGCCAAAAAAACATTTGAAATTCGACGTTTTTTTTATTCTATTCCTTCACTCAAACTAAGTAAATGGGCCCAGTAATGTCCTCAACCCTGTCACACTATTACCTGAAAAAGGGGGGATTATATGTTGACATACATGACTGTTTTGAAATGACGCAACATGAGGTACAAGGGTTTGATAATGTAAAAGATGAACCTTTGTTAAATCCTGATTGTGAATTGTTTTTCGATGGATCTCGCTACTGTACTGATAATGGTAAATGTTGTAACATTTGTCTGATGTTTTAGTTCAGCAGAGTCTACCTCCACACATGTCAGCTCAAGAAGCTGAGCTACAAGCACTCATCACATCATTCATGTACACTAGCGGAAGGTCAAAGGGTGAACATCTTTTCTGATAGCAGGTGCTGTATTGGTATTTGTCTAACTATCTTCTAATTTGGAGGGCCAGAAATTTTATGACGTCATCAGGTAAACCAATTAAGAATGCAAATTTAGTAAAACAGCTATTGTTAGCATTACAACTCAAAGCTTCAAACTCCAGACGCTAAAAGGAAATGCAAAAGCTGATGAAAGAGCAAAGGCAGCTGCCCTCTTGCCTATAATGACAGTAAGTTGCATCCAGAAAGACCACAAAGGGCTGTTGGACATGGATATCCTGGCTACAATACAGGACTAGGCCCCTGAGATAGAAAAAGGAAAGTGGTTAAAGCTGGGAGCCTCCAAGGATGACAAGGGTCGATGGAGAAATGGCCTATTATACTGTCTACCAAAAGCACTGTATGCTATGATGGCACATCTAACTCACAGACTTGCACACTCAGGTAAGAATGCAATGGCTGCTTCAGTACAGAAAAGTTGGATACCACCTGGGTTTCCAGCATTTGCTACGAAATATGTTTTTTCTTGTGTTACCTGTTTATGTCATAATCCTGGTCAGATAGACAAATCTCCGAGTCGGCACTTTGCTAAACCAGAATAACCCTTCCAGCGATTACATACAGACTACAGCCAACTGCCTAAAGTAGGTCCATATGGATATGTA
Source organism: Xenopus petersii (assembly GCA_038501925.1). Classification (NCBI taxonomy): domain Eukaryota; kingdom Metazoa; phylum Chordata; class Amphibia; order Anura; family Pipidae; genus Xenopus; species Xenopus petersii. The sequence continues at coordinate 106,997,370 of CM076685.1, read as the reverse complement.
CTACTATGTATTGACATGTTCTCAGGATGGCCTGAGGCATGGCCAGTTGCTAAGGCAACTGCTAAGAATCTTTTAAATGAAGTAATCTGTAGGTATTCTTTACCAACCTACATTGAAAGTGACAGGGGTACCCATTTTACAGGGCAGATAATGTCTGAGATACTGTCTGCTCTATAAATAAAACTGTGCCAAAGGAATGGACGGCACTCCACTTGAAGAGGAAAAAAGTCTTTATTGCAAGCTAAAACAGGGATCAAAAGGCCCTACGCGTTTCGGGATACGATCCCTTAATCATAGGCATACATCACAACCACCATAGACACATTTTATACTTAAGGGCATGGTGATCCCTGCTGGTTACACACAATATTGATGTTAAAATAATTCATTCTAAATTTTTAATTTTCAATCTAAATAATAAAACCAACATCTAAAGGTAACAACCTTAGTAGTGCTTTTAAAATTAACATACTGGTAGTTAAAATAGAACCCTGTACCCATATTGCACTATGTGTGAACTCATAATCCTGGTCGTTTGTAAATTATGTAAATATGGATCTGTATTCAAACAGTAAGTGTCTATCTTAAAAATCTTAAAAAAACTTTTTTTATCTTTGATTAATTGTGGAATTATTAAGATAGACACTTACTGTTTGAATACAGATCCATATTTACATAACTTACAAACGACCAGGATTATGAAGCATTAAACAAGTTTAAATGATACATGGAAAATAATGATTGGTCTAAGTGTGTTTTTACAGGCAACCAAATATGAAGCTAATGACTTTAGCATCAAGCAGAGGATGGTATTTATAAAACAACTCTTAATTTGACAGATACTAACTTTAAGAAAAGAATAGAGTGTTGGAACCTATTCTATTCTAAGATAGAATAAGCTATTTATGGATTAATAACATAGAAATCTACCTACTACTTTATATGTGGTTCATGGCTTTATATTTGGTTACCAGAGAGTAGCTATGGTACCTTTACTATTGCTACTTTAGCTCCTGCCATAGCAATTGTAGATTAGGATGATGTAACAGCAAATATTTTTTTAATATTACTCCACAATCTTTTTAAGGGAATTGTTTACCAAAGTGAAGTTGAAATTTTTTTTGGGGAATTGTAAATAAGATTAAAGAGTTACAATATGAAGCAAGGGCAAGTAGGCATAAGCGGTGAAACCCTTTTAAAGGTTTACAATTTGGTAATATATTTAGTTCTAGCATGGTTTTCATTATATTGCTATCATTTTATGCCCTTTATAAACTTACTGTGTTTATAATTTCTAAAAGTACAAAACCTAATGCTAAACATATCTACCGTGTCAAGATTCAAGATCCTGACTCTGAAATTCTTTATAAAAGTTTCTAACACTATAATTTGTTTACTTCTATAGATGAACAACTGAGCACGTGGAAGATTTTGGCAATCGTTTTTCTTGCAACATGTTTGTGTGATTATGATGATGATTTTGAATGAACACTCTTTATTGATAATGCAAAATCTGTGATAGTTGGGAACCATTCCTATTTCACAGTTCCCTTTAAAATAAAATATTTTATATTGTGTAAATTATACTTCAAATGATCTATGTGTTAAATAAGCCATGTTACGGGGCATTTAAAGAAGTATAATTTTGCTAGGTAAGCATGAAACGCGTTAGGCGCTATATGGGGATTTTTTCTAATGTTTTTTAATACTTTGATGTAATAAACTCCATTTTTTAACTTGTAAGCATGCCTTGGAGAATTATTTAAAGTATATATGGTTGTAACAAAAACTCTGCAGGCAGACGGCACTTCTGGATGGATTTATTAGGAAAAAGGCTGCTGTATACCACATAACGCATTTCGGGATTGTATCCCTTAATCATAGGCTAAATGTCCATCTGAAACAGCTGTAGTTTTATACAGAAAGAGCTAGTGACCCCTAGTGGGCTTTTTATAAAATGACACCTTTATTTAAATGTTTTAAAACCTGTTATAGAGTGAACATATTTAAAATAGGAAAACTAAAAAATCTAACACAACTGTTAGCCTGATTCTCAGGAGAGGAAAAACCAATCTGTATGTTTTGTATACGTATTACAATTACAATATATAATATATGGGATTTTTGTATAGGTAAATATATGTCCAGTGGTGGAGGAACCTGGGCAGGAGAAGGAATTCAGAACACCTTCACATCTATTGATGTATTCATTTGTAAAAACGACTTGGAAATATATCATGTTCTGAATGTCCTATAAATACAAATATTGTTTTCTAATATAAATAGCTGATGTCATGTCTGTAGTTAAGTCCATTTGGAATCCTAGTTAGGGATGTCGCGGACTGTTCGCCGGTGAACTTGTTCGCGCGAACATCGGCTGTTCACGCTCGCCGAATGTTCGCGAACGTCGCGCGACGTTCGCCATTTTGGGTTCGCCTTACCTGGCGCTTTTTTTTGACCTCTCACCCCAGACCAGCAGATACATGGCAGCCAATCAGGAAGCTCTCCCTCCTGGACCACCCCCACACCCCCTGGACCACTCCCCTTCCATATATAAACTGAAGCCCTGCAGCGTTTTTTCATTCTGCCTGTGTGTGCTTGCAAGAGCTAGTGTAGGGAGAGAGCTGTTACTGATTTCACTGATTTCTTTGAGGGACAGTTGATAGTAAATTTGCTGGCTAGTAATCTACTTGATACTGCTCTGTATTGGAGGGACAGAAGTCTGCAGGGATTTGAGGGACATTTTAGGGTAGCTTTGCTGGCTAGTAATCTACCTTCTACTGCAGTGCTCTGTATGTAGCTGCCTGCTGTGGGCACTGATCTCTTCTGATCTCATCTGCTGACTGCTGTTATAACCCAATAGTCCTTGTAAGGACTGCTTTTATTTTCTTTTTTGTTTTTTTACTTTGCTAGTTGCTACTATAAGCCCAGTGCTATTTGTCTAGCAGTGTTGGGGAGTGGGACTGGTGTGCTACTGTGCTGCTCCTAGTAGTTCAGCAGCACCAAACCGAGAAAAATATTTTTTTTAATATACATATATATTTTTTTTCTTTTACTTATCTTACTGTTCTTTAACATGTACAGTGCTGTTGCTGTTCTTCATAGTAGTGCACCAATAGTAGTGCACTTGCAGGCATTATTTGCTCAGTGTGTTCTTCATTTTCAAACAACAACCATCTAGCTGTGTGAGCTTGTTCACATTCTGTCTAAATATCAATAATAATACCGTCTCTAGAAACACCACCCGAGTGACGTTTTTCAGGCAGCAATAATATATTCCGTATCCACTGCTGTAGTAGTGTATACGTTAACCTTGTAGGCATTATTTGCTCAGTGTCTTCTTTATTTTCAAACAACAACCATCTAGCTGTGTGAGCTTGTTCACATTCTGTCTAAATATCAATAATAGTACCGTCTCTAGAAACACCACCCGAGTGACGTTTTTCAGGCAGCAATAATATATTCCGTATCCACTGCTGTAGTAGTGTATACGTTAACCTTGTAGGCATTATTTGCTCAGTGTGTTCTTTATTTTCAAACAACAACCATCTAGCTGTGTGAGCTTGTTCACATTCTGTCTAAATATCAATAATAGTACCGTCTCTAGAAAAACCACCCGAGTGACGTTTTTCAGGCAGCAATAATATATTCCGTATCCACTGCTGTAGTAGTGTATACGTTGACCTTGTAGGCATTATTTGCTCAGTGTGTTCTTCATTTTCAAACAACAACCATCTAGCTGTGTGAGCTTGTTCACATTCTGTCTAAATATCAATAATAATACCGTCTCTAGAAACACCACCCGAGTGACGTTTTTCAGGCAGCAATAATATATTCCGTATCCACTGCTGTAGTAGTGTATACGTTAACCTTGTAGGCATTATTTGCTCAGTGTGTTCTTTATTTTCAAACAACAACCATCTAGCTGTGTGAGCTTGTTCACATTCTGTCTAAATATCAATAATAATACCGTCTCTAGAAACACCACCCGAGTGACGTTTTTCAGGCAGCAATAATATATTCCGTATCCACTGCTGTAGTAGTGTATACGTTAACCTTGTAGGCATTATTTGCTCAGTGTGTTCTTTATTTTCAAACAACAACCATCTAGCTGTGTGAGCTTGTTCACATTCTGTCTAAATATCAATAATAGTACCGTCTCTAGAAACACCACCCGAGTGACGTTTTTCAGGCAGCAATAATATATTCCGTATCCACTGCTGTAGTAGTGTATACGTTAACCTTGTAGGCATTATTTGCTCAGTGTGTTCTTTATTTTCAAACAACAACCATCTAGCTGTGTGAGCTTGTTCACATTCTGTCTAAATATCAATAATAATACCGTCTCTAGAAACACCACCCGAGTGACGTTTTTCAGGCAGCAATAATATATTCCGTATCCACTGCTGTAGTAGTGTATACGTTAACCTTGTAGGCATTATTTGCTCAGTGTGTTCTTTATTTTCAAACAACAACCATCTAGCTGTGTGAGCTTGTTCACATTCTGTCTAAATATCAATAATAGTACCGTCTCTAGAAACACCACCCGAGTGACGTTTTTCAGGCAGCAATAATATATTCCGTATCCACTGCTGTAGTAGTGTATACGTTAACCTTGTAGGCATTATTTGCTCAGTGTGTTCTTTATTTTCAAACAACAACCATCTAGCTGTGTGAGCTTGTTCACATTCTGTCTAAATATCAATAATAATACCGTCTCTAGAAACACCACCCGAGTGACGTTTTTCAGGCAGCAATAATATATTCCGTATCCACTGCTGTAGTAGTGTATACGTTGACCTTGTAGGCATTATTTGCTCAGTGTGTTCTTCATTTTCAAACAACAACCATCTAGCTGTGTGAGCTTGTTCACATTCTGTCTAAATATCAGTAATAGTACCGTCTCTAGAAACACCACCCGAGTGACGTTTTTCAGGCAGCAATAATATATTCCGTATCCACTGCTGTAGTAGTGTATACGTTAACCTTGTAGGCATTATTTGCTCAGTGTGTTCTTTATTTTCAAACAACAACCATCTAGCTGTGTGAGCTTGTTCACATTCTGTCTAAATATCAATAATAGTACCGTCTCTAGAAACACCACCCGAGTGACGTTTTTCAGGCAGCAATAATATATTCCGTATCCACTGCTGTAGTAGTGTATACGTTGACCTTGTAGGCATTATTTGCTCAGTGTGTTCTTCATTTTCAAACAACAACCATCTAGCTGTGTGAGCTTGTTCACATTCTGTCTAAATATCAATAATAATACCGTCTCTAGAAACACCACCCGAGTGACGTTTTTCTGGCAGCAATAATATATTCCGTATCCACTGCTGTAGTAGTGTATACGTTAACCTTGTAGGCATTATTTGCTCAGTGTCTTCTTTATTTTCAAACAACAACCATCTAGCTGTGTGAGCTTGTTCACATTCTGTCTAAATATCAATAATAGTACCGTCTCTAGAAACACCACCCGAGTGACGTTTTTCAGGCAGCAATAATATATTCCGTATCCACTGCTGTAGTAGTGTATACGTTAACCTTGTAGGCATTATTTGCTCAGTGTGTTCTTTATTTTCAAACAACAACCATCTAGCTGTGTGAGCTTGTTCACATTCTGTCTAAATATCAATAATAGTACCGTCTCTAGAAACACCACCCGAGTGACGTTTTTCAGGCAGCAATAATATATTCCGTATCCACTGCTGTAGTAGTGTATACGTTGACCTTGTAGGCATTATTTGCTCAGTGTGTTCTTCATTTTCAAACAACAACCATCTAGCTGTGTGAGCTTGTTCACATTCTGTCTAAATATCAATAATAATACCGTCTCTAGAAACACCACCCGAGTGACGTTTTTCAGGCAGCAATAATATTTTCCGTATCCACTGCTGTAGTAGTGTATACGTTGACCTTGTAGGCCTTGTTTGCCCAGTGTGTTCTTCTTCTTCATTTTCAAACAACTCCCATCTAGCTGTGTGAGCTTGTTCACATTCTGTCTAAATATCAATAATAATACCGTCTCTAGAAACACCACCTGAGTGACGTTTTTCAGGCAGCAATAATATATTCCGTATCCACTGCTGTAGTAGTGTATACGATAACCTTGTAGGCATTATTTGCTCAGTGTGTTCTTTATTTTCAAACAACAACCATCTAGCTGTGTGAGCTTGTTCACATTCTGTCTAAATATCAGTAATAGTACCGTCTCTAGAAACACCACCCGAGTGACGTTTTTCAGGCAGCAATAATATATTCCGTATCCACTGCTGTAGTAGTGTATACGTTAACCTTGTAGGCATTATTTGCTCAGTGTGTTCTTTATTTTCAAACAACAACCATCTAGCTGTGTGAGCTTGTTCACATTCTGTCTAAATATCAATAATAGTACCGTCTCTAGAAACACCACCCGAGTGACGTTTTTCAGGCAGCAATAATATATTCCGTATCCACTGCTGTAGTAGTGTATACGTTGACCTTGTAGGCATTATTTGCTCAGTGTGTTCTTCATTTTCAAACAACAACCATCTAGCTGTGTGAGCTTGTTCACATTCTGTCTAAATATCAATAATAATACCGTCTCTAGAAACACCACCCGAGTGACGTTTTTCTGGCAGCAATAATATATTCCGTATCCACTGCTGTAGTAGTGTATACGTTAACCTTGTAGGCATTATTTGCTCAGTGTCTTCTTTATTTTCAAACAACAACCATCTAGCTGTGTGAGCTTGTTCACATTCTGTCTAAATATCAATAATAGTACCGTCTCTAGAAACACCACCCGAGTGACGTTTTTCAGGCAGCAATAATATATTCCGTATCCACTGCTGTAGTAGTGTATACGTTAACCTTGTAGGCATTATTTGCTCAGTGTGTTCTTTATTTTCAAACAACAACCATCTAGCTGTGTGAGCTTGTTCACATTCTGTCTAAATATCAATAATAGTACCGTCTCTAGAAACACCACCCGAGTGACGTTTTTCAGGCAGCAATAATATATTCCGTATCCACTGCTGTAGTAGTGTATACGTTGACCTTGTAGGCATTATTTGCTCAGTGTGTTCTTCATTTTCAAACAACAACCATCTAGCTGTGTGAGCTTGTTCACATTCTGTCTAAATATCAATAATAGTACCGTCTCTAGAAACACCACCCGAGTGACGTTTTTCAGGCAGCAATAATATATTCCGTATCCACTGCTGTAGTAGTGTATACGTTGACCTTGTAGGCATTATTTGCTCAGTGTGTTCTTCATTTTCAAACAACAACCATCTAGCTGTGTGAGCTTGTTCACATTCTGTCTAAATATCAATAATAATAACGTCTCTAGAAACACCACCCGAGTGACGTTTTTCAGGCAGCAATAATATATTCCGTATCCACTGCTGTAGTAGTGTATACGTTGACCTTGTAGGCCTTGTTTGCCCAGTGTGTTCTTCTTCTTCATTTTCAAACAACTCCCATCTAGCTGTGTGAGCTTGTTCACATTCTGTCTAAATATTAATAATAATACCGTCTCTAGAAACACCACCTGAGTTGTTGTTGTTGTTTTAAAAATAATGCCAGGCAAAGGCAGGCCGCCACGCAGAGGCACTAGGGGCCGTGCTGCTATGCTATCCTGTGGCCCTAGGAAATTGCCCAGTTTTAAAAAGGCAATGACCCTGAACTCCCAAAATGCTGAAGAGGTAGTTGACTGGCTTACACAGCACACCCCATCCTCTACCGTTTCTAACTTTACCACAACATCCTCATCCTCCACTGCTATGGGCACCCCACGTAACACTTCCTCCACCACCGGCGCCCCTTCTTCACTGGAGTCAGAGGAGTTATTTTCACATGAGTTTCTTGAACTGAGTGATGCGCAACCATTATTGGCAGAAGAAGATGAAGGAGATGAGGACGTTACACCAGATTTAATTCTGGCAGAGAACACAACAGAGATGGACATAATGAGTGATGACGAGGAGGTCCCCGCTGCTGCTTCCTTCTGTGAGCTGTTAGAAGAAATTGATGCATCTGAGGAGAATGAGGATGAGGAGATTGATGTTTTATGGGTGCCCAGTAGAAGAGAGGAAGAGGAGGATAGTTCAGATGGAGAGACGGAGAGTCAGAGAGGCAGGAGGAGAATAAGACTTAGAAGAAGCAGGGAGGACAGCTCGCAGGGAACAGTAGGGCAACAACATGTATCGGCACCTGTGGTCAGCCGGCCAACGCACCCGCCATTGCCGCCAACGCCGCCGACTTCTACTGTTACCGCCAGATTGCCAGCCTCAAAAAGGTCAGCAGTGTGGGATTTTTTTAATGTGTGTGCCTCTGACAAAAGCGTTGTCATTTGCAATGAGTGCAGTCAGAAACTGAGTCTTGGGAAGCCCAACAGCCACATAGGTACAACTTCTATGCGAAGGCACATGAACGGCAAGCACAAAGCACTTTGGGAGCAACACCTCAAAGGCAACAGGCAAACTAAAAGCCACCCTCCTTCTGGTCCAGCATCTTACTGCTCTACCTCTGCTGTCCTTCACCCGTCTGAACCACCCTCCACTCCGCCTTCCACCCTGACCACCAGTTCCCATTCCCAGTCATCTGCCCCCAGCCAAGTTTCTGTGAGGGCCATGTTTGAGCGTAAGAAGCCAATGTCTGCTAGTCACCCCCTTGCCCGGCGTCTGACAGCTGGCTTGTCCTCACTCTTAGCCCGCCAGCTTTTACCATACCAGCTGGTGGACTCTGAGGCCTTCCGCAAATTTGTAGCAATTGGGACACCGCAGTGGAAGGTACCCAGCCGCAATTTTTTTTCAAAAAAGGGAATACCACACCTGTACCACCATGTGCAGAGCCAAGTCACCGCATCTCTGTCACTTAGTGTTGGGCCAAAGGTCCATATGACTACTGACGCATGGTCCTCCAAGTATGGTCAGGGCAGGTATGTCACCTACACTGCCCACTGGGTGAACTTGGTAATGGCTGGGAAGCAGGGAATGTGTAGCTCAACAACGACAGTGGAGTTGGTGTCACCGCCACGGATTGCACGCGGTTCTGCCACCACCTCTACTCCTCCTTCGCTCTCTACCTCGTCTTCTTCCTCTTCTTCGTCCTCTGCTGCTGGGTCCTCCTCCTCCACACCTGTGCACCCCCAGCTCCCCCTAGGCTATTCGACGTGCCAGGTACGCCGTTGTCATGCTGTCTTGGGGATGACGTGCCTGGAAAGCAAAAACCATACCGGATCTGTACTCCTGTCATCTCTGCAGTCACAGGCCGATCGGTGGCTGACCCCACACCAACTGAAGATCGGAAAAGTGGTGTGTGACAATGGAAGCAATCTGTTGGCAGCACTGAGACTGGGCAATTTAACACATGTGCCCTGCATGGCACATGTTCTGAATTTAATAGTCCAACGTTTTGTCTCGAAGTACCCAGGATTCCAGGACGTTCTCAGGCAGTCCAGGAAGGTGTCGGCCCATTTCAGACGCTCCTACACAGCCATGGCACGCCTTGCTGACATTCAGCAGTGGTACAAAATGCCAGTCAGGCGTTTGATTTGCGACAGCCAGACCCGCTGGAATTCAACGCTCCTCATGTTGGAACGTCTGCTGCAACAACAAAGAGCCGTCAACGAATACCTGTTTGAACTGGGTGGTAGGACTGGATCTGCAGAGCTGGGGATTTTTTTACCCCGTTACTGGGTGCTTATGCGCGATGCCTGCAGGCTCATGCGCCCTTTTGAAGAGGTTACAAATATGGTCAGTCGCACCGAAGGCACCATCAGCGACCTAATACCCTTTGCTTTCTTCCTGGAGCGTGCCGTGCGACGAGTGACAGATGAGGCTGTAGACCAGCGTGACGAGGAGCAGGAAGCGCACGATTTCTGGTGGCAATCACCAGAACGAACCCAGGCACCTGCTGCAACGCAGGGAGAGGTGTCAGAAGTGGAGTCAGAGGAGGAAGGTGGCTTTGTGGAGGAGGAGGACCAACAGGAGCAGGCTTCCCAGGGGGCTAGTGGTGACCTTTTGGGGACCCCTGGTCTTGTACGTGGCTGGGGGGAGGAGACCGTGGATGATGCAGTCCTTGATAACGAGGAAGCGGAGATGGATACCTCTGCATCCAACCTTGTGAGAATGGGGTCTTTCATGCTGTCATGCCTGTTGAAGGACCCCCGTATCAAGAGGCTTAAGGAGAAGGACCTGTACTGGGTCGCGACTCTACTAGACCCTCGGTACAAGCATAAAGTGGCAGAAATGTTACCAACATACCACAAGTCTGAAAGGATGCTGCATTTAGAAACCAGCCTGCAAAACATGTTGTACAATGCTTTTAAGGGTGATGTCACTTCAGGAACTCATCAACATTCCAGGGGCAGAGGTGCCAGTAATCCTGCCACGAGCGCACCCAGTGGCGGAACTACCGGGGGAGCAGGGGGTGCGAGCGGGCCAGGGCCCGCACCCCCTCAGGGCCCCCCGGCAGTCCGCGCGCCGCTGCGCGGCGCACATTACTTGATAGTTTCCGGGTGTACGGAGGGGGGCGGGGGCCCGCTGCGCGTCCTGCGCCAGGGCCCGCCCCCCTCCAGTTACGTTTCTGAGCGCACCTGCAAGGACAAAGCACTTTGGCCACTCTGTAACGTCAGACATGCAAATGTTTTTCAGTCCAAGGCAGCGGCAGAACCGTTCGGGATCCACCCTCAAAGAACGCCTCGACCGGCAGGTAGCGGACTACCTGGCATTAACTGCAGATATCGACACTCTGAGGAGCGATGAACCCCTGGACTACTGGGTGCGCAGGCTTGATCTGTGGCCAGAGCTGTCACAATTTGCCATGAACCTCTTGTCTTGCCCCGCCTCAAGTGTCCTCTCAGAAAGGACCTTCAGTGCAGCAGGAGGGATTGTAACTGAGAAGAGAACTCGCCTAGGTCACAAAAGTGTGGATTACCTGACCTTTATTAAAATGAATGAGGGGTGGATCTCGGAGGGTTACTGCACGCCGGAAGACTTGTGCTGAGTTTCTGATTCTGACTCCCCATGCAGCTGTCCTTCTCTGCACGCCTCATGACTCCACATACAGCTGTCCTTTAGCGTCCTCCTCCCTCCACCACCGTTACAAACTAGGGTGCAAACCCTACTGGTTTAATTTGAATCCAGGTAAATCCTGAGTTTTTCTGGCCTCTGTGCTTCAGTGGCTGTGACAAAAAAATTGAATATTTTCAGCATTTATATGGCATATTTTTTCTGGCCTCTGTGCTTCAGTGGCTGCGACCAAAAAAAACAGAATATTTTAAGCATTTATATGGCATATTTTTTCTGGCCTCTGTGCTTCAGTGGCTGTGACAAAAAATATGAATATTTTCAGCATTTATATGGCATATTTTTTCTGGCCTCTGTGCTTCAGTGGCTGCGACCAAAAAAAACAGAATATTTTCAGCATTTATATGGCATATTTTTTCTGGCCTCTGTGCTTCAGTGGCTGTGACAAAAAAATAAATATTTTCAGCATTTATATGGCATATTTTTTCTGGCCTCTGTGCTTCAGTGGCTGTGACAAAAAAATGAATATTTTCAGCATTTATATGGCATATTTTTTCTGGCCTCTGTTCTTCAGTGGCTGCGACCAAAAAAAACAGAATATTTTCAGCATTTATATGGCATATTTTTTATGGCCTCTGTGCTTCAGTGGCTGTGACAAAAAAATAAATATTTTCAGCATTTATATGGCATATTTTTTCTGGCCTCTGTGCTTCAGTGGCTGTGACAAAAAAATGAATATTTTCAGCATTTATATGGCATATTTTTTCTGGCCTCTGTGCTTCAGTGGCTGCGACAAAAAAAACAGAATATTTTCAGCATTTATATGGCATATTTTTTCTGGCCTCTGTGCTTCAGTGGCTGCGACCAAAAAAAACAGAATATTTTCAGCATTTATATGGCATATTTTTTCTGGCCTCTGTGCTTCAGTGGCTGTGACAAAAAAATAAATATTTTCAGCATTTATATGGCATATTTTTTCTGGCCTCTGTGCTTCAGTGGCTGTGACAAAAAAATGAATATTTTCAGCATTTATATGGCATATTTTTTCTGGCCTCTGTTCTTCAGTGGCTGCGACCAAAAAAAACAGAATATTTTCAGCATTTATATGGCATATTTTTTATGGCCTCTGTGCTTCAGTGGCTGTGACAAAAAAATAAATATTTTCAGCATTTATATGGCATATTTTTTCTGGCCTCTGTGCTTCAGTGGCTGTGACAAAAAAATGAATATTTTCAGCATTTATATGGCATATTTTTTCTGGCCTCTGTGCTTCAGTGGCTGCGACAAAAAAAACAGAATATTTTCAGCATTTATATGGCATATTTTTTATGGCCTCTGTGCTTCAGTGGCTGCGACCAAAAAAATTGAATATTTTCAGCATTTATATGGCATATTTTTTCTGGCCTCTGTGCTTCAGTGTCTGCGACAAAAAAAATTTATATTGTTAGCATTTATATGGCATATTTTTCCTGGCCTCTGTGCTGCAGTGGCTGCGACAAAAAAAAAAAAATATTTTCAGCATTTATATGGCATATTTTTTCTGGCCTCTGTGCTTCAGTGGCTGTGACAAAAAAATGAATATTTTCAGCATTTATATGGCATATTTTTTCTGGCCTCTGTTCTTCAGTGGCTGCGACCAAAAAAAACAGAATATTTTCAGCATTTATATGGCATATTTTTTATGGCCTCTGTGCTTCAGTGGCTGTGACAAAAAAATAAATATTTTCAGCATTTATATGGCATATTTTTTCTGGCCTCTGTGCTTCAGTGGCTGTGACAAAAAAATGAATATTTTCAGCATTTATATGGCATATTTTTTCTGGCCTCTGCTTCAGTGGCTGCGACAAAAAAAAGATAATTTTTCAGGAAAGTACACATGCCTAATTTTTCAGGGTTCTGCAACAGTGGCAAAATCGCATCTTTTATGGTCACCGCAGGTGATCAATAAAGTAGACCAAAACTGGGCCCACACTGCAGAATCAGTGTTTTTTGGTTTGCTTCACTGTACATTGAATTACCTCTGCCTGACCGTGCGCACAAGCACGGTGACTGCTAAACACACCACTACAGAAATATTGCCACCAACAGGACGAACATCCTGGAGGTGACAAGCAACTAGTAATTAAAAACTATTATTTGCTCACTTGACGGTATCATTCATTAAAGCTCTTTGCGTCTTTTTGCGTTGCAGTAAGCACCGCGTTTCGTCTTTGCGTGTGAACAGGCTGTAACCTTTACACGACTTGATTGGCATGTAGACGCCGGACGTTTTAAAGCATTTTATTACACAGGTTTAGAAATATAGTGTGATTTCTGCCCTTTAAAGCACAAAACGCAGCGCTGTGTCAACAATGGATTTTTTAGAAACATTTTTGCCCTTGATCCCCCTCTGGCATGGCACTGTCCAGGTCGTTGCACCCTTTAAACAACTTTAAAATCATTTTTCTGGCCAGAAATGTCTTTTCTAGCTTTTAAAATTCGCCTTCCCATTGAAGTCTATGGGGTTCGCGACGTTCGCGAACCGTTCGCATTTTTGACGCAAGTTCGCGAATATGTTCGCGAACTTTTTTTCCGATGTTCGCTACATCCCTAATCCTAGTTTCTAATTTAAGGATCCAAAGTGCTTCTCTAAGGTTCAATCTATGTGTAGTGTCTCCCCCTCTAATAAGTGCCTTAACTTGCTCAATTACTTTAACTTTAAGATCCTTAATGCCATTGGGTGAGCAGGTACTAAAATGTTTACCTATGGGGGTACTCTCTTATATGCTCCCTTATTCTTTCTTTTAGCATACGGGTTGTACGGCCTACATACTGTTTACTGCAGTGTCCGCACTCTAAGAGTTACCCAACGCTTTTAGTGTTACAGTTGTAAAACCCTCTACTTTGAAATAATTGGCCCAACACATTTGATCTGAATTCCATGCCAGATGCAATTACTTGACATGTCTTACATGTTTTGACCTCCGTTAGGGAATGCTATTTAACGTGTGTTTGGGATAATTGAAGATTGTAATCATTCTCGTTTACATATTATTGAAATTCTTCAATAGAATGTGGGGTGCCTTCCCATATAAACAGCAGGTCATCGATATACCTGCCATACCACACTATGTGATCCCGAAAGGGGTTAGCGCTTCCATAGACGCGGCACTGTTCCCACCGCCCCATGTAGAGGTTGGCACAGGAGGGGGCAAATGACGCCCCCATAGCAGTGCCGCGTCTCTGGAGGTAGTAACCCCCGTCAAAGTGAAAAAATTGTGAATTAATAAAAATTCTAGGACTAATAAATTGAAATGAATAAAATCCGGTGTAAATTTGTGAAATTCATTCAGTGTGTCTGAAATTGCTTTTATACCCATATCATGGGTATGTGGGATCATGGAGTATAAAGACTTTACATCCATGGATACCCAATAATAGGAATCCCGCCAGATGAGATTAGACAATTTTTCAATAAGGTGTCCTGTGTCTCTAATATAAAATCCCAGGATTGGAACTAGAGGTTTGGGCACTAGAGGACTCCGACATGCTCAATACTAATGTTTACTGGCCTCTGCTTCCAAGTTGATTAATATAGCTAATAAATAGTACTGCTTATGAATAGGTTTTATTTATATAGCACTACTTGTGTACAGCAGAGCCATCTCGTAATACTTTGATCAAGAAAAAAATCAAGAGCTAATACAATATTAAAACATGAATAAATGCAAAATATACAAAATAATTACAAAAGAAAAAAAGGAAAGCATTCCCTGCCTGAAGAACTTACAAATATGTGGGAACTTTCATGCACAAATAGGAGCATAACAAGTAATGGAATGTACAGTGGTTGAGGTATTGCCTGATAAAACCCAAAAGGATGCAGATGTTATGTGAGTGCTCCATAAACAGTCTTTGAGTTTACAAAGTTGAAATGTGTATTGACTCCATTGGAAATCAGGGATGGAATTCTAGAGATTAGGTGAAACTAGAGAGAAAGGTTTAAAGGAGAACTACACCATAAAAAGAATATGGTTAAAAATGCCATATTTTATATAGTGAACTTATTGCACCAGCCTAAAGTTTCAGCTTGTCAATAGCAGCAATGATCCAGGACTTCAAACTTGTCACAGGGGGTCACCATCTTGGAAAGTGCCTGTGACACTCACATGCTCAGTGGGCTCTGATTGGCTGTTGAGAAGCTAAGCTTAGGGCTCGTCACTAATTATCCATCAGAAAATGAGCTTCCCTGGCTGTTATATAAGATGATGCTACAGGTTTGCTGATTATTAAATTCTGATGCTAATTGCACTGGTTTCTGTGCTGCCATGTAGTAATTATGTGTATTAATTACTAATCAGCCTTATATTGTGACATTTCTATTCTATGTGTACTGTATATTGTGAGTGGCTCCCTAAGCTCAGTAAGTGACAGCAGCACCGAGCATGTGCAGTGAATCAGCAGAAAAGAAGATGGGGAGCTACTGGGGCATCTTTGGAGACATAGATCTTTACTGCTAAAGGGCTGTGGTTCCATATGGCTTGTATAGATGAACAAAACATAATGTACAACATTTGTAGCTACTTCTTTAGTTAGGCTTCAGTTCTCCTTTAAGGCAGGAAACAGCAGTGCTAGTGGGAGGTGGAGGCCACGCGGTTGCTCTGAGAGGAAAGGAAAATTTGGCAACAAATGTACGAAGACACAAGAGAAGGAGTGAGGTTGCATAAAGGGGTTGTTCACCTTTGAGATAACTGTTAGTATGATGTAGAGAGAGATATTCTGAGACAATTTGCAATTGGTTTTCATTTTTTATTATTTGTGGTTTTTGAGTTATTTAGCTTTTTATTCAGCAACCCATCTTAACCAATCTGGTAACTATGGTCCAAATTACCCTAGCAACCATGTATTGATTTGAATAAGAGACTGTAATATGAATAGGAGAGGCCTGAATAGAAGGATCAGTAATAAAAAGTAACAATAACAATACATTTGCAGACTTACAGAGCATTTGTTTTTTAGAAGGGGTAGTGATGCGCATTTGAAAGCTGCAAAGAGCCAGAAGAAAAAGGCAAATAACTATAAAACTATAAAAAATAAATAATGAAAACCATTTGAAATGTTGCTTGTTGCTTGCTTGTCACATATATCATATCTAATACATGGTTGTATACCACTTTAAGCTAAGTCTCTTTCTTGAATAATATTCTATAATATTCTAGGTCAGCATGACATGAGTATAAAGTCCCCAAACTTCCATCAGGCTTATCATCTTTAGTAAACATCCCCTAAGTTAATGATAATCAAATTCAGGGACAAAACCATTAGACAGAACTAGGTGAATGGGCATGTCATACTTGTTATTTTTAAACCTAAATACTCTTCTCTAATTGGTTATGGTGGGAAACCACCCTAACCCACCTTAAAGGGATCCTGTCATTGGAAAACATGTTTTTTTCAAAACACATCAGTTAATAGTGCTGCTCCAGCAGAATTCTGCACTGAAATCCATTTCTCAAAAGAGCAAACAGATTTTTTTATATTCAATTTTGAAATCTGACATGGGGGCTAGACATTTTGTCAATTTCCCAGCTGCCCCTGGTCATGTGACTTGTGCCTGCACTTTAGGAGAGAAATGCTTTCTGGCTGGCTGCTGATTTTCCTTCTCAATGTAACTGAATGTGTCTCAGTGGGACATGGGTTTTTACTATTGAGTGTTGTTCTTAGATCTACCAGGCAGCTGTTATCTTTTGTTAGGGAGCTGTTATCTGGTTACCTTCCCATTGTTCTTTTGTTTGGTTTCTGGGGGGGTGGTATCACTCCAACTTGCAGTACAGCAGTAAAGAGTGATTGAAGTTTAACAGAGCACAAGTCACATGACTTGGGGCAGCTGGGAAATTGACAATATGTCTAGCCCCTTGTCAGATTTCAAAACTGAATATAAAAAAATCTGTTTGCTCTTTTGTCAAATGGATTTGAGTGCAGAATTCTACTGGAGCAGCACTATTAACTGATTCATTAGAAAAAAAAAAAATTCCCATGACAGTATCCCTTTAAAGCATAAATCACTAAATAATTCTGTATGTACTCCACCTATAAATAAACGGCCTGTCCACCAATATGGTAGAACAGAACAAATAAGACTCCTGGTCTGCATCTGTTCTCTTGCATGCAATCTTCCTGCAGCTGACATCCCTTCTTGTACTTGGATGGATGACCCTAACAGATGGCACCACCAGATTTGGGACTGGACGTGATCCAAGGGACCACCACAAGTGACTTTGACCCTAGCAATGAAACTTCCAAGCCGACAGGTGAGCCCCTTGATGCCAAGGAGATTTCCTTGAGAGGTGTTAACATGTCACGAGTGGTCTTGAACATCACACGCTCCAGACCACGGACCTCAGATGCAGGAATTAAGTATACATATACCTAAATGTGTTTGTTTTGCTTTATGTTTCATGCTATCATCATAGAGTGTTAAGCATTGAATGATATTTTACTGTACAGCTTATATAAGTAATTTAGTCGCTCTGTACGATTAAATGGTGCCAGGAGGTACAAGATAGAAGATAGTGTTACAACTGAAAATATATTGTTCCTTAAAAATTACCATTGTATTCTATATATCTAAATCAGGGCTGTCCCCTTATTTGGCCCTCCACATCAAAGTCTGCCTGCTGTGTCTTCTTACCATATGTATGTTTTAAAAGGTATCACTACAGAGATTAACTGGCCCCTGCATTGTCTAAACCTCAAATTCAGACTAATCCCCTGTATTGTTCACACCTGTGATCCCCCTGTATTGTTCACACTTGTGACACCTCTATTGTTCACTCCCCTAAAGCCTGTTCTGTTCTACCTGAGGCTCAGACTGAAACTGCCACATTGTTCTCCTATTCACACTTTATACAAAATGCTAATGGGGCACCAGTACTGTGTCACTGTATGTAGTACATATTAGACTGCTCCTGATTCCTGTCTCCTGCTCTGTTCTGTCTTCCCTATGCTCCTGTGTGTGTCATACTTTGGTATTTGTTCTGGGGGTTTGTTAGCAATTGAAAATTGTTGTTAGTGGCCCCTACAATGTTTAATCATATGCTGGGGTACTGTATTATACACAGGGGAGGAGGAGGCATATGGATTTATGGGTATGTCTTAAAGGAAAACTATACCCCCAAATTGAATACTTAAGCAACAGATAGTTTATATCAAATTGAATGACATATTAAAGAATCTTACCAAACTGGAATATATATTTACATAAATATTGCCCTTTTACATCTCTTGCCTTGAACCACCATTTCGTGACTCTATCTGTGCTGCCTCAGAGATCACCTGACCAGAAATACTACAACACTAACTGTAACAGGAAGAAGTGAGGAAGCAAAAGGCAGAACTCTGTTAATTGGCTCATGTGACCTTACATGTGGTTTGTATGTGTGCACAGTGAATCTTACGATCTCAGGGGGCGGCCCTTATTTTTTAAAATGGCAATTTGGGGGGTATAGTGTTCCTTTAATATAACTTAGTTTTTTTTACATATGAGTGACATCCTTGCCAGGACAGGCACAAGGTAGTTTGGCTCCCTAGGCAAGAGCTTCAATCAGTGCCCCCTGTCCTACATTATCATTTCCCTCCTTACCATGATGGTTTTTAAATAAAGAGAATTTAGTAATAGGTGGAGGGCACACCAATTCAGCAAATGCTGTAGGTAAACAGTGCAAGAGGTGCAAACATCAAAAGGGTACCCCTACAATGGGTACCCCACAACGTAACAGTATATAGATAGGTATGCACACTCAAAAGAACAGATACACCTACCACCAGTATGAGAATGGCCCCAACGTTTCGGCGTAAGCCTTTGTCAAAGGAATCCCCTTGACAAAGGCTTACGCCGAAACGTTGGGGCCATTCTCATACTGGTGGTAGGTGTATCTGCTCCTTGCTGTATAATTGTAATACTTACTGTTTACTGTTATGTAATTGTGGCTATGTTTAAACGTTAGGTATATACCATGTAAGCTTATGTATTGTATTATACAGGCCTACTATTGTGGCTTTGTGTGTATTATTTGCATAAATAAGTAAAGCTTTATTTTAAATATACCATACTTGCCTTCTTTTGAGTGTGCATACCTATCTATATACTTTTAAATAAAGAGAGCAAGAAAATGTACAATACTTTTTCATTTATATTACTGCCCCTTGTACCTGTACCAGCAAGCTCAGCAGCCATCCATCATACAGCCCTCCTGCAGCCATCATATTGCCCCCAATCTTTACCTGTGTCAGCAGCAGCCAAAAATAAATCTGATCATATTGTCCCCAAGTATTTATGTACCTGTACCAGTGCCCAGCAGCAACAGCAAACATATGGGCCCCAAATCTGTACCTGGCTGTGCCAGCAGGAGGCTTCACACTTTACAGTAATAGAAAGAAAGTCTTCAGTTCAATGTCACACCAAGCAGCCCCCCAGCTCTCTGCCTCTCTCTGTCATCACATCAGTGACATCATTGACGCGTGTACGCACGTCGCGGTGCACCGCACAGAGGGAGCCATTACTTGCCGGCAAGAGGGAGAAGGGGAAGGAGATGGATTCCACCCAACTGGGTGACCATGATTACTGAAACAAATTTTTAAATAAACACTTGAAAAAGTGCACCCCTCAATGATGGCACCCTAGATAGCTGCCTACTCTGCCTACCCCTAGTTCCGGCCCTGATTCCTGCAGTGAGCACCAACCATTTGGTTTTTTGGTGTGCTATTAATGTGGACATGGTCTTGCGGTAAAATGAGTGAGGTTTAAAGTGGGTGTCATCTAAAAACAGGGAGTGGCTAACACTGGCTTCCGTTATCGGCCCTCCACCATATAGATTAGAAAAATTAAGGCCCTCGGTACCATTGAAGTTGGACAGCACTGATCTAAGTGATTCTCTGTCTCTCTGTTTTTCTAAATCACTCATATCTCTCTCTCTGTCTTGCCCGTACCATATTTACTTAGTGTTATCTCGTGTTGATTAGACGTGTTTATTCTGAACTTTGGTTTTAAGCTAGACTGCTTTTCTGAATCAAAGTTTGTAAGCAGGAACTGGCATTTACCGCTCCTGAAATATAATCACAAGTATAAGATAAATTTTAACAAACAAATAAACAGTGATTGTTAAGAAAATTGTAAGTTTCCACCTAACACTACACTATCTTAATAGAGAGTTACTAGCCCTCTATCTACTTTCTTATCTTTGTGAGTGGTAACAGTATATGCATAAAATAAGATTGTTTGGGGAACGTGAAACAGTAAAAGCACATAGTACAGATTTAGAGAAGGAGTTACTGTTGCCTGAGAAGATACGACCTAGTTGTGTGAACATCGTTCCAAGAGGGAACAAAGTTCAAGTGAGGTCGTGGGGGATTATTGTTAAATTGGTCGGCCGGCCTCATTTAGATGGGCAATTGGTTGCCTCATCGTGGACACCCCATTCCGGAGGTGGTGTCTGATCCTCCTTGGCATACAGCGATAGAATGGATGGAGCAAAATCATGGGAATTGGGTTACAGTGCCCTTTAAGGATTACCCAAAACAGGCAGATTATCATGGGTGCTAATCAGCACCCATGATTCAGTGGCTCAAGAAAAAGGGTTTAGAAAGTCAGGCAAAGATATGGTTAACTGAGTAAAAACAGAACTGTAGAGTGTTTTTTATAACGACACATATATAGATACGCAAGCAAAGGGAAACTTCCTACTTCCTGGCCACATGGCAACATATTAGATAATCAAGATAATCCTGATAATGAAGTTGCTTTAACTGTTTTGTTCTCTATATTAAAAGGTGACGAACAACCCAAAACTGGAGAGGAAATTCAAACTGACCAGTTAAGGGATGAAATTAAAAAGTTTATAGATGAGTATAAAAACTTGAAAGGGTAACTAAACAGAATGTGATGGAGCCACTAAAGAAGTTAAGAACTTAATCCATAATAACAATGTTGGGCTGGGTGGTAAACACATAAAAATGAAGGAAACTAAACTAATATCTGTAAGAGTGGGTGGGCAATTAGAACTTGTAACATCTTTGTTGGTTTCCAATACTGTGCCTGTAAATCTTTTGGGGGCAGACATACTGTCACAAATAAATGTATGTATAGAATTTACTGAAAATGGAGTGCACCCTGCAAGCCCCATAGCTGACAATGTTCTAAATGTTGTTGCTGCCGTTTTTTGTTAATGACAGTTTCCAAGCAGACAATTGAAGATATTGAACATAAACTAAAAGAGGTGCCTGAGTCCCTATGGGAAAAAGGCAAATATGACGTAGGGACATTAAATGTTCCCCCTATGCACATAAAACTAAAAGAGGGAGCCGTATTGCCTAAACTGCCTCAATACCCTCAAAGTGCACAGCAAATTGAAGGAATAAGAGCACAAATTTCGAACGATTTTTAGTTTGAATCATTCTATTTGAAGTCGTAGTCAAAGGTCGAAGTAGCCAATTCGATGGTCGAAATAGCCAAAAAAACATTTGAAATTCGACTTTTTTTTATTCTATTCCTTCACTCAAACTAAGTAAATGGGGCCAGTAATGTCCTCAACCCTGTCACACTATTACCTGAAAAAGGGGGGGATGATATGTCAACATACATGATTGTTTTGAAATGACACAACATGAGTTACAAGGGTTTGATAATGTAAAAGATGAACCTTTGTTAAATCCTGATTGTTAATTGTTTTTCGATGGATCTCGCTACTGTACTGATAATGGTAAATGTTGTAACATTTGTCTGATGTTTTAGTTCAGCAGAGTCTACCTCCACACATGTCAGCTCAAGAAGCTGAGCTACAAGCACTCATCACATCATTCATGTACATTAGCGGAAGGTCAAAGGGTGAACATCTTTTCTGATAGCAGGTGCTGTATTTGTTTTTGTCTCAACTATCTTCTGATTTCGAGGGACAGAAATTGTATGAACTCATCAGGTAAACCAATTAAGAATGCAAATTTAGTAAAACAGCTATTGTTAGCATTACAACTTCCAACTGAGGTAGCCATTCTTAAAGTACAAGCGCACTCAAAGCTTCAAACTCCAGACGCTAAAAGGAAATGCAAAAGCTGATGAAAGAGCAAAGGCAGCTGCCCTCTTGCCTATAATGACAGTAAGTTGCATCCAGAAAGACCACAAAGGGCTGTTGGACATGGATATCCTGGCTACAATACAGGACTAGGCCCCTGAGATAGAAAAAGGAAAGTGGTTAAAGCTGGGAGCCTCCAAGGATGACAAGGGTCGATGGAGAAATGGCCTATTATACTGTCTACCAAAAGCACTGTATGCTATGATGGCACATCTAACTCACAGACTTGCACACTCAGGTAAGAATGCAATGGCTGCTTCAGTACAGAAAAGTTGGATAGCACCTGGGTTTCCAGCATTTGCTACGAAATATGTTTTTTCTTGTGTTACCTGTTTATGTCATAATCCTGGTCAGATAGACAAATCTCCGAGTCGGCACATTGCTAAACCAGAATAACCCTTCCAGCGATTACATACAGACTACAGCCAACTGCCTGAAGTAGGTCCATATGGATATGTACTACTATGTATTGACATGTTCTCAGGATGGCCTGAGGCATGGCCAGTAGGGATGTTGCGGACTGTTCGCCCGCGAACTAATTCGCGCGAACATCGACTGTTCGCGTCCGCCAAATGTTCGCGAACGTCGCGCGACGTTCGCCAATTTGGGTTCGCCTTAGCTAGCGCTTATTTTTGACCTCTCACCCCAGACCAGCAGATACATGGCAGCCAATCAGGAAGCTCTCCCTCCTGGACCATCCCCACACCCCCTGGACCACTCCCCTTCCATATATAAACTGAAGCCCTGCAGCGTTTTTTCATTCTGCCTGTGTGTGCTTGGAAGAGCTAGTGTAGGGAGAGAGCTGTTAGTGATTTGAGGGACAGTTGATAGTAACTTTGCTGGCTAGTAATCTACTTGATACTGCTCTGTATTGTAGGGACAGAACTCTGCAGGGATTTGAGGGACATTTTAGGTTAGGTAGCTTTGCTGGCTAGTAATCTACCTTCTACTACAGTGCTCTATATGTAGCTGCTGTGGGCAGCTGTCCTGCTGCTGATCTCTCATCTGCTAACTGCTGCCTGTAACCCAATAGTCCTTGTAAGGACTGCTTTTATTTTCTTTTTTGTTTTTTTACTTTGCTACTATAAGAGCCCAGTGCTATTAGTCTAGCTGTGTTGGGGAGTGGGACTGGTGTGCTGCTCCTAGTAGTTCAGCACCAACCAGAGTAATTTTTTTTTTTTTAATATACATATATATATTTTTTTATTTTACTTATCTTACTGTTCTTTAACGTGTCCAGTGCTGTTTGCTGTTCTTCATAGTAGTGCACCAATAGTAGTGCACTTGCAGGCATTGTTTGCCCAGTGTGTTCTTCAAACAACTGCCACCTAGCTGTGTGAGCTTGTTCAAATTCTGTCTAAATATCAATAATAATACCGTCTCCAGAAACACCACCTGAGTGACGTTTTTCAAGCAGCAATAATATATTCCGTATCCACTGCTGTAGTGTATACGTTGACCTTGCACGCATTGTTTGCCCAGTGTGTTCTTCAAACAACTGCCGCCTATCTGTGTGAGCTTTTTCACATTCTGTCTAAATATCAATAATAATACCGTCTCCAGAAACACCACCTGAGTGACGTTTTTCAAGCAGCAATAATATATTCCGTATCCACTGCTGTAGTGTATACGTTGACCTTGTAGGCATTGTTTGCCCAGTGTGTTCTTCAAACAACTGCCGCCTATCTGTGTGAGCTTTTTCACATTCTGTCTAAATATCAATAATAATACCGTCTCCAGAAACACCACCTGAGTGATGTTTTTCAAGCAGCAATAATATATTCCGTATCCACTGCTGTAGTGTATACGTTGACCTTGCAGGCATTGTTTGCCCAGTGTGTTCTTCAAACAACTGCCGCCTAGCTGTGTGAGCTTTTTCACATTCTGTCTAAATATCAATAATAATACCGTCTCCAGAAACACCACCTGAGTGACATTTTTCAAGCAGCAATAATATATTCCGTATCCACTGCTATAGTGTATACGTTGACCTTGCAGGCATTGTTTGCCCAGTGTGTTCTTCAAACAACTGCCACCTAGCTGTGTGAGCTTGTTCACATTCTGTCTAAATATCAATAATAATACCGTCTCCAGAAACACCACCTGAGTGACGTTTTCCAAGCAGCAATAATATATTCCGTATCCACTGCTGTAGTGTATATGTTGACCTTGCAGGCATTGTTTGCCCAGTGTGTTCTTCAAACAACTGCCGCCTAGCTGTGTGAGCTTTTTCACATTCTGTCTAAATATCAATAATAATACCGTCTCCAGAAACACCACCTGAGTGACGTTTTTCAAGCAGCAATAATATATTCCGTATCCACTGCTATAGTGTATACGTTGACCTTGCAGGCATTGTTTGCCCAGTGTGTTCTTCAAACAACTGCTGCCTAGCTGTGTGAGCTTTTTCACATTCTGTCTAAATATCAATAATAATGCCGTCTCCAGAAACACCACCTGAGTGACGTTTTTCAAGTAGCAATAATATATTCCGTATCCACTGCTGTAGTGTATACGTTGACCTTGCAGGCATTGTTTGCCCAGTGTGTTCTTCAAACAACTGCTGCCTAGCTGTGTGAGCTTTTTCACATTCTGTCTAAATATCAATAATAATGCCGTCGCCAGAAACACCACCTGAGTGACGTTTTTCAAGTAGCAATAATATATTCCGTATCCACTGCTGTAGTGTATACGTTGACCTTGCAGGCATTGTTTGCCCAGTGTGTTTTTCAAACAACTGCCACCTAGCTGTGTGAGCTTGTTCACATTCTGTCTAAATATCAATAATAATACCGTCTCCAGAAACACCACCTGAGTGACGTTTTCCAAGCAGCAATAATATATTCCGTATCCACTGCTGTAGTGTATACGTTGACCTTGTAGGCATTGTTTGCCCAGTGTGTTCTTCAAACAACTGCCACCTAGCTGTGTGAGCTTGTTCACATTCTGTCTAAATATCAATAATAATACCGTCTCCAGAAACACCACCTGAGTTGTTGTTGTTTTTAAAAAAATGCCAGGCAAAGGCAGGCCGCCACGCAGAGGCACTAGGGGCCGTGCTGCTATGCTATCCTGTGGCCCTAGGAAATTGCCCAGTTTTACAAAGGCAATTACCCTGAACTCCCAAAATGCTGAAGAGGTAGTTGACTGGCTTACACAGCACACCCCATCCTCTACCGTTTCTAACTTTGCCACAACATCCTCATCCTCCTCTGCTATGGGCACCCCACGTAACACTTCCTCCACCACCGGCGCCCCTTCTTCACTGGAGTCAGAGGAGTTATTTACACATGAGTTTCTTGAACTGAGTGATGCACAACCATTATTGGCAGAAGAAGATGAAGGAGATGAGGACGTTACACCAGATATAATTCTGGCAGACAACACAACAGAGATGGACATAATGAGTGATGAGGAGGTCCCCGCTGCTGCTTCCTTCTGTGAGCTGTTAGAAGAAATTGATGCATCTGAGGAGAATGATGATAAGGAGATTGATGTTTTGTGGGTGCCCAGTAGAAGAGAGCAAGAGGAGGATAGTTCAGATGGAGAGACGGAGAGTCAGAGAGGCAGGAGGAGAATAAGACTTAGAAGAAGCAGGGAGGACAGCTCGCAGGGAACAGTAGGGCAACAACATGTATCGGCACCTGTGGTCAGCCGGCCAACGCACCCGCCATTGCCGCCAACTTCTACTGTTACCGCCAGATTGCCAGCTTCAAAAAGGTCAGCAGTGTGGGATTTTTTTAATGTGTGTGCCTCTGACAAAAGCGTTGTAATTTGCAAAGAGTGCAGTCAGAAACTGAGTCTTGGAAAGCCCAATAGGGATGTAGCGAACGTCGGAAAAAAAGTTCGCGAACATATTCGCGAACTTGTGTCAAAAATGTGAACGGTTCGCTAACGTCGCAAACCCCATAGTCTTCAATGGGAAGGCGAATTTTAAAAGCTAAAAAAGACATTTCTGGCCAAAAAAATGATTTTAAAGTTGTTTAAAGGGTGCAACGACCTGGACAGTGGCATGCCAGAGGGGGATCAAGGGCAAAAATGTATCTGAAAAATACATTGTTGACACAGCGCTGCATTTTGTGCTGTAAAGGGCAGAAATCACACTACATTTCTAAACCTGTGTAATAAACTGCTTTAAAACTTCCAGCGTCTACATGTAAAGGTTACAGCCTGTTCACACGCAAAGACGAAATGCGGCGCTTACTGCAACGCAAAAAAACCGCAAAGAGCTTTAATGAATGATACCGTCAAGTGAGCAAATAATAGTTGTTAATTACTAGTTGAGCTTGTCACCTCCAGGATGTTCGTCCTGTTGGTGGCAATATTTCTGTATTGGTGTGTTTAGCAGTCACCGTGCTTGTGCGCACGTGCACGGTCAGGCAGAGGTAATTCAATGTACAGTGAAGTGAACCAAAAAACACTGATTCTGCAGTGTGGGCCCAGTTTTGGTCTACTTTATTGATCACCTGCGGTGACCATAAAAGATGCGATTTTGCCACTGTTGCAGAACCCTGAAAAATTAGGCATGTGTACTTTCCTGAAAAATTATGTTTTTTTTGTCGCAGCCACTGAAGCACAGAGGCCAGAAAAAATATGCCATATAAATGCTGAAAATATTCTTTTTTTTTTGTCGCAGCCACTGCAGCACAGAGGCCAGAAAAAATATGCCATATAAATGCTGAAAATATAAAAAAATTTTGTCGCAGCCACTGAAGCACAGAGGCCAGAAACAATATGCCATATAAATGCTGAAAATATTCTTTTTTTTTTGTCGCAGCCACTGAAGCACAGAGGCCAGAAAAAATATGCCATATAAATGCTGAAAATATTCATTTTTTTTTGTCGCAGCCACTGCAGCACAGAGGCCAGAAAAAATGTGCCATATAAATGCTGAAAATATAAAAAAATTTTGTCGCAGCCACTGAAGCACAGAGGCCAGAAACAATATGCCATATAAATGCTAAAAATATGAATTTTTTTTTGTCGCAGCCACTGAAGCACAGAGGCCAGAAAAAATATGCCATATAAATGCTGAAAATATTCTTTTTTTTTTGTCGCAGCCACTGCAGCACAGAGGCCAGAAAAAATATGCCATATAAATGCTGAAAATATAAAAAAATTTTGTCACAGCCACTGAAGCACAGAGGCCAGAAACAATATGCCATATAAATGCTGAAAATATTCATTTTTTTTTGTCGCAGCCACTGAAGCACAGAGGCCAGAAAAAATATGCCATATAAATGCAGAAAATATTCTTTTTTTTTTGTCGCAACCACTGCAGCACAGAGGCCAGAAAAAATATGCCATATAAATGCTGAAAATATAAAAAAAATTTGTCGCAGCCACTGAAGCACAGAGGCCAGAAACAATATGCCATATAAATGCTGAAAATATTCATTTTTTTTGTCACAGCCACTGAAGCACAGAGGCCAGAAACAATATGCCATATAAATGCTGAAAATATTCATTTTTTTTGGTCGCAGCCACTGAAGCACAGAGGCCAGAAACAATATGCCATATAAATGCTGAAAATATTCTTTTTTTTTTGTCACAGCCACTGAAGCACAGGGGCCAGAAAAAATATGCCATATAAATGCTGAAAATATTCATTTTTTTGGTTGCAGCCACTGAAGCACAGAGGCCAGAAAAACTCAGGATTTACCTGGATTCAAATGAAACCAGTAGGGTTTGCACCCTAGTTTGTAATGGTGGCGGAGGGAGGAGGACGCTAAAGTACAGCTGTGTGTGGAGTCATGAGGCGTGCAGAGAAGGACAGCTGCATGGGGAGTCAGAAACTCAGAACAAGTCTTCCGGCGTGCAGTAACCCTCCGAGATCCACCCCTCATTCATTTTAATAAAGGTCAGGTAATCCACACTTTTGTAACCTAGGTGAGTTCTCTTCTCAGTTACAGTCCCTCCTGCTGCACTGAAGGTCCTTTCTGAGAGGACACTTGAGGCGGGGCAAGACAAGAGGTTCATGGCAAATTGTGACAGCTCTGGCCACAGATCAAGCCTGCGCACCCAGTAGTCCAGGGGTTTATCGCTCCTCAGAGTGTCGATATCTGCAGTTAATGCCAGGTAGTCCGCTACCTGCCGGTCGAGGCGTTCTTTGAGGGTGGATCCAGAAGGGTTCTGGCGCTTCTTTGGACTGAAAAACATTTGCATGTCTGACGTTACAGAGTGGCCAAAGTGCTTTGTCCTTGCAGGTGCGCTCGTGGCAGGATTACTGGCACCTCTGCCCCTGGAATGTTGATGAGTTCCTGAAGTGACATCACCCTTAAAAGCATTGTGCAACATGTTTTGCAGGCTGGTTTGTAAATGCAGCATCCTTTCGGACTTGTGGTACGTTGGTAACATTTCTGCCACTTTATGCTTGTACCGAGGGTCTAGTAGCGTTGCGACCCAGTACAGGTACTTCTCCTTAAGCCTCTTGATACGGGGGTCCTTCAACAGGCATGACAGCATGAAAGACCCCATTCTCACAAGGTTGGATGCAGAGGTATCCATCTCTGCTTCCTCGTTATCAAGGACTGCATCATCCACGGTCTCCTCCCCCCAGCCACGTACAAGACCAGGGGTCCCCAAAAGGTCACCACCAGCCCCCTGGGAAGCCTGCTCCTGTTGGTCCTCCTCCTCCACAAAGCCACCTTCCTCCTCTGACTCCACTTCTGACACCTCTCCCTGCGTTGCAGCAGGTGCCTGGGTTCGTTCTGATGATTCCGACCAGAAATCGTGCGCTTCCTGCTCCTCGTCACGCTGGTCTACAGCCTCATCTGTCACTCGTCGTACGGCACGCTCCAGGAAGAAAGCAAAGGGTATTAGGTCGCTGATGGTGCCTTCGGTGTGACTGACCATATTTGTAACCTCTTCAAAAGGGTGCATGAGCCTGCAGGCATCGCGCATAAGCACCCAGTAACGGGGGAAAAAAATCCCCAGCTCTGCAGATCCAGTCCTACCACCCAGTTCAAACAGGTATTCGTTGATGGCTCTTTGTTGTTGCAGCAGACGTTACAACATGAGGAGCGTTGAATTCCAGCGAGTCTGGCTGTCGCAAATCAAACGCCTGACTGGCATGTTGTACCGCTGCTGAATGTCAGCAAGGCGTGCCATGGCTGCGTAGGAACGTCTGAAATGGGCCGACACCTTCCTGGACTGCCTGAGAACGTCCTGGAATCCTGGGTACTTCGAGACAAAACGTTGGACTATTAAATTCAGAACATGTGCCATGCAGGGCACATGTGTTAAATTGCCCAGTCTCAGTGCTGCCAACAGATTGCTTCCATTGTCACACACCACTTTTCCGATCTTCAGTTGGTGTGGGGTCAGCCACCGATCGGCCTGTGACTGCAGAGATGACAGGAGTACAGATCCGGTATGGTTTCTGCTTTCCAGGCACGTCATCCCCAAGACAGCATGACAACGGCGTACCTGGCACGTCGAATAGCCTAGGGGGAGCTGGGGGTGCACAGGTGTGGAGGAGGAGGACCCAGCAGCAGAGGAGGAAGAAGAGGAAGAAGACGAGGTAGAGAGCGAAGGAGGAGTAGAGGTGGTGGCAGAACCGCGTGCAATCCGTGGCGGTGACACCAACTCCACTGTCGTTGTTGAGCTACCCATTCCCTGCTTCCCAGCCATTACCAAGTTCACCCAGTGGGCAGAGTAGGTGACATACCTGCCCTGACCATGCTTGGAGGACCATGCGTCAGTAGTCATATGGACCTTTGGCCCAACACTAAGTGACAGAGATGCGGTGACTTGGCTCTGCACATGGTAGTACAGGTTTGGTATTCCCTTTTTTGAAAAAAAATTGCTGCTGGGTACCTTCCACTGCGGTGTCCCAATTGCTACAAATTTGCGGAAGGCCTCAGAGTCCACCAGCTGGTATGGTAAAAGCTGGCGGGCTAAGAGTGCAGACAAGCCAGCTGTCAGACGCCGGGCAAGGGGGTGACTCGCAGACATTGGCTTCTTACGCTCAAACATGGCCCTCACAGAAACTTGGCTGGGGGCAGATGACTGGGAATGGGAACTTGTGGTCAAGGTGGAAGGCGGAGTGGAGGGTGGTTCACCTCAGTGGTACCTATGTGGCTGTTGGGCTTCCCAAGACTCAGTTTCTGACTGCACTCATTGCAAATTACAACACTTTTGTCAGAGGCACACACATTAAAAAAATCCCACACTGCTGACCTTTTTGAAGCTGGCAATCTGGCGGTAACAGTAGAAGTTGGCGGCGTTGGCGGCAATGGCGGGTGCGTTGGCCGGCTGACCACAGGTGCCGATACATTTTGTTGCCCTACTGTTCCCTGCGAGCTGTCCTCCCTGCTTCTTCTAAGTCTTATTCTCCTCCTGCCTCTCTGACTCTCCGTCTCTCCATCTGAACTATCCTCCTCTTGCTCTCTTCTACTGGGCACCCACAAAACATCAATTTCCTCATCATCATTCTCCTCATATGCATCAATTTCTTCTGACAGCTCACAGAAGGAAGCAGCAGCGGGGACCTCCTCATCACTCATTATGTCCATCTCTGTTGTGTTCTCTGCCAGAATTAAATCTGGTGTAACGTCCTCATCTCCTTCATCTTCTTCTGCCAATAATGGTTGCGCATCACTCAGTTCAAGAAACTCATGTGAAAATAACTCCTCTGACTCCAGTGAAGAAGGGGCGCCGGTGGTGGAGGAAGTGTTACGTGGGGTGGCCATAGCAGTGGAGGATGAGGATGTTGTGGTAAAGTTAGAAACGGTAGAGGATGGGGTGTGCTGTGTAAGCCAGTCAACTACCTCTTCAGCATTTTGGGAGTTCAGGGTCACTGCCTTTTTAAAACTGGGCAATTTCCTAGGGCCACAGGATAGCATAGCAGCACGGCCCCTAGTGCCTCTGCGTGGCGGCCTGCCTTTGCCTGGCATTATTTTTAAAACAACAACAACAACTCAGGTGGTGTTTCTGGAGACGGTATTATTATTGATATTTAGACAGTATGTGAACAAGCTCACACAGCTAGGTGGCAGTTGTTTGAAAATGAAGAACACACTGGGCAAACAAATTGAAACAATGCCTGCAAGGTCAACGTATACACTACTACAGCAGTGGATACGGAATATATTATTGCTGCTTGAAAAACGTCACTCAGGTGGTGTTTCTGGAGACGGTATTATTACTGATATTTAGACAGAATGTGAAAAAGCTCACACAGCTAGATGGCCGTTGATGGAAAATGAAGAACACACTGGGCAAACAATGCCTACAAGGTCAACGTATACACTACTACAGCAGTGGATACGGAATATATTATTGCTGCTTGAAAAACGTCACTCAGGTGGTGGTTCTGGAGACGGTATTATTATTGATATTTAGACAGAATGTGAACAAGCTCACACAGCTAGATGGCCGTTGTTTGAAAATGAAGAACACACTGGGCAAACAAATTGAAACAATGCCTGCAAGGTCAACGTATACACTACTACAGCAATGGATACGGAATATATTATTGCTGCTTGAAAAACGTCACTCAGGTGGTGTTTCTGGAGACTGTATTATTATTGATATTTAGACAGAATGTGAAAAAGCTCACACAGCTAGATGGCCGTTGTTTGAAAATGAAGAACACACTGGGCAAACAATGCCTACAAGGTCAACGTATACACTACTACAGCAGTGGATACGGAATATATTATTGCTGCTTGAAAAACGTCACTCAGGTGGTGGTTCTGGAGACGGTATTATTATTGATATTTAGACAGAATGTGAACAAGCTCACACAGCTAGATGGCCGTTGTTTGAAAATGAAGAACACACTGGGCAAACAATGCCTACAAGGTCAACGTATACACTACTACAGCAGTGGATACGGAATATATTATTGCTGCTTGAAAAACGCCACTCAGGTGGTGTTTCTGGAGACGGTATTATTATTGATATTTCGACAGAATGTGAAAAAGCTCACACAGCTAGATGGCCGTTGTTTGAAAATGAAGAACACACTGGGCAAACAAATTGAAACAATGCCTGCAAGGTCAACGTATACACTACTACAGCAGTGGATACGGAATATATTATTGCTGCTTGAAAAACGTCACTCAGGTGGTGTTTCTGGAGACGGTATTATTATTGATATTTAGACAGAATGTGAAAAAGCTCATACAGCTAGATGGCCGTTGTTTGAAAATGAAGAACACACTGGGCAAACAATGCCTACAAGGTCAACCTATACACTACTACAGCAGTGGATACGGAATATATTATTGCTGCTTGAAAAACGTCACTCAGGTGGTGGTTCTGGAGACGGTATTATTATTGATATTTAGACAGAATGTGAAAAAGCTCACACAGCTAGATGGCCGTTGTTTGAAAATGAAGAACACACTGGGCAAACAAATTGAAACAATGCCTGCAAGGTCAACGTATACACTACTACAGCAGTGGATACGGAATATATTATTGCTGCTTGAAAAACGTCACTCAGGTGGTGTTTCTGGAGACGGTATTATTATTGATATTTAGACAGAATGTGAAAAAGCTCACACAGCTAGATGGCCGTTGTTTGAAAATGAAGAACACACTGGGCAAACAATGCCTACAAGGTCAACTATTACACTACTACAGCAGTGGATACGGAATATATTATTGCTGCTTGAAAAACGTCACTCAGGTGGTGTTTCTGGAGACGGTATTATTATTGATATTTAGACAGAATGTGAAAAAGCTCACACAGCTAGATGGCCGTTGTTTGAAAATGAAGAACACACTGGGCAAACAATGCCTATAAGGTCAACGTATACACTACTACAGCAGTGGATACGGAATATATTATTGCTGCTTGAAAAACGTCACTCAGGTGGTGGTTCTGGAGATGGTATTATTATTGATATTTAGACAGAATGTGAACAAGCTCACACAGCTAGGTGGCAGTTGTTTGAAGAACACACTGGGCAAATAATGCCTGCAAGTGCACTGCTATTGGTGCACTACTATGAAGAACAGCAAACAGCACTGTACACGTTAAAGAACAGTAAGATAAGTAAAATAAAAAAAAAATTATATGTATATTAAAAAAAAAAAATTCTCGAGTTGGTGCTGCTGAACTACTAGGAGCAGCACAGTAGCACACCAGTCCCACTCCCCAACACTGCTAGACTAATAGCACTGGGCTCTTATAGTAGCAACTAGCAAAGTAAAAAAACAAAAAAGAAAATAAAAGCAGTCCTTACAAGGACTATTGGGTTATTACAGCAGTCAGCAGATGAGATCAGAAGAGATCAGTGCCCACAGCAGGCAGCTACATACAGAGCACTGCAGTAGAAGGTAGATTACTAGCCAGCAAAGCTACCTAACCAAAAATGTCCCTCAAATCCCTGCAGACTTCTGTCCCTCCAATACAGAGCAGTGTCAAGTAGATTACTAGCCAGCAAAGTTACTATCAACTGTCCCTCAAATCAGTGAAATCACTAACAGCTCTCTCCCTACACTAGCTCTTCCAAGCACACACAGGCAGAATGAAAAAACGCTGCAGGGCTTCAGTTTATATATGGAAGGGGAGTGGTCCAGGGGGTGTGGGGGTGGTCCAGGAGGGAGAGCTTCCTGATTGGCTGCCATGTATCTGCTGGTCTGGGGTGAGAGGTCAAAAAAAAGCGCCAGGTAAGGCGAACCCAAAATGGCGAACGTCGCGCGACGTTCGCGAACATTCGGCGAGCGCGAACAGTCGATGTTCGCAGCGAACAAGTTCGCCGGCGAACAGTCCGCGACATCCCTAAAGCCCAACACCCACATAGGTACAACTTCTATGCGAAGGCACATGAACGGCAAGCACAAAGCACTATGGGAGCAACACCTCAAAGGCAGCAGACAAACTAAAAGCCACCCTCCTTCTGGTCCAGCATCTTACTGCTCTACCTCTGCTGTCCTTGACCCGTCTGAACCACCCTCCACTCCACCTTCCACCTTGACCACCAGTTCCCAGTCATCTGCCCCCAGCCAAGTTTCTGTGAGGGCCATGTTTGAGCGTAAGAAGCTAATGTCTGTGAGTCACCCCCTTGCCCGGCGTCTGACAGCTGGCTTGTCTGCACTCTTAGCCCGCCAGCTTTTACCATACCAGCTGGTGGACTCTGAGGCCTTCCGCAAATTTGTAGCATTTGGGACACCGCAGTGGAAGGTACCCAGCCGCAATTTTTTTTCCA
The DNA here is from genome assembly GCA_038501925.1 of Xenopus petersii. Taxonomy (NCBI): domain Eukaryota; kingdom Metazoa; phylum Chordata; class Amphibia; order Anura; family Pipidae; genus Xenopus; species Xenopus petersii. The sequence continues at coordinate 106,963,086 of CM076685.1, read as the reverse complement.
AGAAGGGAATACCACACCTGTACCACCATGTGCAGAGCCAAGTCACCGCATCTCTGTCACTTAGTGTTGGGCCAAAGGTCCATATGACTACTGATGCATGGTCCTCCAAGCATGGTCAGGGCAGGTATGTCACCTACACTGCCCACTGGGTGAACTTGGTTATGGCTGGGAAGCAGGGAATGTGTGGCTCAACAACAACAGTGGAGTTGGTGTCACCGCCACGGATTGCACACGGTTCTGCCACCACCTCTACTCCTCCTTCGCTCTCTACCTTGTCTTCTTCCTCTGCTTCCTCCTCCTCTGCTGCTTGGTCCTCCTCCTCCGCACCTGTGCACCCCCAGCTCCCCCTAGGCTATTCGACGTGCCAGGTATGCCGTTGTCATGCTGTCTTGGGGATGACGTGCCTGGAAAGCAGAAACCATACCGGATCTGTACTCCTGTCATCTCTGCAGTCACAGGCCGATCGGTGGCTAACCCCCACACCAACTGAAGATCAGAAAAGTGGTGTGTGACAATGGAAGCAATCTGTTGGCAGCACTAAGACTGGGCAATTTAACACATGTGCCTTGCATGGCACATGTTATGAATTTAATAGTCCAACGTTTTGTCTCGAAGTACCCAGGATTCCAGGACATTCTCAGGCAGTCCAGGAAGGTGTCGGCCCATTTCAGACGTTCCTACACAGCCATGGCACGCCTTGCTGACATTCAGCAGCGGTACAACATGCCAGTCAGGTGTTTAATTTGCGACAGCCAGACTCGCTGGAATTCAACGCTCCTCATGTTTGAACGTCTGCTGCAACAACAAAGAGCCGTCAATGAATACCTGTTTGAACTGGGTGGTAGGACTGGATCTGCAGAGCTGGGGATTTTTTTCCCCCGTTACTGGGTGCTTATGCGCGATGCCTGCAGGCTCATGCGCCCTTTTGAAGAGGTTACAAACATGGTCAGTCGCACCGAAGGCATCATCAGCGACCTAATACCCTTTGCTTTCTTCCTGGAGCGTGCCGTGCGACGAGTGACAGATGAGGCTGTAGACCAGCGTGACGAGGAGCAGGAAGCGCACGATTTCTGGTCGGAATCACCAGAACGAACCCAGGCACCTGCTGCAACGCAGGGAGAGGTGTCAGAAGTGGAGTCAGAGGAGGAAGGTGGCTTTGTGGAGGAGCAGGACCAACAGGAGCAGGCTTCCCAGGGGCTTGTGGTGACCGTTTGGGGACCCCTGGTCTTGTACGTGGCTGGGGGGAGGAGACCGTGGATGATATAGTCCTTGATAACGAGGAAGCGGAGATGGATACCTCTGCATCCAACCTTGTGAGAATGGGGTCTTTCATGCTGTCATGCCTGTTGAAGGACCCCCGTATCAAGAGGCTTAAGGAGAAGGACCTGTACTGGGTCGCAACGCTACTAGACCCTCGGTACAAGCATAAAGTGGCAGAAATGTTACCAACGTACCACAAGTCCGAAAGGATGCTGCATTTACAAACCAGCCTGCAAAACATGTTGTACAATGCTTTTAAGGGTGATGTCACTTCAGGAACTCATCAACATTCCAGGGGCAGAGGTGCCAGTAATCCTGCCACGAGCACACCTGCAAGGACAATGCACTTTGGCCACTCTGTAACGTCAGACATGCAAAGGTTTTTCAGTCCAAGGCAGCGCCAGAACCCTTCTGGATCCACCCTCAAAGAACGCCTCGACCGGCAGGTAGCGGACTACCTGGCATTAACTGCAGATATCGACACTCTGAGGAGCGATGAACCCCTGGACTACTGGGTGCGCAGGCTTGATCTGTGGCCAGAGCTGTCACAATTTGCCATGAACCTCTTGTCTTGCCCCGCCTCAAGTGTCCTCTCAGAAAGGACCTTCTGTGCAGCAGGAGGGATTGTAACTGAGAAGAGAACTCGCCTAGGTGACAAAAGTGTGGATTACCTGACCTTTATTAAAATGAACGAGGCATGGATCTCGGAGGGTTACTGCACGCCGGAAGACTTGTTCTGACTCCCCATGCAGCTGTCCTTCTCTGCACGCCGCATGGCTCCACACACAGCTGTCCTTTAGCGTCCTCCTCCCTCCGCCACCGTTACAAACTAGGGTGCAAACCCTACTGGTTTCATTTTAATCAAAACTTTTTGGACAGGTAAATCCTGAGTTTTTCTGGCCTCGGTGCTTCAGTGGCTGCAACCAAAAAAAAGAATATTTTCAGCATTTATATGGCATATTTTTTCTGGCCTCTGTGCTTCAGTGGCTGCGACAAAAAAAATTCATACTTTCAGCATTTATATGGCATATTTTTTCTGGCCTCTGTGCTTCAGTGGCTGCGACAAAAAAAATTCATATTTTCATCATTTATATGGCATATTTTTTCTGGCCTCTGTGCTTCAGTGGCTGCGACAAAAAAAATTCATATTTTCAGCATTTATATGGCATATTTTTTCTGGCCTCTGTGCTTCAGTGGCTGCGACAAAAAAAAATTCATATTTTCAGCATTTATATGGCATATTTTTTCTGGCCTCTGTGCTTCAGTGGCTGCGACAAAAAAAATTCATATTTTCAGCATTTATATGGCATATTTTTTCTGGCCTCTGTGCTTCAGTGGCTGCGACAATTTTTTTATATATTTAGCATTCATATGGCATATTTTTTCTGGCCTCTGTGCTTCAGTGGCTGCGACAAATTTTTTTTATATTTTTAGCATTCACATGGCATATTTTTTCTGGCCTCTGTGCTTCAGTAGCTGCGACAAAAAAAAAATCATATTTTCAGCATTTATATGGCATATTTTTTCTGGCCTCTGTGCTTCAGTGGCTGCGACAAAAAATTTTTAATATTTATATGGCATATTTTTTCTGGCCTCTGTGCTTCAGTGGCTGCGACAAAAAAAACATAATTTTTCAGGAAAGTACACATGCCTAATTTTTCAGGGTTCTGCAACAGTGGCAAAATCGCATCTTTTATGGTCACCGCAGGTGATCAATAAAGTAGACCAAAACTGGGCCCACACTGCAGAATCAGTGTTTTTTGGTTCACTTCACTGTACATTGAATTACCTCTGCCTGACCGTGCACGTGCGCACAAGCACGGTGACTGCTAAACACACCACTACAGAAATATTGCCAGCAACAGGACGAACATCCTGGAGGTGACAAGCTCAACTAGTAATTAAAAACTATTATTTGCTCACTTGACGGTATCATTCATGAAAGCTGTTTGCGTTGTTTTTTGCGTTGCAGTAAGCGCCGCGTTTTGTCTTTGCGTGTGAACAGGCTGTAACCTTTACACGACTTGATTGGCATGTAGACGCCGGACGTTTTAAAGCAGTTTATTACACAAGTTTAGAAATGTAGTGTGATTTCTGCCCTTTACAGCACAAAACGCAGCGCTGTGTCAACAATGTATTTTTCAGATACATTTTTGCCCTTGATCCCCCTCTGGCATGCCACTGTCCAGGTCGTTGCACCCTTTAAACAACTTTAAAATCATTTTTCTGGCCAGAAATGTCTTTTCTAGCTTTTAAAATTCGCCTTCCCATTGAAGTCTATGGGGTTCGCGACGTTCGCGAACCGTTCGCATTTTTGACACAAGTTCGCAAATATGTTCGCGAACATCTTTTCCGCCGTTCGCTACATCCCTAATGGCCAGTTGCTTAGGCAACTGCTAAGAATCTTTTAAATGAAGTAATCTGTAGGTATTCTTTACCAACCTACATTGAAAGTGACAGGGGTACCCATTTTACAGGGCAGATAATGTCTGAGATACTGTCTGCTCTATAAATAACTCTCAGAGTAGTGGGAAGGTTGAAAGCCTAAATGGTGTTCTATATAATACAATTTAATAGATTCTGAAGATACATTAAAGTCTTGGGTCAACTGCCTTCCATTGCTTTGTTCTCAATATGCACCAATCCAAGAGGCCCTTACAAACTGTCACCCTATGGAATTCTGTTTGGGTCAGCCCTAAGAATGGGATTGTATTTCCCTCAACAGCTACAAGAAATGACTGATTAGGTAGCGGTTGTACAGAAATGTCTTAATGAAAAACACAAATATGTTTTTGATTCTTTTCCAGATCCAAATGTCAATACTGGTTCACACTATCTTAAACCGGGTGACTGGGTAGTGATTAAAAAGCATGTGAGGAAAAGCTTGGAACCAAGGTTTGAAGGTCCTTTCTAAGTGCAATCAGTAACACCTACTTCAGTAAAATTATATAACAAAGATATATAGATGCATGTTTCAAATTGTAGTAGAGCAAGTATACCCGACAAGCATGTATTTGTATTTTGAGTACTACTGGTTTTTGGTTTCGTTCATATGTCCTCTAGCAAAAGTAATTTTTATGCACAACCAAATCATTACATATCTTTACAAAAACAGAATAACTAAGGAAGCAAATAGAACTAATTGTTGGGTGTATGGCATTAGGCCAACTGATTCAATGGGACTACCCATGGTAGCTTTCCCAATTTCTGCTCATAAATTAGTTTAACAATAACAATTATTATTTATATATAGCTTGGAAAATAGGAATAAACAAGTTTAAATGATACATGGAAAATAATGATTGGTCTAAGTGTGTTTTTACAGGCAACCAAATATGAAGCTAATGACTTTAGCATCAAGCAGAGGATGGTATTTATAAAACAACTCTTAATTTGACAGATACTAACTTTAAGAAAAGAATAGAGTGTTGGAACCTATTCTATTCTAAAATAGAATTAGCTATTTATGGATTAATAACATAGAAATCTACCTACTACTTTATATGTGGTTCATGGCTTTATGTTTGGTTACCAGAGAGTAGCTATGGTACCTTTACTATTGTCAAGATTCAAGATCCTGACTCTGAAATTCTTTATAAAAGTTTCTAACATTATAATTTGTTTACTTCTATAGATGAACAACTGAGCACGTGGAAGATTTTGGCAATCGTTTTTCTTGCAACATGTTTGTGTGATTATGATGATGATTTTGAATGAACACTCTTTATTGATAATTCGAAATCTGTGATAGTTGGGAACCATTCCTATTTCACAGTTCCCTTTAATTACGGACGTCTTTTCCATGTCTCTTTCCAAAGCACTTTAAAATAAATGTTTGCTGACACCTGTCTCTACAAGAACATGACAATATCATGGAGATGCAGGTATACTAAGTTCCTGTCACTAGGATTCATCACTTCTAAGAACTTGTGAGGACTCAGCGCGCATGAGCGCGCACGCCAAGACGGACGCCGGCGCAAATGCGAATGCGTCTTCGCGCGTCGCGCGCCGAAACGGACGCAGGCGCAAAAACGCCCGCTAACGTGAACGTGCGCGGCGTGATGACGCAGGACGCAGGCGTCATTACACTTGGCGCCAAAATACCCCTTTAAAAGGACGCTCAAGGAAAGGCTCTGTGCTTGTTGATAATTTAACCTGCTCCTGAACGTTTGGAAACTTTGACTCTTGATTCTGGTTTTGACTCGGCTTTGGATATCGACTTAGACTGAACTCCGCCTGCATTTGACCCCAGCCTGTTTATCCGTTACGACTGAACTCTGCCTGCACTTGACCTCGGCCTGCTTCCCGATTACGACTGAACTCCGCCTGCACCGACCCGGCCTGCCCCTCGACTATTCTTCTGCCTTCTCCACCTGATTACTGTCGTCTGCCATATCTTGTGTCACTCCTGCTGGACCTCGTCTCCTCACATCTGGACTCTGGACAGGTGAGGCCTGACAGTATCAACAAGCCATATGGAGTCCAAAGAGGAGAAATCCGTTCTCCAGACCATTTCTCGACAGATTGCTGGTCTAGCGCAAGCTGTTCATGAATTACAAGGCGGCTATCAGGTGATGCAAGATCAGCTACAAGCCTTGCAAGATCCAGTGGTTCATCCTAGTCCCGCTCCTGGTCCTTCTCTGCTGTCTCCAGATGATCCGGTGGCAGGGATTTCCGCATTTCCAAAAGTGGCCATGCCTGATAAGTTTTCAGGAGACAGAAGCACCTATAGGACTTTTATCAATGGGAACAAGCTCCTGTTCACTTTAAAGCCCCGGATGTACGCTACTCAACAAGTTCGAGTGGGCGTAATGATTTCACTCCTTCAAGGGCAGCCTCAAGCCTGGGCTCATCGTCTGATGGAACAAGATAGTCCTATTTTGGCTTCTACTGAAACTTTTATTCAAGCTTTAGGCGCTATCTATGATGATCCTCATCGTGTTGACACGGCGGAAATTACTTTAGGTGCACTTCGTCAAGGACAGAGACCAGTGGAGGACTATATTGCCAAATTTAGGAGTTGGGCTCCTGACACAGAATGGAACGACAGAGCTCTGAAACGGCAGTTCCGCATTGGACTCTCTGAAAATCTCAGAGATGAGTTAGCTCGAGTGGGTATTCCGGATACTCTAGAGGAATTATTTCTGTTGGCAGTCCAAATTTACCGAAGATTAAGAGAGAGACGGCAAGAGAAGGTCTCAGCTACTCCTTCATTTTCTTCTCCTTCATGGGTCATTCCCAAAGCTCCACCTCCAGTTCATCAATCCGTTACCCCTTCCATGTCTTCTGAATCAGAACCTATGCAGATTGGGGTAGCGCGGGGAGCCTTATCAGCAGAAGAAAGACTCCGACGTAGACGTCTCAATTTATGCCTTTACTGTGGCCAATCGGGACACATTCTCCGTAATTGTCCAATTCGTCCCAAGGGTAATCTGCTTCCTTACTCATCTTTTGTTCCCCAATCATCTGTTCCGATGAACTCATTTCTGATCATACACCTCTCTTTACAGATGAATTCAAGAATTGATTGGCATAGAAGTACCGCAGTTTTTAATTCATCTTTTTGTCAACAGAACTGCCACTCGGTCTACGGCTAAAAGAGCTTATTCTTCTGAAGAATGAAGAACTTCAAGCAGTACCTATCTGCTATCATGAGTTCTTGGATGTGTTCGATGAAAAAGGGGCTGATTCTCTTCCCCCTCATAGAGACTATGATTGTCCTATCGACCTTCTCCCAGGAGCTCCTATTCCTTTTGGCAGGATTTATCCACTCTCTGAACCCGAACTTCAAACACTCAAGAAATACATTGATGAAAATCTGGAGAAGGGGTTCATCAGGGCTTCCACTTCACCCGCTGGGGCCAGAATTTTCTTTGTTGAAAAGAAGGACCACACATTAAGGCTGTGTATCGATTATAGAGATCTAAACAAGATCACAATCAAAAACCGTTATCCTTTACCACTCATTCCAGAACTTTTTCAAAGGTTGGGTCAAGCCAAAATTTTTTCCAAACTAGATCTCAAGGGGGCTTATAATTTGATAAGGATACGTAAGGGAGATGAATGGAAGACAGCTTTTCGTTCCCGTTATGGCCATTTTGAATACACAGTTATGCCGTTTGGTCTTTGCAACACCCCTGCTACTTTTCAGCATTTTGTAAATGATATTTTCCGTGATTTACTGGATCAATTCGTTATTGTGTACCTGGACGATATTTTGATGTTTTCTTCTTCTTTGGAACAACATCGTGAACATGTTAAAGAAGTTCTTCATCGTTTGAGAAAACATCATCTCTATGCAAAGGCCTCTAAATGTGAGTTTGAGAAATCTTCTATTGAATTTTTGGGATTTGTTGTTTCTGCTTCGGGATTTCGGATGGATGGAAGCAAAGTGGATGCAATTCTTAAATGGCCTCCTCCTAAGGATCGGAAGGGAGTTCAAAGATTTGTGGGCTTTGCGAATTTCTACAGAAAATTTATTAAAATTTTTTCCTCCATAATCAAACCAATCACAGACTTAACTAGTCTCAAGAGAAAATTCTGTTGGTCTCTTTGTACTCAGGAAGCATTTGAAAAGCTGAAAGTTCTTTTCACCTCTGCTCCAATTCTTATTCATCCGGATCCCTCTAGGCCTTTTTTACTTGAAGTGGATGCTTCCGAAGATGCTGTGGGAGCAATTCTTTCCCAGAGAATAGGTGCTAAGGACATTGTCCATCCAGTTGCCTTCTTCTCAAAGAAGCTTAGTGCTACTGAAAGGAATTATGGGGTGGGTGATCGAGAGCTACTAGCTATCAAGTATGCTTTAGAAGAATGGCGGCACTTATTGGAAGGAACACTGCATCCTATCTTAATTTTTACAGATCACAAGAATCTGGAGTTCCTAAGATCAGCTAAACGACTAAATCCCCGTCAAGCCAGATGGGCTTTGTTCTTTTCTCGGTTCCAGTTCCACATTACTTATAAGCCCAGTTCAAAGAATGTGAAAGCTGATGTCCTTTCACGTCAATTTTCTGAAATAGAGACGACAATCTTTCCTACGACCATTCTTCATTCAAAGAATTTTTTACTGCTGCAGTCTTTTCTCAAACAGGTAGAAAAGATTCAGCAATCCATTGAAGACTACCCACATTCTAAGTCCTTACATATAAAAGATGGAACTCTGTTTTATGAACAACGAATTGTTGTGCCTTCTTCGCTTCGAGGGGAAGCTTTGAGACTTATGCATGATCATCCTTTGGCAGGTCACTCAGGGATCAGGAAAACTTTGGATCTGGTGAGGCGTTTTTTCTGGTGGCCATCTGTGGTGAAGGATTGCATTTCGTATGTACGCTCCTGTGAAAATTGTGCCAGATCAAAAACATCGCATCTTAAACCGATGGGACTCTTAAAACCATTACCACCACCTAAAGCTCCGTGGAGTTCCATTTCAATGGACTTTATTGTGGAACTTCCTCCTTCTAGTAAGTTCAATACTATTTTTGTCGTGGTAGATCGGCTTACAAAGTTGGCCCATTTTATCCCACTTCCTCATCTTCCTTCAGCGTCTGAGACTGCAGATGTCTTCATCAAGGAGATAGTTCATCTCCATGGTTTGCCCCGAGAGATTATTTCTGATAGAGGCACACAATTTACCTCCAAATTCTGGTCTACACTTTGTAAATCTCTGGGAATCTCTCTACTCAAATCCTCTGCTTATCATCCTCAGACCAATGGGCAGACGGAGAGAACGAATCAGATGTTGGAACAATATATCCGGTCTTTTTCTACCTATTTACAGGATAATTGGGCCTCGATTCTTCCCCTGGCTGAATTTTCATATAACAATTCCATTCATTCTTCCACAAAACAGACACCCTTTTTCATCCTACGCTGTTTCCCGGTATCTTGCCTGAAGTCTCACTTCCTTCGGTCCAACACAGATTATCTTTTCTGAAGGAGAATGTTGAGGTATTACAACAGTTGATTTACAAGGCTCAACTCCAGTTTAAAGATTTTGCTGACCGAAAACGAGATGCAGATCCTGGATTTCAAGTAGGCGAGAGGGTTTGGTTAGCTACCACAAACCTTCACCTTCCTCATGCATCGAAGAAGCTGGCTCCTAAGTTTGTGGGTCCCTTTGTAATTAAGCGGTGTATTAATTCTGTTACGTTTGAACTAGAACTCCCAGGTTCTATGAAAATACATCCTGTATTCCATGCCTCCTTACTGAAGAGGTTCCATCCAAGTCCATTTCCCAATCAACATCAGGTTCCTGCTCCTCCTATCATTTGCGAAGATGGGATTGAATTTGAAGTAGGACAAGTGTTGGATTCCCGGCTCCGTTGGGGGAAATTACAATACCTGATCAAGTGGAAGGGGTTTCCAGATGAAGAGAATTCTTGGGAACCTGTTGGAAATGTCCACGCTCCAAGACTTATCAAAGCCTTTCACAAGAGTCATCCTGAAAAGCCTTATAAGGGTGTCCGGAGGCCACCCCTAAGGGGGGGGCAATGTGAGGACTCAGCGCACATGAGCACGAACGCCAAAGACGGACGCCGGCGCAAATGCGCATGCGTCTTCGCACGTCGCGCGCCGAAACGGACGCGGGCACAAAAACGCCCGCTAACATGAACGTGCGCGGCATGATGTCGCAGGACGCAGGCGTCATTACGTTTGGTGCCAAAATACCCCTTTAAAAGGACGCTCAATGAAAGGCTCTGTGCTTGTTGATAATTTAACCTGCTCCTGAACATTTGGAAACTTTGACTCTTGATTCTGGTTTTGACTCGGCTTTGGATATCGACTTCGACTGAACTCCGCCTGCATTTGACCCCAGCCTGTTTATCCGTTACGACTGAACTCTGCCTGCATTTGACCTTGGCCTGCTTCCCGATTACGACTGAACTCCGCCTGCACCGACCCGGCCTGCCCCTCGACTATTCTTCTGCCTTCTCCACCTGATTACTGTCGTCTGCTATATTTTGTGTCGCTCCTGCTGGACCTCGTCTCCTCACATATGGACTCTGGACAGGTGAGGCCTGACAGAACTATACTTGGGGCAATACCTTTGCAGATGCCTTTACTATGAATAAGTTGAAACCATCTTTTCTAAACAGCACTGGAACATGGATAAAGAGACTTATGTTTCTAAATACATGGCATGGAATCTTTTGGGTGTTGGTAGAATTAGATAAGTAATACTTCATATTATATCTTTTAAACTGAAGTAGTTTGTGTAGTTAGGCAAATAACAAGATTGGGATGGATTAGGAATTCTCCAGCATGTAGTTGTGTTAATTCTGCTGATCAAGACTGAGTTCTTGGTTTTGAAGACAGGCCTAGCCCCTCTTCAGAGCATAGTAGTCTCAATACGGTTATTTGCATTTAGGTGAGTTTATAATTTAGGTTAATTTTGGTTTTGGTCATGTAAATATCTACAATAAATTGTAGATATGAATTTGGAACGCAATTAGGTTTCCAGCAGCGATAGGATTAAAAGGTTAATACAAATTTTTTAAAACAGCAGGTAAGAGGTAGCAGGCCGACTAATGGGATCCACTGAAACTTTATTTGGCTACTTTGATGGACTTTGCTGGTTTCCATCCTTTCTGAAAATATCATGGATATCTTGTAAATTCTATCCTTATAAATGGTGATGTCATCAGTTATAAACGGTGATTAGTGATGTCATTTTTGTCACACGACTCACGGAAACTTGTGTATTATAATAAATAAAGTATCCCTTGTTGGAAAATATGATGTAGCCCATTGATCGGTTCGGCCAGTTGGAAAGCGTACCAGATCAGCCCATATATAAACACCTTATGCCAGTCATCAGGTGAGTGGCATTGGTTTCCTTCTAAAAGAGACATTAAAGCAATATTTTTTCTCAAATTGGAAATCTTACAAATAGTCAGCTATGGAAAAATCAATAAAATATGAACAATAATTGTACTATTGACTAATTGTTTATAAACAGGTGATTGTGTAGAGATATAAGCACCACACACTGAGGCCACATATCCAGTATTATCTGATTATCTTGTGTAAGCCAGACAGACTTGGAACTGAAACCATTGTTTATCTTGTGAAACAAGCATTATTTTCTTTGGAAGGGGGAGACTCCCAAAAATCACAAGGACCAGTGATTCACTGGAAAAAAGTAATCTGTAAATACTGAATGTTGATATTAGATACTTCTGTTGCAATATTTTCTACAATTCAGTTTTATTTGAAATGAATGTGTTGTGTAAACATTAGGCACCTTTACCTAAATGATCAAAATAAATTATGAGAATTTGCGAGTTCATCCTGGTTTAGATTTCACCCTTTTCTATTCACTAATAATTTTGACTAGGTCCACATTTCTCTTCTTGGAAAACATAGGAATTACATTTTTTATAGGGTCTCTCATCAAGAGAAAGTTTCACTCTCAAGAAATCTTGCTTAACGTAAAAGCGAAACGTTCTTCAACTAGGCTAACAAAAAATGGATTTTAATATTCAAGACAGAGATCGCAAGAGAGAAAGAGAGAGAGTGGATGGGCAGAAGTCAAAATGTCATTCATGGCAACTGTCAATGGTGCTGTGAACATCTGCATTTTTGGTATAGGGGAGATTGGCTCTTTGTTTCCTAATTTGGAAAACTTAGAATAGCTAAGGACATCCTGCAGTGGGTCGGGTACCTGCAAAAACCTGCGGTACCCTGTGGGTTGCGGGTAGAAGTTCCGTGTGCGGGTATAGACGCGGGTCAGCAGTTCTGCGGGTTTGCAGGTCGCGTTGCAGGTCTTATCAAAATCGATTTTTACTCCTTTTTTCTGATCACGCCTACTTCCGATGATGTCACTTCCGGTTTACAATGACAGCACTTCCTGATTCTTGATGGTCAGTGGGTCCGCATTGCGGATAAGGTACTTGCGGGTCGGATAGCAGGTCCAAGCAGGTAAGAATGTGGGTTGTGGGTCAGGGTTGCAGATACGGGTCGGGTACGGGTTCCAAAAAATGGACCTGCGCAGGACTCTAACATAAGGGCAGTAGGTAGAAAGACGTATTCCCATAGCTGCCTCTTCTAAAGGCTTCCTTTAAAGGTTATCAGAGGTTCAGTGCCTCAACCTGCAACTGCCACATTTCCCTGTAAACAGATATTTGGGACGTACCCTTACTGGTAAAAAAAAACTGATTGGCAACTTAATTGTAGGTACCTTCCCCATGCCACATCCAGTGCAGGCAGCCTCTGTGTAGGAAAGATAGAACAGGATCTGCATCACTACTCAATTTAATAAACACCTATAGGCCCTATATAGAATAGGCAGTGGAGTTTTGGTCTTCAATCCCTTAAAGGGGTAAGAGCAATATTCTGAAACAACTTGCAATTGGTTTTCATTTTTTTATTGTTTGTGGTTTTTGAGTTATTTAGCTTTTTATTCAGCAGCTCTCCAGTTTGCATGTTCAGCAGTCTGGTTGCTAGAGTCCAAATTACCCTAGCAACCATACATTGATTTGAATAAGAGACTGGAATATGAATAGGAGAGGCCTGAATAGAAAGACGAGTAATAAAAAGTAGCAATAACAATACATTTGTAGCCTTACAGAGCATTTGTTTTTAGATGGGGTCACTGACCCCCATTTGAAAGCCAGAAAGAGTCAGAAAAAAAAAGACAAATCATTTAGAAACTGTAAATAATAAATAATGAAAACCAATTGCAAATTGTCTCAGATTATCACACTGTATAGCATAGTAAAAGTTAATTTAAAGAAGAACAACTCCTTTAAAGGGTTTCTTTGCCTTTGAATAAACTGTGATATTCTGAGACAATTTGGAAATGGTTTTCGTGTTGTATTATTTGCGTTTCTTGAGTAATTTAGCCTTTTATGCAGAAGCTCCCCAAATTGCTTTTGAAGCAATCTGGTTCCTGGGGTTCAAAGTACCCTAGCAACCATGCACTGAGTGAATAAGAGACTTAATATATATATAAATAGGAGAGGACCTAAATAGAAAGACGAGTAATAAAAAGTAGTTATGATAAATAGTATATGATAAGTATAAGTTTATTTATAGCTTTACAGAGCATTTGTTTTTAGAAGGGTTCAGTGACCCCCCATTTGAAAGCAAGAAAAAGACAGAAGAAAAAGGCAAATAATTAAAAAAAAAATAAACAAATAATGAAGACCAATTGACACTTTGCTTAGAATTGGTCATTCTTTAACATACTAAAAATTAAATGAAAGATGAGCCCCTTTACACAGATAAATAAAAAACAAAGAAAAGCAACTAAGTATATAAGGGGCATAGAAGATCTGGGTGTTAAGATTTGCTACACCATGATGGAAGTAATACACAGTAGGGATGTAGCGAACGTCGGAAAAAAAGTTCGCGAACATATTCGCGAACTTGCGCAAAATTGCGAGCGGTTCGCGAACGGTTCGCGAACCCCATAGACTTCAATGGGAAGGCGAACTTTAACATCTACAAAAGACATTTCTGGCCAGAAAAATGATTTTAAAGTTGTTTAAAGGGTGCAACGACCTGGACAGTGGCATGCCAGAGGGGGATCAAGGGCAAAAATGTATCTGAAAAATCTGCCTGTGTGTGCTTGGAAGAGATAGTGTAGGGCGAGAGCTGTTAGTGATTTCAGGGACAGATGATAGTAAGTTTGCTGGCTAGTAATCTGCGTGATACTGCTCTGTATTGGAGGGACAGAAGTCTGCAGGGATTTGAGGGACATTTTAGCTTAGGTAGCTTTGCTGGCTAGTAATCTACTGTTCTCTTTAAACAACTGCCATACGTTGACCTTGTAGGCATTGTTTGCCCAGTTTTTTTGGACGCAGCCACTGAAGCACAGTTGCCAGAAAAAATATGCCATATAAATGCTGAAAATAGTCATTTTTCGCCATACGTTGACCTTGTAGACATTGTTTGCCCAGTTTTTTTGGACGCAGCCACTCAAGCACAGAGGCCAGAAAAAATATGCCATAGAAATGCTGAAAATAGTCATTTTTTTGGTCGCAGCCACTGAAGCACAGTTGCCAGAAAAATTATGCCATATAAATGCTGAAAATATAAATTTTTTTGGTTGCAGCCACTGAAGCACAGAGGCCAGAAAAATTATGCCATATAAATGCAGAAAATATGCATTTTTTTGGTTGCAGCCACTGAAGCACAGAGGCCAGAAAAATTATGCCATATAAATGCAGAAAATATGCATTTTTTTGGTTGCAGCCACTGAAGCACAGAGGCCAGAAAAATTATGCCATATAAATGCAGAAAATATGCATTTTTTTGGACGCAGCCACTGAAGCACAGTTGCCAGAAAAAATATGCCATATAAATGCTGAAAATAGTCATTTTTCGCCATACGTTGACCTTGTAGACATTGTTTGCCCAGTTTTTTTGGTTGCAGCCACTGAAGCACAGAGGCCAGAAAAAATTAAACCAGTAGGGTTTGCACCCTAGTTTGTAACGGTGGCGGAGGGAGGAGGACGCTAAAGGACAGCTGTGTGTGGAGTCATGAGGCTTGAAGAGAAGGACAGCTGCATAGAAGTCAGAACAAGTCTTCCGGCGTGCAGTAACCCTCCGAGATCCACCCCTCATTCATTTTAATAAAGGTCAGGTAATCGACACTTTTGTGACCTAGGCGAGTTCTCTTCTCAGTTACAATCCCTCCTGCTGCACTGAAGGTCCTTTCTGAGAGCACACTTGAGGCTGGGCAAGACAAGAGGTTCATGGCAAATTGTGACAGCTCTGGCCACAGATCAAGCCTGCGCACCCAGTAGTCCAGGGGTTCATCGCTCCTTAGAGTGTCGATATCTGCAGTTAATGCCAGGTAGTCCGCTACCTGCCGGTCGAGGCGTTCTTTGAGGGTGGATCCCGAAGGGTTGTGGCGCTGCCTTGGACAGAAAAACATTTGCATGTCTGACGTTACAGACCGGCCAAAGGGCTTTGTCCTTGCAGGTGTGTTCGTGGCAGGATTACTGGCACCTCTGCCCCTGGAATGTTGATGAGTTCCTGAAGTGACATCACCCTTAAAAGCATTGTACAACATGTTTTGCAGGCTGGTTTGTAAATGCCGCATCTTTTCGGACTTGTGGTATGTTGGTAACATTTCTGACACTTTATGCTTGTACCGAGGGTCTAGTAGCGTTGCGACCCAGTACAGGTCCTTCTCCTTAAGCCTCTTGATACGGGGGTCCTTCAACAGGCATGCCAGCATGAAAGACCCCATTCTCACAAGGTTGGATGCAGAGCTATCCATCTCCGCTTCCTCATTATCAAGGACTGCATCATCCACGGTCTCCTCCCCCCAGCCACGTACAAGACCAGGGGTCCCCAAAAGGTCACCACTAGCCCCCTGGGAAGCCTGCTCCTGTTGGTCCTCCTCCTCCTCCTCCACAAAGCCACCTTCCTCCTCTGACTCCACTTCTGGCACCTCTCCCTGCGTTGCAGCAGGTGCCTGGGTTCGTTCTGGTGATTGCGACCATAAATCGTGCGCTTCCAGCTCCTCGTCACGCTGGTCTACAGCCTCATCTGTCACTCGTCGCACGGCACGCTCCAGGAAGAAAGCGAAGGGTATTAGGTCGCTGATGGTGCCTTCGGTGCGACTGACCATATTTGTCACCTCTTCAAAAGGTCGCATGAGCCTGCAGGCATCGCGCATAAGCACCCAGTAACGGGGGAAAAAAATCCCCAGCTCTGCAGATCCAGTCCTACCACCCAGTTCAAAAAGGTACTCGTTGACGGCCCTTTGTTGTTGCAGCAGACGTTCCAACATAAGGAGCGTTGAATTCCAGCGAGTCTGGCTGTCAGAAATCAAACGCCTGACTGGCATGTTGTAGCGCTGCTGAATGTCAGCAAGGCGTGCCATGGCTGTGTAGGAACGTCTGAAATGGGCCGACACCTTTCTGGACTGGGTGAGAACGTCCTGGAATCCTGGGTACTTGGAGACAAAACGTTGGACTATTAAATTTAACACATGTGCCATGCAGGGCACATGTGTTAAATTTCCCAGTCTCAACGCTGCCAACAGATTGCTTCCATTGTCACACACCACTTTTCCGATCTGCAGTTGGTGTGGGGTCAGCCACCGATCGGCCTGTGACTGCAGAGATGACAGGAGTACAGATCCGGTATGGTTTTTGCTTTCCAGGCACGTCATCCCCAAGACAGCGTGACAACGGCGTACCTGGCACGTCGAATAGCCTAGGGGGAGCTGGGGGTGCACAGGTGTGGAGGAGGAGAAGGAGGACCCAGCAGCAGAGTAAGAAGAAGAAGAGGAAGAAGACGAGGTAGAGAGCGATGGAGGAGTAGAGGTGGTGGCAGAACCGCGTGCAATCCGTGGCGGTGACACCAACTCCACTGTTGTTGTTGTTGTTGAGCTACCCATTCCCTGCTTCCCATTCCCAGCCATTACCAAGTTCACCCAGTGGGCAGTGTAGGTGACATACCTGCCCTGACCATGCTTGGAGGACCATGCGTCAGTAGTCATATGGACCTTTGGCCCAACACTAAGTGACAGAGATGCGGTAACTTGGCTCTGCACATGTTGGTACAGGTGTGGTATTCCCTTTTTAGAAAAAAAATTGCGGCTGGGTACCTTCCACTGCGGTGTCCCAATTGCTACAAATTTGCGGAAGGCCTCAGAGTCCACCAGCTGGTATGGTAAAAGCTGGCGGGCTAAGAGTGCAGACAAGCCAGCTGTCAGACGCCGGGCAAGGGGGTGACAGTCAGACATTGGCTTCTTACGCTCAAACATGGCCTTCACAGAAACTTGGCTGGTGGCAGATGACTGGGAATGGGAACAGGTGGTCAAGGTGGAAGGCGGAGTGGAGGGTGGTTCAGATGGGTCAAGGAGAGCAGAGGTAGAGCAGTAAGATGCTGGACCAGAAGGAGTGTGACTTTTAGTTTGCCTGTTGCCTTTGAGGTGTTGCTCCCAAAGTGCTTTGTGCTTGCCGCTCATGTGCCTTCGCATAGAAGTTGTACCTATGTGGCTGTTGGGCTTACCAAGGCTCAGTTTCTGACTGCACTCATTGCAAATTACAATGCTTTTGTCAGAGGCACACACATTAAAAAAATCCCACACTGCTGACTTTTTGGAAGTGTGCGATCTGGCGGTAACAGTAGAAGTTGGCGGCATTGGCGGCAATGGCGGGTGCGTTGGCCGGCTGAACACAGGTGCCGATACATGTTGTTGCCCTACTGATCCCTGCGGGCTGGCCTCCCTGCTTCTTCTAAGTCTTATTCTCCTACTGCCTCTCTGACTCTCCGTCTCTCCATCTGAACTACCCTCCTCTTGCTCTCTTCTACTAGGCACCCACAAAACATCAATCTCCTCATCATCATTCTCCTCAGATGCATCAATTTCTTCTGACACATCACAGAAGGAAGCAGCAGCGGGGACCTCCTCCTCCTCCTCATCACTCATCATTATGTCCATCTCTGTCGTGTTCTCTGCCAGAATTAAATCTGGTGTAACGTCCTCATCTCCTTCATCTTCTTCTGCCAATAATGGTTGCGCATTACTCAGTTCAAGAAACTCATGGGAAAATAACTCCTCTGACTCCAGTGAAGATGGGGCACCGGTGGTGGAGGAAGTGTTACGTGGGGTGGCCATAGCAGTGGAGGATGAGGAGGATGTTGTGGTAAAGTTAGAAACGGTAGAGGATGGGGTGTGCTGTGTAAGCCAGTCAACTACCTCTTCAGCATTTTGGGAGTTCAGGGTCATTGGCTTTTTAAAACTGGGCAATTTGCTAGGGCCACAGGATTGCATAGCAGCACGGCCCCTAGCACGGCCTCTGCGTGGCGGCCTGCCTTTGCCTGGCATTATTTTTAAAAAAACAACAACAACAAAAACTCAGTTGGTTTTTCTGGAAACGATAATACACACAGCTAGATGGCAGTTTGAAGAAAACAGTGTGCAAATAATGCCTACAAGATCAACGTATACACTACTACAGCGGTGGATACGGATTACGTAAAATATATGAATGCTGCTTGAAAAAAAGTAACTCAAGTGGTTTTTCTAGAGACGATAATATTATCAATATTTAGACAAAATGTGAACAAGCTCACACAGCTAGATGGCGGTTTGAAGAAAACACTGTGCAAATAATGCCTACAAGGTCAACGTATACACAGCGGTGGATACGGATTACGTAAAATATAAGAATGCTGCTTGAAAAAAAGTCACTCCGGTGTTTTTTCTGGAGACGGTAATATTATGGATATTTAGACAGAATGTGAACACGGTCACACAGCTAGATAGCAGTTGGTTGAATAACACACTGGGCAAAAAATGCCTACAGGGCAAATAATGCCTACAAGGTCAACGTATACACAGCGGTGGATACGGATTACGTAAAATATAAGAATGCTGCTTGAAAAAAAGTCACTCCGGTGTTTTTTCTGGAGACGGTAATATTATGGATATTTAGACAGAATGTGAACACGGGCACACAGCTAGATAGCAGTTGGTTGAATAACACACTGGGCAAAAAATGCCTACAGGGCAAATAATGCCTACAAGGTCAACGTATACACAGCGGTGGATACGGATTACGTAAAATATAAGAATGCTGCTTGAAAAAAAGTCACTCCGGTGTTTTTTCTGGAGACGGTAATATTATGGATATTTAGACAGAATGTGAACACGGGCACACAGCTAGATAGCAGTTGGTTGAATAACACACTGGGCAAAAAATGCCTACAGGGCAAATAATGCCTACAAGGTCAACTTATACACTACTACAGCGAGGGATACGGATTACGTAAAATTTATTATGGCTGCTTGAAAAAAGTCACTCCGGTGTTTTTTCTGGAGACGGTAATATTATGGATATTTAGACAGAATGTGAACACGGGCACACAGCTAGATAGCAGTTGGTTGAATAACACACTGGGCAAAAAATGCCTACAGGGCAAATAATGCCTACAAGGTCAACTTATACACTACTACAGCGAGGGATACGGATTACGTAAAATTTATTATGGCTGCTTGAAAAAAGTCACTCCGGTGTTTTTTCTGGAGACGGTAATATTATGGATATTTAGACAGAATGTGAACACGGGCACACAGCTAGATAGCAGTTGGTTGAATAACACACTGGGCAAAAAATGCCTACAGGGCAAATAATGCCTAAAAGGTCAACTTATACACTACTACAGCGATGGATACGGATTACGTAAAATTTATTATGGCTGCTTGAAAAAAGTCACTCCGGTGTTTTTTCTGGAGACGGTAATATTATGGATATTTAGACAGAATGTGAACACGGGCACACAGCTAGATAGCAGTTGGTTGAATAACACACTGGGCAAAAAATGCCTACAGGGCAAATAATGCCTAAAAGGTCAACTTATACACTACTACAGCGGTAGTAAAATAAAAAAAAAGTTAAATAAAAAAAGAATGAATATTAAAAAAAAAAAATTAAAGTTGGTGCTGCTGAACTACTAGGAGCAGCAGATTAGCACACCAGTCCCACTCCCCAACACTGCTAGACTAATAGCACTGGGCTCTTATAGTAGTAGTAGTAGTAGTAGTAGTAGTAGTAGTAGTAGTAGTAGTAAAACAACAAAAAAATAAATAAAAGCAGTCCTTACAAGGACTATTGCTATTGCAGCAGTCAGCAGATGAGATCAGAAGCAGGACAGCTGCCCACTGCAGCTACATACAGAGCACTGCAGTAGAAGGTAGATTACTAGCCAGCAAAGCTACCTAAGCTTAAATGTCCCTCAAACCCCTGCAGACTTCTGTCCCTCCAATAACAGAGCAGTATCAAAACGATTACTAGCCAGCAAACTTTCAACTGTCCCTGAAATCACTAACAGGCAGCAGCTCTCTCCCTACACTATCTCTTCAGCACACACAGGCAGAGTGAAAAAAAGCTGCAGGGCTTCGGTTTTTATAGGGAAGGGGAGTGGTCCAAGGGAGAGCTTCCTGATTGGCTGCCATGTACCTGCTGGTCTGGGGTGAGAGGGCAAAAAAAAGCGCCAACAATGGCGAACCCAAAATGGCGAACGTCGCGCGACGTTCGCGAACTTCCGGCGAGCGCGAACACCCGATGTTCGCGCGAACAAGTTCGCCGGCGAACAGTTCGCGACATCTCTAATACACAGCACCCACATATATTATAAGTTCATAGCATTTGATACATTGAGTGGTGAAATATATTACACAATGTTTAGCATGTCAACATATTAAATCATCATCATTTATTTACATGGCACCAGAAAGTTACACAGCAAATAAGGTTCTTACGATATCTCAACAAAACTGGGTTACACAGTGAAAAAGTAGGATTAGGGGTTCTACTTACAAGAAGGTACAGTGTGAAGGGATGGGGAACACATTATACATAAAAGAAGATTTGGGGCAGATTTTCTAAAAGACGAATTGTCGTCAGACTATAGCAGTTCACTAATATGCAGAGTTTCGCTTTGGGTGCCGAACGCTTGCAACTTTTTGCTAACGTTACTTCGGCAGTGCGCTTAGTTCAATTATGCATATGTTGGGTAATTTAAAGTCGTATGGACGTCTTTATTATAAATGTTGGTGCAAATGCTTGAAGTTACCGGTTTATATTACACATGTCCAGGGAACCTTAATAAAGACAAGAAAGTTAATATAATTCCCTAAACATGAGCCCACTGTAAAATGAATGTCCCATATGTCATGAAATGTCTGGAGAAAACTGGTTACCCAAAAAAAGTTGAAGTCAGGACTTCTGCAGGCAATTCCTCTTCAAAAAAGGAAAAGCCAGCATTTTTGGAACTTTAATGCATTTTCTTACACAGGATATGATGTAAGTGACAGAAGATTGAGGAAGATCCAGCTGCATTATAGCACATCGCCTGGTCTGAGGTGGCAAAGTCAATTCTGGCGAAAGAGGTAACGTTCATTAAGACTATGAAGATTTTCATTCATCCAGGTCATGGTATATCTAGTATAGGTAAATCTAAAAACAACTGGATGTGCTGAGTAGTCAATGAAGACGTTTCACTACTCATCCGAGCAGCTTCTTCAGTTCAACTGACTGGTGTGGGAAGTTCTCGGCAAATAAACTCTTCCACTAATCCAATCACAATGGCCCATTGTAACTCTGCAAAGAGGTGACATCTGAAGAAATTCACAGAATTTCCACGAGAATATATTTGCCTTTTTGGACTGCTTGATATGTATCCAAGACGGGGGTAACTTGAAGATGGAAATATTCAGGAAACCCACTCATACGAATCAATATTTGTTGTTCAATTCCCACCATCCTCTGGAACACAAACTGGGTGTCATTAGAACTCTGCACCACAGGGTGGAATGTGTGGCTACTGATACAGAGACCAAGGTCAAATAGCAAAAACATCTAAGAGGAGCTTTGAAAGCATGTGGCTACCCAGACTAGGCCTTTGTCAAAACAGCAGCAACCAAGCCCAACAGGAACACCAATAGAAATAACCACCCAGAGACACAAAGTAGGCGAAACATAGTCATCCCATATGTAGCTGGAGTGTCAGAGAAACTCAGGAGGATTTTCAACAAACACCATGTCCCTGTGTTTTTCAAACCTAGCAACATACTGAGACAAAAACAGGTACACCCAAAGGATCCAACCCCTAAAGAAAAACAAAGCAATGTGGTATACGGAGTCCAGTGTAGCGAGGAGAGCACAGATCTATACATTGGGGAGACAAAACAACTGCTCACCAAGCGAATGGCTCAGCACAGGAGGGCGAACTCTACAGGGCAAAACTCAACTGTCTTTCTACACCTAAAAGACAAGGGACACTCCTTTAAAGACAGCAAGGTCCAAATCTTGGATAAAGAAGATCGCTGGTTTGAACGAGGCGTGAAAGAGGTGCTTTATGTTAAGGTGGAGAAACCATCTCTGAACAGAAGCGGGGGAATTCGACACCACCTGTCTGCTAAAAACGATGCTGTTCTAACATCTGTACCCCGGCAGTTTCAGAACACTTCACATCCATTCACCTGTTTCTAGGAGTTGCATGACATATTGAATAATCTTATCACAGTAACTAGTGATGGGCAAATTTGCGCCGTTAGTGAATTTGCAGAGTAACGATCTTTCGCCAGAGCGAAAAGTTTCCTGGAGATAGAGTGCGAATGAACGCAGTGACGGTCATGTTCACTAGCAAATTGGCGCCTGCGTCTGTTAGTGAATTGGTGATGTCCCTGCGGCTGGCAACGATGGCGAAAAGTCGCTAGCATTAGCCAGTTCCCCTTTAGTAAATCTGCCCCTTTATTGGATGTTGACTTCTGATAATTGATGGTGTGTTAACTTTGCACGTGGGTCTTTATGAGGCATTTAAATGGGTGGCTCACCATTAGTATGTTATAGAATGGCCAATTCCAAGCAACTTTTCAATTGGTCTTCGTTATTTATATTTTATAGTTTTTTAATTATTTGCCTTTTTCTTCTGACTCTTTCCAGCTTTTGAATGATGGTCACTGACTCCCATCTAGAAAACAAATTCTTTGTAAGACTAAAAATGTATAGGCCCTCTCTTATTTATATTCCAGTCTCATTCAGTTTTATTTAAATAAATGCATGTTTGCAGTGGTTTAGGCTTTCTTTGTAGCACTGGAAAGTGGGGGTCACTAACCCCATCTAAAAACCAAATGCTCTGTAAGGCTACAACTGTATTGTTATTGCTACTTTTTATTCCTCATCTTTCTATACAGGCCTCTCCTCTTCATATTCCAGTCTCTTATTCAAATCAATGCATGGTTGCTAGGGGAATTTGGAGAGCTGCTGAATAAAAAGCTAAATAACTCAAAAACCACAAATATAAAAAATGAAAACCAATTGCAAATTGTCTCAGAATATCACTCTCTACATCATGCTAACAGTTCATTTAAAGATGAATAACCCCTTTAAGGGGAAGTGTGTGGCTACAGGGGCATTACAGGGGTCCTGCTCCCCCTCTCACCCGATGCATACAATTTTGAGCGCCGGAGAGGCTGTAGGGGGGCACATCGCCAGTGAGGAGAGTGCAATTATGCTCTCTACTCTAGCCAAAATTCTGATTTAAATATCAGAATATTCATTCTTAAAGTTACGAGGCAAGACAGCTGCCTAGGACGCAACGAAAGGGGGGTGCTGAGAAGGTACCTGCCTTCTGCCTACCCCTAGTCCACGCTCGTTGTTTTCCCCTGCCTCCCTCCCCTCCAGCTCTCTCTCCCCTCCGCTACTGCTCTCCCATCCCTCTCTTCCGACGCTCTCTTCCCTACCCTTCTGATGCTCTCTCCCCTGCCCTCCTGCTCTCTCTCCCCTCCCTTCCGATGCTCTCTCCCCTACCCTCCCAATGCTCTCTCCCCTCCAGTGCTCTCTCCCTCCCCTCCCTTCCGATGCTCTCTCCCCAACCCTCCTGCTCTCATTCTCTCCTCCGGTGCTCTTTCCCTCCCCTCCCTTCCAATGTTCTCTCCCCTACCCTCCCAACACTCTCTCCCCTCCCCTCTGGTGCTCTCTCCCTCCCCTCTGGTGCTCTCTCCCCTCCTGCTCTCATTCTCCCCTCCGGTGCTCTCTCTCTCCCTTCCCTTCCAACGCTCTCTCCCCTCCTGCTCTCTCTCACCTCTTGCTCCCTCCCCTCCCATACTCTGCGGGTGCAGTCAGTCGAGGGGGATTGCAGTGGCCAGCCTGCTTGGCCTGGCACTGGGCAGAATACAAGCAGACTTAGTCCTGGTCACACACCGTAATACGCACATCTAAAGGGCACTCAAGGGTGTACTACACAAAATGTTATAGCGGCTGATGGAAATATACTTTATTTATATAGATAGGGGTACAGATAGGTTATAATAATGTAATCATTTGATAAGTAGAATGTGGGGATGCAGGAGGGAAACTAGGCCTTGACACTGGTTATTCAGCTGTTCTGCTCAGTGATAAAGTCCCCTTGACTTGGCTGAAGTTTAGAAAAGGTGAGCCAGGGTGGCATCATGTCATTTGCCCGAGGCTACTGTATGTATAGTTTATGGCTAAATATTATTCTACAGGCTTACAATATTGGATGATGTTGGATGGCACAGTATTTCGCATTGTTGCCTTGGGTCTGGGGTGCAATATTACAATGCACAGAGTTTTCTGCACTCCCTGTAGTTCCATGGCTCCAGTTTCCTTGCATAGTCATTAAACCCAGCAGCTCTATATAAATTGGCTCTAGTGTGTGTGTGTTTATGTGCCCCTGGCCTGAATATTAGAACAGAATTCCCCTGATCACTGATATGAATTAATGCATTTTTTCTGGTACAATATCAGTAACAGGAAAATAATATTCTACTTACCTTATTGGTTATGCAAGGTGCGATGTTTATTAGCTCACAACTTTTGTAAAACAATTGCACCTGTTCCATGTATTTAGTAGTTTCGCAGCCTAGTTGTAATGGTTCCAAAAACAACAGGGCAGAGCTGGTATTGACATTCATTTCCCCAACAAAATTAATCTTCGTGAGGCAATAATGATCCTCTAACTGCCCTCACACCCAGTCTACGCCCCTCTGGGTATGAGGGAGAAGTACGTGAAAAAGTATAAATATTGCAGGACACGCAGCCCAAGTTATTGTTCCTTGTGTGTGAACCAAAAGTCACCATGCTGCGCTTCATCTGCCTATTTCTGCTGTACTCAGGAGCCATTGCAGGTAACCTTAACATGTCTCAAGCACAAAGGAATTTATTTATTATTACAGATAAGAGCAATGATAGGCACATAGCTTGCTCTAGATCTAGTAATCAGAGGGTAGCCTTTTTTGTCTTCTGTTTGCATTTGGTTGGTTACCATAATGGTCCACTATCTTCAGAACTTCACAGTATCCGTTCTGGTACCTGTTACACCCGCATCATCCAAGCAGTCTGGTAGTGTTTGATCCAAAGCTAATGTCACTTTACATGTCCCCACCAAGGAGCTTTCCTACAGGTCTCTTCACTAATGGGGGAAAAGGAATGATTGTTATATAGTGTTTTTCTTATGTGACTCAAAGTGCTTTTATAGCAAGCAAGGCAACCATTATAGACACACTAAGTAGCCAGGACACCAGACGATTAAGTGAGGGTAAAGGGAACATTGAGACTTCAATAGTTTTAGCTCCGACGTTAAGAAGAGTTTAAGGAGAGGCCAGGACTACTAATCTGCTATGTGCCCCCCACTAAAACTCAAGTTGTATCTCACTCTACCAATAACCTACTGTCTTTACTTTTCAGAATTGCCATGCACAGTTATGCCAGGGAAGCTGAAGCAGTTGGACGCAGGCAATGGAGAAGTGTATGGGGTGGCAGATGATGACACGATTTACCTCTGGCACTCAAACCAATGGGTACGGATTGAAGGGAGGCTCATTCATGTGACTGTGGGACCAGCCGGAGTCTGGGGAGTCAACAAAGAGAACAACATTTACAGGCTGAACAATTTTAACTGGATAAAAGTATCAGGTAATGGCAGTGGGACCTCTTGTTTAGCTGGGAGGGCTGGGAGGCACCCAGAGGCTAGACATGGGGAAGGCATATTGAATATAAAAACAGACAGAACATATTGGAGGTCAACAATCTAGAAAGGTGTAACCAAGATTGAGGGGAGAAGCAGAGATGTGAGAGGGAGTGTCAGCAGTTATTGGGAAATGCAGAATGGGCAGAGAAGCATGGGGGGAAATTCACTAAAGGACGAAGGGACTAACGTTAGCGAAAATATGCCAGCATGACGTCATTTCGTTACTTTGCCGATCTACCAACGGACGCAGGCGTAACTTCACTAGCGAAGGGGATAGACTCTATCGCTACTTTGCACTCTAACGCTAGGCGAATTTTCGCTCTGGCGAAGGGATGTAACTATGAAAATTCACTAAGATGCGGATTTTACTGAACTTTACCTCTTGTGCCAGACTTGCCTTCGCCACCTCAGACCAGGCGAAGTGCAATAGAATAGATAGGAGTTCCTCAAAAAATAGTCCCCAGGCATTTTTAAGCCCCAGGGTGATAGGCTGCAAAATATACTTTTTTTTACGGTACCTGGCTTCCCCTCTACATTTACTAACATATGGCACATAAACTATACACTGGGCTCATGTGTAGGGTATTATAACAACCAGGGCTGGATTTAAGTAGTGGGCGCCCCTAGGCCCACTGCCGTCCTTTGCCCCTGTCCCCTCCCCTTTATTCATGCAAATTTTAATCATCTGGACCGGAGCAATGGGGATTGGCGCATGGTAATTTAAAAAATTATTATATCTCCAGCACATCCCCAGTGTTTTTGAACCAATTTTGGTGTGGTTGGGCCCCCCTAAAATCCTGCCACCCAAGCCCCGGGCCAAGGTGGCCTTTCCACAAATCCCGGCCTGATAACTCTATTTTCTTTTATTGAGGTTCCCTGGGCTTGTATAGTGTAATGTATTTGCTGCAACATATACGTCCATTGAAATGTAACTTCCCACGTATGCAAATTAGCCAACGCTAGCGCAATTTTGCTTTTCTGGATGCAACTTCGCATTTTTGTGAATTAGCATTGTCCTGGCGAATTTTCGCCTGGCGAAATGTTGCGAAGTGAGCATGTGAATTTTTGGAGGTAAGTGAATTTGCCCAATAGTGTCATCCTGAGATGTGAAGGATAGCAAAACAATAAGCGTCAAAGGGTGCAAAGTGTAAAAAAGAGTGAAGCTGCCAAGTTTTTTGCACTTTGCTCCCTGCCTTGCAGAGAGAAGCAAAGGGAGTTCAGAGACCTGTGTTCACCCAATGAATACAGCAGGGGAGGCGCATAAACACCCTCCTTCACTCCTACCTTTCTCCTATATGTCCTGCAACTTGGCATATCATTCAGACATATATGTTATAGGGATCGCTGGCAGGCACAAGCTAATTCTGATCCCTGTACTTACCATCTGCACTTTGGTAGGTGCAATGACGTTATTATATGTTGCTGGGTCCCATTGCACATTATTTTTCAGGCGCCCAAAATGTCTAGAAGTTGACCCTTTAGCAATATTTATTTAAATTGTGTTAATTATGGCCTCATGGGGCCCTTATATCTCCTGGGGCCCTTATATCTCCTGGGGCCCTTCCTGCATTGGGTGAGGTATCCATGGAATACCTACAAATTGGTCAGATTTCAGACAGAAAGTCCATGATTCCCTGAGCGGCAGTCAGCAGGTAAATTGCCAGGATTTCTAGCTAAGGAGCAAGAGTGATCACCCCCCGATCTGCCTCCAGAATGACAACAGCTGATTCAGCCCCATACCAACATGTATTCTTTTCTATGGGCAGGGGTGTCCATCTCTTGGATAAATAGGCTGCACTTTGTGCATGATCACAACTATTTATGTCATCGTGTGCTCTTTTACCCACAGGACTCTTGAAGCAGATAGATGCTGGGGGTAATAAATTCCTATCAGGAGCCAATTCTAACGATGACATTTACTGCCTGAACCAAGATGCAACTACTTCCCCTGCAACTTCCTTACCCTATATCCAAATTGATGGGAAGCTGAAGCATTACGCCTGTGGTCCTTTTGGTTGTTGGGGAGTCAACAGCGCCAATGAGATCTATTATCGTAACCAGGTGACCCCAAACGCATGCCAGGGTAGCTCATGGACTAAAGTGGATGGCAGTTTGATCATGGTGGAGGTTGGAACTGATGGTTCAGTCTTTGGTGTGAATGCAGACGGCTCTGTATACAAAAGGTAATGGGATAATGAGGCAAAAGTTTTATTGTGGATTTCTCCACAATTGTTTGTTTTTCTGTAAGGTACTAAATAAACGGAAGTACATGTCACAAGTTTTTGGACTATCCAGGCAACGGGGTTAATCACCAGCTAGTATACTAGAGCATGGGTTACACTGGACTCTATCACTTAAGGCAGAACCTTGGCAAAAGAAAGTATTGAAGGTGTAATGTAGTGCAACTCCAACTCCAACAGGTGTCTGTGCTTTAAGCAATAAAGAAATGGGTGCCTGGAGGTTCTTGCAGTCAAACAGAACAAACTTTTATTTGTCAGAGACAAATGATCCATAGGGTACTTAAATCAGTAAAGAGGTATTTGCAGAATATATAGGCACACAGCTCAGACAGTATATCTGAGGTAGATGCAGGTGCATTCCTTGAGGATGTAGTACAAGGCAGTACAACTTTCCTCTAGGCAGAAATTCCTCACAAGTGGTCTGGATCTCACCCAGTGGAGGGGTCAGGGAGGAGAACCTAAAGCCTGACACCCTATCCACTGTGTCCCTTCACTGTAGCCAAATCTTACAGCCTGGGAAGCTACTCCCTGCTATACCTCCTTGATGGAGCACAATGCTGCTCTTTATGTCTTCCCTCACTATCTTACTCTCCTAGAGAGTCTATAACATTATATTCCTGCCACTCCTAGCCTCATTCACGGGGTCCCTGCCCCCCGAATTCCACACTAGAGGTTCAGGTCAATCTAGGGGACATGGTTTTACTGGGCCTTGTTGTACCCAGACATCTGGATGGGTCAGACACCAGAAGCCAAAGAGGAAGATCCACCCCTCCACACTTACTATCCAAAGTGTGACACCTCTTGGCCAATAAGTGGGAA
Organism: Xenopus petersii; assembly: GCA_038501925.1. NCBI lineage: Eukaryota > Metazoa > Chordata > Amphibia > Anura > Pipidae > Xenopus > Xenopus petersii. The sequence goes on along the minus strand of CM076685.1, from coordinate 106,934,302 downwards.
ATGTAAATTACAACTAGGTACATGGGCATCTGCCCAGCAATTAGGGATATCAGGAAGTGTAGGGAAGACATAGGGGCACATTAACCCTATAGGTCCCTACATACACATACTTCCCAACTGTCCCGTTTTAATAAAATAGTAGCTTGTACTTGATCCCAACTAAGATTTAATTAATCCATATTAGAAGCAAACCCAGGGTTTTAGATTTTTTAATGCTTATAAGATTTTCTAATAGATTTAAGGTATGAAGACCAATATTAAGGGTCAGGGCACACAGGCAGATTCTGGGAGATGTCACCCGGCGACAAATCTCATCTTCTTCGGTGCGACTAATCTCCCCGAACTCCCTCCCCTGCCTTCCTGCCAGGACTTTTCCGAAGTCGCCCGAAGTCACCTAAGAGTTCAGTGATATATAGTGAAGGAATTCTCCAGTGATCCTTAATATCCTTATATTTTTACAGTAGGGGGTACATTACATATAGGAATTACATATATAGTGATGCTTACGTGCCTTGGATGTGCCATGTCATTATCTAACCATTGGTATTTACTTTTATCTTCAGAGTTGGGATCTGCCCTAAAAACCCCAGAGGAACCTCATGGATTCAGATAGACATCTGTAACAGCTTTAAGTACGTCAGCCATGATTCTGGGTTCCTTTGGCTCATTAGTGATAATGGGCATATCTTTAGGTGTGAATATGCTGATTCCATGCTGCCCAATTTGTTATAAAGCCAATTAAATCACACTGTAACCCTTATAATAAAGCAACGTCATGCGTGGCCTTTTCATGGTTAAGGTGATATTTCTATGGCTGAACAAGGTAAAACATCTCAGAATTCCGTTATTCTTCCACTGAATAAAAATACTTCTGCTGCTGCTCTGGGTTTTATTTGAGATCAAAGAGGGTAATGTAAGATACAAAGTTTGCTAGTTTAGTAACCCATAACAGCCAATTGTTGGGTAGCATTTGTTGGTCAGTTGATTGGTCGCTATTGGTTACTAGACCTGTCAAACGTTGCTCTTTAAAGTGTCCTCAGCCACAATACTTGTCTTTCTTTCTAATGTTCTGCAGTTCCAACTGCTCTCAGTTCTCTCTTTGATTATTCTACATGGATTTTTCTTTCTGGCTATGGGGGGGGAGTGATATTGGGTGATACATTTAAAGTCTTTTTTTCAACCCAAATTAACTCTGTAACTATGTGATCACAAATTGCTTTAATAAATAATAACATTCAGCCACTTGTTGGATTTGTACATCGTTTCTAAGAATTTTGTCTGTAAGGGTCGTGCACATTACTAATGCCAACCTGTGTCATTATGTTTTTTTCAATTTCTATGGAAAATTAGGCAGAGCTGTGGTGAAACCTTATGGTTGGGTTTTGATTCCCCTTTACAGGGGCCTTAAAAGAAAACTGGCACTACCACCACAACTCAAAGTACTTGCGCTATACAGTTACATTTACTCCCCTTACACGCAGTTGTGGGTGAAACTCAATGTAAGCAAAATTGAAGCTCATTTGCAATTTGGTGAGTGACGTGGATAGGGTTGCCACCTTTTCATAAAATTTCCACCGGCCGGTGGTGGGGACGGGAACAAAAGGGGTGGGCCATGTTGTAAAGAGGGGTGGAGCCACGACACACGATGGGTAGAAGGAGGAGAAAAGGTACATTTTGAGCGGATTGGGGCAGGCCAAGGGCTTTTGTTAGGGGTATTACAAATTTACCAGCAGCCACATTGCCAGTAAATATGTGATACTGGCCCCGGCCTTGGCAGGTGTTTTACAGGCCGGGTGGCAACTCGAGTCATGGGTCACCTGTGCCCTCCCTTAAATGTATCCTGTTCCCCTGGGCTGCCCAATGGCTGTGGGGTCTGCTCTCTCTATGAATATATATAGTGAATAAAGTACCCCCTCTTGTAAAATATAAGGATATTATAAGTTACAGAGGAGTTTCATGACCATATAAAAACACGAGGCCGAAGGCCGAGTGTTTTTATACAGGTCATGGAACTCCGAGGTAACTTCTAATATCCTCATATTTTACAACTGGGGTACTTTATTTATTATAATACACAAATTTCAATGAGTCATGTGACAGAAATGACATCAGAACTCACCGTTTATAACTGATGACATCAGAACTCACCGTTTATAAGGATATAATTTACAAGATATTCATGGCTTTTGTGTATTATATATATATATAGTCAAATACAAGAGTCCTCTGCACTCAACCCATTATCAATATATTTAAGACAGAGACATTTTGTGCATACTGCTACTAAAAAATGCCTTACCCTTTAAACAAAACAGGGATTGTTTGTCCATATATTGCAATATATTTAAGCTGGCCAACTACGTCACAGTCATCCCATATCTGGCCAGTCCTATGCTCAATTTTATCTGATTCATTAAGAATTCTGTTGCTTCATTATACATTTTACAAAGGGACTAGGTTTTACCTGCAACTTACTTGCTGCTTTCAAAGTAAACCCCCAAACTTGGCTGCCCTTTTATTAGACACCAGTGGGATCACCTGACTATAGCTGGGAAGGGTGGGAGCTACAACATGGAGCTGGTCACTGCTCCTGTATAACTATAACAAACAAGGGAAAGTTGTGCTCACCAGATATGGGATGACTTTGACGTAGTTGGCCAGCTTAAATATATTGCAATATATGGACAAACAATCCCTATTTTGTTTAAAGGGTAAGGCATTTTTCAGTAGCAGTATGCACAAAATGTCTCTGTCTTAAATATATTGATAATGGGTTGAGTGCAGAGGACTCTTGTAGTTGACTATATGTATTTTGTGGTCACACCCTCATTGCACCCCCGCCTAATGGTTTTAAAAAAATAGTGGTGAGCACAACTTTCCCTTGTCTGTTATAGTTATACAGGAGCAATGACCAGCTCCATGTTGTAGCTCCCACCCTTCCCAACTATAGTCAGGTGATCCCACTGGTGTCTAATAAAAGGGCAGCCAAGTATGGGGGTTTACTTTGAAAGCAGCAAGTAAGTTGCAGGTAAAACCTAGTCCCTTTGTAAAATGTATAATGAAGCAACAGAATTCTTAATGAATCAGATAAAATTGAGCATAGGACTGGCCAGATATGGGATGACTTTGACGTAGTTGTCCAGCTTAAATATATTGCAATATATGGACAAACAATCCCTGTTTTGTTTAAAGGGTAAGGCATTTTTCAGTAGCAGTAGCACAAAATGTCTCTGTCTTAAATATATTGATAATGGGTTGAGTGCAAAGGACTCTTGTATTTGACTATATGTATTTTGTGGTCACACCCTCATTGCACCCCCACCTAATGGTTTTAAAAAATAGTGGTGAGCACAACTTTCCCTTGTTTGTTATATATATATATATATATATATATATATATATATATATATATATATATATACACACATACAGGTATGAGATCTGTTATCCTGAAATCCATTATTCAGAAAACTCCAAATTACCGGATGCTTGTCTCTCATAGACTCCCTTTTATTCAAATAATCCAAATTATTTCCTTTTTCTATGTAATAATAAAACTTGATCCCAACTAAGATATTAATAACTATCATTGGGTTTATTTATTGATTAAATGATTTTCTAGTAGACTTAAACGGTTGGTTCACCTTCAAACAGCTAGAAATAACTTTTTCCAATGACTTTCTATTTTCTATGTGTGACTGTTTTTCTAATATTGAAGTGTAAAGTGTCTTTTTTCACCTTCTGAAGCATCTCTGGGAGGGGGGGTCGCCGACCCGGTAAACTGCTCTAAAGAGATACATTTAGTTGATACATTTCTTATCCTTGTCCCTGCTGAGCAGAATCTCTGGGTTTCATTTCAGGCAGCTGTTAGAATTGATACAATAGTTGCTGATACTCCAGAGATACTGCTGACAACTAAATGTAAAATTGTAGCAGTTCAGAGTTAGCGCCTGAATTACTGAGCTGCCAGACTCAAACACCAGAGACACCAACATTCAACTTTAAACTTAGATTTTGGAAAAACAGTAAAAAATAAATAACAGAATGTAATTGAAAAAAAGTCTTTATTTCTGGGGAACAATCTAAAAACAACTGAACTGAAAAAAAGTGTTTGGAAGGTGAACAACCCCTTTAAGGTATGAAGATCAAAATTAAGGAAAGATCCCTTATCCGGAAAACCCCAGGTACCAATCACTCTGGATACAATATATATATATATATATATATATATATATATATATATATATATATATATATATATATATATATATATATATATATATATATATATATATATATATATATATATATATATATATATATATATATATATATATATATATATAAAAATATATATATATATATATATATATATATATATATATATATATGTAAATCCTGGGCATAATATGTCTGTGGGGGTTCAGATAATTTCCATTTGTAGATAAAACACACAGCAATATAGACAATAATGACACAGACACAATGTAAAATGGTCAGTGTGATGACAGTGTATGCAGCTGCAAGTCGACCAAGATTTGGAATTAGCAGCACTTTTATTGATCATTCTGATGTGACTGGGTCACACACGGGGGCTCATTCATAATATCTGGGCCAATTTGCACCTGGGCAGAAACCCATGTTACTGTTCCTTTAGCAACTGATTTTAGTGCAGAACCCTCAAATTATGGTGAGGCTGAGGATCCCTATGAGCAGCACTTTCATCTCACCAGGAAATAGCCCAGGAGTGCGCTAATTTATACGCTCTTTATTTTACCCCTGAGAGGGATTGGGATTCCTGCATTTGACTTTGTCGTGTCTAAAGTGACTGTGAATATTTCTACTGCCTTGTCTCTGTTAATAAACCAGTTATTTTGCTGCAAGAAAACCTCTCTGTGACTGGATCCTTTGCTACACGAAACAACACAAGGTACGGGGAGTTGCTCAGGTACAAGTGAGTCAGTGGCACAATACACAGGAAAATCCACTGGAGAGCAAAGTGATGAATTAGTGTTTCAGTTTATTAGAGATGCAAATCACAACATGTTTCAAACCTCTGGTGCAATCAATTGAACACAGATTGTGAAATTCCTTTAATCCACAAATCTAACCCTACTCCACACATACCTAATACACCAGCTCCCACTAGTGACCAGGTATTTGTAACAAAAACCAATGGGTATTATTTTAATTAGATCTACCCACAAACATCATTTAGACAGGGGATTATTGTACTTAAAGGGACACTGTCATGGGAATAAACATTTTTTTCAAAATGAATCAGTTAATAGTGCTGCTCCAGCAGAATTCTGCATTGAAATCCATTTCTCAAAAGAGCAAACAGATTTTTTTATATTCAATTTTGAAATCTGACATGGGGCTAGACATATTGCCAATTTTCCAGCTGCCTCAAGTCACGTGACTTGTGCTCTGATAAACTTCAATCACTCTTTACTGCTGTACTGCAAGTTGGAGTGATATCCCTCCCCCCCCCTTTTCCCACCCAGCAGCCAAACAAAAGAACAATGGGAAGGTAACCAGATAGCAGCTCCCTAACACAAGATACCAGCTGCCTGGTAGATCTAAGAACAACATTCAATAGTAAAAACCCATGTCCCACTGAGACACATTCAGTTACATTCTGAAGGAAAAACAGCAGCCTGCCAGAAAGCATTTCTCTCCTAAAGTGCAGGCACAAGTCACATGACATGGGGCAGCTGGGAAATTGACAAAATGTCTAGCCCCATGTCAGATTTCAAAATTGAATATAAAAAAATCTGTTTGCTCTTTTGAGAAATGGATTTCAGTGCAGAATTCTGCTGGAGCAGCACTATTAACTGATTCAATTTGAAAAAAATGTTTTTTCTCATGACAGTATCCCTTTAAATACGTTTTTATATGGCCTAAGAAGTGCACCAACAACCCTCCTTTTTTGTACTTGATATGTAGCCAGAAACTGTGGCTGAGCTTTGTGTGGTTAGTGCACCCTCATACCCACCCTTTTAAATTAACGGTGGCCCAATGTCCTTGTTTTTTATTAATTCTTGGTTTGGGCAATATCTCTCTCTTCAAAGCCACAAATGCTAGCGGCAGGGGAGGCTTTAGCCTTTTTATCAAAACCAACGCCTGTGAGACACTCATTATATCTGCTGCACTTGTCACTAGGTAACACTTCTGCACTAATTCACATACACTTCATCTATTACACTCCTCATTTAGCTTTCCCTTTTTCTTTTCTGTTCACATCTACACCCACACCTGAACTTCTACCTATACTCACATACTTTGCCTTTATTATAGTCTCTTCATTATCACATTTTTTTTAAAAAAATGGGCGTCGGTTTGGGCAGTCTGTCTTTTAAAAGCCGCATAATGTTGACGCGCAGCTGTTTTGACGTAAGTAACTTTTCCGACGCGCGTCCAAAATTTTTTAACCGTGGCTTTTTGCCAGTGAATTTTCGCAGCAGTTTCGCAAATTTATTCACCGGCAATGAATTTCACTGCGAATTCGCGCCTGTCGAATTTATTCGCCCATCACTAGTACATGCACAATAGATGTAGAGTTACTTGTGTGATACTGTTTAACCCTTTGCCTGCCAAGAACGTACGCCGTACGTTCTGGCAGGCAAGGCTCAGACTGCCAAACACGTACATAGTAAGTTGTTTGGCACTTCTGGTATTCTTGTGTGATCTGCGGCTTGCAATGCAGCGAAAAAGCCGCACTTGGCAAGCCCCTAGGCAATGGGCAAAGGCTCCTCAATCCCCTGCTAGGCCCCCCGATTGACCCCCCACCTGACCCCAAGATGGCCGACCACATGGACACGTACCTTGTGCGATGTGCGCATGTACGATATCCGCATGTGGAAATCTTCTGTGATCTGCGGCTTTTCCCTAGCATCGCAAGCCGCAGATCACTTGGCTCTCCCTAGGCAACGAGCTCCGGGTTGCCTGCTGGCCACTGATTGCCCCACCGACTGCCCCACCGACCGCCCCACACATGACCAGAAGCAGCGCCGACATCAGACACGTGGCTGCTTCTAGGGGCTGCCTACCAGCACTGCCCCCTTCTCTACTGGTGCTGATCTGTCTGGGAGCCTTCCTGCTGCGGTCCTCCAGTGTTGCTTGAGAAAGAGAGACTTTCCAGGTACAAAATTTGCTTTATTTCACATTCGTTTTTATCAAACTTGTCTTTTTTTTTGCTTTTTCAATTTTTCACTTCTTTCTCCCACTTATTGTTGTACACCCATATACCCACACATATACTCGCACATATACACACCTACACACACCTATACACACCTATACACCTGTATAATTATATTTATTTGCTGTAATTTTATCATTATTGCATTTTCTGTGATTTTTTATTGAATATTATTTTCAGTTTTGCTTATGTATCTTTAGTATAGTTTTGGTGTTTTGGTATAGAAATATGTATTTTACTTTGTTTAATCCGTGAGAATTTGTGCTTTCCAAAAATATATGGGGTTTCTGGGTTTTTTTTTTTTTTTTTATACAGTTTGGGGGTCTTACCGCACATAATGCAGTCGTGGCTGAGTTGGCCAGCGTGAAAATTCATATGCACTATTTTTATTTGGGGTCCGCCCATGCCATTTGCTTTGGTATATCTATGCATATTGGGCATCAAACTGTTCGGTAGACCCTTGCCATCAATATTTTGGGTGTTTTAGAATTGTATGTAAGAAATTGGGTGAGATATATGCGGCCAATTGCAATATTTTTAGGCGATTTTCAGAAATGTCATAAAAAACGCTGCCTTTAGCGTAGATTTGCAGTATGGTAGTTTGGAGTAGAAAGACATAATTACCTATTTTTGATTCGTCAGCATGTGTACTTTGAAAAAATATATGGCTCTGGGGGGGTCTTTGTGCTGTTAGGAGGGTCTTGTGGCACACAATGCTCAGTCATAGGTCTTTGTTCACAAAAGGGGAATCGGCAGCGGAGAAAAGTCAAATGCACTGTTGTTATTTGGGGTCCGCACATGCCAGCTGCTTTTATATATCTATGCATACAGGGCATCAAACTGTTCCATAGACCCTTGGCATCAATATTTAGGGTATTTTACAATTGTATGTAAGAAATTGGGTGAGATAAATGCGGCCAATTGCAATATTTTTAGGCAATTTTCAGAAATGTCATAAAAACCGCTGCATTTAGCGTAGCTTTGCAGTATGGTAGTTTGGAATAGAAAGACATAATTACTTATTTTGGATTCGTCAGAATGTTTACTTTCCAAAAATATATGGTTTTGTGGGATCTTTGTGCGGTTAGGAGGATCTTGTGGCAGACAATGCTCAGTAACAGGTCCTTGTTCACAAAAGGCGAAACGGCAGAAGAGAAAATTCATATGCACTGTTTTTATTTGGGGTCTGCACATGCCAACTGCTTTGGTTTATCTATGCATATTGGGCATCAAACTGTTCAGTCAACCCTTGGTGTCAATATCTAGGGTGTTTTCTAATTATATGTAAGAAATTGGGTGAGATAAATGTGGGCAATTGCAATATTTTTAGAAATGTAAAAACAGCTGCCTTTATCGCCAAATTTCGGAAAGGTTCTGGCTTGGTGCTTTGGAGTAGAAAGACATGCATATCCAATTTGGATTCGTGGGAATGTGTACTTTCCGAAAATATATGGTTTTCTGGGGTGAACATATTTTTTCTACCTTTGCCGCCCCCCAAAACAATGTAAATGTGTTGATTTTGCAGCACCTGAAATGACAGACCATATGGGGGGTCTTCGTTTTGGGGCCCCTATATGCCACGTGCTTGGGTACACCTATACATATTGGGCATCAAACTGTTCAGAGGACCCCAGGCTTTCATATTTGGGGTGATTTATCTTCATACTCAATAGTATGTGGGACATACAATGCCGCAGGGTGGAAGTTTTGAGGTGATTTTTGGAAATGTCACCAAAATTGCCAAATTTAGTATTGTTTTACAGCTTGGTGCTTTGGAGTAGAAAGACATGCATACCCAATTTAGATTTGGGGGAATGTGTACTTTCTGAAAATATATGGTTTTCTGGTGTGAACGTATTTTTTTCTATCTTTGCCCACCCCAAAATGATGTAAATGTATTGATTTTGCAGCACCTGAAATGACAGACCATATGGGGTCTTCATTTTGGGGCCCTTATATGCTACGTGCTTAGGTACACCTATACATATTGGGCATCAAACTGTTCAGCGGACCCCAGGCTTTCATATTTGGGGTGATCTATCTTGATACTCAATCGTATGTGGTACATACGATGTGGCAGGGTTGATGGTTTGAGAGGATGTTTGAAAATGTCCCTAAAATTTCCAAACTTAGGAAAGTTTTGCAGCTTGGTGCTTTGGAGTAGAAAGACATGCATACCCAATTTGGATTCGGGGGAATGTGTACTTTCCAGAAATATATGGTTTTCTGGGGTGAACATACTTTTTTCTACCTTTGCCGCCCCCAAAACGATGTAAATGTGTTGATTTTGCAGCACCTGAAATGACAGACCATATGGGTGTCTTCATTTTGGGGCCCTTATATGCTACGTGCTTAGGTACACCTATACATATTGGGCATCAAACTGTTCAGGGGACCCCAGGCTTTCATATTTGGGGTGATTTATCTTGATACTCAATAGTATGTGGGAAATACGATGCTGCATGATGGATGTTTTGAGGTGATTTTTGAAAATATCCCTAAAATTGCCTAACTTAGGAAAGTTTTGCAGCTTGGTGCTTTGGAGTAGAAAGACATGCATACCGATTTTGGATTCAGGGGAATGTGTACTTTCCGAAAATATATGGTTTTCTGGGGTGAACGTACTTTTTTCTAACTTTGCCCCCCCAATCTATGTAAATGTGTTGATTTTGCAGTATCTGGCATTACAGAACAGATAACTCAAATGGGGTGTCTACATTTTAGGGCCCCTATACACCACATGTTTAGGTACACCTATACATATTGGGCATCACACTGTTCAGTGAACCCCAGGCTTTCATATTTGGGGTGTGTTATATTGATACCTAATGATGAGTGGGAGATATGATGTTGTAGAGTGGAAGCTTTGAAGTCATTTTTCAAAAAATTCACCAATTTCTATAAAACATTATAACTTTAGGAAACAATTGCAACTTTGTAGTTTGGAGTACAAAGATATATTTACCCATTTTAGATTCACCAGAATCTGTTCTTTCTAATAATGGGTAGTTTTCCAGGGTAAACCTATTGTTAGTGGAATGTTTGGCCTTGAAATCAGAAGTATGCAGTTTGGGGAGTGTTGCTTTGGAAATTTGGTAGTGTAGTGCTTGTAGATTTTGATCTATACAAATGAGAAATCTCCATAAAACGATATATATTTGGTATTGCCGCATTCAGGAGGCATAGACCTTTCCAAATCAGCTGTGTTCTTGTACATAAAATAAATGATGTTTCTGATATATGTGATTGTTCTTTGTGAAACGTGATTTTTTTCATTTTATTAGACACTTAGAAGCCTATATTTTTTTACAGAAGTAGAATTACACCAAAATTCTTGCATAATTTGAAAGTTCAGGTTGTCCTGAAAAAAACAATATATTGTTATACTGGGTAAACTAAAAGACCACCCCAAGAAAGGCCCTTAAAGGGAAAGAGTACAAAATGTCTAAAAACTGCTTGGCAGTAGATGTTCGCATCTAGTACAAAATGGCTGGCAGGGAAAGGGTTAATGATGTCCTTTTTGGGGATGTGATATAATGAAAGCAAGCTTCAAGAGACATTTACTCCAAGTAATGCTGTTAAGCAGAGAGGTATATGACCTTTTATATTTTGGTCACAGGTAAACAAGTTAGGGACCACCGTATGGGGTTTACCTTGACTTGGTATGGTGACTTATCAACTTTATGATCGGAACAAAAAACCCTGTTTTTCTTTTTTAAATACAGCACTTGCATATTCATTGAATCATTTAGACAGAGGCTTATTGTACTTAAATATGATTTTATATGGTCTTAGGAGTGCACCCTTCCTTTTTTGTAATATTGACCCTTGCCTGCCTGACTATTCTGAACTCTGCCCACACCAACCCTGCCTGTCTGACCTTGATGGTACTCTGCCCGCACTGACCCCGGCCTGCCTGAATATGCTTTTGTCTATTCTTAGAACTGTGCCTTCCATCCAAAACCTTGATTGTGCCCCTTAGCTCATCCAGAATGCTTGCTTGGCTCCTCTCTTATTAAGACTCATCCGATTAGCTGAGGGCTCCTCCGAAGTGAAAGGCGCTGCTACAGGTGGAAACAGAGACGAGACCAGGGAGCCTAGAACCTGTTCTGGATTTAGGGTGCTGATCATGACGGTAATAAAGTCCATATGGTAACACAGTCCATAGTATAAGTAGGTAGGCCCAAACATATCAGTCAATCTGTAAATAAAATTGAAGTAAATTTTAGTAGAGTTACATTGTTAAACAACCCAAAGTATAATCACAAAAAACATTTTAAGCTCAAGTCTTCATTCATAACCATTGGTTCCAGGGGATTTATTATGTCAATCCACTAAGCTTCGTTGTACCGGTTTCCTTTCACCTCCTCAAATTGGTATATCAATTTTCTGTAGAACCGTCCAGCGCAGGCTGGCAGATGTGTGTTTTTCATTAAAACAATGCCTTCCAACTGGTGTGTGTGTGGTTTCTTATTGTTAGGGTCAAATGCAGTAATTGATCTTTTATGTTCACATATTCTCACTTTAAACCAATGGAATTATTTCATTTGTTACCCCCCGATCTGCCTCCAGAATGACAACAGCTGATTCAGCCCCATACCAACATGTATGTTTGTCTATGGGCAGGGGTGTCCATCTCTTGGATAAATAGGCTGCACTTTGTGCATGATCACAACTATTTATGTCATCGTGTGCTCTTTTACCCACAGGACTCTTGAAGCAGATAGATGCTGGGGGTAATAAATTCCTATCAGGAGCCAATTCTAACGATGACATTAACTGCCTGAACCAGGATGCAACTACTTCCCCTGCAACTTCCTTACCCTATGTCCATATTGATGGGAAGCTGAAGCATTACGCCTTTTGGTTGTTGGGGAGTCAACAGCGCCAATGAGATCTATTATCGTAACCAGGTGACCCCAAACGCATGCCAGGGTACCTCATGGACTAAAGTGGATGGCAGTCTGATCATGGTGGAGGTTGGAACTGATAGTTCAGTCTTTGGTGTGAATGCAGACAGTATATCTGAGGTAGATGCAGGTGCATTCCTTGAGGATGTAGTACAAGGCAGTACAACTTTCCTCTAGGCAGAAATTCCTCACACGTGGTCTGGATCTCACCCAGTGGAGGGGTCAGGGAGGAGAACCTAAAGCCTGACACCCTATCCACTGTGTCCCTTCACTATAGGCAAATCTTACAGCCTGGGAAGCTACTCCCTGCTATACCTCCTTGATGGAGCACAATGCTGCTCTTTATGTCTTCCCTCACTATCTTACTCTCCTAGAGAGTCTATAACATTATATTCCTGCCACTCCTAGCCTCATTCACGGGGTCCCTGCTCCCCGAATTCCACACTAGAGGTTCAGGTCCCTCTAGGGCACATGGCTTTACTGGGCCTTGTTGTACCCAGACATCTGGATGGGTCAGACACCAGGAGCCAAAGAGGAAGATCCACCCCTCCACACTTACTAATAAGTGGGAAATGTAAATTACAACTAGCTACATGGGCATCTGCCCAGCAACTAGGGATATCAGGAAGTGTAGGGATTTAAAGCCATAGGGGCACATTAACCCTATAGGTCCCTACATACACATACTTCCCAACTGTCCCGTTTTAATAAAATAGTAGCTTGTACTTGATCCCAACTAAGATTTAATAAATCCATATTAGAAGCAAACCCAGGGTATTGGATTTTTTAATGGTTATAAGATTTTCTAATAGATTTAAGGTATGAAGACCCATATTAAGGGTCAGGGGAGATGTCAACCGGCGACAAATGTCATCTTTTTCGGTGCGACTAATCTCCCCGAACTCCCTCCCCTGCCTTCCTGCCAGCTAAAATGCACTTGGAGCGATTCTTTTTCCAAAGTCGCCCGAAGTCACCTAAGAGTTCAATGATATAAAGTGAAGGAATTCTCCAGTGATCCTTAATATCCTTATATTTTACAGTAGGGGGCACATTACATATAGGAATTACATATATAGTGATGCTAATGTGCCTTGGATGTGCCATGTCATTATCTAACCATTGGTATTTACTTTTATCTTCAGAGTTGGGATCTGCCCAGAGGAACCTCATGGATTCAGATAGACGTCTGTAACAGCTTTAAGTACGTCAGCCATGATTCTGGGTTCCTGTGGCTCATTAGTCATAATGGGAATGTCTTTAGGTGTGAATATGCTGATTCCATGCTGCCAGATTTGTTATAAAGCCAATTAAATCACACTGTAACCCTTATAATAAAGCAACGTCACACGTGGCCTTTTCATGGTTAAGGTGATATTTCTATGACTGAACAAGGTAAAACATCTCAGAATTCATCTAGCACACAGAAGGGCAAATACACATGGAAACCCCAGTCAAAAGGGGTAGTGTGAATCCTGCCAGAACTTGAATGTATAAATAAATAAGTGTCCCTGTTATTCTTCCACTGAATTACATACTCCTGCTGGTCTGGGTTTCAGTTGAGATCAAAGAGGATAATGTAAGATACAAAGTTTGCTAGTTTAGTAACCCATAACAGCCAATTGGTGGGTAGCATTTGCTGGTCAGTTGATTGGTCGCTATTGGTTACTAGACCTGTCAAACGTTGCTCTTTAAAGTGTCAGCCACAATACTTGTCTTTCTTTCTCATATTCTGCAGTTCCAACTGCTCTTAGTTCCCTTTTTGATTCTTCTGGCTATGGGGGGGGTGATATTGGGTGATACATTAAAGTTTTTTTTTCAACACAAATGAACTCTGTAACTATGTGATCACCAATTGTTTCAATAAATAATAACATTCAGCCACCTGTCGTTTCTAAGAATTTTGAGGGAAATGGGTACTAACTTTTCAGATCAGGAATGGGCTAGGATACTTAAACACAGTAATAAGATGACTAAGGTATCAAAAAAGAAAGAGGCCATATATAAATTGATAACAAGATGGCATTATACCCTAAGTAAACTTAAAAACATCAAAACATCAAATGGATGTTGGAGATGTAAAACAGGGGTGGGGAACCATACACATATTTGGATATCATGTCCGGACCTAGACTGTTACTGGAGTGTATATATAAAATCTCTGGGATAAGAATTCAGAGGGCGGATTGTGCCCTAATATTATTTAACATCAACAAAGATAAACAAACTATGCTGGAAGATCCCCTTACCTTTCAGTTAATCCAGACCGCGAAATTCCTAATCCCGAAGAACTGGAAATCAGAAAAACCTCTGACTTTTAGGGAATGGCTCAGAGCATTGAAAGAAATAAGCACATTAGAAGAGCTAACACATTTATATCATAACACAAGTAAGAAATATTGGAGAACTTGGCTTCCTTGGCATAGATTTATGGAGGAGCTTTTTTTAAGATAGATTAAAAGGTAAATAAAAAGATGGATATGAGTTACTGCAGTATATATATTATACACGTGGATATATGTTAGTGTAAGTTATCTCACCCTTGTACTCCCCCTTTTTTGTTTTGTACCCCTGTTGAAAAATTGAAAATAAAGAAATTTAAAAAAAAGAATTTTGTGTGTTGCCTGTAAGGGTCGGGCACATTACTAATGCCAACCTGTGTAATTATGTTTTTTTTTACTTCTATGGAAAACTAGTGAGCGCAGGTGAGAGCTTACAAGCTTACAAGTCATGGCAGGTACATATTTGGGGAATAGCAGGGGGTGAGGAGTTAGTGAGAGTTGAAATGTGAGCATATTGTAACCAGAGAGGGGAAATGGTGAGTTAGTAAAATTGGTGGTTGAACAGAGTCTGGTAAATATGAGATCCAGAGCGTTACCATTGGAGTGAGAGGGGGAGTCTGAGCACAGAGATAATCCAAGGGAGGATGTTTGCAAAAGAAGTTTGGAGACAGAAGGGATGTTAATATTGTTAACAGGTATATTAAAGTCACCTAATATGATGGATGGGGTGTTAGATAAAAGAAAGTAAGGAAGCCAAGTAGCAAAATTTTCCAAAAATTGTGTGTTTGGTCCAGGAGGTCGATATATAACAGCAACGCGAAGTGAAACAGGAGCAAAGAGCCTAATGCAGTGAGCCTCAAATGAGGAGAATTATAGAGAAGGATCAGGTGGAAGAACTTTAAAAGTACAGAGAGGAGAGAGAAGCTAACCTACCCCACCTCCAGGTCTGTTTCCAGGCCTGGGAGTATGAGTAAGGTGTAGGCCCTCATAGGTTCGGCCTACCATGGCTTCTAAAAATGTTGCTTCTAATACTGCCGCATGGTTGACAAATGTCTTCTGGTTGAGGCCTACCTCATCTAATTCGAATTCAAATAATGTTGATTCCAATACTGCTGCTGCTGTTGCTACTACTGCTGCCTGGTTGGAAAATTTCTTCTGGTTGAGGCCTACCTACCTGTTCTAATTCTGTTGATTCTAATACTGTCATAAGGCTGTCTAATTTCTTCTGGTTGAGGTCTTTCAAAGCTACTAATAATAATATTTCTTCCAATGCTGCTGCTGCTGTTGCTAATACTGCCGCCTGGTTGGCTAATTTTTTCTGGTTGAGGCCTACCTCTTCTAATTCTAATAATGTTACTTCTAATACTGCCGCATGGTTGGCAAATGTAGTCACACTATTACTAAAATGAAAAAACGTAATGTTTTTCAGTGCTACTCAATTCAATATTAGGTGCCTGCATGTCAAACTCAGCGCCCATGCGTTAAACTCAGCACCCATGGGTTAAACTCAGCTCCCGTGCGTCCACGTGCCAAAATCAGGACGTGAGCATCAAAATTGACGTTTGTATCATGTGACATGCGCGTCATATATGCATCAAAAATGTCACCTGTAGAAATACCCAATGCCCTGCCCTTACATCTGTAGGACTGGAAAACCTTTCTACATGAAAGATGGCAGGTCCCAGACTGATGAACGAGGAGCAGCTAAGCAACCTAATCCACTACCTGCACAGTGAGGGATATGACAACATCCCCCCTGGGACCCCCGGCATACAGTACCTGCAACATAATATTAAGGAGAGACTGCAGCACAGGCTGAGGAGGTGGTATAACATCCGTCTGAGGCCAGAGGATCTGGAGCGATCTTAAGCGGAGGCACACAGACCTTGTGAAGTAGAAGGTAGATTTATTTCAACCGAATAAATAGATTTCCCTTCTTAACTATAATGAAGCCACTTGATTCCTATTTATTTTGATATTTTTGAGCAAAAGTGTGTTGGTTTAGGCCTATACCAAGGCTAAAAATAATTATATTTTTAATACTGCTGCATAGTTGGCAATGGCAAATAAAGGTAGATTTATTTAAACAGAATGAATAGATTTCTCTTCTTTACTACAATAAAGCCACTTGATTCCTATTTATTTTACTATTTTTGAGCAAAAGTGTGTTTAGTCGAATAGTGTAACATCAGTAGCACTTAACTATCATATAACTGGAGAGATCAAGTAAATCAAATGGAGGTTATCTGCTGCAAAAAGACTAAGGCCAGAGACTAGTCGCCCAGCAACAAATTGCTTCTTCTTCGGGCGACTAATTTCCCCGTACTGCCTTCCTGACAGCTAGAATTTAAATCGCCGGTGCCAAATCAGGGCCTTTTTCAAGGACAAATTGCAAGTGAATGGGTTTATACTTAAATACCCTTTAAAATTTGTGCCAAATGTGACGTCATAGGCAGTACAAGCCTTTCAAAAAAAAAAGCTCATTCATTTGTATAAACATAAATGCAGTACATGTTTCTCACCACACGGTGCCATTGATGTGCCAGTGAATAATGTGTCCAACTTGGTGAAACTAAAGTGTCCATTCAGAGATAATCCATTCAAAAAAAGTTTATACAGATCAGATACTTAGTTTCTATAATGACAGATACACATTAGCAACTTTATCATGCTGTTGTTCTATAGATTCTATGTTTCAAAGTACAATTACTTTTTAAATCTGTCTGATCACATATTACTCCATGAGAAAATCTTATCCAGTTAGAAAGCAGCTTAGTACTAACTGCCCATTCAACCCCTTAGGTGCCACACAATCCAGCTCATGTATCCAGTATCCAGTATTCAGTAAGCCTCTCTCCTAAGCAGGACATTGTCAAAATCTCCGCCTCTCACTCTAACTGGCACATGCTCAATGGGCATACACCTCAATGTAGCTGGGCTGTGCTTTGCTTCTGCCCAATGTTTTGCCACCAGCTGTTGAGCAATGTCCTTTTTTTGTTTTTTGCCTTGTCGTCTCTCTCTGGGTCCAAGGCAGCTCTAATACTTGCCCTGTGCACCCCAATGTGTTCTTTAAGCACCATAACTGTCTTGCCACAATAAATCAACCCACATGGGCATTTAATAATGTACACAACCATGATTGTTGTTGTACGTCATCCTGTGTTTAATAGTGAACTTCTTACCAGTCCAGGGATGCAACAAATGGTTACCTAAGATCAGGCTACTACACATGACAGCCACTGCATCTATGGACCCCTGGTCGTTGTGCCAAAAAATGTTGTACATGTGGATTTGAATATTTGTCAGTCGGGTCAGGGAGCTTCCTCTCTGATAGCTAAATTTAGGCTTGTGAGGGGGACAGCAGTCCCAGTGGGCCCCATCCCCCTCCCACCCACTCCAGCCCTGGCTCTGGTAGTACACAATTGTATTTCTATCTGTGGGCTTTACAAAAAAGCAAGTATGCAATTTACCTTCCCCCTTGTAAATTTTAACATCTAGAAATTCTATGATACTCAGATTATAGTTCAGTGTCAACTTTATGGGGCTAGTCATGTCATTCGATTGATCCACTAGCCCCTCCAACTCTGCAATGGGGTCTGACCAAATGATAAAGATATCATCGATATATCGCTTACAGAAGGCGCCATATCTCCTGAAAAGTGTATGGTTCAAAATGCATTCGTCCTCATAAGCATACATGTAAGCATTAGAACCCATATACCTTAGATCCCATAGCGGTCCCTGTGCCCTGTATAAAATATTGCCTTTCAAACTTGAAATAGTTCCTATACAGGATAAATTTCAATAGGGACAAAATGAATTCACATGGGGTCCTTTATAAAGCTCAATGTCAGAAATCAATTTCCGTACAGATTCTATGCCCCCCTCATGTGGGATACACGTATATGAGCTTTGCGCATCCATTGTTACGAGGATAAAATCAGTTACAGGGATATCTATACTCCTGATTACCTTAAGAAAGTCATTGGTGTATTTTAAGTATCTACACATTTGCTGTACATTTGAGTTGTGAGTACATTTATCAGAGATTTTGCATAAAAAAATTCAGATAATGTTTGGTGCTGCAGCTCCGTGACTGAGCTTGTGGCCGCCTTCCCCTTTGCTGCACAGCTATACTTACGTCAACCCGGAAGAAACCGCTGCGTCTTCATGCATAAATTCTCAAAACCGGACGCCTGCGTCAAAAACGAACGCCGGCTTCAAAAATGAGACGCAGTCAGCGTTTCACAAATTTTTCACCGTTTCGTGAATTTTGCTGGAAATTCGTGGATTTTTCGATGAAGCAAAACTCCACCAATTCGCCCATCACTACTTGTATTGTTTTCTGCCTGAACTCAATACTGCTCAAGAAGTTTCCTGCAGTACTAATTGCCCCTTTTGAAGCTGAATTCAAGCATATTATAATTTCTTAATCAAAGACTGTGCTGTTAACCCTTGCCTCTCTGCACTGCCTGGCTTACTCTGCTATAGACTGTGTCATGAACCCCTGTTTGCCTTCATTTCCTGTTATCTGCTGGGAGTGACAATATACTATCCTACCTGAGTGAGTGGGGGAAAAAAGATCTTGGCTTCCCAAATTCGGAAGATTTCCTCATTAAAGACTAATTGGCTCCTATAAGAACATTTCCCGCTACAGCTTTACTTTCCTGGAAGTTCCTGCTGATCTCATTTCCTCGTATGGGATTGTCTTCCTGAGAATTACAGAGATTGTTCCTCTACATGGACCTGGAAATTAAGAGACTTCATTCATTTTCAAGTGTGCACCTTTTTCTTTTGCTGCTTCAGTACAAAAGCTTTCAATTCCTAACAC
Source organism: Xenopus petersii (assembly GCA_038501925.1). Taxonomy (NCBI): domain Eukaryota; kingdom Metazoa; phylum Chordata; class Amphibia; order Anura; family Pipidae; genus Xenopus; species Xenopus petersii. Next base: position 106,915,078 of record CM076685.1, on the reverse strand, counting down.
ATAACTTCAAAATTCGACCTTTATAAAATAACCTGAAGTGTCAACATAGGCTTACATTTATTTTTCTAAAACATATATATATATTCCTTTCAAATCTTTTACATAAACCATTAAAGAACAGGAACAGCATATTTATTTAGAGAAGTTCACCCTAATTTAGTTTAGCTACTAACTAAAACACACTTTTGTATCTGCTGCTGGTCGCTATGTATATCATTCTCATATGTCATTCATTATATATGCCATATTCTCTATGTTCCTGCTGCAGAATATGTTGGCGCTCGAAAAAGATATTTTATTATTATTACTACTAATACAAGTATAGGACCTGCTATCCAGAATGCTCGGGACCTGGGGCTTTCTGGATAATGGATCTTTCTGCAATTTGGCTCTTCATACCTTTAGTTTACTAGAAAATCATGTAAACATTAAATAAACCCAATAGGCTGGTTCTGCTTACAATAAAGATTAATTGTATCTTGGTTTGGATTATGTAAAATATACTGTTTTATTATTATACTGTTTTATTTAAAGGACCAGTAACATCAAAAAATGTTTTTAAAAAATTCGTTAGAAAACAACGAAAAAAACCACCAAGACAAATTAAAATTTCAAAATTGCAAAGCCTTTATTAAGAAATAACTTACTGAAACTCCACTTCCTGTCCTCTTCTGAAACGGCGATATGGCGACCATCCATAGTGCGGTGCTGGATTTGTCCTCCCTGGCTAGCTCCCATAGGCTTCTGACAGCAGGAAGACGGTGCTGGAAAGCAGACACCGGCCGGCACCAGCCGCACACCGCTTGTAACGCTCCTGGATGTAACGCTCCTGTGCTGATAGATGCGCCCAGAGGGGATGTCTGCGATGTCTGTGTGCCCTGCCACCCGCCTGGGGCACTCGCTTAGAATCGCCTGCTGCTGCTGCAGGGCTGGATTAGTAGGAGGCTGAGTCCGTGCAGCCTCTCTCCAGAGCGGGACTAAGGAGGCTTCCGAGCAGCGGCGCGATGCAATCCGTGCATGAGAATGGCCGAGTGCTGCTGCTGCCTGTGAAAAAAGTGTGCGGCTGTCAGTGTGCACTCACTCTTGCGCCTCACACAGACACCGGCCGGCACCAGCCGCACACCGCTTGTAACGCTCCTGCGATGTAACGCTCCTGCGCTGATAGATGCGCCCAGAGGGGATGTCTGCGATGTCTGTGTGCCCTGCCACCCGCCTGGGGCACTCGCTTAGAATCGCCTGCTGCTGCTGCAGGGCTGGATTAGTAGGAGGCTGAGTCCGTGCAAGATCTCCCCAGAGGCGCGCTGCTCTGCACAAGGATGTTCCGGGAGCACACCAGGCACTTCAGCTCTTCATCCAGCCGTCTGCTTTCCAGCACCGTCTTCCTGCTGTCAGAAGCCTATGGGAGCTAGCCAGGGAGGACAAATCCAGCACCGCACTATGGATGGTCGCCATATCGCCGTTTCAGAAGAGGACAGGAAGTGGAGTTTCAGTAAGTTATTTCTTAATAAAGGCTTTGCAATTTTGAAATTTTAATTTGTCTTGGTGTTTTTTTTCGTTGTTTTCTAACGAATTTTTTAAAAAAATTTTTTGATGTTACTGGTCCTTTAACATTTGTATTATTTGGATAAAATGGAGTCTATAGAGATGGCTTTTCAATAATTCATAGCTTTCTGGATAAAGGATCCCATACCTGTATTTTATTTAATGCTCCATTTTGTGAATCCTTTTCTGGATACCAGGTTTCTGGATAACGAATCCCATACCTGTACTAATAATAAAGACAATAATAAAAGCAACAATATGTTTAATTGCCCAGTCTGCTATTACTGTTACAGAAGGTCAAAAACAACAGCTGCAAATGTGAACTGTACAACTTCCTCCATGGATACAATAACCTAAACATTCTGTAGCAGAAATTCCAAGAACCTAGATAACAGCCTAGCAAGATAACTAGGATATACTGTATGTTGTTTAGTAGAAAAGGTTATACTACAGTTATACTACAGTTCAGTCAGTACAAATAGCTCTGATGAAAAACTGAAAACTAATGTCAGATAGTGAGTTACTGCCCTGGTGCCACTTGTCCATGAATCAGCCTTAAAACCTAGTTTTATGGGGCTGCCATAAGATGCAATAGAAAGTCACTATTTAGTGGGCTGGTGGGGACTGATTGGGCCTCTCTGTACTTGGCATGCAATGGCCACTTTGACTCCCAGTCAGGGCTGGGCCAGGCTGTCTGGACACCCTAGGCAGGGTCGGACTGGGGGCCCCCTGCCCCCCTACTGTGATGCGCAGAGCACGCTCGACGCGCCTGCAAGAAGGCACCGCCCGGCGTGCCTGTATGAATGGCACTGCATGCATGCACAGATGGTGCTGCACGTCGGCAAAAGAAAACTTTTTTTGTACGATCCGATTGGGAAAGGGGTCTGGTTTGGTGGGTCATGGCCCACTGGGTTTTTTCCCGGTTTGCCACTGGGCCAGTCCGACACTGACCTTAGGCAATCCGGCCAGCAAGCCCCACCCCCATGCTCGTGTGATGAGAGAGGGGACAGAAGGAGGGGAGGGCAGAACGATGGAGGGGAGAGCACGGGAGGGGAGGAGTCCAGAGGAAAGGAAGGGAAGTACATTGCAGACTAAACGTACGCAGAAGACAATTTTAGAGGTAGCTGCCTAGTTCCCCCCTATGATTGTGCCCTAGGCAGCTGCCTCTTCTGCCTACCCCTAGTTCCAGCCCTGCTCCCAGTCCAGACCTGTGTCTATGGGACCTTACAGCAGCCCCTCCAGGCTTGGACTGGTCCGCACCCTGGGCTTCATCTTCCTACTGTGACCTCACTTCTTCGGGCTGGTCGCGGCAAAAACACAGTGCTCATGTGTGGCGCAGAGGAGGGGGGCCCTTAGCAGCCCCGGTGGCACCTAGGGCCTGTGCCTAGGGTGGCAGGTTTTGATGGGCGGTCCTCGGGTGCCTATAAATTTATTTTAAAAAAAAACACCCAGCCACTTCCACGGATGTCAGATGCAGACACTGCACGCTGCGTCTGAATCTGATAGTCATGTTGCATTGGATCAACGATGCGACTTCATCTGACATTTCTATCTCTTGTCTTATTTCCATTGCATGTGATTTCATGTCTGCATTTTCATTCCGTGCAGAAAACGTCCATGTAGTCCTAACCTAATGGGTGCAGCTCAGACACTGCTGGGTGGCAACTGCACATTTTTTAACAAGGATATCAATGAATTTGTATTTAACCCATTATCTGTAATGCGACAAAAGCTACAGGAGAATGACAATTAAAATGAGTATATTTGGTGCATAATTCAGTCCTGCCTCATTCCTACCTACAACTAATGCTCAGCCGCCCCCCTTCAGTTTATAACCCACCCAACTCAACCAACACTTTTATGTTTCAAAGAGATAAATATCTGGTTGGTTTCAGTTTTCACTTTCATTCTGAGTCAAACTGCAGTTAGTCTAAAGAGCAAAGCCAAAAATATTAAACAGTGTCGGACTGGGATACCAGGGGCCCACCAGAAAACCTTAGGCTGAGGGCCCACTTTCCAAATTATTATTCCTCCTCTCCTCACTCAACCTCTTTATTCTCCTATTCTCTTTTCTCTACATACTATACTCTATTCTTCCATTATCAAGCCTCTTTATTCCCATAAAGAAATAGAGAATGACCATGAAACAGGCCAAAGGTTAGAAGCAGGAGGGCCCACTGACACCTGGGCCCACCGGGAGTTTTCCTGATATCCGACGGGGCCAGTCCGACACTGATAGGAAACAAGGACTTGGAGGGAGACAGACTCTCACAGTGAAAGGGGTAAGAGCTGGGGCTTAATTTAAAAATGACCTCCATATATATTTATATGTATGATATTACACTAAATATCTAGAAACTGTTTCTGTCTGTGATTTCTTACACTTGCGGATTGAAAGGAAAAAGAAACTGGATTAAAGAGCAGACATAGTTACATAGTTACATAGTTACATAGTTAAAGTAGGTTGAAAAAAGAAGTCCATCAAGTTCAACCCCTCAAAATAAAAACCCAGCATCCATACACACACCCCTTTCAGTTTCCTTCTGAGACTGCAGTAGAAGTATATTATCACATACAGAGAAGCCTTGGACACTGACCAGTGAGTAATCTAAATGATTCTGTATGGGATTCGGGGAAATTCGTGTAGCTGCCACTTTAGACGCATGTGGGGGTCAGTTCATATTCAGATGCACTTTCTGCCAGAAGTCAAATGATTGATATACACTGAAATAGAGTTGAAGGCAGACAGGCTCACTTTTGGAAACTGGGTTCATTAAAGGGCTCCTCCTCTCAAAAAAAAAATCCCATAGAAATGAATTGAGAGCTGCGGAATTTCACTCTAGTGGCGGAACTTCACTCTTTGATAAATTTAGCCCAAGGTGTGGGAGTGGGCAAGATCAGAATTAAGTGAGTGAGAGATATAGTACTGTACGTGGTATTACATTTGGTCCCAAGCATTCTGGATAACAGTCCCATACCTGTATTTCAAATGTCTGCCTGGCCCTTCCTGTTCTCCAGGTCTGACTCTTAAAACAATGTAAGAGGAATCAGGTCTGTTAGGGTACCTAAATTTTCCAATGTAATTAAAGGGATACTGTCATGGGAAAAAATGTTTTTTTCAAAATGAATCAGTTACCGTAATAGTGCTACTCCAGCAGAATTCTGCACTGAAATCCATTTCTCAAAAGAGCAAACAGATTTTTTTTATATTCAATTTTGAAATCTGACATGGGGCTAGACATATTGTAAATTTCCCAGCTGCCCCAAGTCATGTGACTTGTGCTCTGATAAACTTCAATCACTCTCCCTCCCTTTCCCCCCAGCAGCCAAACAACAGAACAATGGGAAGGTAACCAGATAGCAGCTCCCTAACACAAGATAACAGCTGCCTGGTAGATCTAAGAACAACACTCAATAGTAAAAATCCAGGTCCCACTGAGACACATTCAGTTACATTAAGAAGGAAAAACAGCAGCCTGCCAGAAAGCATTTCTCTCCTAAAGTGCAGGCACAAGTCACATGACCTGGGGCAGCTGGGAAATTGACAAAATGTCTAGCCCCATGTCAGATTTCAAAATTGAATATAAAAAAATCTGTTTGCTCTTTTGAGAAATGGATTTCAGTGCAGAATTCTGCTGGAGTAGCACTATTAACTGATGTGTTTTGGAAAAAAAGATGTTTTCCGATGACAGGATCCCTTTAAATACGCTCTGCTGAGCAATATTGCAGTTATATTTGATTCCTTTTCCTAGTTATTGTTTATATTTTAGTAAGCATCTTGACTCCATACCTGGAGACTGGCACAATATCTTACCTCTTCATGTCTGTCCCTGTTTCTTTGCATCATCTTGTGTCCCGTTTAGTGATGGGCGAATTTATTCGGCAGACGCAAATTCGTGGCGAGAAACTGCGCGAAAATTCGTTGGCGAAAATTCACCGGTGTAAAAAATAATGGGCGTCAGTTTTTTGGATGCCGGCGGACGTTTTTTAGACTCTGTTGCATTTTCGCCACAAAACTGACGGCATCAAACAAACGGACGCCTGGCATCAAAGACGAGACGCCAGCGCCGTTTTGCGAATTTTTCGCCGTTTTGCGAAATTCGCAAATTTTTCGACGAAGATTGGACTAGGCCCAAAAAAAAAATAGCTCCATACCTGGAGACTGGTACAATCTCTTACCTCATCATGTCTCTCCCTGTTTCTGTGCATCATTTTGTGTCCTGTTTTGACTTCAGACATTGCATTACAGTGTCGGGACGCACATGTAATCGTGCTCGGCCTCGAAACACAGAAAAGAATCTCCAGTGTTTGGTCTAACCCACATTCTCGGTCTGCCTATAAAAATAATTATTGCAAAAAAATGTATTAGTACAGGTATGTGATCCGTTATCCAGAAAGTTCCAAGTACCTGTTATCCAGAAAGCCCCAGGTCCTGAGCATTCTGGACCTGTACCATGCTTTGGCCAAAATATGTAAGCTCACGTGCCACGTGAAGGCCCCTCCTTGTACTTGAGTCCTACACTAATGTAAGGGTTAATAAGAATTTGGAGAAATACTAGGATTTAGGTCTTTTTTACATTGCTGGCCCACACATTTGTGTAATAAATCTTCTCTGAGAGAATTTTCTTTGTCTGAAAGAGTTGTGGTTTCTTTAAGAGACATCTAGTGATGGGCGAATAAATTCGCCTGGCGCAAAATCGTGGCGAATTTCCGCATATTGCCACTGACAAATAAATTTGTAAACTCTGCAAAAATTTGGTAATGTCAAAAACTGTTGGACCCCCATTGACTTTAATGCAGGTGACCAAATTGACACGGGCGTTAATTTTCGAGTTTCCCTAATTTCTCGCAGTTTTGGAAATTTCTTTGGAAATTCGCTAAAAACAGGAGAAATTCACCCATCACTATAGACAACCTTTTACATTGGTAGCAGAGGATAACGATTTTTTTGTGGGGCATCTTTTTTGCCACAGACTTCCACAGATTCAGAAAATTTTTTGTGTGTTTAGTGAATGGGTCAGGGTTAGGGGGGAGCGAGCGGACTTCCGGTTCGGCGCCTGAGGTAAATGGAAGCTTGGGAGTAGAGCTCTGTCAGCCAAAGCCCATAAATCTGCAAATTATACTCAGCTGTCCCCCATAAGAGCTTCAAAGAGGCAAGGGAAATTACTACATTAACCACAGGTGATTTCAGCTGATTTATTGACAGGAGTGGGAGGCAACAGAGAGTTCCTGGGAAAGAACAGAGCATACCTGCTGAAAGAGTTATTCCAAAATGGTGGGGGCACGGCTTCTAGCTTAACCTGCTGCTGTGCAGACTGTGAGGAGAACCGGGAGCTTCTCCTGCGATGAAGTACGTTGCTGAATAACAGTTAATTATTCACAGAGTTGGGAGACTCTTCTGCTTGGAACAGAAAAGTTCAGGCGCCATCTTGTGGTCAAGTGTGTTATAGCAGTGGAATAAAACCTGCTTGTACTAATGCACACAGTGCCTCAATTTTCTGTGAAAAAAAGTGCCTGGTCATAACCTTTGCTGCTCACCTCTCACTTCTTACCATACTTCTCCTAACTGGAGCTCTCATATCAACCTCTTTCATTAGCAATTTCCACCTAAGCACAAGAAAATGAATTCCTTTCACTTAGACTCCTGAATTAGTGGAAGACCATTTTCTAGTTTGCTATACTCAAGGTTTAAATTGTTGAACTTTTAATCTGCTCCTTGAGTTACCTCTCTAGCTCCCTAGTTCTTTTAACGTGTAGATAAAACTGTACTGTATATATAAAAAAAATATATATATATATATGAAAAAAAAAATTACAGAAAGGAGGGGAGAAAAAAAAAGGGATGAAGAGAGAGAATACAAAATCTATTCAAGTGTAATTCATTTTAAAAAATGGCAGCAAAATTCAATGGCAAAACTTATGAGAAATCACAAAAAAAGACTTCTAGACTCTTGGACACTAAAAACTCCAGTTCAGGGCAATCTCAAAAATCTTTCCCACTTAAGATGGATTCTGGTGAGGATTACTCCCTGATAGCCAGTGAAGTAGCAAGACTTATAAATCCTGTTATTGAAATGTCAATTAACAAAGCTGTGGATAAATTACAACTGGAAATTGGTAAAATTTCCCAACAACTGGGTCACCATGATAAAAGATTCTTTGAGTTGGAATCAACTGTCTCCTCCATTTACGATGATTCTAACAAAGCGCAAAAGAAAATCATTTGGAGAAAAGAACGCATGAGCTGCTATTGAAAGTGGACGACCTCGAGAACAGATCTCGCAGGAACAACTTAAGATTTGTCGGCATTTCAGAATCACACAAAGTAGACTCTCTAGCCAAGCTAGTTTCCAAGATTATTCCTCTAAAGTTGGGAATTTCATTGACTACTGATCTGAAAATTGAGAGAATACACAGAATTAGCCCTTTTAAGGAAGCTCAACTCACCAGACATAAATTCTTGGACTATTCTGAAAGGAATGACCTTTTCCAAGCTTACAAAAAATCCAAAGGACTGGAACTAGAGGGGAATAAAATCCGCATCTTTCAAGATTATTCACCTAGTCTTTCCCAAAGGAGGAAGGATTTTTCCAAAGCTTGCCAAATGTTAATGTCACTCAAAATCAACTTCTCCTTGTTGTATCCTGCAAAGTTGAAAATTGTTCTTCCCACTGGAACACAAATCTTCAGTGACCCCAAAGAAGCCACCCACTTTGTCCAACAGTTGGAGACCAGGAATTTGAATAACCCAAAACAAACTCGTCCAATCCATAATTCTTCAGGATCCGATCCCTTCCCACAAAAGGATCAAAGGGAAAGAAAGAATGAAAAGTCACGTCTGCAAACTCAGTGCTCCTCTAAGGAACCCAGATTAGGCCCAGGTGGATGTCATAGATCAAGATCCAGATCACCTTTTTCATCATTAAAAATTTCTCTGCCACCTTCCATTGAAGATGACATGGCGTTTGACTCTTAATAGTCATGAGGAAGGGCAGGTTGGCTGGTGCTCTTTATAATGATAACTCCTCTTGAGAAGAGGGTTAGTAGACCTCTATTACTAGGGAAAAAAGGAGGTCCATTTGTTAGTTATAACTTGAACATGCTTCAAATAGTTTGTTATTTTGTCAAGATTCAAGTTCAAGTTTGGTATTATGTTAAGATGCATTTATTTAACTGTTTTTTCATTATTTTAATTACTCTCACATGCTCAGTGATTGTTATCATTAACACTACCTCTATAGTTTTTTGCATCCACACTTATCTTTGTGCCCCCGATACAAAGTAACAAAATGTCACGTAATATTATATCCTGGAATATCAATGGCCTAAACCACTACGTAAAAAGGAAAAAAGTCCTTCAGCATCTCAAAAGTCTAAATTGTGATATAGCTCTCCTTCAAGAGACGCAGCTAAAGGATCTTGTCAATAATACATTGTTAAAAGATTGGGTGGGGAGATAGCTTTCTCCCCAGCTGTTAAAAAGAAAGGAGGGGTTGCGATCCTATTTCACAGTAAATTAAATGCCCAAATTTTAACGGTACAGAAAGATGAGTGTGGAAGATTTGTGTATGTTGAGGCCTTGATCAATGATAGAAAATTGCAGATTGTCTCAGTATATGCTCCAAACCATACTAAGGAAAGTTTTTTTTTTGATTTAATCCAAAGAATCTCAGCTCTCCCTCAATATTATTTAATTTTAGGAGGAGACTTTAATGAAACTCATTTCCACTGTCTAGATAAAACCAATCACAATCGATACTCTCCAGAGAAAAAGTCAAAATGGATGAATGAAATTCTGCACACTCTTAATATAATAAACTTTTGGAGATTACTTCACCCAACAGAAAGAGAATTTACTCACTTCTCCTCTCATTATAATTTGGGAACTAGAATAGATTATATTTTAGTATCCCACAATTTGGTGGGGAAAATTTCAAAAGCAGAAAGGTTCTATTGATCACTCTGATCATGCCCCAGTTTTAATTTTATTGTTTAATTCCAAAATCGCTAGAGACTTTGTGCCTTGGTCTTTCCCTTTGATGCTGGCTGAACAGCAGGAATTTTCTGACATGCTTTCAGAAAGATGGGACCAGTTCCTTTGTGATAATTTTCAACATAAAAACAACCTTCCCTTGTTATGGGAAACATGGAAAGCGGTCATTAGAGGTGAAATTTCCTCCTACAGGGGACACCTTTATCGTAATGTACATGAAAACTTTTTGAAACTGAGTAAACAACAAAGAATGAGTTTCTTTGAATCTAAAATACTCCCCTTCACCTGAAAACGTCTAAAAGTATAAGGAGGTAACCGAATCCTTGAAATCTTGGATTTCTTTATGAGACTCTTTTTTTTGACCGCTAGGGATGTAGCGAACTGCCGATTTGGTGTTCGCGAACGCCGTTTGCGAACACCGGCAAAAAATGCGAACGTTCGCGAACTTCGAACACCCGCTAAAATCGTTCGATTCGAACGATCGAAGGATTTTAATCGTTCGATCGAAGGATTTTCATTTCAATGGAACGATCGAAGCATTCGATCGAATGCTTTTCATTCGATCGAATGCTTACAATCGTTCGAACGAATGGAAATCGAACATTCGGCGAGCGCGAACGGTCGATGTTCGCCGGCGAACAGTTCGCTACATCCCTATTGACCGCTACTCCAAGGCAAAATTGGCCAACTGTAGCAATAAGGCGAATAATGTCCTGGTTAATCTTTTTAAGAGTAGGAATAAAAAATACAAATTGATAAAAGTGAAAGATAAACTGGGCTCCCTGACCAATGACCCTTCAAATTTTTAAGGAGTATTACAAAACCTTATATTCTGCTCCAGACTACAATCAAGACAAAAGCATTAGGTTCTTTGAAAAAATCCAGATCCCTTCTATTTCACAGGAGCAACTAAACAATTTAAATAATCCTATATTAATAGATGAGGTCTCAAACGCTATAAAGAATCTGAAAAAGAAAAAAGCTGGTGGGCCTGATGGTTTACCACCAGTTTTTTACAAAATACTATCCGCTTAAATGGCTCCTTTTCTCACAGAACTCTTTAATGATATTTTATTATCTGGTAAGAAACTCCCAACTAGCATTGGATCTAACTTGATAATCCTTACAAAAGAAGGAAAAGATCTTTCGTTACCGGAATCTTACAGGCCCATCTCATTACTTAACCAGGACATTAAACTGCTTTCTAAAATTTTAGTGGATAGACTTTCTTTAATCCTACCATCCGTTATATCTGAAACCCAGAATGGCTTCATGAGAAGGAGGTCAGGCATAAAGAACATTCGAGCAGTTCTCTCTGCAATTGCCCATTCTAGAAGGCATAAGCTCCCTTGTACTGTGGTAAGCTTAGACGCTGAAAAGGCGTTTGACAACATAATTTGGGAACATCTCTTTAAGTGCTTAGAACTCTTTGGAACCACAGGTCCCTTCTTCAGTTTTATTAGTTACTTGTACACTTCTCCAGAATCTCAAATACTAATAGCTGGAGTGAAATCCTCTACTTTTAAAATTCACAAAGGAACCAGACAAGGGTGCCCCTTGTCCCCACTACTCTTTAACATTTCACTAGAACCATTGATTAGAGCATTAGATAATCTGAACACTTTCCATGGTATCAAAATCAACAAAGTTCTGTTGAAATCCTTAGCATTTGCCGATTACCTACTTTTGATAACACAGAATGTTAATGACTCTCTAGGGGACATTTTCAACATACTCCATGAATTTGGGTCTTTTTCGGGTTATGAAATAAATGCCAATAAATCAGAACTAATGAATATAAATGTATCCGTGGCAACTTCTCTATTAAGAAACTTAAATTTAAAAAATCCCAAACCCCATTTGTGATATTTAGGACTCCTAATTCCAGTTGATTTGAGAAAACTATATGACCTGAACTTCACACCTGCTGTTAATAAAGTGCTTTCTCTTTGTCATAAATGGAAAAATGCTCCCTTGAACTTAAAAGGTAAGATAGCTCTCTTCAAAATGCTAATTTTTCCCAAATTAATCTACCCGCTAATAAACTTACCACTGTTACTAAAGCATTCCGATATCAAGAAATTGGATTCTTCTCTGAACACTTTTATTTGGGGGTCCAAGAAACCCAAAATTGCTCTTTCAAGACTAAGATGTCCGAAAGAACTGGGGGAATTGAAGGTCCCTAACTTTAGAATCTTTAACCTAGCTTCTATCACTAGATACTTAATTGAGTGGATATCTGGGGGAAACCGATATATCAACCCTAAACTTGAAATTGTCCAAGATAACTGCCCCAACATCTTGGCTATTGTACACAGCAAATGGAGTGAAATTCCCGTTGTTTACAAAACTAATCCCTTATACAGAGACTCACTTTTCACTTGGAAACATTTGTTTTTGAGTCATGGCTTCAACCATACTCAGACCCCCTTCATGCCTATACAACTCCTTTGGAAAAATTCTAAATCTGGCTTCCCTCCTTTCATCTCCGGCAAGAGTAAGAACTTACCTTTATTGATTAAAGATGTGGTAGATCCTACTAATGGAAATTTACTTAACTGGCCTGAGTTAAAGAGACAAAACAACCTGAAGCCCAACGACCACTTCAAGTATATGTTTATTAAGAGTGGTTTATTAGGAGTCCAAAACAAAGATACATTTGCTTTCCAAAAACATTGGCTAGCTTTGTCAATACATGATTTAACTGAGAATCCTGATTTAATGAGCATTAACCTCATCTCTCAAACATTGTGGGTTCCAGATAATAAGAAAAATCATCCACTTAAAAAAATAGCTAAAAAGTGGTCGGGTTATATGCAATCCGAAATCACTCCCACTCAACTTATACTCTCCATTTGTAAATATAATAAGTACTTAGTGTCTGAAAATTGGAGAGTTCAGCATTTTAAATTGATCCACTTAGGATATGGTAAATTGTATAGAAAGTCAATAGGTTTGGGTTCCCAGCCTTTCTGTCCAAAATGCTCCCAATTAAATGTAGATTTATTTCACTACCTTTGGAGTTGCCCTAAGGTGCAAAAAGTTTGGCTAGTTCTGGAGAAGTATCTGTACCACAAGTTCAAGCTTCATATTAAATTAAGCCCAAAATTGGCATTACTCCACATAAACTCTCCAGATAAGGATTTACAGAGACATCTAAATGTTATAAGTAATTCTCATTTTAACCTGGTGATGTTGTTTACAGCTGCTACTAAGAAATTATTATTCTCAAATTGGTTGTCAGAAAGTACTCCCTCACTTTCAGATATCCAGTCTCTTCTAAATAATCTTTGTTGGCAAGAAGTAGTAAGGATTAAATCAGAAGATCCAACTCACATATGTATATTTACAAAAACTTGGTCAATATTTTGGGATCAAACAGATTCTAACTTAAAATTTCGAATCCTCGACTGGCTCAAGAAATAGTCTTTCCTGTAGTGGCTAAACCTATTTGTCCATTTTCTTCACATTCCTTACAGAATTATTGTATCACTGGTGCTTAATATTCACTGAGTGTTGTCAGGTTGTTAGATTTAGAACTTGTTTTTGTTACTTTACTTTTATTTTTACTTTCACTCTGGTAAAATGTAAATAAGACACTCCAATTGTTATCATTATTGTATTCCTGTTCTATATCTCGAGTCTCCATAACCAGTTTGGAGATGCCTCATTTTACAACTTTGCATTTTTGTTAAATTCCTACTTGTTTTGGTTTTAAAACTCAATAAAAACATTTACATGAGAAAAATTAATTTCTTATTTGTCTTCCCATTCCAGACTTATAATGGAAGGACGCGTTAAGATGTCACACCCTGTCTGCCTCATTGAAAATGAGAATACCCCAGAGGGGTATAAACTCGTCATCAACCAAAAAGCAGCGCAGATCCTGCAGGACATCACTGAGCCGGTCGTTGTTGTGGCGATCGTCGGGAAATATGGAACGGGAAAGTCTTATTTGATGAACAAACTGGCTGGAAGTGATAATGGTGAGAATGTGGTTATATATATAGAACATGCAGTGTCCAGGGGGACAAGTCACATAAATGTTGCCATTTGAACTTTGTGGCAACCAACTAGAAGACAATTTGCTGAGGATAAATGAAAGGTATTATATTCACTAATGTATTTCTTTGTTCCTTTCTTAGGATTTGCTCTGGGGTCCACCATCCAGTCCAAGACCAAGGGCATCTGGATGTGGTGTTTTCCTCACCCTGTTAAACCTGGTCACACCCTGGTACTGCTGGACACTGAGGGACTGGGGGATATAGAAAAGGTGAGTACAGACAACATTACCCATCTGTATTATTTGCATTACTGTACAGAAATCTTGAAGGTGACCCCTTTCTTTCTGTTTCAGGGAGATGAGAAGAATGATTCCTGGATCTTCTCACTGGCAGTTCTCCTAAGCAGTACTCTGGTGTACAACAGTGTCGGCACCATTGACCAAGACAGCTTGGAGAAGCTTCAGTATCCTTAGTGGGCTTGTGATAAAAGTACAAAGTAATTTCCAATGCGAGTGTTGCCTTTAAATGGGAAACTGAACTCTAAAGAGGTTGTTTACAACAGACACAAGCTCAAGAACATTAATTTAACAGGATGTTGTTGCTCTTTTGCATTAGGGTTGCACCGAATCCACTATTTGTGATTTAGCCGAATACCTGATTCCTTGGCTAAATACCGAACTCAATCCTAATTTGTATATGCAAATTAGGGCCTACCCGCCACTAATTTACACATTTGGGTTTGGCCAGGCACAAGTATTTGGCCAAATTCTGCTGAAAAAGGCAAATCCCAAACCGAATCCTGGATTCGGTGCATCCCTACATTGCATGGAGCATCAGATTGAAACTCTGGTGATCCTTACATGAAGCATCATCAGGAGACGCAGCCCAGCCTTGTCCTTTCCTCATAACATAATTCTGCCTCTTTATAGGTCCCTGGTGAGGCCTCATCTGGAGTATGGGGGCAGTTTTGGACTCCAGTCCTTAAGAGGGATATAAATGAGCTGGAGAGAGTGCAGAGACTAAGTGCAACTAAACTGGTTAATAAATTAATTAATTATAAGGGTAGACTGTCAAGGTTGGGGTTGTTTTCTCTGCATGGAACATTGTAGATGATCATTTAAAGCTTATAGCACATAAGAATATTAGTTACAGCTGGGAGCTGCCTAGTGATTGGCGAACGTGACCCGTTTCACCGAAAATTTGCTAAAAGGCAAAATGTTGCCAAACACATTGCATTCAATGGACATGTTTTTCATGTGATTTTTTCAAAACAGCACATTTTTTTTTACTATACATTAGAGTCAGGGGGTGTTTTTCTGCCAGATAACCTGGTTAAAAATGTTGCCTTGAGTTGACTACAAATAGATTAATTCTCAAGAAACATTTCTCCTTTCATCTGAACAGCCTCTTCAGTTCAACTGAATGGCAAGGATTTCCCTGGCAAGAACACTCTGAAAGTCCAATTGGTTTAGATTTATTTCAGATCATGTATATCATGGCCCAGATGAATGAAAATCTTCATAGACAAATAGATTCATTGTTCCCTACAGGATAAGAGATTTACAGTACTTCTGAATTGTGTTCCTGAGATACACTGAAACCATCCAGGTATATTACAGAACACTTATTGTACCATCAGATAACAGAAGAGACAGAGGCCATACTGTAGCTTTGGTCCCACCAAGACTGATGTTACAGATCATTCAGAATTAGTTTTGTGTAGGATGAAACCTTTTTGATGAACTTTGACTGAGGCTTAAATATATCCAACCTACAAACAAACTCCTCTATCTTACCTAACTTCTCCTCTCCCTCTAATAGCAGTCACCAGGTAGGGCGCTATTGATTAGACTGTAAGAGTCTATCCTAGGAGTAAGGGGTCTCAATATAATCAAACATCTACCTCCCACCATTAGTAATTCACCTATTTACAGCCTCAACCTGTTGTAATTTGGGTGCAGCACGATGGTGCAACTGCAATTGTTATCACTCCTACCTTGTAACACTGGGGTCTCAGGTTTGATACCAGCCAAAAGGCTCTATGCAAGGACTTTGTATATGTTCTTGCTGTGATTGGGGGGTTTCCTACAGGTACTCCAAAATTAAATTATACTCTTAAAAGATCCAGGCAGGTTAAAGGAGAAGGAAAGGCTAAACTTAAGTAAGCTTTATAAGAAAGGTCTATAAAAATACATCACTAAACCCTCAAAGTAATGCTGCTCTGAGTCCTCTGTCAAATGTAACACAGCATTTCTTTCCTTCTATTGTGTACTCATGGGCTTCTGTATCAGACTTCCTGTTTTCAGCTTAAACCTCCAGGGCTAGGGCATGCTCCGTTTGCTCCTCCCCTTTCTGCTGTAAATGGCGCCCAGAGCTATGAGTGAGCAGGGATAGATTTAGGCAGGAAGTGGTGTCACTCCAAGCTAATATGGCAACTGCTACCCTAAACAAATAGAGACTAAACCAACTCGGTATGGTGAAGCATTCTGCACAATAAATATAGTCTTATATCTTGCACTATTGTGGCTAATCTATTGGCAATAAACTGCCTTGATAGTTTTCCTTCTCCTTTAAATGTTTCCTGATAAAACTGACTATAGTGGTTTTATAAGGAGCACTATGGCACTAGGCGACTATAATAATAGGTGTTTTGATTATCAAGTTGCATGTGCTCTTTTCCTTAGTGCATCTTAGTTACTTAACAGAGCTGACGGAGCGGATAAAGCTAAAAGCTAAGGCTGCCGATGATGATGACGACTCTGCGGAGTTCAAGCGAACCTTCCCATCCTTCATATGGTGTGTCCGAGACTTCACTTTGAAGCTGGAGCAGGAAGGGAAACAAATTACCGAGGATGAATATCTACAAAATGCTCTCAAGCTCAAGAAAGGTACCAACATATAAAAAAACTGGTTAGGAATTATCAGAAATGTGAATAAACTCAGGGTTTGCTTTTACATTATTGCACTCTAATATTTGGGAGGAGGTTGCAAACATTGCTCCAAGATTAGTAACCCACGGCAACTAAACAGCAGGTAGCATGTTCTGGTTAACTGATTGGTCTGGTTTCTGGTTATCTGATTGGCTGTTATGCGTTACTAGACTTAGTACAAATGTAATGGCATTATCTAGTTTCCTAATATTCTTTTATATATGAAGGACATTTTTGCACAGTGTAATAACAGTTGTTTTTTGTTTCCTCTTCTTCAGGTCTTAGCAACGCAATAATGTCGTACAACTTCCCCCGGGAATGTATCACTAATTTTTTTACTCCCATAAATGCTTTGTGTTTGAGCGCCCAGCATCTACAGCAGACCTCCAACGTCTGGAAGAACTTTCAGAGTCACAGCTTGAACCCAACTTTGTAAAACAGACACACACATTTTGTAACTTTGTGTTCAAGAACAGCCAGACAAAGACATTGGCAGGAGGACATTGTGTTACTGGGAGAAGTAAGTTATAGTCACCCACCCATAAGGTGTCTGTATTGATATGATGAATCTTCACTAACTTTAACTCTTGCTGAGCTGACTCAAAAGAGTAGAAATTGAATTGATTGAAGTATCAGACTTCCTTCTTTCAGCTTAAACCTTTAGGGCTAGGGCTTGGGCATGCTCAGTTTGCTCCTCCCCTCCCTGTTGTAAACTGAGCCTATGAGTGAACAGGGAGATACTCAGGCAGGATGCGATGTCACACCAAGCTAATATGACAGCTGCTATCCTAAACAAACAGAGTTTCTAGAGCGGTTTACTCCGGTATGATAAACCATTCCACATAATAAATATAGTGTTCCAGCATGCACTCTAATCTATTGGCAATAAACTGCCTTGGTAGCTTTCCTTGTCCTTTAATGGTGCATTTTCTTCATTGCAGTGTTGGGGAACTTGGCTGTTACATACGTGGAGTCTATCCGGAGTGGCTCAGTCCCCTGCATGGAGAATGCTGTTCTGGCTCTTGCCCAAATTGAGAATACAGTTGCCATTCAGGATGCGCTGTCTGTCTACGAGGCTGAGATGAGCCAGGCAGAAAGCACTTTTCCTACGGAGACACAAAAGGAGTTCCTGGAAAAGCAAACACAATGCGAGACTAGGGCAGTGAAGGTTTTTATGGGGAGGTCTTTCAAGGATGATAAAAGAGAGTACCAGGGCCAGTTCATGGTGAGTTCATTGAGTCTTAAACTCTGAATCCTGAATTTTCTTTAAATTTATCAGTCGATCCTGTACCCTACAGTAAAAACCATCAAACAGGTGCAGTTAAACATTTGACAATATATTGCTATTGCCACCTTGGGGTAAATTTATCAAAGAGTGAAGTTCCGCCACTAGAGTGAAATTCCACAGCTCTCAATTCATTTCTATGGGATTTTGAAAGGCGTATTTATCAATGGGTGAAAGTGAAAGTTTACCCTTTGATAAATACGCCTATAAAAATCCCATAGAAATGAATTTGGACAGAGAGAGAACATGGCAACAATAATAATAACTTAAACAGTAAATATTTGATAGTACATGTCAGCCATCTAGTAATAGTCCTCTTTAAGGCTGCTTTACCTTGACCTTTGTGGTTCTGAGATAGGCCATTAGTGGCGCTAAGATTTTTGTGAATAGGCGCGGGGCTGTACACAGACTGAACGTGCTGTAAATTGGTAATGTTGATCTTTGATCTTAGGAACTTTTGGTCTCCGGGTGGGGGGATCAGAACATGCAGGTATGTGTCTTTGAGGCCTATGGAGGACAGGAAGAAGTTAGGTTTTAGGTGGCCAACACTGGCCTTATGGATTCCATTTTGAATATTTTCTTCTTTACGGATTGGCTGAGATTTCTGAGGTTCAATACTGGTCTGAAGGTGCCTTCCTTCTTTTTCACTAGGAAAAAGTTTGAGTAGTAACCCTTGAAATGTTGTGTCTCCGGGACCTGCACTATTACCCCAGTCGTGAGGAGGGTCCAGATGACTTGTTGCAAGGCTGCTTGTTTTGCACGGTCTCTAGGCACCAAGAAGGAACCTATTTGGTGGTTTTGGTTTGAATGGGATCCTCTATCCCTCTTATTAGGAAGTGACAACCCATTGGTTGGAGATGCTGGCCTTCCATGTGGTGATGAAGTGCCTCAATGTACTTCCCACCTGCCCTTCTTGATCGCTTGTCCCTGAGTCATGTCAATGTGGTTTTTGTGGTGGGCTTCCTTGACTGCCTATTTTGCTGAGCCCATGTTTTCCCCCTGTTGTGTGATGAAGGTGGTGAACCTCTAAAGCCTGACGATTTGAAGGGATGAAAGGAACTGTTGTGCGAATTACGCTTTCTGGGATTCTGAAACCTGTTGTAATGGTCCCTGGGGGGGGGGAGAGTGAGAGAGGGGGAGAGTGAAAGAGGGGGAGAGGGAAAGGGAGAGATTTCTCCTGCCTCCTGATGTGAAGGATAATGGATACACTGACAGGAAGGGCTGCTAGAGAAAGTCCATTTATTTTCTTTCTACTTTACAATTTTGTACAGAACCAATCATGAGCATTTAAGCTACAACAAAACCCATGTGTTGCTATTTGCAGTTTGATGCTTATAGTAGAATAGTCACAGTAGAAATAGAAAAAATATTTTATTTCAGAAACATTCTGTTTTATTGTACATTCAAATTCTGACCCTCCAATCAAAACATTGACCTGCACAAAAATGAAGGAAGTCCCGGTACGTGTGTTTACCTTTTATATAGTTCTAATAATAACTCATATGCCTGCAAATTTTAATACAATGTCAAATGCTGTGTTAGGCATTGCAGAGCTGATCCTAATAATACAAATACCAATGATAACACTAGTTCAACCAGTGTATGTTGTGTCTCTCCACAGAGGCAACTGCACCATAAAAATGAAGAGTTTGCTAAACGCAATGAAGAAGCATCAATACGCAAGTGTCATGATTTACTCCAGGTCCTAAGTGCCAGTCTGGAGAAAGGAATTGTGGATGGAGAGTTCTGCAAACCTGGAGGCCACAAACGATTTGTGCAGGAGAAACAGAAGATAATGGAAACCTATAACAATAGCCCCAAGAAAGGGATAAAGGTATCTTTGACTCATACAAAAAGGGTTATAGCTCAGATAAGATTGTGTCTATACATTTCTTAGGTTATGGAAGGAGAATAGAAATGTGTCCTAGCTGCAGTTTACATATAGATAGACTAAACTAGGCAAATCTTAATCTTCTTAGGAGTTTTTCTTTTAATACACTTTTTGCTCATGTTCAAGAAGAGCGAAAGCTTAAAGGACCAGTAACAATTTTTTTTTTTTTATTAAAAATTAGTTTCTACTTAACAAAAAAAACAAAAAGGCAGTTCTAACTTTAAATTCGCAAAGTCTTTATTAAGAAATTACTTACAGATTCTCTGTTTGTGCTCCTCTTCAGAAATGGCGACAGGGCGACGATCCATCATGCGGCACTTGATTTCTCCTCCCTGACTATCTCCTATAGAAGACAGGAAGGAGAAATCGAGTGCCGCACGATGGATCGTTGTCTGGTTACTGATCTTTTTTTTTAAACTGACAAGTTTTATTGAGTTCAGTACGCATAAATCAGGCTATCCGTGGCACACGGCATCCTGTTAGAAATTGTCATAAACAATACAACTGATAAACATTATACAGTACAGAAAAAGGAAAGGGGGAGAAAGATAAGAGAGAGAAAAAAAAAAAGAGGGGGGGGTGGAAGATCAGAGATACAGGGGAAGGGCGTACTGTTAGCATACAATGTAAAGAATAACATAGTCATAAGGCGGTGGGGTATCTATGATGGTACAATTGGGAGGGAGTCTGGGCGTGGTAGTCATCTATAGCCAACCAGTATAGTCTGCATCATGAATGCAGGGCTTGGAAAAGCTGAGAGTCGTGTTCATGAGCTAGCCATGGAAGCCATATTTTGTCGAAGGCCGCCATATCATTCTTCAAAGTATAAGTTAGCTTCTCATTAGCGGCGATGCAAATTATCTTTGCCTTGAGAGAACCCAGAGGTATTCCCGGTTTTTTCCAATTAGCTGCAATGATAAGCCTCGCCGCCATCAAAATATGTTGACTTAATCTGTGGGCCGAATTGTTAAAGTTGCGTGGCTTCCTGCCCAATAAAAGTACCATAGGATCCTTTGGGAAAGTAGTATGGAGGACTTTGGATAAGAGGCGAAGAACAGCATCCCAAAATTGTGAAACAGCCTTACAAGACCACCATATATGCAATAACGTTCCTGGGTCCGGACAGCCCTGAAAGCATTGTGGATTGCACGAAGGATATAATTTGTTCAGTCTCGTGGGGACTAGATATGTCCTATGGAGCAATTTAATAGATGTCTCCCTTACGGTCACACAGGTGCTCCCTTTGTGCGCTGTAAGACTGGAATGAGCCCATTGTTGAGTCAAAAGTGTGATATTTAAGTCTTTCTCCCACTTCAGCATATATCCCAGTTTCTGGGAGTGCTGCGGGGGTTGGTTTAACAGCTGGTACAGCGTGCTGAGAATGCCTGGTTGTAGCGGGTACTGCTTACAAATGTCCTCCAAGGCTGTAGGCTTTAAGCAGCAGTCAGTGGCACGCCGTAATTGTTGGTGTGAAAAGTGGGCTAATTGTGTCGTCCGAAAGACCTCCTGCATGGGGGGTCGTAAAGGTCCCGTAGTTGTTGGGACGTTAGAGGCTTCCCATACCTGGTCAGTGATTGAAGTGTGTAAACTCCCTTTGTGGCTCACCAAGCCAGTGCCCGCCTGGATTGCCCTACAGGAAAGTCTTGGTTATTCACCAAGGGCGTCAAGGGAGAAGGGGAAGACATCAGGCCAAATCTCCTCCTGGAAGCTGTACACAGACGTAACATTTCTATAGTTAGCGGAGAGGCATTGGAAATATTATGGTACGGTATCTTTGATAACCATATCAATTGTTGCGAAAGATACGGGTACAGTAAATCATCCTCCATCTGAACCCAAAGTGGTGCAAAGGGTCCCGCATGAGGTGGAGCTAACTGCGCGAGGCGAGCTGCCCAGTAATACTTAATGAAGAGTGGTACTGATAGGCCGCCATTGGCTTTATGAAGGCACATAGTGTGTTTGGATATTCTGGGATGTCTATTCTGCCAAATAAAAGCATTCACCTTAGATTGCAACATGTACAAGTCCTGTAAAGGTACTTTAATCGGCAACGTTCTAAACAAGTAGAGAATTTTGGGTAGAAGTACCATTTTAATGCAGTGGATCCTGCCAACCCAGGAGATCTTGTGTTTGTCCCATTTTTGCAAGTCCTGCGCCAAAGTCTTGAGCATAGGTTGAAAGTTGGCTTTATAAAAACTAAGGAGGGATTTAGTGATTTTAACACCCAAATATTGCAAGCACTCCGGTTGTATTTTAAAACCAAAATTCAGTTCCAGTAATTTAACAGTATGATTCGGTATATTGCAGGGCAACATCTCAGACTTATCAGGGTTTATATTCAAGCCGGAAACTTTAGCAAAATTCGATAGAGAGTTCAGCAAGTTGGGTAAGGATGTTAGGGGGTTTACCACATGTATCAATAGGTCATCAGCAAACATCGAAATCTTATATTCACGGTCTCCAATTTTCAGGCCTTGAATAGCCATCTGGTTACTAATGTCCCTTGCTAACGGTTCCATTGCCAGGGCAAACAATGCTGGGGAAAGTGGGCACCCCTGTCTGGTACCACGTTGGATAGAGATGGGACTGTGTAGCGAAGTAGTGGGGAGATTCAGGTGTGCTTTCGGGTTATGGTAGTAAGTCTTAAGAGTATTCAAAAAGTTGCGGCCTATTCCCATGGTTTCCAATAGCGTAAAGAGATATTGCCAATTTAAGGTATCGAATGCCTTTTCAATATCGAGTGCTAACAAGCAAAGGGGGGTTTTAAATTTATTGGCATGAGCTATAATATTAAGGATCTTCCGTATGTTATCGGGGGCTTGACGGGAGGGGATAAAGCCTATCTGATGAATGAATTATGGAGTTTTAAATTTTGTTCAATCGTTGCGCCAGTATGGTCGCCAATATCTTAATATCCAAATTCAAGAGTGATATCGGCCTATAATTTTTCGGGGATAGATGGTCCTGTTATGAAAAATTATATCTGGAACGGTCTAAATCCTAAAACAGACGAATGGCTAGTGTCAGAGGGTTGATAGTTGTCACCCCCGCCCTCTATGATGCCATAACGCTATAGGGCCCAAGGCAGGATGGACTATAAGGGCTAATGGTCAACTGTGGACAATGGTCACTCATATAACTTATACTAGGCAAATACAAATATACAAATAAATGATCACAACTCTGTTACTTAGAAGAGTGTCAGCATAGTGTCAGCATGTCTCGTTTGCCCTTTTGCAGAAGTGTTGCTCAATAGCTGTCTGTATCACAATGGCTATGTTTAGCCAACAGATGTCTACGAGGCTGTGGACAGTTGGAACCAGAAATCTCTTATGTTGCAAAACTGCACATCTTACAGGAATGTATAAATATACTGTATATGCCAGTAAGTCTCCTCGCCAGACCATGTATGGTATTTCCGTGAACCCCTTGTCACAATTACTGTAAATGCCTTCTGAAAGTTATATAATGCTTGGACCAAGAGGTGTGTCTTTGGTAAGTCCTTGGCTGACATTATGTGTGTTACTCCAACAGCTTACCCAGACAAAACTGTTATGTTGTATTATGTATGAATAAATTGCCTGACTTTTACTAAAGGTTTTCCTTTACTGAGTTTTGTCTTACACGAGGTCAAAATGGTACTACTAAAAATACCATCATATGGTGACCCGCCGACTGTGATCCAGTTTTTTTCCAGTCATTTTTTTTCAGGCAATGGAGGGCTCCAGGCTGTGCCACTGGAGTGTACCCGTGGAGTTTTCCCTGAAAATTTGCTCCCGGATGTCTGTAGTGTACCCGTGGATATTTCTTTTTCCAGGAAGGTTTCCCCGTCGAGCTTTACTTTACGGATGATTGATTCACGCGCGTAAGTACCCCCTGGGTGGGGTATATATGTTTTTTCTAACTTCTTCTTTTTGCCTATTGTTTTGTTAATTGTTGTGTTAATCAGCTGAAATTATCTGCCATTCATGATAGGAATCCACAGTTTCCTTCCTGTTTTTGTATTTTGTACGTCTCTTATTCCTTATCATGAAGTGTAGTCTAAAACATCTTGAAATAGAAATTACACGTGTATGTTGTTTGATGAATGCAAAAGGATCCATGAATGTTGAAGTTTGCCTAGCTGAGTGCGTGAATAACTTTAGTGTAACTGTCATGTGTATGATGGTGTATGAGAGAATGTGTGGCTCTATCTCAGAGTCTGCTTGCTGTTTAGGAGTTTTTCTGCGGTTCCTGTTTATGGGGCGACCTAGCAGGCCAGAAATACGGAAAACTAGGTTTTCTGAAGGAAATTCTTTAGAGTGTGAAGTGTGAATCACTTTCCTGTCCGTTTGAATTGTCAGATGAAAAACGAGAGCCCTACAAACATTTAGGTGTTGTCCATCTGCAACTTCAAACCTATTTTCTCCCTTTACACTCAATTGTAAGCCTCTTCTAAATTACAGAGAAATGTATAACATAATTTTTTCCTGCAGGTGTCTCCAGTTTATATGTATGTTTGTTTGCCCTGTTTGTTTTATAAACCAATGTTAATAGCTTGCTGCTAAGCTTTTTTGCATCCTACAGGTCTGTTAGAGCAGATTTTGAATGTAATACTTGTGTGTATGTTAGAAAGAAAAGGACTTGACTTGACTTGACTTGACTTGACGGTTATATGACTTTGATGTGTCTGTAATGAATATGTTTGCATAACTGTTTTTGGTTCTCTTTAATGTTTATATGTTTTCATAGGTACCTCTTGTAATATAATATTTGTTCTATGTGTCTGTCACTAAAATATTGTCATTTTGTCTTAGACTATCATGTCACTATTCCTATTTTATCCTAATATTGTCTTCTTTGTTCTTATTCTCATAGTAACATTAGTTCTCTTGGTATTTCTGTTTGGGAATGGGTTACTTGTGAATAAGGTTAATTCACTCCAATTGTCTTTCTATTTTAACAGAAATATTAGTGTTGTCTCTTTAAATGTTCTCTGTTGAAGTTTTTTGTCTCAAACAAACCTTACTTCTCTTTTTTATCTTTATGTGTCAGATTGATAACTCTTTTCTAATTATATTATGTTTTACTTGTGATCTGAAAAAAAATAACATGCTCCATCAGTTTAGAATATCTAACAATCCTCCTAGATATGCTAGTTGAGTGCCCAAAACATTTTAAGTTTCAAAGCCTTTGTTAAGTGTCACAGTGAAGGGGACAAGACTGAGTTTTCCTGGCCAGAAGGCGATAGTATTCTTCCCTCACAACTTGAAATTCTACTGTGACAGATAAAGGATATGCGTAAGAGTAAATATTTTACTATACAAATTGCATGCCATTAGATCTAGCAGGCTTTTGCCAACAATAGAAAGTGATTTTTCTCACATATACTTCAGCTGAGACATTACACCTATTCTCTGCTCCTTGCTCAGCAAACTTAGATCCAGTCCTTTATATGGATACCCAGGAGCAATTAAATGCTATTTTGAATGTGCCTATTGGCAATTTTAGAGTGACACAGGGTTACACAGTCTCAGAACTTTTGGTTCCACCGACGGTGCAGCCCCCAGTAATGAAGATTCTTATTGAGCTAATGGTTCAGAATGTTTTAAGCTTATTAACAGTAGTACTTCCCCTGAATATTCTGAAGACAAATGTCCTGACGACCAAATAAATCATGGTCAGTTGTTTCACACTGAAATACTTAATGGTGCATTAGACTTACAGCACCCTTTAAGAGGAAATCTAGTTCATAGTCCAAATTAATAACAAGAAGGATTCTATTTGCTGGTACTGTCATAAAAACTACACTTCCCAGAATCCTCCGTTGCACAATATTTCAGATGCTTAACTTCTCTCACTGTTTTGTAACTTCCTCTTTTGTCAGGCAGCTGGCTCAGGAACTTTAAACCACAGCAAATATTTTTAACTTTACCGTTTTATACTCATCTGTATTTTTTTTTTCTGTATCTCCTGAATCTGGATCTTTTTCACCAACATGTAAGAAACTTGATGCAGTTTGGATCCATACCCGATTCATTCATTGGTACAGGTTAAATTCCTTTCATTATTCTCTAGACAGATGTGAATCTATTATTTCATATTATTGTACTGCATTTGCAGTACAACAAGAGAGGAGTATTATATTGTGGGTTATGTTGTAGTTACTATTTTTTCTAATTAAATAAGCGTCAGTTCATAAAAATGCAGCTTATGTGCTTGTTCCGCTGCTAAAGAAAAAATTCTTCCGTAATCTTTGCACTTGTGTATCTTGTATCACATGTCTGCAAGTGTAAGGAAATGCAGAAGTGACTTAACTCTATTGTTGATTTTATCTGATAATCAGTAATTTCACTACCAAATTTGTAGAAATAAATGATGCTACTAAAATGGGTCTATGTCAGTCTCATTTAGGCTAAAAATATAAATATATATATAAATATATATAAAAGGTACAATAGAGAACTTGTTAAATGTTTTTCCTGGTTATGATTAATCAATATTATTTTGTTATAAGAGGAAACAGTACAGGTTATATTTGATAGTTTAAACAATTAAATTTTCAATTCTGTTACAAATTTGCAAATTACACTGATCTTAAGTGGAGTTGTGTCTTTGTACCATCCCACTTCCAACAACACAATTACTGGCAGCATTTGTTTGGATTTAATCCCAGCTGTCCTGTCAATTCTCTGCAACAATCCTATCAGGTGTTGTGGACTTTCTTCATATGAATTAAACACAAGAAAACAGTCCTTCACTCATATCATACATGTACAACCACTTCTCATTACTGACAGTTCATACAGTAGTTTCATTAGAGTTCTTTAGCTAGTACACTAGATAAGTCAGTATTACCAGAACACCAGATATTGTCACATTGTCTCTTTGTTTCCAGGTTGGTGATCTGAGCAAAATTCCATCAGTAGCTGTTGAGATTATTCCAATCCATTCCAAATAGAACAGCTATCATTGATCACACCACTCATTGAAAGAAACTCTGCATGCATACAAAGAGTCATTTCAAAGTTTGCCATTCATATCTGTGAAGCCTTTACATTTTTGCCTATCCTAATATCGAATCCATGGACTGATTATGAACTCTTAAGAACTGTACAGAGACTGCTGCATTGACTGAATACAAGTGACTGTTGAATATTTCTTCATATGTCTATCCAAAGCCATGATGTCTCTCTGATTGGACTTTCCCCTATAATGAACTGATGGACTGATATTGAAATGGGTTAATTTTAAGTTTTAGATTCATATAGTATTGAATGTGATATAGTTAAATTGTGTGCAATTTATAAGAACAATGGGAATGTGATAATGTAACATTTTCTCTATATGTTTAGTTTTAGATTAGTTATGAAAACTACAAAGCTAAAATTGTATCTGGTTAAAAAGTTTTTAGAAGGGAAGTTTCCTGTAATTACTTATTATTGTATTATTACCCCAGGTCCTCAGCTCTATATGTAGCCGGTTGTGTGTAAACAGCACTGACGTAGTAAAAAAGAGAGAAAAAAAATGATAGACCCCATAATAATAGAACTTTGTCATGTGCTAATATTAGTATTGAGTAGAGTCTAGATTCCAAGACTAGTCCCACCCATAATAAACTAAGCTCTATAGTTAGTAGAGATATGGGTATATAGAATTTGTGTGAAAGTAGAGAGGGGTGTGTGTATGGATGCTGGGTTTTCATTTGGAGGGGTTGAACTTGATGGACTTTGTTTTTTCAACCAAATTTAACTATGTAACTATAAACATAGAGGTTGTTCAAATAAATAGAGTAGCTGACCAAAATAGTATGATTTTAGATTAGCATGTGTTTTGATAGGAAAAAGAAGGTTGTACTCATATTGTTTCTGAAATGTTTGTTGAATGTCATATAGTCAAAGTGTCAAAGTTTTAGAACTGCAACAATAAGTGTAATCTTTTTATAGAAGAGTTCAGTTATTCCAAATGATTAGGTAAAATTTTATAGCTGGTTAAACAACTCCATTGGAAGTTTCATTAAGTCTATCCATGTCATCATCCTAGCATTAATACTTGGTCTATATTTCTCTGTTAGAATTTGTGCTATAAGTACCTTCCAACTTCTGCTCTCATTTGATTTACATCTATAAGATAAAGCTTTTCTCAGCCATATGTGGGGAGGTTTGAAAGAAAGAAAGAATATTTTTTTACTTTTCAATAGTAATGAAATCAGTATTATATTAGTCTCTTATAACTTGTTACATATATATTATATATTCTTTGTAATTTTTATAGGGTTTTCTGTTCCCAGCTGCACTTAACCAAGTTATTTCATGAAACAGGATGTATCTGTAGCTCCCTGGCTTCCTGTTTTTTCTTTTCACTGATTTCAGCTTTCAGCTGCACTTCTGTATTGGTGCTGCCATGAAGTTGAACTGTAACTCACAGTAGTGTACACCACTGTCCTAATTATAATAGACCTCCCTTGTTCCTGGGGGTCCTCTCAGCACTCTTACTGTGCCTGTAATTACTAATATGAAACATATTTAAATGTTTCAAGAGAGGTATGTTATGAAAAATTATATCTGGAACGGTCTAAATCCTAAGACGGACGAATGGCTAGTGTCAGAGGGTTGATAGTTGTCACCCCCGCCCTCTATGACGCCATAACACTATAGGGCCCAAGGCAGGATGGACTATAAGGGCTAATGGTCAACTGTGGACAATGGTCACTCATATAACTTATACTAGGCAAATACAAATATACAAATAAATGATCTCCACTCTGTTACTGTGACAGTTGGAACCAGAAATCTCTTATGTTGCAAAACTGCACATCTTACAGGAATGTATAAATATACTGTATATGCCAGTAAGTCTCCTCGCCAGACCATGTATGGTATTTCCGTGAACCCCTTGTCACAATTACTGTAAATGCCTTCTGAAAGTTATATAATGCTTGGACCAAGAGGTGTGTCTTTGGTAAGTCCTTGGCTGACATGCTGTGTGTTACTCCAACAGCTTACCCAGACAAAACTGTTATGTTGTATTATGTATGAATAAATTGCCTGACTTTTACTAAAGGTTTTCCTTTACTGAGTTTTGTCTTACACGAGGTCAAAATGGTACTACTAAAAATACCATCAGTCCTTATTTGGTTTAGGAATCACTGTCACTCTAGCTTCGTTCATTTCAGGTAGTAAGGGTTGGCCCTGTGTAATGTGTTGGAAAAGTTTATGTAAATGAGGGATTAGTTGGGTTTGGAATTTTTTATAATAAAGGGACGAGAAACCATCAGGGCCTGGAGCCTTATTCAATTTAAGGTGTTTAACTGTGATTTCAATTTCTTGGTAAGTAATATCGTCCTCTAATGCAGATTTCATCTCTTCTGTCAATGGTGTTGGGGCGTGCTTCTCTATATACATTTGTAAAGCATTACTGTCTAATTAGCCAGCATTCTATCCGGTTTGTTAGCATAAAGATAAAACTTATGATTAGCCTTGCGGATGGATTGTTCGGCCGAATAGATTTGGCAGGCCTTAATTTTTTGCTTAGTTTCCTCTATAAGCCTTCTGGTTGTGGGGCGGGGGTGGGATCTATTAGAATGTTCAAGGACTTCTAAATCTTTTTCAAGGAGGGTTAATGTTTGTAAGCGCTCGCGTTTTCTCTTAGCTGCATACTGGATCAGACATCCCCTGATATACGCCTTATGTGCAACCCACACCCAAGCTGGAGATGAGTCGGGTATCGAGTTTTCTGTCATAAAGTGCTTCAATTCTTGTGATATGTAATTGATGCAATCAGGATCGGCTAATAGACTCTCGTTTCGTTTAGTCTCCAGCCTGGCTGTATAGGAGAGGAGGTCTGCAAGTCCAGCATTGTCATCATAAAGTCATGATCTGACCAGGCACAATGAATTATCTTGGAGTGAATAATCCTAGAAGCATCTTGATTGTTAATGAGAATATAGTCTATTCTGGAGTAACTATGGTGCACATGCGAATGTGTATACCCTCTTTTGGTATCATTGGCCTCTCTCCACGAGTCAGTCAAGCCATGTGTGTGCAGGAGACTCTCAATCTGTTTTGTAATCTTTTTGTGTTTCATAGAAGCGGTCTGAGAAGTCCTATCCAAGGTGTGGTTAAATGAGAGATTAAAGTCTCCTGCCCACACAATTCTCGCTTTTGGGAGGTTTGTTAACTTAGTCAAAATGTGTTCGAAGAAAGGAAGGGGAGAGTCATTGGGGGCATAAGTGGAAACAATAGTGTAGGGGATGCCGTACAACGTTCCCAGGAGTATGATATATTGACCTTGGTCGTCAAGAATGGTTTTCATAATGGTAAATGGAAACCGGTTATGTAAAAATACAGCTACTCCTCTACGTTTACTTGTGGTGGAGGAAAGAAAGAATCTAGATTAATTTTTGTGGTAATATTTAGGAAAGGATGTCAAAGTAAAATGCGTTTCCTGTAAACACAACACATCAGGCGATAGCCTATGATAAGTCTGAAATGCTGCCCGTCGTTTCGTTGGGGAGTTGAGACCCTGTGCATTGTGCGACACAATTTTAATCAACATTAGTACATTCAAAAGTAATTGTAATATTGCTATGGATTACTGTGAATAGGTGTCCGACTATGTTATAATGGCGTAACGCAGTGAGGGTCCCAAGTCTCCATCTCAACCCTCTCCATTCCCAACATCGGAGATACAGTAACACAAGGTAGATAATCCCCACCGCCTGGGATGAGCACAGGTACAAAATCATAATAAGGCATAAAGACATAGGAAAAAATAATGTAAAGAGTATAGACATAAATTTCAATATAAACAAATAACTCTGAGTTAACACTGCAGGTGAGTGCAATGACTTCTCTGGTCACCTCCTGTCGCGGAGGGGGGTAGAAGAGAGGTGCTCTGTGTGGGGGGGCAATTTCCCACATCCCCAAGAATAATCAGCAACGTGGGGGAACATAGCCCAAAAAAGACAGAACTGTTGAAGTGGACAGTAAATATTTGTAATCCAGGGCCAGTGGGTAGGTATTGCTCACCCCACCCGTAAACGGCAACCTTCTTTTCTTGTACCCAAACGGATCAAGCTAGGGCGGGTCAGCAGTAGGCCTGGAGCAGGCAAAACGCCGTTCCCTGGGTGGAGAGTGCGATGGCTAGGGATGTAGCGAACGTCGGAAAAAAAGTTCGCGAACATATTCGCGAACTTGCGCAAAAATGCGAGCGGTTCGCGAACGGTTCGCGAACCCCATAGACTTCAATGGGAAGGCGAACTTTAACATCTAAAAAAGACATTTCTGGCCAGAAAAATGATTTTAAAGTTGTTTAAAGGGTGCAACGACCTGGACAGTGGCATGCCAGAGGGGGATCAAGGGCAAAAATGTATCTGAAAAATCTGCCTGTGTGTGCTTGGAAGAGATAGTGTAGGGGGAGAGCTGTTAGTGATTTCAGGGACAGATGATAGTAAGTTTGCTGGCTAGTAATCTGCTTGATACTGCTCTGTATTGGAGGGACAGAAGTCTGCAGGGATTTGAGGGACATTTTAGCTTAGGTAGCTTTGCTGGCTAGTAATCTACTGTTCTCTTTAAACAACTGCCATACGTTGCCCTTGTAGGCATTGTTTGCCCAGTTTTTTTGGACGCAGCCACTGAAGCACAGTTGCCAGAAAAAATATGCCATATAAATGCTGAAAATAGTCATTTTTCGCCATACGTTGACCTTGTAGACATTGTTTGCCCAGTTTTTTTTGGACGCAGCCACTGAAGCACAGTTGCCAGAAAAAATATGCCATATAAATGCTGAAAATAGTAATTTTTCGCCATACGTTGACCTTGTAGACATTGTTTGCCCAGTTTTTTTGGACGCAGCCACTGAAGCACAGTTGCCAGAAAAAATATGCCATATAAATGCTGAAAATAGTAATTTTTCGCCATACGTTGACCTTGTAGACATTGTTTGCCCAGTTTTTTTGGACGCAGCCACTGAAGCACAGTTGCCAGAAAAAATATGCCATATAAATGCTGAAAATAGTCATTTTTTGCCATATACGTTGAGTCAACGTATGGCAAAAAATGACTATTTTCAGCATTTATGTGGCATATTTTTTCTGGCCTCTGTGCTTCAGTGGCTGCGGCCAAAAAAACTGGGCAAACAATGCCTACAAGGTCAACGTCGTTGACCTTGTAGGCATTGTTTGCCCAGTTTTTTTGGCCGCAGCCACTGAAGCACAGAGGCCAGAAAAAATATGCCATATAAATGCTGAAAATAGTCATTTTTTTGGTCGCAGCCACTGAAGCACAGTTGCCAGAAAAATTATGCCATATAAATGCTGAAAATATAAATTTTTTTGGTTGCAGCCACTGAAGCACAGAGGCCAGAAAAATTATGCCATATAAATGCAGAAAATATGCATTTTTTTGGTCGCAGCCACTGAAGCACAGTTGACAGAAAAATTATGCCATATAAATGCTGAAAATATAAATTTTTTTGGTTGCAGCCACTGAAGCACAGAGGCCAGAAAAATTATGCCATATAAATGGAGAAAATATGCATTTTTTTGGTTGCAGCCACTGAAGCACAGAGGCTAGAAAAATTATGCCATATAAATGGAGAAAATATGCATTTTTTTGGTTGCAGCCACTGAAGCACAGAGGCTAGAAAAATTATGCCATATAAATGGAGAAAATATGCATTTTTTTGGTTGCAGCCACTGAAGCACAGAGGCCAGAAAAATTATGCCATATAAATGGACAAAATATGCATTTTTTTGGTTGCAGCCACTGAAGCACAGAGGCTAGAAAAATTATGCCATATAAATGGACAAAATATGCATTTTTTTGGTTGCAGCCACTGAAGCACAGAGGCCAGAAAAATTATGCCATATAAATGCAGAAAATATGCATTTTTTTGGTTGCAGCCACTGAAGCACAGAGGCCAGAAAAATTATGCCATATAAATGCAGAAAATATGCATTTTTTTGGACGCAGCCACTGAAGCACAGTTGCCAGAAAAAATATGCCATTTAAATGCTGAAAATAGTAATTTTTCGCCATACGTTGACCTTGTAGACATTGTTTGCCCCGTTTTTTTGGACGCAGCCACTGAAGCACAGAGGCCAGAAAAAATTAAACCAGTAGGGTTTGCACCCTAGTTTGTAACGGTGGCGGAGGGAGGAGGACGCTAAAGGACAGCTGTGTGTGGAGTCATGAGGCTTGAAGAGAAGGACAGCTGCATAGAAGTCAGAACAAGTCTTCCGGCGTGCAGTAACCCTCCGAGATCCACCCCTCATTCATTTTAATAAAGGTCAGGTAATCTACACTTTTGTGACCTAGGCGAGTTCTCTTCTCAGTTACAATCCCTCCTGCTGCACTGAAGGTCCTTTCTGAGAGCACACTTGAGGCTGGGCAAGACAAGAGGTTCATGGCAAATTGTGACAGCTCTGGCCACAGATCAAGCCTGCGCACCCAGTAGTCCAGGGGTTCATCGCTCCTCAGAGTGTCGATATCTGCAGTTAATGCCAGGTAGTCCGCTACCTGCCGGTCGAGGCGTTCTTTGAGGGTGGATCCAGAAGGGTTGTGGCGCTGCCTTGGACAGAAAAACATTTGCATGTCTGACGTTACAGACCGGCCAAAGGGCTTTGTCCTTGCAGGTGTGCTCGTGGCAGGATTACTGGCACCTCTGCCCCTGGAATGTTGATGAGTTCCTGAAGTGACATCACCCTTAAAAGCATTGTACAACATGTTTTGCAGGCTGGTTTGTAAATGCCGCATCTTTTCGGACTTGTGGTATGTTGGTAACATTTCTGACACTTTATGCTTGTACCGAGGGTCTAGTAGCGTTGCGACCCAGTACAGGTCCTTCTCCTTAAGCCTCTTGATACGGGGGTCCTTCAACAGGCATGACAGCATGAAAGACCCCATTCTCACAAGGTTGGATGCAGAGCTATCCATCTCCGCTTCCTCATTATCAAGGACTGCATCATCCACGGTCTCCTCCCCCCAGCCACGTACAAGACCAGGGGTCCCCAAAAGGTCACCACTAGCCCCCTGGGAAGCCTGCTCCTGTTGGTCCTCCTCCTCCTCCTCCACAAAGCCACCTTCCTCCTCTGACTCCACTTCTGGCACCTCTCCCTGCGTTGCAGCAGGTGCCTGGGTTCATTCTGGTGATTCCGACCATAAATCGTGCGCTTCCAGCTCCTCGTCACGCTGGTCTACAGCCTCATCTGTCACTCGTCGCACGGCACGCTCCAGGAAGAAAGCGAAGGGTATTAGGTCGCTGATGGTGCCTTCGGTGCGACTGACCATATTTGTCACCTCTTCAAAAGGTTGCATGAGCCTGCAGGCATCGCGCATAAGCACCCAGTAACGGGGGAAAAAAATCCCCAGCTCTGCAGATCCAGTCCTACCACCCAGTTCAAAAAGGTACTCGTTGACGGCCCTTTGTTGTTGCAGCAGACGTTCCAACATAAGGAGCGTTGAATTCCAGCGAGTCTGGCTGTCAGAAATCAAACGCCTGACTGGCATGTTGTAGCGCTGCTGAATGTCAGCAAGGCGTGCCATGGCTGTGTAGGAACGTCTGAAATGGGCCGACACCTTTCTGGACTGGGTGAGAACGTCCTGGAATCCTGGGTACTTGGAGACAAAACGTTGGACTATTAAATTTAACACATGTGCCATGCAGGGCACATGTGTTAAATTTCCCAGTCTCAACGCTGCCAACAGATTGCTTCCATTGTCACACACCACTTTTCCGATCTGCAGTTGGTGTGGGGTCAGCCACCGATCGGCCTGTGACTGCAGAGATGACAGGAGTACAGATCCGGTATGGTTTTTGCTTTCCAGGCACGTCATCCCCAAGACAGCGTGACAACGGCGTACCTGGCACGTCGAATAGCCTAGGGGGAGCTGGGGGTGCACAGGTGTGGAGGAGGAGAAGGAGGACCCAGCAGCAGAGTAAGAAGAAGAAGAGGAAGAAGACGAGGTAGAGAGCGATGGAGGAGTAGAGGTGGTGGCAGAACCGCGTGCAATCCGTGGCGGTGACACCAACTCCACTGTTGTTGTTGTTGTTGAGCTACCCATTCCCTGCTTCCCATTCCCAGCCATTACCAAGTTCACCCAGTGGGCAGTGTAGGTGACATACCTGCCCTGACCATGCTTGGAGGACCATGCGTCAGTAGTCATATGGACCTTTGGCCCAACACTAAGTGACAGAGATGCGGTAACTTGGCTCTGCACATGTTGGTACAGGTGTGGTATTCCCTTTTTAGAAAAAAAATTGCGGCTGGGTACCTTCCACTGCGGTGTCCCAATTGCTACAAATTTGCGGAAGGCCTCAGAGTCCACCAGCTGGTATGGTAAAAGCTGGCGGGCTAAGAGTGCAGACAAGCCAGCTGTCAGACGCCGGGCAAGGGGGTGACAGTCAGACATTGGCTTCTTACGCTCAAACATGGCCTTCACAGAAACTTGGCTGGTGGCAGATGACTGGGAATGGGAACAGGTGGTCAAGGTGGAAGGCGGAGTGGAGGGTGGTTCAGATGGGTCAAGGAGAGCAGAGGTAGAGCAGTAAGATGCTGGACCAGAAGGAGTGTGGCTTTTAGTTTGCCTGTTGCCTTTGAGGTGTTGCTCCCAAAGTGCTTTGTGCTTGCCGCTCATGTGCCTTCGCATAGAAGTTGTACCTATGTGGCTGTTGGGCTTACCAAGGCTCAGTTTCTGACTGCACTCATTGCAAATTACAATGCTTTTGTCAGAGGCACACACATTAAAAAAATCCCACACTGCTGACTTTTTGGAAGTCTGCGATCTGGCGGTAACAGTAGAAGTTGGCGGCATTGGCGGCAATGGCGGGTGCGTTGGCCGGCTGAACACAGGTGCCGATACATGTTGTTGCCCTACTGATCCCTGCGGGCTGGCCTCCCTGCTTCTTCTAAGTCTTATTCTCCTACTGCCTCTCTGACTCTCCGTCTCTCCATCTGAACTACCCTCCTCTTGCTCTCTTCTACTAGGCACCCACAAAACATCAATCTCCTCATCATCATTCTCCTCAGATGCATCAATTTCTTCTGACACATCACAGAAGGAAGCAGCAGCGGGGACCTCCTCCTCCTCCTCATCACTCATCATTATGTCCATCTCTGTCGTGTTCTCTGCCAGAATTAAATCTGGTGTAACGTCCTCATCTCCTTCATCTTCTTCTGCCAATAATGGTTGCGCATTACTCAGTTCAAGAAACTCATGGGAAAATAACTCCTCTGACTCCAGTGAAGAAGGGGCACCGGTGGTGGAGGAAGTGTTACGTGGGGTGGCCATAGCAGTGGAGGATGAGGAGGATGTTGTGGTAAAGTTAGAAACGGTAGAGGATGGGGTGTGCTGTGTAAGCCAGTCAACTACCTCTTCAGCATTTTGGGAGTTCAGGGTCATTGGCTTTTTAAAACTGGGCAATTTGCTAGGGCCACAGGATTGCATAGCAGCACGGCCCCTAGCACGGCCTCTGCGTGGCGGCCTGCCTTTGCCTGGCATTAT
Organism: Xenopus petersii; assembly: GCA_038501925.1. NCBI lineage: Eukaryota > Metazoa > Chordata > Amphibia > Anura > Pipidae > Xenopus > Xenopus petersii. Next base: position 106,878,949 of record CM076685.1, on the reverse strand, counting down.
TTTTAAAAAAACAACAACAACAAAAACTCAGTTGGTTTTTCTGGAAACGATAATACACACAGCTAGATGGCAGTTTGAAGAAAACAGTGTGCAAATAATGCCTACAAGATCAACGTATACACTACTACAGCGGTGGATACGGATTACGTAAAATATATGAATGCTGCTTGAAAAAAAGTAACTCAAGTGGTTTTTCTAGAGACGATAATATTATCAATATTTAGACAAAATGTGAACAAGCTCACACAGCTAGATGGCGGTTTGAAGAAAACACTGTGCAAATAATGCCTACAAGGTCAACGTATACACAGCGGTGGATACGGATTACGTAAAATATAAGAATGCTGCTTGAAAAAAAGTCACTCCGGTGTTTTTTCTGGAGACGGTAATATTATGGATATTTAGACAGAATGAGAACACGGTCACACAGCTAGATAGCAGTTGGTTGAATAACACACTGGGCAAAAAATGCCTACAGGGCAAATAATGCCTACAAGGTCAACGTATACACAGCGGTGGATACGGATTACGTAAAATATAAGAATGCTGCTTGAAAAAAAGTCACTCCGGTGTTTTTTCTGGAGACGGTAATATTATGGATATTTAGACAGAATGAGAACACGGTCACACAGCTAGATAGCAGTTGGTTGAATAACACACTGGGCAAAAAATGCCTACAGGGCAAATAATGCCTACAAGGTCAACGTATACACAGCGGTGGATACGGATTACGTAAAATATAAGAATGCTGCTTGAAAAAAAGTCACTCCGGTGTTTTTTCTGGAGACGGTAATATTATGGATATTTAGACAGAATGAGAACACGGTCACACAGCTAGATAGCAGTTGGTTGAATAACACACTGGGCAAAAAATGCCTACAGGGCAAATAATGCCTACAAGGTCAACGTATACACAGCGGTGGATACGGATTACGTAAAATATAAGAATGCTGCTTGAAAAAAAGTCACTCCGGTGTTTTTTCTGGAGACGGTAATATTATGGATATTTAGACAGAATGAGAACACGGTCACACAGCTAGATAGCAGTTGGTTGAATAACACACTGGGCAAAAAATGCCTACAGGGCAAATAATGCCTACAAGGTCAACGTATACACAGCGGTGGATACGGATTACGTAAAATATAAGAATGCTGCTTGAAAAAAAGTCACTCCGGTGTTTTTTCTGGAGACGGTAATATTATGGATATTTAGACAGAATGTGAACACGGGCACACAGCTAGATAGCAGTTGGTTGAATAACACACTGGGCAAAAAATGCCTACAGGGCAAATAATGCCTAAAAGGTCAACTTATACACTACTACAGCGATGGATACGGATTACGTAAAATTTATTATGGCTGCTTGAAAAAAGTCACTCCGGTGTTTTTTCTGGAGACGGTAATATTATGGATATTTAGACAGAATGTGAACACGGGCACACAGCTAGATAGCAGTTGGTTGAATAACACACTGGGCAAAAAATGCCTACAGGGCAAATAATGCCTAAAAGGTCAACTTATACACTACTACAGCGATGGATACGGATTACGTAAAATTTATTATGGCTGCTTGAAAAAAGTCACTCCGGTGTTTTTTCTGGAGACGGTAATATTATGGATATTTAGACAGAATGTGAACACGGGCACACAGCTAGATAGCAGTTGGTTGAATAACACACTGGGCAAAAAATGCCTACAGGGCAAATAATGCCTAAAAGGTCAACTTATACACTACTACAGCGATGGATACGGATTACGTAAAATTTATTATGGCTGCTTGAAAAAAGTCACTCCGGTGTTTTTTCTGGAGACGGTAATATTATGGATATTTAGACAGAATGTGAACACGGGCACACAGCTAGATAGCAGTTGGTTGAATAACACACTGGGCAAAAAATGCCTACAGGGCAAATAATGCCTACAAGGTCAACGTATACACTACTACAGCGGTAGTAAAATAAAAAAAAGTTAAATAAAAAAAGAATGAATATTAAAAAAAAAAAAATTAAAGTTGGTGCTGCTGAACTACTAGGAGCAGCAGATTAGCACACCAGTCCCACTCCCCAACACTGCTAGACTAATAGCACTGGGCTCTTATAGTAGTAGTAGTAGTAGTAGTAGTAGTAGTAGTAGTAGTAAAACAACAAAAAAATAAATAAAAGCAGTCCTTACAAGGACTATTGCTATTGCAGCAGTCAGCAGATGAGATCAGAAGCAGGACAGCTGCCCACTGCAGCTACATACAGAGCACTGCAGTAGAAGGTAGATTACTAGCCAGCAAAGCTACCTAAGCTTAAATGTCCCTCAAACCCCTGCAGACTTCTGTCCCTCCAATAACAGAGCAGTATCAAAACGATTACTAGCCAGCAAACTTTCAACTGTCCCTGAAATCACTAACAGGCAGCAGCTCTCTCCCTACACTATCTCTTCAGCACACACAGGCAGAGTGAAAAAAAGCTGCAGGGCTTCGGTTTTTATAGGGAAGGGGAGTGGTCCAGGGGAGAGCTTCCTGATTGGCTGCCATGTACCTGCTGGTCTGGGGTGAGAGGGCAAAAAAAAGCGCCAACAATGGCGAACCCAAAATGGCGAACGTCGCGCGACGTTCGCGAACTTCCGGCGAGCGCGAACACCCGATGTTCGCTGCGAACAAGTTCGCCGGCGAACAGTTCGCGACATCTCTAGCGATGGCGGACGTTTCTGCTGCTTGGAAGAGGACACCGTCAACCATTCCAGGTCTGCCCGTGATGATCCCGAGGGTGAGCGATTATCTCTGTTGGGTGTGTCAGCTCCCTCTTCTAGTATTGCCAGACCAGCCTCTGAAGTATAAATCGTGTGGGCACGGCCCTTCCAGGCAAATTGTAGTGAGAACGGAAAGCCCCATTTATATTTCACCTTGTGCTGCAAAAGCAATGATGTTACAGGTTTCATTTGCCGCCTCTTCTGTAGGGTGATCGGGGCAATATCTGCAAATAGCTGCATATTATGGGGTAACGTGTCATCTGTCAGCTCCCTGGCCGCCTGTAGAGCCAAGTCTCTCATTTCCACATGGTGTAGTTTTAAGACGGTCTCTTGGGATATTCGGATTGCGCGGGCGACCTAAGGCCCTGTGTATACGCTCAATATGGAGGTGCTCGTCAGGAAGGTCAGGGAGTAGCTGTTGTAAAACCCCTGCCATCAGTTGTGTAATGTCTGTTATGGTTTCGGGGACCCCCTGACCCGCAAATTACCTCTCCTCGAGCGGTTCTCTAAGTCCTCCACCTTGTTTTCCAGCTGCGCAATCTGGTCCTGGTGGGCCGCAAGCTGTTTCTGGTCCTCCTGTAGGGCCATGGTGTGGTCATCAGATAACTGTTCCAATTTGTCAACGCGGTCGCCCAGATCAGTAATTTGACGGGCAAAGTCCGTGACTGCTGCTGCCAGTTCAGTTTTGAACAGATTTTGAACCGCCTGTAAAGCTGCCTCTCTAGCGAAAGTGTCGGCGCCTCAGTCTCTGTGTCTTGATCGGCACTCATTGACAAAGATGGCGGCCGCGCCGATTCTGTGGCGCGCTTATGGAACATCGGCGGCATGTTCAGCTGCGGTTTCTTTTTCGTGGCCGGAGGACCCATCACTAGGATCCGGTTGGTCTCTGGTTAGTCCGGTAGGTCCAAGCTGGATATTTGGAACTACGTTCCTCGCTAATGATAGCTATTTAGCGTGATGCAGGAGCGGAGCACTCACAAACACATCCTGTCTATGAAGCTGCGCGCATGCGCCCCTGGTTACTGATCTTTTAAGGAATTGGCCTAGAAATGCTGCACATTCTTTTTTTTTTAAACTCTAAAAAAACCACAGCCCTTTAGCAGAAATCCTTTCTGTGAATAGATTTGTATTATTATGTTAACTACATAAGTTTTTCTATCTTGCCCCTCCTTTATCTGTCTTACAGTCAGTCTAGCCTTGCCCTAGAGTAAGTGGAGTAAGTGGAACCCTACCAACCAGATAACAGCTTAAATATCAACCTGCAAACCTACAGACCAAACCGCAGAAATACTAACCTTAAAGGAACAGTTCAGTGTAAAAATAAAAACTGGGTAAATAGATAGGCTGTGCAAAATGAAACATGTTTTCAATATAGTTAGCGAAAAATGTAATGTATAAAGGCTGGAGTGACTGGATGTGTAACATAATAGCCAGAACACTGGCTTTTCAGCTCTCTTGCTTTCCACTGATTGGTTACCAGGCAGTAACCAATCAGTGACTTGAGGGAGGGGGGCACACGAGTCATAACTGTTGCTTTTGAATCTGAGCTGAATACTGAGGATCAATTGCAAACTCAATGAATAGTTATGTCCCATGTGGCCCCCTTATAGTCACTGACTAACTCAGAGTTAGAGAGCTGAAAAGCAGGAAGTAGTGTTCTGGCTATTATGTTACACATCCAGTCACTCCAGCCTTTGTACATTACATTTTTGGCTAACTAACTATATTAGAAACATTTTTTATTTTGCATAGCCGGTCTATTTACCCAGTTTTTATTTTTACACTTAACTGTTCCTTTAAAGAACAAATTTTAAATTGGCTTACTGTCTGCCTCATGCTAAAATGTAATCATCTCCATTAACATTTAGGCAATACATTACTTTTTCTTATGTTTTTCCCACACAGGCTGCAGTGGTTTTGCAACATTTTCTTGAAGGAAAGAAGCACATTGAGATGGCTGTCCTGAAGGCTGACGAGTCTCTGACAAAACGAGACATAGAAGCGCAAGGTGGGGAGAGGAAATGTATACGTATATAAAAAAAATATGAAATAAATCACCTTTTCATCACAATACAGATTTTTAATATCGGTATCCTCCTATTTTCCAACAAGGGGTACTTTATTTATTATAATACACAAGTTGTAGTGGGTCATGTGACAAAAATTACATAAATCACAACACATTACTCTGGAGAACCATTGTAATCAAACATGTGATCCTTTATTAAATTGCACTACATATTTTGGATCAAACAGATCCTTCCTCAGGTGCTAGTCTAACACACACAAATGAGCGCATTAAAACAATAAATTTAGCATATTGCATATTTTTGATGGAATTTTCTATCCCTTTATCAGAGGAAAGAATAAAAAAGGAAGCAGTGGAGAGGAAACTTCAGGAGGAGAAGGAGAATGCCGTGCAACTGATGCGAACGAAAGAGGAGCAGAATCGGAGACTGGAGCAACAGGCCGTAATGCTGAAGGAGAAAATGGAAGAAGAACGGGAGAAGTTCCTGAAGGAAAAGCAGTGGATGATTGAGGAGAAAATGAAGGTAATACTGATTAGTTGGGTGCATGAATTCCATGTGTAACGCTTTTCTGGGCTATCCTGCCAATTAGGAGTTAAGGGTGTCCAGCTAGGTAGTGAGCATGGGTTACACTGCGAATCTAAACCCAGGGCAGAGCCTTCGCTAAATGGAAGCTTCCCCTTTAAAATGTTGTAGAACTACAACTCAGGCATATTAGTGTAAAAATAGATAAATGGACGCAAGGAGGTTCTTAGATGGTAAAACAGGTGAACAGATTTATTATGACCACAGGTTTACTCACAGCATGTACAGGATACAGGAGATGGAATCACTTTGGACATAGTAAGGATCACAGCCAGACTTAGGATATTGCAGATAGGTGTACATCAATTCCCAGTTAACCGATGTTGCCAGTGAGGGGATCGGGATCGATCAGGTAGGGTATAGGGATGGAGCGAACTGTTCTGCGGCGAACTAGTTTGCGCGAACTTCGACCGTTCGCGTCCGCCGAACGTTTGGGGACGTTCGCCAATTTGGGTTCGCGCTCGATTAGGTCGAAGTAAACTCGTACGATCGAACGATTTAACAATTCGACCGAGGGAATAGTGTCTTCGATTCGAATGGTTCCGTCGTATCGAGCAGTCGAATACGATCGAAGTGATCGTTGCCCCACTTATATTCGAATCGTTCGATTCGAACGTTTATGCCCCACTTCCTTTCTGACATTTTTTTCATACAGGAAGCCCTCCAGTGGCCATTTTAGGTGCATTTTCGGCCTGATTGCGCACTTGCTATTTAGACTGCACAGGTGGAGGAGGTGTTTTAAAGCAATTGAAAAAAAAAGCCTGCAAATGGCTGGGAGGAGGATTGAGGAGGAGGAGGAGCAGGGGGAACGTCTCTCCAGCCCTGGTGAGGTGCCAACTGCGGCTGGATCCCACACTATGTGGGATCTTAGTCGTGGTAGATGGGGGAGAGAGGAGGGCTGGGGGGTCACCAACAGGGGTTCCTGGGTGGAGGAGGAGGTAGAAAGTCGGGGGTCCCGTAGTGGGGGTGAGAGTAGGGCAGGGGGGTCCCATAGTGGGGGTGAGAGTAGGGCAGGGGGGTCCCGTAGTGGGGGTGAGAGTAGGGCAGGGGGGTCCCATAGTGGGGGTGAGAGTAGGGCAGGGGGGTCCCGTAGTGGGGGTGAGAGTAGGGCAGGGGGGTCCCGTAGTGGGGGTGAGAGTAGGGCAGGGGGGTCCCGTAGTGGGGGTGAGAGTAGGGCAGGGGGGTCCCGTAGAGGGAGGGAGGAGCGTAGGGCAGGGAGGAGCGTAGGGCAGGGGGGTCCCGTAGAGGGAGGGAGGAGCATAGGGCAGGGGGGTCCCGTAGAGGGAGGGAGGAGCGTAGGGCAGGGGGGTCCCGTAGAGGGAGGGAGGAGCGTAGGGCAGGGGGGTCCCATAGAGGGAGGGAGGAGCGTAGGGCAGGGGGGTCCCGTAGAGGGAGGGAGGAGCGTAGGGCAGGGGGGTCCCATAGAGGGAGGGAGGAGCGTAGGGCAGGGGGGTCCCGTAGAGGGAGGGAGGAGCGTAGTGTAGGGAGGGTGTCCCCCAGCCCACACAGGGAGTCCCCCAGGGCACGCTGTGTGTCTCGCTCACCACCATCTGGGGCATGCAGCGTGTCACGCACCCCACCCAGGGCTGAGAGAGGCTTCCCCAGGAGGAGGCCACAGAGGCTGCCGAGCAGCTCGGAGGAGGAGATGGAGGCACCACCACCAACTGCCTCAGAGAGGAGAGAGGAGGAGGAGGAGGAAGGTGATGATGGAGGAGAGGAGGGCCCCACCAACAAAATGGCCCGAAGGTTTACCGGTGAAGAGAATGGAGCACTGGTGGACGAGGTGATAGCGCGATGGGATGTGCTGTTTGGGAGTCAGTCCCATCGCATCAATGCTGCCAGACGCCAACAACTCTGGCAGCAGGTGACGGACAGGGTGAACACTGTGGGCGCTTTACACAGGGATCGGACAACTGTGTATAAGCGCTACAGTGACCTGAAGCGTTGGCTAAGGGCAAAACTTGTTACCAGGAGAGCGAAAGCCCAGAAGACCGGCGGAGGGCGTGTCCCTCCACTCAGACTTCAACCCCATGAGCGCCGGCTTCTGGACATTTTGGCCAAAGAGGGCAGTGAAGAACTGGACACAGACTGGATACGTAAGTAGACTTTTATAGAAACAAATATCTGACTCCTTTTGTTCCACATTCCCATTATTTACATAAATGTCTAATGTTCCCTTTAGCATATCACTTTGTTGGTAAAATATTGCTTCTGTTTTGCATTAGAGGAGTTTTTGTGCTTTTCTTTACAGCTTTGCTGTTTGTTTATTATTACTAGTTATTAAGTGCAGCTGTAACTGACAAAATGGGGAGCCATTTATTTATTAACCATTTCTCCACTATAGCACAAATGTTTAGAAACTGCTTTAAAGGGTGGTTCACCTTTAAGTTAACTTTGAAGTATGTTATAGAATGGCCAAGTGTAAGCAACTGTTCACTTGTCCTTCATTATTTTTTTAAATTACTCTTTTCAGCTTTAAAATGTGGGTCTAGAAAGAAAGGCTCTACACATTGATTTTTTATTACTCATCTAACTTATCAGAACATCCCCAATTCTATTCCAGTCTCTTATTCAGATAAATGCATGGTTGCTATGCTAATTTGGACCCTAGCAACCAGATTGCTGACATTGCAAAGTGTAGATCTGCTGAATAAAAAGCTAAATAACTCAAAAAACACAAGTATTGTCATCTATATAATTCTCTTCTGCTTGTATGATTGCAAATGTATTTAAGTTTTAACCATTCCATCCATAATAGCTGTGCCATTATAGATTCACGTTTAACCATTTCATCTCCCTAGTTGTGCCATTATACAGTAGATTTATGTTTAACCATTTCATCTTCCTTCCTGTGCTATTTCATTGGAGTTAGTATTTCGAATGAGCAATGAAATAGATTTGTAGCATGTGAGAGGTCTGTACACCAGGCTACTAGCCAAGTACACTTGCAATTCTATATTTTTTTGTCTCTTAATACCTTTTTTCTTTCTTTACTCAAAATTGCAGGACCACCGCAAACATCACGCCCGGACAGTGACCAGGACCAGGGTGATGCTGCTCAGCAACCCCAGGAAGAGGGTGAGACTGATGACTCTGATAGAGCCCCGGAAGCTCAAGGTACAGACATGTTTAATGTTTGTGACAAATGTAATTGCTCCCTGAACTTGTTTAGAGCATTACTAATGTCCTATTTCACATTACAGAACACCGAGCTGAACGCCGCGCCCAGTCGCCAGCCGTGATTCCTGTGGTGCCCCCCAGACGTAAGATCAATGTTTATAACTAATAAACTCTTCCTTTATTTGTCAGTGTGTCACCAAAGATGCAAGTAATGGTTAAGCTGAGGAGAGGTGGTTAGGAGAACAAAATAGGATCAGACAGGGCCACCATCGGGGGGGGCAGTTGTCATGGGCCCGCACGTGTCTATGGGGGGGCCCGGCCATGCTTCACTTATTTGATTATCCGGGCCCCCCTGTCTTCAGCGTACTGCCAGCTCTCTGTGCACGGAAGCTTTTCGCCTATTAAGATTTCCTGTATCCTCATTGGTCCTTTAAGAATAAGGCCCAGTAAATCTGCATTGGGATTGGATCCCCTTAACGGGACTTATTCTTAAAGGACCACAAGGATACAGGAAATCTTAATAGTAGAAAAGCTTCTGTGCACAGAGAGCTGGCAGGCAGTACGCTGAAGACAGGGGGGCCCGGATAATCAAATAAGTGAAGCATGGCCGGGCCCCCCTTAGACACAAAACCCTCACAAGCAATTTTTCATAAAATTTGGGGGTATCTGAACAATTTTTTTTACTTGCAGGGGGGGCCCTTATCACCAATGGCTTTTTCTAACTTGTGTGTGGGGGGGTTACCATTTTTAGCACTGTTGTCTGTGTTGTTTTTAAACTGTAGTGTGGAGTTGGCGGGATCTGGGGTGGGGCCTAGGCTGGGTGGGCAGGCCCAGAAAATTAGTGTGGATGGGGCCCTGAAAATTTTGTTGTACGGGGCCCTGTGATTTCTAATGGCGGCCCTGGGATCAGACAGCAAAAGCAGAGTTTATATGGGAACCAGTAATAATATCTCCTTAGTGGCTGTTACAATGGAGGGTATGTTTAGTATTCTGAGCTGGGAAGAACTGAGCATGCTCATGAGCCAACAGCCAAAGCAAATTCCTGAGGCGGGGAAGAGTGAGTTAGAAGAGGAGAAGGCATTTAAATGATTAAGGGGATACTGCAGCCTTTACTGTTAACCTTTTAAAAACCAGTAGCACGTGTCTGAAGCTTTAAAAGAGGCCGTTCACTGATTACATTTTTGTTGGGAGCGTTTACATGTCCTTTAAAACAATTTTTTTTGTCTAAGAAAAAACATGTTTTCCAAGCTACAGACTGGTATGAGATTTCCACTGTAATGTTGTGTTTATGCCACCCCCCAGACTAAAACACCACCCCCAATCTAACTTGGAACCTTTTGTAACCTTTTGTTTGTTGTGGGTTATGCACATGTCCAATATATATATTTATATTTGATTTTTCTTGTAGATCGTGCTGCTGCCACAGCAATTGGGGGACCACCACAAGAGGAAGGACGGCGACTGGCTGATCAACCTACGGCACAACCGGGGCTCGTCAACGTGATGCTGGCCATGCTACGCCAGCAGCGCTACCAGGATCTCAGGATGAGGCGGTGGATGGCCCATATCTATGCAGAGATGCGGGAGACCCGGATGGCCATCCATCGAGGATTCCAGGACCTGGTGGCAGCCCAGTCTCACCGACCAAGGGGCCCTGCTGAGGGTGAAGTCCCTGGTCCACCTGCTGCTCCCCCTCCACCCCCTGAAGCTCCTCAACATCGGAGGGAAAGGGGGCATGGAAGGGGACACAGTCCTGTCCGAGGGGACAAACGTCCCTAGATCCAGTCTGTGTCATTTACCATCTAACACTGACCTCTTTGCCTATTTTCTCCTGGTAACAAACTTTGCCCTATTGACGCTTCAGGTATCACTCTGTCCATTACCCAGCAATGGGACTGACTCCCAAACAACACATCCCATTGTTTACACTGTGCTCCATTCTCTTCACTGGGGGGTGCCATTTTAACATCTATTGGCACCCTTTCCAATAACATCTGGAAAAGCACTTCAAAACATCTAAGTGCATTTGCTCTAACATATGTATATACGTATGGTGTTATGAGCACCAAGGTGTGCCATATCTTACATCCAATGGCGCCCTTTCCAATAACATCTGGAAAAGCACTTACAAACATCAAAAAGTGCATTTGCTCTAACATATTTCTATGGTGATGCTGCAGTGTTGCCAAACACATTCACTTGGCCCAAAAAATGTTACATATAAGGATCAATGCATTCCAATCATTGCAAACACATGACTACACTTTTTATTGTGTATTTATCACCAGTGCAGTGTTGCTTCAAATGTTCCATATGCTAATCAAGCGCTGTTTGTATGTGTTTCTCATGTTAGGAGCATTCATGTAACAATGGCCTATGTTCTGCAACAAAGTGAAAACAGTGTGCCTTGTGCTTTCCACTATGAAGTATTGTTGTCTACCTATGGCCTACTTTGGCTACCCAGCACTCATAATATGTGCTATTGCTGACTACCTCCTCCTCCTCCTCCATCACCTCCTCCACCTGTGGTACTTAAATAGCAAGTCCCAGGTATATGATATGCCTTAAAGGCACAAAGCGTTGGTTGTTACTTTGCACTAGAAAGTATTGTTGTCTACCGATGGCCTACTTTGGCTACCCAGCACTCATAATATGTGCTATTGCTGACTACCTCCTCCTCCTCCTCCATCACCTCCTCCACCTGTGGTACTTAAATAGCAAGTCCCAGGTATATGATATGCCTTAAAGGCACAAAGTGCTGGTTGTTACTTTGCACTAGAAAGTATTGTTGTCTACCGATGGCCTACTTTGGCTACCCAGCACTCATAATATGTGCTATTGCTGACTACCTCCTCCTCCTCCTCCATCACCTCCTCCACCTGTGGTACTTAAATAGCAAGTCCCAGGTATATGATATGCCTTAAAGGCACAAAGCGTTGGTTGTTACTTTGCACTAGAAAGTATTGTTGTCTACCGATGGCCTACTTTGGCTACCCAGCACTCATAATATGTGCTATTGCTGACTACCTCCTCCTCCATCACCTCCTCCACCTGTGGTACTTAAATAGCAAGTCCCAGGTATATGATATGCCTTAAAGGCACAAAGCGTTGGTTGTTACTTTGCACTAGAAAGTATTGTTGTCTACCGATGGCCTACTTTGGCTACCCAGCACTCATAATATGTGCTATTGCTGACTACCTCCTCCTCCTCCTCCATCACCTCCTCCACCTGTGGTACTTAAATAGCAAGTCCCAGGTATATGATATGCCTTAAAGGCACAAAGCGTTGGTTGTTACTTTGCACTAGAAAGTATTGTTGTCTACCGATGGCCTACTTTGGCTACCCAGCACTCATAATATGTGCTATTGCTGACTACCTCCTCCTCCTCCTCCATCACCTCCTCCACCTGTGGTACTTAAATAGCAAGTCCCAGGTATATGGTATGCCTTAAAGGCACAAAGCGTTGGTTGTTACTTTGCACTAGAAAGTATTGTTGTCTACCGATGGCCTACTTTGGCTACCCAGCACTCATAATATGTGCTATTGCTGACTACCTCCTCCTCCTCCTCCATCACCTCCTCCACCTGTGGTACTTAAATAGCAAGTCCCAGGTATATGATATGCCTTAAAGGCACAAAGCGTTGGTTGTTACTTTGCACTAGAAAGTATTGTTGTCTACCGATGGCCTACTTTGGCTACCCAGCACTCATAATATGTGCTATTGCTGACTACCTCCTCCTCCATCACCTCCTCCACCTGTGGTACTTAAATAGCAAGTCCCAGGTATATGATATGCCTTAAAGGCACAAAGCGTTGGTTGTTACTTTGCACTAGAAAGTATTGTTGTCTACCGATGGCCTACTTTGGCTACCCAGCACTCATAATATGTGCTATTGCTGACTACCTCCTCCTCCTCCTCCTCCTCCATCACCTCCTCCACCTGTGGTACTTAAATAGCAAGTCCCAGGTATATGGTATGCCTTAAAGGCACAAAGCGTTGGTTGTTACTTTGCACTAGAAAGTATTGTTGTCTACCGATGGCCTACTTTGGCTACCCAGCACTCATAATATGTGCTATTGCTGACTACCTCCTCCTCCATCACCTCCTCCACCTGTGGTACTTAAATAGCAAGTCCCAGGTATATGGTATGCCTTAAAGGCACAAAGCGTTGGTTGTTACATTGAACAACTACAGTATTCCAACACATTACCTGGCCAGCACTAACCTCATATGTGCTGATACTTTCAAACAGCCCATTTTGTCATATTGACAAGTGTCATTTATAAATCATATTGATTGTTATATTCTGGTTTTGTACGCAGGGCTCCTTAATGCCAAACTTATTTTGTCTTATTTAATTTATGTAAACTTGCCCAGCATGGACACAGGGGCGCAGTATGAATCTCATGCAAGAAATTCTTGCCTGTAACCCTATAAACCTTTTGTAAAGCTCTGGCCTTTAGTGCTCAATGGGGGCTGTTATATATTGAAATGTATGTTGAGACCACAATTCCTTCTGTATGTTACAGATAGGCTACTTTTTTAATTGTTATTAAGAATGCTTATGTGGTGTTCAACAAACCAACAAAGTTTTGTCACAAATCCATATTGTCATTTTATTCTCATAAAAATGTTTGAGATTTTGTCAGTAAACCCACAAAACCAAAAGCTGTGTCTTTCTTTTTTCACTTTTGCTAAGGTGGTTTCAAAAAATGCAATACACATGGATGTCATTTGAAACATAGAGCAGGTACATCATTTTCAGGGTATATACCTAACAACCCTTTTTTGCAGAGTTAACACAGAGTTCTAAGTTGGACAACAGAAGAAGGGGTTAAATAGGACCAAAAGCCTCATGAACTGACATAAAAGCCCCATGACAAGACCAACATATTAAAGCCAACCAACAGACTTAGGTATTTGTGCATTTCAGTCATTATTGAGTTAATATCAATGAAGGATAAGCCTCACACACTCTGTGGTTGGTTAGCTTTCCATTTGCCAATATTCCCCACAGTTGACAGTTGAAGATCGTCATTAATATGTGGTGCAAGGCCAGGCTGCACTGCAACATGACAAACATAATGGTGAGGTGCAACACCTTCCAGGGCCAATAAAGCACAGCACCCCAGTGAGTGAGAGGTAAGTGCAATTAGTAGGAGACGTGCCTTTCCTTCCTTATTAGTTAACTGATTAACACACATCCAACCTCAAAGTCAATCAGGTGCCATTAATTACAATCCCTGCTAAAATCACTTAATTGAAGAAAACTACAAGTCCCAAGATGCACAATGCATGTATTGTTACAAGATTGTAGCTAGTCTATGCCAAATACATGCACATTCCTTTAAATGAATCTGTCAAATGGCTTTATAGAAAATATAACGGATAACTTACCCACAGGCCAGCCCTCGGGCTAGGCAATTTGGAAATTGTCCAAATAGGAAAAATGTTGTGTTAGATGGCAAAAAAAAACATGTTTCTGGTGTCAGTATGTCTCTAATGTAATTCAACAAACCTCTAGTGCAGCTAAAACTAAAGCTTAGAATAGTTCGAATCCTTCAATTCGATTACTTCGACAACTAAAGATCAAACGTTTTCCATTCGATCGAATGATGTTGTAATCGATCGAATGATTTTTATTTGATCGATTGCTTAAACCGTTCGATTAGAAGAATTTTACCGTTCGATCGAATGAAATTCATTCTATCGAATGATCGATCATTCGAATCGCACTAAAATCGGTCTATCGAATGGCAAAAATCGTTCGAATCGTTCGATTCGAACGATTTTAGCGGGTGTTCGATGTTCGCGAACTGTACGCGAACGTTCGCATTTTTTTCGGGTGTTCGCGAACGGCGTTCGCGAACACGCCGGCGGCAGTTCGCTACATCCCTAGTAGGGTACAGGTAGTCCTTTGCTAACCTAGATGCCTATCAACTAAGTTCCCTGCTCTAAAGGCAAACAGGCCTTGTGGGAAAGCTACTTCCTCCTACAATCCTTGTTGGAGCGACAACTGCTCTTTCTGCTACACCTCTCTGTCTTACTCTCCTAGAGAGTCTATAACAAGATCTTACTATGTTAGCTGTTCCTCGTTCACGGGGTTTACCTGGTCCCCGACTTAAGCACCAGAGGTGTCAGGTCCCTTTGGGGTAAAGGTCTTACTGGGGCTTATGGTGATCCCATGCTCAATGGGGATTCACCTAGCAGCAGCACCAGGAGCCAAAGAGGAAGAGGCCACTCCCTGCACAACACTCTTTGTCCAATAGGTGAGGGTGTTACACTTAACCAGTTAGAAGGGCTTGGCCCAATAACAAGGGAAAAGAGAACTACATAGAAAAGGTATGGAATTAACTCTATAGGGATATGATATCCTATAGGTCCCTACACATGCAATCCTGAAATTAACTTCAGCCTTCACTTGCCAGTAATTCCAGGTTGCCCTTAGTGGGTTGCAATGTGCCATTCACACACAAATGCTCTTGTAAAAATTATACCCAAAATTGTTCCCACAAGCTCTACGATACAAAGACACACGTATTAAAGGGGTTGTTCACCTACCGTATATACTCGTGTATAAGCCGACCCGTGTATAAGCCGAGGTACCTAATTTTACCTACAAAAACTGGGAAAACGTATTGACTCGCGTATAAGCCTAGACACAACTACAGCCCTGTCTCCCAGCAGCACACATTCTGCCAAAGCGACCCCCCAGCGATCAACCGGACTTCTTTGCAAAGCTGATGGTGACAGAGAATTGCCAAACGGATTACTGTGTGCATTGTCCCACTACCATGTGCAGAGGGTGCTGTTTGATATTGCCATCACTGTTAATCTTTTGTATAACCAACAGAGGGCGCTGTGTGATATTGCAGTCACTGTTATTCTTTCATACAACCAACAGATGGCGCTGTGTGATATTGCAGTCACTGTTAATCTTTCATATAACCAACAGAGGGCGCTGTGTGATATTGCAGTCCCGGTTATTCTTTTATACAACCAACAGATGGCACTGTGTGATATTGCAGTCCCTGTTATTCTTTCATACAACCAACAGATGGTGCTGTGTGATATTGCAGTCCCTGTTATTCTTTTATACAACCAACAGATGGTGCTGTGTGATATTGCAGTCTCTGTTATTCTTTCATACAACCAACAGATGGCACTGTGTGATATTGCAGTCCCTGTTATTCTTTCATACAACCAACAGATGGCGCTGTGTGATATTGCAGTCCCTGTTATTCTTTCATACAACCAACAGATGGTGCTGTGTGATATTGCAGTCCCTGTTATTCTTTCATACAACCAACAGATGGCGCTGTGTGATATTGCAGTCTGTTATTCTTTCATACAACCAACAGATGGCGCTGTGTGATATTGCAGTCACTGTTAATCTTTCATATAACCAAGAGAAGGCGCACTGTTATTCTTTCATATAACCAACAGAGGGCATTGTGGGATATTGCAGTCTCTCCCCAAGTGAACTGTTGGTATAGGAATGATTAAAAGTGACTGCAATCTCAGCTACTCGGGTCGGGTACCGCTGACCCGCGTATAAGCCGAGGTAGACTTTTTCAACACATTTTGGATGCTGAAAAACTCGGCTTATACGTGGGTATATACAGTACGTTTTATTATGGGGTTGAGAGTGATATTCTGAGACAATTTGCCATTGGTTTTCATTTTTTATTATTTAGATTTATTCAGCAGCTCTCCAGTATGCAATTTCAGCAATCTGGTTGCTAGGTTCCAAATTCCCCTAGCAACCATGCATTGATTTGAATAAGAGACTGGAATATGAATAGGAGAGGCCTGAATAGAAAGATGCGTAATAAAACATAGCAATGACAATACCTTTGTAGCATAAAGAACATTTGTTTTTTTTTAGCTGGGGTCAGTGACCACCATTTGAAATATGGAAAGACAAAATAAAAAATGAAGGCCAAATGAAAAGTCACTTAGAATTAGCCATTCTATAACATACAAGTTTACTTAAAGGAGAACTAAAGCCTAACTAAATAAGTAGGTTAGAAATTATATTTTGGGTTTCTGTACCAGCCCAAGGCAACCACAGCCCTTTAGCAGTAAAGATCTGTGTCTCCAAAGATGCCCCAGTAGCTCCCCATCTTCTTTTCTGCTGATTCACTGAACATGCTCTGTGCTGCTGTCACTTACTGAGCTTAGGGACCCACTCACAATATACAGTATACATAAAATAGAAATGTCACAATATAAGGCTGATTAGTAATTAATACAGATAATTACTACATGGCAGCACAGAAACCAGTGCAATTAGCTTCAGAATTTAATAATCAGCAAACCTGTAGCATCAGCTTATATTACAGCCAGGGAAGCTCATTTTCTGCTGGATAATTAGTGACGAGCCCTAAGCTTAGCTTCTCAACAGCCAATCAGAGCCCACTGAGCATGTGAGTGTCACAGACACTTTCCAAGATGGTGACCCCCTGTGACAAGTTTGAAGTCCTGGAGCATTGCTGCTATTGACAAGCTGAAACTTTAGCCTCGTGCAATAAGTTCACTATATAAAATGTCATTTTTAGCCCTATTCATTTTTATGGTTTAGTTCTCCTTTAAAGGTGGACCATCCCTTTAAATATGAATTTTCATAGTGCTTAATTATTTTTCACTCTCATATAGCCACGTCATATATTTGCTTGGGATTAATGGGTTAAATCTGTCCTTACTATAGCCCTTAGCAACTGTGTTCATGTTCTTGATAAACCTGGTCTGATAATACAAACTTGAATATCCAGTTAGGGCTAATGTGCAGTTGTTAAACACAATTTAATCCTTTTAGCAAAGGATATGTAGAAGAGACAGGGCTGACCGGCACTCAGACGGATTCACAGGACCAGAGAAAATGGTTTAAAAAAATATTTTTATTTGTACAAAGTTTAAAAAATGAATATTTGCATCTCCATTCGCCCTACGCGTTTCGCACCCACTCTTAGTCATGAGCTTAATCCTTTTCCCCAGGCATATGCCATGTTTTGGCTCCAGAAGTCCTCCCAAACATACATCTTGTCTGTGTGCCCTATCAAACCTTCAGGTATGGGATCCATTATCCAGAAACCTGTTTTCCGGAAAGTTCCAAATTATGGAAAGGCCGTCTCCCAATAGACTCCATTTTAATCAAATAATCTATCTATAAAAATGATTTCCTTTTTCTCTATAATAATAATAATAATAATAATAATAAAACAGTCGCTTGTACTTGATCCCCAACTAAGATATAATTAATCCTTATTGGAGGCAAAACCAGCCTATTGGGTTTATTTAATATTTACATGATTTTCTAGTAGATTTAAGGTAAGATCCAAATTATGGAAAGATCCATTATCCAGAAACCCCCAGGTCCCAAGCATTCTGAATAACAGATCCCATACCAGACAGCAGGTGCAAAAACGGCATTGAGTATCTGTTCTCTGCTAAGTCTCCTGTTTCCCCGTGTGTTTAGGAAAGAGAGAAGTTGGCCCAGGAAGGCTTCCATAACAAGGCCAGGATGCTGGATGAACAGGTGAAAGACCTACAGCATCAGAATGAAGAGATCTCTAGTGACAACTGGATCAAGGATGGAGTTGGGGTTCTCTTAGATGTGGCAACAGTGGTTCTACCAGGGGTCTTTGGCAAAGTGGCAAACTTTTTTAGACGACTATTCTGAAGCCTCGTTGTTTGATAAACTTACTATTGGGGGCAGATTTATCAAAGTTCGAACTTTCGAGTTTGTGAGTTTTTTTTTTTTTATCCTAACAAATCCGAATATCTTCACAACTCGAATGGGAGGTCTAAAACTCGAACGAATATTACCGACCCCAAAACTCTAATTGAATTCGATTAAACTCAAATAGAGTTTTTTTTTCTCCAAATTTGTCAAATTTGAGTTGTTCCCAGATAAATCTGGAAATTTGAATTGGAGTTTGGATTATTCCCAACTCGAATATTGCGAGTTTTGACTAAAAATCGAAAATTGGAATTCTAGTTTACAATTTGACCCTCAATAAATCTGCCCCTTAATGCTAAAAGGAGAAGGTTAATTTAGAAACACATATCCACAGATTTATTGGTAACATTTATTCTGTCATAGCCACGCCCACTTGTATTCATTCAGTATATACGGACACAAGCTCTGCTTATAATGCAACAGTGCAATGTATCACTGGAACCTCTACTAACATGAATGCTACCTCCTAATGCTTCTCCGATACCTCAAATGCATGAAATGTACTTAAAATAAACCCCTCCAAACTAAATGAATAAAAAAAAAATATGAAAATAAAATTGTTCAAAGTGTCCTTATTAGCACAATAAAAATGACATTTCTATTTATGATATTTTCAGTTTTACACGGCTAGGGGCACATTTATCAAGGGTCGAATATATAGAGGTTTAATGAACCCTCTAATTTAAATCCTACGGATATCTAATTCGAAGGATTTAGCGCAATCCTTCGAATCCTTCAATCGATGGATCAAAGTAAAAATCGTTCGAATGATGAAATCCTTCGAATCGATTTTAAGGAATTTTTCTTTGATCAAAAAAAGGTTAAAAAAGTGCTGGGGAAGGTCCCCATAGGCTAACATTGTACCTCGGTAGGTTTAAACTGCCGAAGAAGGAAGTCTAAGTACTTTTAAAGAGACAGTACTTCGACTAATAGTCAAACGATTTTTAGTTTGATTCGAAGTCAAAGGTCGTAGTAGCCTATTCGATGGTCAAAGTACCCAAAAAATACTTCAAAACTCTGTTTTTTTCATTCGAATCCTTCACTCAAGCTTAGTAAGTGTGCCCCCTAATGGCATATATTTTTCCACAGCAGATCTGAGGGTCTGCCCACCATGAGGTTAAAAAACCAGTGCATTCTGCTAAAAACGTTAAGCTGGGCATACATTACCCATATATAACGGACACACATCTAGCGCTACTGTCTATTAGTTGAGGAAATGAAAGCAGAGCAGGCAGTAACACTTCCAACACTTAGGGGGTTATTTATCGAAGTCCGAATTTATCTCAATATTTTCTGAAAAAAACTCAGACTAAATAGAGGGTCATTTATTAAAGTCTGAATGCCAACAAAAGTTTTTTTTTTACTAAAAAATTTGAATTTTTATTGGGGAAAAAATAGAATTTTTTAGAATTTATTTAACCCCCGAGGGTGTTAAAAGTCCAAATAAAAAAGTACTCCAACTCAGACCTGCCGAGGTGGTTGTATGTAAGTCAATGGGAGAAGTCCTGAAGATATCCTGATCTGTGCTGGGTTTAGTGCAATAATCTGAAGATTTTGTGGTTTTCGGGCATAAAAAGAACAAAAAAGTTTTCAAGCGTCAAATATGAAAAAAATCTTACAATTAAATTTTTTCACGAGTTTTTTCTCCACACATGAAATTTGGTGCGAGTAGTTTTCAGAAAATGAGATATTTTTAGATTGATAAATAACCCCCAAGTTTTTTTCCCTACTTTAATCTCTTTTTCTGACAATCTATATTCTGCAGTCATGAGTGAATTTGCCCCATTTCACTTTGCCAAATAATTCGCAAAACTGCTGAAAAATTCATAAAATGCTTTAAAGTCCATGGGCATTTTTTTTCTTACTCCAAATGCATTTTATCTCAAGTTTTTTTCTCTGCAAAAATTCTTTGTGGCAAATGTGTCACCGTTTCGCAAAAGAATTCCGCTGATGGCAAAATATTTTGGCCAAGGGTTGCCCAAAAACTAGCTGTAATGCCCAGAGAATAATGCAATGAATTCTCTGGGCAATCTCATTGCTGTGCAAAGCAGTGAAAGTGGCTACTGGGGAAATTTAGTCTACACTGGAGGTTTGGAACCAGTTATGCTGACCACTTGCTCTTCAATTCTGCCACAAATTCATACGTGGTGAAAAAAATTCACTCATCACTGGCTGCAACCCGTTCCCGTTCCTATAGAGCAAATATAAACAAAGCAAGCAGAGAACCTTTCAGCAGAATACGTGTATTTAAACATGGAGGAATCTACAATGAGGGGGGAGATATGTAGAAAGGGACAATAAGGTATTGTAACCTACACATTGAAACAGAAAAGTCTGGTTGGATCTGTAGTTAGGCCTGTGCTAATAAGAGTCTGTGCCTCAGGCTCCGTTATTTAGTTGTTCTTTCTGAGTGGCAGAATAGGAATGCAATGCACACTCAACAACAACAAAAAAACAAAACAAAGGGGTAGTTCACCTTCCAACACTTTTCCCAGTTCAGTTGGTTTCAGATTGTTCACCAGAAAAGGGAAAATTGTATCATACTTACCGTAATTTTCCTTTCCTGGACATACTCCATATCAAATTTCACCGGGACATAGCAAGCTTAACTAGGCTCTAATAGACTCCTGGATAATATTCCAGTACTTACTGTTGTGAAGTACAACACTCGACATACTATCAGCTCCAGGTGCAGAACCTAGTAATGTACAGGAGACATCTTATAGGATTAGCTGATCTCAACTCCAATCCTAGAGGAAGAGAGCAATGAACAATTATACTTAGTTGAAGAAAATCCTGTTAGGACCCAGTCCTAAAGGGAAACTCACATTGAGACTGACCATCTCATATCCCTATGGTGAATTATACGAAGAGGAAGAAAATCCTGCTAGGACCCAGTCCTAAAAGGGAACTCACCCTGAGACAGACCATCTCATATCACTAGCCAGAGGTGGATAGTGTCAACCAATTATAGGACCAACATACAGAACTATTTATTTAGAGGCATACGAAGAACAGATTGAAATGCATCACAATTGGAATATACTGGTTATCCTAAGCAGGTATCCAAGTCTCTAAACATAGAACAGAGAACTAGCAGTTCTGTGCAAGAATACCATATAAACCAAACTGTTAACTGTGAACAGAACCATATCTGATAAAGATATCAGATGGGTAACAATATGATAGAAGACCCCAAAGGCTACATAAATATTACCTCATAGGAGAATACTGTAGGCAGAGAACCTGATCATCCCGGTCAGACCTTCAAGAGGCCTATACGTGCTTATGCTAGCCTCTTGACCAGTACACTGTACAGCCACACAGCTTGCCAGGGCCCCCTAAAAGGTTATCATCATGCCGACAGGTAATCTTACCCTAATACAAAACTCCTGTTGGTAACCTTTTTCCAGGAAGCTCCATCATACAGGCATCACAATATCTAGACAAACATTACCACCTGTTCTTTAGGTAAGCACTAAGAACAGTCTAAGTGCCCCTGCACCTACATGGATGACTTGAGAACAGGGAGGCACATTCCCAGCCAACACAGGCGCTCGGCAGGAACAAAAGAATCCGTCCCCAACTAGGACACATGCTCTACCCAAGCAATGCATTAGTCCCTTATCCTGATGGAAGCCACAAAAAACAAATGTTCCAAGCTTCCCAGCTTCCCAGGACCAATTGGTCAGGGCAGACATTGGAAGTGCAAAGGGTCAAAAGCAACGTTTCTTACAAAATCCAAAATTTGGCACATTCCCGTGTTTACACTGTGTTCAATGTAATTCTGTTATAAAGGGCAACTCATTCTTCCATCCTCACTCAGGTAAAAAATACCCAATAAGGAGCTACTACACCTGTGAGTCAACATATGTGATTTATTTGTTAAAGTGCCCATGTGGTCTGCTTTATATAGGCGAAACCACACAAAAAATCCGCGACCGTATTTGTAAGCATAAATCGACTATCCGTAGAGAAATTACGGCACTGCCAGTCCCGGCACACTTTCATGCAGCTAGGCACTCGGTAAGCCAACTTAAATTTCAGATCATTGACTCTGTGGACGAACCAAGAAGGGGTGGAGACAGACTTATGATGCTCAAAAAGCTTGAAATGCAATGGATCCACAAGTTGGATACTATATGGCCCAGGGGTCTCAATAGGGAATACACACCTGCTATGTTTATGTTTCGGTAGGTGACTAAGTCCTTTACATACAGTCTGATATGGTGTGGAATTAAGAATCATGTAAAGACATATGTATACTAATTTTTGTCTCTCTTTTTCTTTTAAGGTTACTAGTATTACACACACTGAGTGCTGACATCATTACCTACATACTAACATGTGTCTCAGGAAGGTGCTGAGTACAGTATGTGGAATGGGTCTCTCTGGCGTCTCAGGTAAATACTATTTATAACCTTTACATTACAAGATTTTCTCAGAATTTTTCAAAAGAATTTTTCAAAATAATTTTTTTCCCAAAAATTTTTTTCAATTTTTTTTTTTTTTTCAAATTTTTCTCATATGCTCTACATCAATTTTTTTAAAAATGTTTTTAATATGTATTAACAGGTGGGTGATTCACTAAGGTTACCATTCACTTTATTTTTGATCACAATGAACTTTGGACTTTGAAACTCCATGGACTGGGATCGCACTTTAAATGTCTTAATATGATCACCTGTGTAGTGATGTCACTGATTGGGAAGGAAAGGAGGGGGAGGAGACACTATCCACACCCCCTCCTCACATGTTAAAAGGCTGATTACATGATTGTAACACCAGGCTTGACAAAGGGCCCGAGTGGTCCGAAACGTTGCCCTTGTCTGTATGTATTTGGGTGAATAAATTTAACACTTTTTTCAGCATTCAGTGTGCCACTGGAATTTCTTCTATGTTCCAAGCTTCCCAGCTAGAGACACCCTGAATATACTGTACTTTGGGGCAAGTGGTAGACTGTTACTCAAGCAATAGCCTGGACTAATCAATTAGGCAGGAGTTAAATACCCAACTCCACATACTATGATTACAGATCATATCCTAAAAGCAACTTCATGTCCACCACTGTGGATGTGACTCGTCAGGGACACCTCCTCTCCAGAGGGGAAAAATGCATAGAATGGCAAATGTTGCAAAACATGTTACCCATTCCTTTAATATAACCATTATGCAGCTCCAAGATGGTAATCTTAACCACACATCCAATATAATTGTAAGGGTTAACATCCCTGAACACCACAAACAACAATAACTTAGTGAGGGTAATACAAGGGAATGTATATGTGCCCCATTTGTTTGTTGCTACCAGGCACCTTGCTCCTGCCAACAACAACAACAACAACAACAACAACAACAACAACAGTAGTACAGAATAGCTTCAAGAACAAGCCCCTCAGCTGTACAGCTATTCTTAAGGCAGAGGAGATGCAACCTAATTAAGATGTTTTTTACAAGCCTTTTAATAGATTGCTTGTAATACAGAAGATGCCAATGAGACCAGCTACCAGCCTTTAGGCAAAACCAACAAGCATTACTGTACCTTACCAAGTACTGTGGTAGAACCTAGCCATGCATAATTAGTGGATAGGAGCACCCACTTCAACCCTATCATGGCGCCAACCTCTGAACTCCCTTAATAACCTGCATTCTGACTGGTCTATCCCATAGATCAAACTCAGAGAGCCCTGTGGGTCAAATGCTGTTTACCAAGTGTGTAAACCACCAAGTAGTGACTCTCTGCAGTGCAGAGAATACCATATTCAGATTAGCACACTGCTAAACTCTAGAATCCCTGCAAAACAGTTAGGCAGTCTATTAAACATTAATTATACCAGAGTCCAATCATTACTGCAGGCCCAGTGATACTACAGTTCAACTGCAACCTATCACCCTATCCATAGGTTAAGCTGCAGTTATAGGCATGATATATCCATCTTGTATATAACAAGGCACAAGAAACATGCAGTTGGGTTACAGCTAAACACATCCATACTGTATGGCCTTAGAAAAATTGCAAGGGCCTACAACCCCTGAACTGGTACCAGCCTATAGCGCATACCAACAACAGGACACCTTTAACAGTTCATGCTGCAGATTTAGGCATGCGAATACCACAGATTTAAAACACAGTATGTTATTAAAACATATACATAGCCTGAATATTAACACAATGTAATACATTCAGAAAGGCAGAGTACCAATCGTGAATTCTGCCTGCAACAAGAATTAGAGTTATAGCACACAACCCCTAAGGTCTAGAACCCAAAGAGCATGTCAAAGAACAAGAACAGCATTATGCAAGAGCATAACATTACACACCTTATGAGTATTCCAATACAGGCTGCTGAAATACCTATTGCATATGGTTTCCTAAAACAACAGCCATATAACCCACCTTGGGCTCCTGACCTCCTCTCCCGTATATTGGAGAAAAGACCCTCAGAGGAGGAGTACTTAGAATAAAACAACAGAGCATACTACCTAGCCTGTGAAGCTATATGCCAGAAGCCAAGGTTTCACCACACCTCTAGCTGGTCACATGATTACATTCAGCAGAGGTTGCTCAGGTATGCCCCAATAAGCCAGAGTGTTAACTACTACAATCTAAGTGGCATAATGACATATACAGTCAATTTGCCACTAACTAGGCCTATAACCCATTTTAAGCATGAAGCACATTTGATAGCAAGAAGGATTCAGGTCATACCCAGTGTAGCAGCAGCAGCCATAACAAGGAGCAATTCTTTGGAAGCTCAGGTACTGAGTAGTTAATCACATGTCTACATTCAGGTGAGACTACTCAGATATGCATCCAATTAGCCAGTTCCCAGATTATCACCTGACTCTGCACTACTATAACATAATGCAGAGTCAGGTAGTGTAGCTGATCACATGATTACATTCAGCTGATGCCAATCTGGTATGCATCTCATTAGCCAGTTCTGAGAGGTTGCCATTTAACTCTGTACTAGTTGCTATAACCTTTCCCATAGCAACAATAGGATTCAGTGCTATCAAGTACACACTTGTTAAAGGGTTTTTATAACCCAAAACTGTTGTGTATAATGCACATTGCAGTTATTCCGCCTTTGGCCGTATCCTTTCCGATTATACAATACCGAAATAGGATTCAGTGCATTACCCAGTGTAGAGGTAGGAGCCATAACACAGGACTGGAGATATTCTGTGGAAAACCCTGAGTTTGGCTGAGCACATAACATTCAGATTTCCCTGGTTAACATGGCATCATTTACAAGAGGGTAATTCCCGCCCCCACATCTGACTGGACAGAGCACGTCACACAGCAATCCAAGAAAAAAACTCACCCTAGGCTATATTAACTGTACCCCTCCCCCTTGCTCCTTGTCTTTTTTTCTCTGTCTTACAATGACTGGATGAGCATTTTTTTTTTTAACTGCTCACCAAGCGTTTTATTGCCTATTTGTTGTGTCTCTTTATATATTAAAGGGATACTGTCGTGGAAAAAAATGTTTTTTACAAAATGTATCAGTTAATAGTGCTACTACAGCAGAATCCTGCATTGAAATCCGTTTTGCAAAAAAAAAATGGATTTTTTTATATCTAATTTTAAATTTTGCTATGGGGCTAGACATTTTGACATTTCCCAGCTGCCCTCAGGTCATGTGACTTGTGCTCTAATAAACTTCAGTCACACTTTACTGCTGCACTGCAAGTTGGAGAGATGTCATTACCCCTCCCTCCTACAAGCTGCTGTAATGTAAATAGAGCCTTGTCTGCTGAGCCTGTCAATTGAACAATAGGCAGGAATCAAGATAAGCTCCCACTGACACCACTTCAGAAGAACTGAAATAAGATAGTCCTGTGATCACTGCCCCCACTTACGTTTCAAAAATAAAATAAATAAATAAATAAAAATTATATATATATATATATATATATATATATATATATATATATATATATATATATATATATATATATATATATATACACACACACACAATTCATTTTGGATACTGGAAAAAATATTTTATATAGATAGTTTATTATATTTGTTTACACAAAAATGAATGGCAGAAACACAGGAGTACACTCCCAGGACTGATGACAGGGAATAGAAAAAAGGATAAAATAAGGAGGACATACTTGAAAACCAGGAAAACTTAGGAGGAAGTCTAGGAAGGGTTAAAATAGCTCAGGAGAAAGGTAGGAGACAGTAAGTAGTTAATGAAAAAAGAAGTATTGCAGGCAGAAAAGGAGCGCAGTGTGTGTGAGGTGGATAGCAGAGGGAACTCACAGCTCCTTTACCTCATCTAGTAACCAGTACAACTAACTAGGAAGGCAACAAGGAGAGAAAGTTCCCCCTCCAAAGGAAAGC
Organism: Xenopus petersii; assembly: GCA_038501925.1. Lineage (NCBI taxonomy): Eukaryota > Metazoa > Chordata > Amphibia > Anura > Pipidae > Xenopus > Xenopus petersii. The sequence continues at coordinate 106,852,371 of CM076685.1, read as the reverse complement.
AGAGAACAAACTTACAGAACGGCAGGAGCTTTGATACTGTCTGTGGGTGGAGGGGCTGCTAGTGCAGCTGTAGAGAAGGCAGACGTAGGAAAGTGAAAGTAATTGCTTCCCTTCAAACCATGTGACCTCTCCTCCAATCATCACACACGGGCAGAGAGGGGAGGGGGAGGGTACAGCTGGATTCTCATGTCGTGGTGCGACTTGGCTTTTCATTACAGAGTGGCTGCCTCCAAGCACACAGGTAATGCTGTGCCTGCTGTTAGAGCAGCACAGGATGAATGTGTAATGAGCAGAAATGGAAGCCCCCATGACAAAATACAAACTAAAATAACTTATGCATGGATTTGTGGATTAACATTTTATTTGCCAGACAGTGTTTATGGATGTGTGTTTTTTATAAAAAGGCAAAAAAAAAAAAAAAGTTTAAAATGACGACAGATTCCCTTTAAAGAACGCCTGGTGGCCTTTCTTTAAGAGCGCAGCTAAGAGTGAGTGAGATACTGCAAAATACCTTTACCTGTTGGTTCGGTAAGCAGTAATGAGACTGCGGATTGTCAGACCTGGTGGCTGATATGCAGGGGAAAAGAATTGTGGACACGCAGCGCAACGTACCGCTACTTCCGCAATGAGGTGCACAAGAGTGACGTCATAAGCGGGGACAAGCATTAGGTACGTGCACAAGTCAGAGACGGCGGCAGCGTTGGCCTACACGGACAGCAGTGTGACAGACGCTATAGAAGCATTTCAATTGGAGCAATTGGTAGGCATGCTTAAAAGAAGACCTAAGTAAGTTTTACAAGATGTATGCTTATGGTTACTTCTCTCTTACAGACTAAGTGTGGAATGGAGTCTCGACTTTCTCATAGCCCAGAGGCTATGTTCAGAGAGGATAGGAGGTGGGCAGTATTTTGCAGCAGATATTTTTTTTTTAAGAAAGGAAAAAAAGAGAAAGATATTAATTTTTTTTTTTTTTTGTTTTGTTAGTGTGTCTTCTCCAATAAGAACTAAAGAAAGATCAAGATGTGTGGCATGTGATAATCCATCAGCAAAACATTCAAAATTTTGCCAGGCTTGTACAAAAAAGCTTGCAGGAGAATCATCAGCAGATTCAGTAGACATCATGTCTTGGATTAAGGAGGCAGTAGCACAGGGAATAAAAGAGGCAGCAGTACCTAGTACTTCAAAGCAAACAAGAAAGAGAGTTACTCAAAAGGAAAGAGTTTCCAGAGAAGAATCACCTGATAGAGAATTATCAGTGGGTGAATTATCAGAAGATGAAGAAGAGGATTTTTCTGAGCAATTTGAAATGTTTGATTTTAATTTTGTAGAACCATTAATAAATGCAGTGAGAGAAGAACTTAAATTGCCAGAGACACAGGAAAGTCAACCCTCTGTTAGTAATCCATTTAAGATGCTCAAGAGAGAAAGAGCCACTTTTCCTCTGCATGAAACCATTAAAGATATAATTGTAAAGGAATGGGGAAAAGTTGATGCTAGATTCACAGTGCAGACGAAGATGCAGAGATTGTACCCATTTGCTTCAGAGCAAGAAAGAATTTGGGAAAGACCACCAAAGGTGGATGCGGCTGTGGCAAGATTGTCAAAGAGAACGGTTTTACCAGTAGATGATGTATCATCCTTCGCCAATCCAATGGATAAAAAGATGGAAACTATCCTGAAAAAGAATTATTTAGCTACGGCAGCTGCATGTAGACCAGCCATAGCTTTAACTTCAGTATCACGTGCTATGCAGTCATGGATACACAATGTGGAAAGGTCACTAAAACATGGGGTAGATCGAGAAAGTATTATTAAATCATTGACAGAACTTAAGATGGCAGTGGATTTTATGGCGGATGCATCTATTGATTTAGTGAAGACATCATCCAGAGCTTAAGCCTTATCAGTCTCAACACGGAGGGCGTTATGGCTCAGATCATGGAGTGCAGACAAGGCATCATAGATAAATTTATGCAATATGCCATTTGAAGGTGATATGCTTTTTGGAGCAAAGCTGGAAGAATTAATAAAGAAGGTAACAGGGGGAAAGAGTGTCTTTCTGCCCCAAGACCGTAGACAAGAATTGTTGACTGAATCAACATCAGATAGACAAAGACATTACTTTCGGGACAGGAGGTCCTTTCGTGAACAGAGAACATACAGACCAGGTAGAGAATACCCACAGGCGCAGGATTGGAGAAGAGGACAAAGTACAACCGCAAGACCATTCAGAGGCAGAAATCCTTCAACAAGAGGATCCAGAAGATATTTCTGAGATGGAGGCAGCTCAGACCTTAAAGATACCCAGAAGATTAGAGAAATATTCAGAGGTCTGGGCAAGGTCAATTTCAGATGTCTGGGTGATAGAAACAATCAAAAGAGGATACTATTTAGAATTTGTAGAGAGGCCAAAGAAGAACCATTTCGTCATATCACAGATTCCACACAACAGGGAAAGGAGCAAAATTCTACAAGACTATATACAACAGTTGATGGCACAGAGGTACCAGAGGAACAGAGAATGACAGGGTTTTATTCACCAATATTAATGTTGAAGAAAAAGACAGGGGACTACAGGCCAGTGTTAGATCTAAGACGTCTGAATCAACATCTTATAGTAAAAAAATTCAAGATGGAGTCATTATATACAATAATTCCAGAAGTTATACCGGGAGATTGGATGCTATCGATAGATTTAAAAGATGCATATTTACACATACCGATTGCAATAACTCATCAGAGGTTTCTCCGGTTTACAATGGGACAGGTGCATCATTACCAGTTCACTTGTCTGCCTTTTGGTCTGGCAACATCACCAAGGGTGTTCTCAAAGATTCTGGTGACGCTTATAGCAGAATTGAGAAGGAAAAGGATAAACATATTTTATTACTTAGACGACATCCTTCTACTGGCAAAGGAGCCGCACATTCTGATGAAAGACAGGGATCAAGTGACTGCATTCCTACAAGATCATGGTTGGGTCATAAATATAGAAAAGAGCCAGTTGTCACCGTCCCAAGATCTGACATATTTAGGAGCGAGATTTCAGACAGACAAAGGAATAGTGTCTATGACAGAAGACAAGAAACAGAAGATAAAGGAAAAGATCGAATGGATACAAGGAAGAACGAGTTGTTCAGTAAGACAGTTCATGAGTCTAATAGGATTATTGACTTCAGCAATACCGATGACTCAGTGGGCCAGATGGAACATGAGGATTCCACAAAGAGAATTTCTCTCACAATGGGACACTTTAAAGGAAGATTGGGATCAGAGATTATTTATCTCAAAGGAGATAAAGACAGCCTTGGAATGGTGGACAGATACAAATCACCTGGCAAGAGGAAGACTATTAGGAGATGTAAGATAGGAAGTGATGACTACATATGCCAGTTCCACAGGTTGGGGAGCAGTTTGGCAAGAGAAAACAACACAAGGAATTTGGTCGGCCAGGGACAGCATTTTACCAGCAAATGTAAGAGAGCTAAGAACAGTAGCATTGGCATTAAGAAATTTTGGGCACTTGTTCAGAGACAAGTCATTGCTGGTTCAGATGGACAATGTAGCAGCAATGTCCTACATAAAGAAACAGGGTGGAACAAAGAGTATACAATTAATGACAGAGATGAAACCAATCATGCAATGGGCTCAGAACAATCTGAGAGATCTATCAGCGGTATATTTACCAGGGAAAGAGAACAAGGCAGCAGACTTCTTAAGCCGAAGTTTATTAAACAGACACGAATGGGAATTGAATCAAGAGATATTTCAAGAGATTGTCAAAAGGTGGGTATTACCAGAGATAGACCTGATGGCAACAAGAGGCAACAGGAAAGTGAAAAGATTCTATTCAAGGTTACTGGAGTCAGCAGCAGTAGCAACAGATGCATTGAGACAGAACTGGGAGAGAGGCCTCTTATATGTATTTCCTCCAATCCCATTGGTGCCCAGAATATTGAAAAAGATAAGACAGGACCAAGCGAATGTAATAGCGATAATTCCAGATTGGCCAAGAAGGCCATGGTATCCGCTATTGAGGAGATTGACAATAGACGGTCCAATCAAACTACCTCTTCGTCCTTGGTTGTTGACACAGGGACCGATCCAGCATCCACAAGTGCACACGTTGACCCTCAAGGCTTGGCGTTTGAGAGGAAAAGATTAGAGAGAGCAGGCCTATCAACATCAGTTATTGATACCATGATGAATTCAAGGAAAAAGTCCACAAATAAATCATACCAGAGGACTTGGGGAGTATTTATAACATACATGGAAAAAATTGGAATGCAGTTAAAGGATCTCACAATCACAGAGGTATTAAATTTTTTACAAATAGGTCTAGACAAAGGGCTCAGCATGAGAACCTTAAAGTCACAGGTATCAGCCATATCTGCTTTTTCAGGAAAATCATGGGCTCAAGAACCAGCAATGATGCAATTTATGGCAGCAGTGCTAAGATTAAGACCTCCAAAGAAAAATATTTCACCTTCCTGGAATTTACCTTTAGTTCTGGAGGCATTAACGGAACAGCCTTTTGAACCTCTAAAGGAGGTATCAGAAACAATACTGACATATAAAACAGTTTTATTGACTGCACTTACTTCAGCAAGGAGAGTTAGTGAATTAAGGGCACTATCAATTGAACACCCTTATATGGTTCTATCAACAGATAAGGTCATTTTAAGAACCAACCCATCTTTTCTACCAAAGGTAGTGATGCCTTTTCATATGAATACAGAGATTGTATTACCATCTTTTTTTCCAGAACCTCAATCTGAGCTAGAGAAAAAGTGGAGTAAACTCGATCTAGTCAGATGTTTATCAATATATCTGGAAAGAACGGCTAAGTGGAGAAAGTCGCAACAGCTATTCATAATCCCTTCAGGACGGAGAAAGGGACATGCAGCAGCAGCATCTACAATAAGCAGATGGATTATTTGGAGTATAGAGAAGGCTTATACTGCAAAAGGAAAACAGATGCCAGTGGGGATTAAGGCACACTCCACTAGAGCTGTAAGTACCTCATGGGCTATTGAGGCAGAGGTCACACCAAATGAACTATGCAGAGCAGCAACATGGAGCTCTTTTGCAACTTTTATAAAACATTATCAGTTAGATGTGAAGTCAACATCTGAAGCGCAATTTGGAGAAAGCGTTTTAAGGGCAGTCCAGTTGGCAGGAAAATAAAAGTTTCTTTTTTTCTGGAAAAGCAGAGATTGTGTGTACATTTGTGCTTATATCTGACCCACCCATTATTGCTTTGTAGAACCCTCTTGTAAGGTGATGCCATGTTAACCAGGGAAAAGAGAAAATTAATATCATACTTACCGAAATTTTCTTTTCCTGGTTAATACATGGCATCATTTACAAGACCCTCCCGATATATGCTTAATTACAAAAGACAAGGAGCAAGGGGGAGGGGAACAGTTAATATAGCCTAGGGGGAGTTTTTTTCTTGGATTGCTGTGTGACGTGCTCTGTCCAGTCAGATGTGGGGGCGGGAATTACCCTCTTGTAAATGATGCCATGTATTAACCAGGAAAAGAAAATTTCGGTAAGTATGAAATTAGTTTTCTCTTATATTCAGGTATGCATGAAAACAGCCAATTGTAATAAAATTGGCAACTTACCTCTCAGTAGACACCACACCAGCCCAAAGTTTTGATACAGTGGAGTGGGGAGTGTTTTTTTTTTTTACCTTAAGGGCCCCCACACACGTGTGCCTCCATGAGTGGAAGAAAGCGGAATGCAGCGGAGCGCAGACAAAAAAATACCCACGTGCAAGGGCCCTAATACACAACCTTAGGAAATACTTTGTGAGGGAGGCTCAGAATTCTGACTCCATATAAGGGAACCAAACAAAAACAAAATGGAGACTGTCAGACTCAGGCCACTAACTACATACTGAGTACTACTAACCTTCCACCTCCCTCACCCATCCACAAAAATATAGGGGTGCAGGGTCACACACTATTGCCACTGGATGCTTTTAGGCAGGCCAGGAGGGCACATGGATGGGGGGACAGGCACTTGCCGCTGGATGCCATACAGACAGCCAGGAAGGCACATGGGATCAAGCTCACTGTAACAGCTTTGTCCTACCTTTTCCAGCTGAACAGCACTGAAGGTCCCAAATATGAGGTAATGTGCAATATCTCATGGATCAAAAAACCCCAGTCCCTAGGTGCCATTTCCGGTCACCTAATGCTTTCCCAACAGGGCCGGACTTTGGGGGGGGCGGGGCCCTGGGACTGCTGTCCCAGGGCCCCTCTCCAACCCCCGCTCCACTACTGTGATGCGCTGAGCCTCTCCGGCGCCACGTGCATGCGCAAACGGCGCCACTCGCATGGATGCGCAGACGGTGCTGTGCAGCCCTAAAGATTTTTTTTAACTCAACCGCAATTTCGGGAGAGGGGGTCTGGCCCGGCGGGGGCACATGAGGGTCGGGGGCCAGTCCGACACTGACCAGAGCCACCACCCAAGGCATATGTTAAATTCACTACCAAAGTCACAAATGCTTAGGGTAGTGCGTATAGACAGTGAGGATAGTAAAAGGGTGGAAGACTTGAATAACATGTGCAAAAAGTTCCGCAATAGAGGCTACCCACAAGAATTGGTCAATGATACCAAAGAATGGGCTTTAAACCTCAGTCAGGAAGAGATTTTATTAGAGTCAGATACCGGAGGCACAAACTTGAGTAAAAGGAAATAAAAATGGTATGTACTATGTGAGCCAGTATGGAGAAGGCTTTGGATACATGCGCAAATGTGTGTTAAAACACTGGCCCCTAGTTGTGAGTGATGATAATATATCTAAAAAATGCCTCACAAGCCTAAATTTAGCTATCAGAGAGGAAGCTCCCTGACCCGACTGACAAATATTCAAATCCACAGGTACAACAGTTTTTATCACAACGACCAGGGGTCCATAGATGCAGTGGCTGTCATGTGTAGTAGCCTGATCTTAGGTAACCATTTGTTTCATCCCTGGACTGGTAAGAAGTTCACTATTAAACAGAGGATGACGTACAACAACAATCATGGTTGTGTACATTATTAAATGCCCATGTGGGTTGATTTATTGTGGCAAGACAGTTAAGGTGCTTAAAGAACACATTGGGATGCACAGGGCAAGTATTAGAGCTGCCTTGGACCCAGAGAGAGACGACAAGGCAAAAAACAAAAAAAGGACATTGCTCAACAGCTGGTGGCAAAACATTGGGCAGAAGCAAAGCACAGCCGAGCTGCATTTAGGTGTATGCCCATTGAGCATGTGCCAGTTAGAGCGAGAGGCGGAGATTATGACAATGTCCTGCTTAGGAGAGAGGCTTACTGAATACTGGATACTGGATACATGAGCTGGATAGTGTGGCACCTAAGGGGTTGAATGGGCAGTTAGTACTAAGCTGCTTTCTAACTGGATAAGATTTTTTCATGGAGTAATATGTGATCAGACAGATTTAAAAAGTAATTGTACTTTGAAATATAGAATCTATAGAACAGCAGCATGATAAAGTTGCTAATGTGTATCTGTCATTATGGAAACTAAGTATCTGATCTGTATAAACTTGCAGGTTTTTTGAATGGATTATCTCTGAATGGACACTTTAGTTTCACCAAGTTGGACACATTATTCACTGGCACAGCAGTGGCACCGTGTGGTGAGAAACATGTACTGCATTTATGTTTATACAAATGAATGAGCTTTTTTTTGAAAGGCTTGTACTGCCTATGACGTCACATTTGGCACCGATTTTAAAGGGTATTTAAGTATGAACCCATTTGTCCTTGAAAAAGGCCCTGATGTGGCGCCGGCGATTTAAATTCTATCTGGCAGGAAGGCATTTCGGGGAGATTAGTCGCCCGAGGAAAAAGCAATTTGTCGCTGGGAGACTAATCTCCCAAAATAGCAGCGTGTGTCTCTGGCCTTAGTCTTTTTACAGCAGATAATCTCCATTTGATTTACTTGTTCTCTCCAGTTATATGATAGTTAAGTGCTACTGATGTTACACTATTCGACTAAACACACTTTTTCTCAAAAATAGTAAACTAAATAGGAATCAAGTGGCTTTGTTGTAGTTAAGAACAGAAATCTATTCATTCTGTTTAAATAAAGCTACCTTTATTTGCCATTGCCAACTATGCAGCAGTACTAAAAGTATAATTATTTTTAGCCTTGGTATAGGCCTAAACCAACACACGTTTGCTCAAAAATATCAAAATAAATAGGAATCAAGTGGCTTTATTGTAGTTAAGAAGGGAAATCTATTTATTCGTTTGAAATAAATCTAACTTATACTTTACGAGGTCTGTGTGCCTCCACTTAAGATCGCTCCAGATCCTCTGGACAACACTCGGCCTCAGACGGATGTTATACCACCTCCTCAGCCTGTGCTGCAGTCTCTCCTTAATATTATGTTGCAGGTACTATATGCCGGGGGTCCCAGGGGGGATGTTGTCATATCCCTCACTGTGCAGGTAGTGGATTAGGTTGCTTAGCTGCTCCTCGTTCATCAGTCTGGGACCTGCCATCTTTCATGTAGAAAGGTTTTCCAGTCCTACAGATGTAAGGGCAGGGCATTGGGTATTTCTAAAGGTGACATTTTTGATGCATTTATGACGCACATGTCACATGATATACACACGCCAATTTCGATGCTCAGGCGCTGATTTTGTCATGTGGACGCACGGGAGTTGAGTTTAAACCATGAGTGCTGAGTTTAACATGTGGGTAGCACTGAAAAACATTATGTTTTTTCATTTTAGTAATAGTGTGACTACATTTGCCAACCATGCGGCAGTATTAGAAGTAACATTATTAGAATTAGAAGAGGTAGGCCTCAACCAGAAAAAAAATAGCCAACCAGGCGGCAGTATTAGCAACAGCAGCAGCAGCATTGGAAGAAATATTATTATTAGGAGCTTTGACAGACCTCAACCAGAAGAAATTAGACAGCCTTATGGCAGTATTAGAATCAACATTATTAGAATTAAAATTAGAATTAGAACAGGTAGGTAGGCCTCAACTAGAAGAAATTTTCCAACCAGGCAGCAGTAGTAGCAACAGAAGCAGCAGTATTGGAACCAACATTATTTGAATTAGAATTAGATGAGGTAGGCCTCAACCAGAAGACATTTGTCAACCATACAACAGTAGGAGCCACAGCAGCAGCAGTATTGGAATCAATATTATTAGAATTAGATAAGGTAGGCCTCAACCAGAAGAAATTTGCCAACCATGCGGCAGTATTAGAAGCAACATTTTTAGAAGCCATGGTAGGCCGAACCTATGGGGGCCTACACCTTACTCATACTCCCAGGCCTGGAAACAGACCTGGAGGTGGGGTAGGTTTGCTTCTCTCTCCTTTCTGTACTTTTAAAGTTCTTCCACCTGATCCTTCTCTATCATTATCCTCATTTGAGGCTCACTGCATTAGGCTCTTTGCTCCTGTTGGACAATTTTTGGAAAATTTTGCTACTTGCCTTCCTTACTTTCTTTTATCTAACACCCCATCCATCATATTAGGTGACTTTAATATACCTGTTAACAATATTAACATCCCTTCTGTCTCCAAACTTCTTTTGCAAACATCCTCCCTTGGATTATCTTTGTGCTCAGACTCCCCCTCTCACTCCAATGGTAACGCTCTGGATCTCATATTTACCAGACTCTGTTCAACCACCAATTTTACTAACTCACCATTTCCCCTCTCTGGTTACAATATGCTCACATTTCAACTCTCACTAACTCCTCACCCCCTGCTATTCCCCAAATATGTACCTGCCATGACTTGTAAGTTTGTAAGCTCTCACCTGTGCTCACTAGTTTTCCGTAGAAGTAAAAAAAAAACATAATTACACAGGTTGGCATTAGTAATGTGCACGACCCTTACAGGCAACACACGAAATTCTTAGAAACGAACGTTTGCTGAATGTTATTATTTATTGAAACAATTGGTGATCACATAGTTACAGAGTTCATTTGGGTTGAAAAAAAAGACTTTAAATTTATCACCCAACATCAACCCCCCCCCCATAGCCAGAAAGAAAAATCCATGTAGAATAATCAAAGAGAGAACTGAGAGCAGTTGGAACTGCAGAACATGAGAAAGAAAGACAAGTATTGTGGCTGACACTTTAAAGAGCAATGTTTGACAGGTCTAGTAACCAATAGCGACCAATCAGCTGACCAACAAATGCTACCCAACAATTGGCTGTTATGGGTTACTAAACTAGCAAACTTTGTATCTTACATTACCCTCTTTTATCTCAAATAAAACCCAGATCAGCAGCAGAAGTATTTTTATTCAGTGGAAGAATAACGGAATTCTGAGATGTTTCACCTTGTTCAGCCATAGAAATATCACCTTAACCATGAAAAGGCCACGCATGACGTTGCTTTATTAAAAGGGTTACAGTGTGATTTAATTGGCTTTATAACAAATCTGGCAGCATGGAATCAGCATATTCACACCTAAAGACATTCCCATTATGACTAATGAGCCACAGGAACCCAGAATCATGGCTGACGTACTTAAAGCTGTTACAGACGTCTATCTGAATCCATGAGGTTCCTCTGGGGTTTTTAGGGCAGATCCCAACTCTGAAGATAAAAGTAAATACCAATGGTTAGATAATGACATGGCACATCCAAGGCACATTAGCATCACTATATATATAATTCCTATATGTAATGTACCCCCTACTGAAAAATATAAGGATATTAAGGATCACTGGAGAATTCCTTCACTATATATCACTGAACTCTTATGTGACTTCGGGCGACTTCGGAAAAGTCCTGGCAGGAAGGCAGGGGAGGGAGTTCGGGAGATTAGTCGCACCGAAGAAGATTAGACTTGTCGCCGGGTGACATCTCCCCGAATCTGCCTGTGTGCCCTGACCCTTAATATGGGTCTTCATACCTTAAATCTATTAGAAAATCTTATAAACATTAAAAAATCTAATTTTGCTTCTAATATAGATTAATTAAATCTTAGTTGGGATCAAGTACAAGCTACTATTTTATTAAAACGGGACAGTTGGGAAGTATGTGTATGTAGGGACCTATAGGGTTAATGTACCCCTATGGCTTTAAATCCCTACACTTCCTGATATCCCTAGTTGCTGGGCAGATGCCCATGTAGCTAGTTGTAATTTAGATTTCCCACTTATTGGTCAAGAGGTGTCACACTTTGGATAGTAAGCGAGGACGGGTGGATCTTCCTCTTTGGCTCCTGGGGGTAAATTTATCAAAGAGTGAAGTTCTGCCACTAGAGTGAAATTCCACAGCTCTCAATTCATTTCTATGGGATTTTGAAAGGCGTATTTATCAATGGGTGAAAGTGAAAGTTCACCCTTTGATAAATACGCCTATAAAAATCCCATAGAAATGAATGGAGAGTGGCGGAATTTCACTCTAGTGGCAGAACTTCACTATTAACTTCACTCTTTGATAAATATACCCCCTGGTGTCTGACCCATCCAGATGTCTGGGTACAACAAGGCCCAGTAAAACCATGTCCCCTAGATTGACCTGAACCTCTAGTGTGGAATTCGGGGGACAGGGACCCCATGAATGAGGCTAGGGGTGTCAGGAATATAATGTTATAGACTCTCTAGGAGAGTAAGATAGTGAGGGAAGAGAGAAAGAGCAGCTTTGTGCTCCATCAAGGAGGTATAGCAGGGATTAGCTTCCCAGGCTGTAAGATTTGGCTACAGTGAAGGGACACAGTGGATAGGGTGTCAGGCTTTAGGTTCTCCTCCCTGACCCCTCCACTGGGTGAGATTCAGAACACGTGTGAGGTATTTCTGCCTAGAGGAAAGTTGTACTGCCTTGACGACATCCTCAAGGAATGCACCTGCCTCTACCTCTGATATACTGTCTGAGCTGTGTGCCTATATATTCTGCAAATACCTCTTTACTGATGTAAGTACCCTATGGATCATTTGTCTCTGACAAACCAAAGTTTGTTCTGTTTGACTGCAAGAACCTCCAGGCACCCATTTCTTTATTGCTTAAAGCACAGACGCCTGTTGGAGTTGTAGTTGCACTACATTACACCTTCAATACTTTCTTTTGCGAAGGTTCTGCCTTAAGTGATAGAGTCCAGTGTAAAACATGCTCTAGTATACTAGCTGGTGATTAACCCCGTTGCCTGGATAGTCCAAAAACTTGTGACATGTACTTCCATTTATTTAGTACCTTACAGAAAAAAAAACAATTGTGGAGAAATCCACAATAAAACTTTTGCCTCCTTATCCCATTACCTTCTGTATACGAAGCCATCTGCATTCACACCAAAGACTGAACCATCAGTTCCAACCTCCACCATGATCAGACTGCCATTCACTTTAGTCCACGAGCTACCCTGGCATGCGTCTGGGGTCACCTGGTTACGATAATAGATCTCATTGGCGCTGTTGACTCCCCAACAACCGAAAGGACCGCAGGCGTAATGCTTCAGCTTCCCATCAATATGGACATAGGGTAAGGAAGTTGCAGGGGAAGTAGTTGCATCCTGGTTCAGGCAGAAAATGTCATCGTTAGAATTGGCTCCTGATAGGAATTTATTACCTCCAGCATCTATCTGCTTCAAGAGTCCTGTGAGAAAAAGAGCACATGATGACATAAATAGTTGTGATCATGCACAAAGTGCAGCCTATTTAGCCAAGAGATGGACACCCCTGCCCATAGACAAACATACATGTTGGTATGGGGCTGAATCAGCTGTTGTCATTCTGGAGGCAGATCGGGGGGTAATCACTCTTGCACCTTAGCTAAAAATCTTGGCAATTTACCTGCTGACTGCCGCTCAGGGAATCATGGACTTTCTGTCTGAAATCTGACCAATTTTGTAGGTATTCCATGGATACCTGACCCAATGCAGGAAGGGCCCCAGGAGATATAGGGGCCCCATGAGGCCATAATTAATAAACAATTTAAATAAATATTGCTTAAGCAGGTCAACCTCTAGACATTTTGGGCACCTGAAAAATAATGTGCAATGGGACCCAGCAACATGTAATAACGTCATTGCACCTACCAAAAGGCAGATGGTAAGTACAGGGATCAGAATTAGCTTGTGCCTGCCAGCAATCCCTATAACATATATGTCTAAATGATATGCCAAGTTGCAGGACATATAGGAGAAAGGTAGGAGTGAAGGAGGGTGTTTATGCGCCTCCCCTGCTGTATTCATTGGGTGAACACAGGTCTCTGAACTCCCTTTGCTTCGCTCTGCAGGGCAGGGAGCAAAGTGCAAAAAACATGGCAGCTTCACTCTTTTTTACACTTTGCACCCTTTGACTCTTATTGTTTTGCTATCCTTCACATCTCAGGATGACACTATTGGGCAAATTCATTTACCTCCGAAAATTCACCAGTGACGGCTTTGCTCACATCGCAACACTTTGCCAGGCGAAAATTCGCCAGTACAACTCTAATTCACTAAAATGCAAAATTGCGCTAGCATTGGCAAATTTGCATACGGCGGGAAGTTAAATTTCAATGGACGTATATGTTGCAGCAAATACATTACAATACACAAGCCCAGGGAACCTCAATAAAAGAAAATAGAGTTAGTAGGCCCGGATTTGTGGAAAGGCCACCTTGGCCCGGGGCTTGGGTGGCAGGATTTTAGGGGGGCAGCATGCTGCCCAACCACACCCACATTGGTTCAAAAACACTGGGGATGCGCTGGAGATACAATCATTTTTAAATTACCATGCGCCAATCCCCATTGCTCCGGTCCAGATGATTAAAATTTGCATGAATAAAGGGAAGGGGACAGGGGCGACAGACGGCAGTGGGCCTAGGGGCGGCCACTACGTAAATCCGGCCCTGGTTGTTAAAATACCCTACACATGGGCCCAGTGTATAGTTTATGTGCGATATGTTAGGAAATGTAGGTGGGAAGCTGGGTACTCTAAAAAAAAATTATCCTTTGCAGCCTATCACCCTGGGGCATAAAAACACCTGGGGACTATTTTTTGAGGAAGTCCTATCTACTCTATTGCACTTTGCCTGGTCTGAGGTGGTGAAGGCAAGTCTGGCGCAAGAGGTAAAGTTCAGTCAAATCCGCATCTTAGTGAATTTGCATAGTTACACCCCTTCGCCTAGCGTTAGAGTGCAAAGTAGCGATAGAGTCTATCCCCTTCGCTAGCGAAGTTACCCCTGCGGGCGTTAGTAAATCGACAAAGTAACGAAATGACGTCATGCTGGCGTATTTTCGCTAATGTTAGTCCCTTCGCCCTTTAATGAATTTCCCCCCATGCTTCTCTGCCCATTCTGCATTTCCCAATAACTGCTGACACTCCCTCTCACATCTCTGCTTCTCCCCTCAATCTTGGTTACACCTTTCTAGATTGTTGACCTCCAATATGTTCTGTCTGTTTTTATATTCAATATGCCTTCCCCATGTCTAGCCTCTGGGTGCCTCCCAGCTAAACAAGAGGTCCCACTGCCATTACCTGATACTTTGATCCAGTTAAAATTGTTCAGCCTGTAAATGTAGTTCTCTTTGTTGACTCCCCAGACTCCCGCTGGTCCCACAGTCACATGAATGAGCCTCCCTTCAATCCGTGCCCATTGGTTTGCGTGCCAGAGGTAAATCGTGTCATTATCTGCCACCCCATACACTTCTCCATTGCCTGCGTCCAACTGCTTCAGCTTCCCTGGCATAACTGTGCATGGCAATTCTGAAAAGTGACAGACAGTAGGTTATTGGTAGAGTGAGATACAACTTGAGTTTTAGGGGGGCACATAGCAGATTAGTACTCCTGGCCTCTCCAACTCTTCTCAAGGTTGGAGCTAAAACTACTGAAGTCTCAATGTTCCCTTTACCCTCATGTATGAGGAGTTGGCCTAGAGGTGTTAAGCCTTTGATGTAGAATCTCATGTTAGGGACCCTAGTTCAATTCCTTGTGGCAACTTCTTGTGACCCTGGACAAGTCACTTAATCGTCTGGTGTCCTGGCTACTTAGTGTGTCTATAATGGCTGCCTTGCTTGATGTAAAAGCACTTTGAGTCACATTTGGGAAAAACACTATATAACAATCATTCCTTTTCCCCCATTAGTAAAGAGACCTGTAGGAAAGCCCCTTGGTGGGGGACATGTAAAGTGACATTAGCTTTGGATCAAACACTACCAGACTGCCTGGATGATGCGGGTGTAACAGGTACCAGAACGGATACTGTGAAGTTCTGAAGATAGTAGACCATTATGGTAACCAACCAAATGCAAACAGAAGACAAAAAAGGCTACCCTACTAGATCTAGAGCAAACTATATGTGCCTGTCATTGCTCTTATCTGTAATATTAAGTAAATTCCTTTGTGCTTGAGAATTGTTAAAATGTAGAAACAAGAAAAAGACAGAAATCCTTTTTTTTTACCTGCAATGGCTCCTGAGTACAGCAGAAATAGGCAGATGAAGCGCCGCATGGTGACTTTTGGTTCAGAGACAAGGAACAATAACCTGGGCTGTGTATCCTGCTAAATTTATACTTTTTCACGTACTTCTCCCTCATACCCAGAGGGGCGTAGACTGGGTGTGAGGGCAGTGAGAGGATCATTATTGCCTCAAGAAGATTAATTATCTTGGAGAAATGAATGTCAAGAACAGCTCTGCCCTGTTTTTTTTGGAACCATTACAACTTGGCTGCGAAACTACTAAATACATGGAACAGGTGCAACTGTTTTACAAAAGTTGTGAACTAATAAACATCCCACCTTGCATAACCAATAAGTTAAGTAGAATATTATTTTCCTGTTACTGATATTGTACCAGAAAAAATGCATTAATTCCCATCAGTGTTTAGGGGAATTCTGTTCTAATATTCAGGCCAGGGGCACATAAACACACACACACTAGAGCCAATTTATATAGAGCTTATGGGTTTAATGACTATGCAAGGAAACTGGAGCCATGGAACTACAGGGAGTGCAGAAAACTCTGTGCATTGTAATATTGCACCCCAGACCCAAGGCAACAATGCGAAATACTGTGCCATCCAACATCATCCAATATTGTAAGCCTGTAGAATAATATTTAGTCATAAACTGTACATACAGGAGCCTCGGGCAAATGACCTGATGCCACCCTGGCTCACCTTTTCTAAACTTCAGCCAAGTCAAGGGGACTATATCACTGAGCAGAACAGCTGAATAACCAGTGTCGAGGCCTAGTTTCCCTCCTGCATCCCCACATTCTACTTATCAAATATTACATTATTATAACCTATCTGTACTCCTATCTATAGAAATAAAGTATATTTCCATCAACCGCTATAACATTTTGTGTAGTACACCCTTGAGTGCCCTTAAGATGTGCGTATTACGGTGTGTGACGGGGACTACGTCTGCTTGTATTGTGCCCAATGCCAGGCCAAGCAGGCCGCCACCGCAATCCCCCTCGACTGACCGCACGCGCAGAGTACGGGAGGGGAGGGAGCGCCAGAAGGGAGAAGAGAGAGCAAGAGGGGAGAGAGCATTGGGGGGGGGAGAGAGCATTGGGGGGGGAGAGAGCATTGGGGGGGAGGGAGAGAGCACCGGAGGGGAGAGGGCAGGAGGGGAGAAAGCGTTGGGAGGGTGGGGGAGAGAGCGCCGGAAGGGGGGTGAGAGAGCAGGGGGGTAGGGGAGAGAGCGTTGGAAGGGAGGGAGAGAGCACCGGAGGGGAGAATGAGAGCAGGAGGGGAGAGAGCGACAGAAGGGAGGGGAGGGAGAGAGCACCGGAGGGGAGAGTGAGAGCAGGAGGGGAGAGAGCATCGGAGGGGAGAGAGAGAGAGCAGGAGGTGAGAGAGCATCGGGAGGGTAGGGGAGAGAGCGTCGGAAGGGAGGGGAGAGAGAGAGAGAGAGCAGGAGAGGAGGGAGAGAGTATCGGGAGGGTAGGGAAGAGAGCGTCGGAAGAGAGGGGAGGGAGAGCAGGAGTGGAGGGGAGAGAGCTGGAGGGGAGAGAGCATTGGGGGGGAGGGAGAGAGCACCGGAGGGGAGAGGGCAGGAGGGGAGAAAGCGTTGGGAGGGTGGGGGAGAGAGCGCCGGAAGGGAGGGGAGGGAGAGAGCACCGGAGGGGGGTGAGAGAGCAGGGGGGTAGGGGAGAGAGCGTTGGAAGGGAGGGAGAGAGCACCGGAGGGGAGAATGAGAGCAGGAGGGGAGAGAGCGACAGAAGGGAGGGGAGGGAGAGAGCACCGGAGGGGAGAGTGAGAGCAGGAGGGGAGGGGAGAGAGCATCGGAGGGGAGAGAGAGAGAGCAGGAGGTGAGAGAGCATCGGGAGGGTAGGGGAGAGAGCGTCGGAAGGGAGGGGAGAGAGAGAGAGAGCAGGAGGGGAGGGAGAGAGTATCGGAAGGGTAGGGAAGAGAGCGTCGGAAGAGAGGGGAGGGAGAGCAGGAGTGGAGGGGAGAGAGCTGGAGGGGAGAGAGCCGGAGGGGAGGGAGGCGGGGGAATAGGGATGTAGCGAACTGTTCGCCGGCGAACTAGTTCGCGCGAACTTCGACTGTTCGCGTCCGCCGAATGTTCGCGAACGTCGCGCGACGTTCGCCAATTGGTGTTCGCGTTCGATTCGAAGTAAAATTTCGTTCGACCATTCGACCATTCGACCGTTCGATCGCTAAAATCGAACGATTTCCATTCGTTCGAACGATTATAAGCATTCGATTGAATTAAAATCATTCGATCGAATAGCTTCGATCGTTCGATTCGAACGAAAATCGTTCGATCGTACGAATAAAATCCTTCGATCGTTCGATCGAACGATTTTATCGAGCGTTTGAAGTTCGCGAACTGTTCGCGAACTGTTCGCTTTTTTGCCGGTGTTCGCGAACGGCGTTCGCGAACATCAAATCGGCAGTTCGCTACATCACTACGGGGGAAACAACGAGCATGGACTAGGGGTAGGCAGAAGGCAGGTACCTTCCCAGCACCCCCATTTTGTTGCGCTCTAGGCAGCTGTTTTACCTGTTAATTTAGGAATGAATATTCTGATATTTAAATCAGAATTTTGGCTAGAGTAGAGAGCATAATTGCACTCTCCTCAAACAGCCTCTCTGGCACTCAAAATCGTATACACCTGGTGCGAGAGGGAGCGGCATCAGAAAGCCATCTCAGTCCTCAGGGCAGCAAGGACCCCTGTAATGCCCCTGTAACCACACACTTCCCCTTAAAAGGGTTGTTCATCTTTAAATTAACTGTTAGTATGATGAAGAGAGTGATATTCTGAGACAATTTGCAATTGGTTTTAATTTTTTAGTATTTGTGGTTTTTGAGTTATTTAGCTTTTTATTCAGCAGCTCTCCAGTTTGCAATATCAGCCATCTGGTTGCTAGGGTCCAAATTCCCCTAGCAACCATGCATTGATTTGAATAAGAGACTGGAATATGAATAGGAGAGACGTATAGAAAGATGAGGAATAGAAAGTAGCATTAACAATACATTTGTAGCCTTACAGAGCATTTGGTTTTTAGATGGGGTCAGTGACCCCCATTTTAGAACGGGAAAGAATCAGAAGAAGAAAGCAAATAATTCAAAAACTATAAAAAAAAAAGAAAAAATGAAGACCAATTGAAAAGTTGCTTAGAATTAGCCATTGTATAATATACTAAAATTTAACTTAAAGATGAACCACCCCTTTAAGGCCTTTTGACAGGGGAGTATAGATACAATGAAATAGTAAATATTATGAGTAGGCTTGGGGCGAATTTGACCTGTTTTTTTTTGACACGTGTCATTTATGTTTTGACTCACAATGTCATACAAGTCTATGTGCTTCATTTCCACAGTGAAACAAGGCGAAAACAATTCGTCCATCCCTAATTATGAGCAAGGAATTTTCCTGTACAAAGAATGAAAAAATTGCAATGGAAACATTGTTGGACTTGGGCAGATACTACATGAAAATTACCTTCCCAGTGCTAGAATGAAAGCCTAAACCACTGCAAACATGCATTTATTTAAATAAATCTGAATGAGACTGGAATATAAATAGGAGAGGGTCTATACATTTTTATTCTTACAATGAATTTGTTTTCTAGATGGGGGTCAGTGACACCATTCAAAAGCTGGAAAGAAAAGGGCAAATAATTAAAAAACGATGAAATATAAATAACGAAGACCAATTGAAAAGTTGCTTGGAATTGTGCATTCTATAACATACTAATGGCGAACCACCCATTTAAATGCCTCATAAAGACCCATGTGCATAGTTAACACTCCATCAATTATCAGAAGTCAACATCCAATAAAGGGGCAGATTTACTAAAGGGCGAACTGGCTAATGCTAGCGACTTTTCGCCATCGTTGCCAGCCGCAGGGACATCACCAATTCACTAACAGACGCAGGCGCCAATTTGCTAGTGAACATGACCGTCACTGCGTTCATTCGTAATCTCCAGGCAAATTTTCACTCTGGCAAACGAACATTACTCTGCAAATTCACTAAAGTGCGGATTTTACTGAACGTTATCTAGTATAGGTAAATCTAAAAACAACTGGACTTGCTGAGTAATCAATGAAGACGTTTCACTACTCATCCGAGCAGCTTCTTCAGTACAACTGACTGGTGCGGGAAGTTCTCGGCATATAAACTCTTCCACTAATGCATTTACAATGGCACATTGAAACTCTTCAAAGTGGTTTATATGCCGAGAACTTCCCACACCAGTCAGTTGTACTGAAGAAGCTGCTCGGATGAGTAGTGAAACGTCTTCATTGATTACTCAGCAAGTCCAGTTGTTTTTAGATTGACCTATACTAGATATACCATGACCTGGATGAATGAAAATCTTCATAGTCATACTGAACGTTACCTCTTTCGCCAGAATTTACTTTGCCACCTCAGACCAGTCGAAGTGCTATAAAGCAGTTACATCTTCCTCAATCTTCTGTCACTTACATCATATCGTGTGTGCCAAAAATGCATTAAAGTTCCAAAAACGCAGGCGACTTTTCCTTTTTTGAAAAGGAATTGCCTGCAAAAGTCCTGACTTCAACTTTTTTTGGGTAACCGTTTTTTTCCAGACATTTCATAACATATGGAACATTTTACAGTGGGCTCATGTGTAGGGCATTATATTAACTCTCTTGTCTTTATTAAGGTTCCCTGGACTTGTGTAATATAAATCGGTAACTGCAAGCATCTGCAGCAACATTTATAATAAAGACATCCATACAACTATAAATCACCCAACATATGCATAATTGACCTAAGCGCACTGCCGAAGTAATGTTAGCGAAAAGTTGCCAGCGTTCGGCACCCAAGGCGAAACGCCGCATCTTAGTTAATTGCTATAGTCTGAGCGCATTTGCACCTGGCGACAGGGCCGGATTTACATAGTGGGCTCCCCTAGGCCCACTGGCATTCATCGCCCCTGTCCCCTTCCTTTTATTCATGCAAATTTTCATTATCTGGACTGGAGCAATGGAGATTGGTGCACGGGAAATTTAAAAAATTATTGTATCTCCAGCGCATCCCCGGTGTTTATAAATGAGGGTTTGGTTGGGCAGCATGCCGCCCCCCTAAAATCCTGCCGCCCAAGGCCCGGGCCTAGGTGGCCTTTCCACAAAACTGGGCCTGCCTGGCGAAGTGTTGCGACGGGTGCAAAACGGTCGCTGACGACAATTCGCCCTTTAGAAAATCTGCCCCCAATTCTTCTTATTTGTTGTGTAACTTGCTGGTGCCATGTAAATAAATGATGATGATTTAATAATGTTGGCATGCTATACACTGTGTAATATATTTCATCACTCAATGTATCAAATGCTATGAACTTATAATATGTGGGTGCTGTGTATTACTTCCATCATGGTGTAGCAAATCTAAGCACCCAGATCTTCTATGCCCCTTATATACTTAGTTGCTTTTCTTTGTTTTTTTATTTATCTGTTTAAAGGGGTGGCTCACCTTTCATTTAATTTTTATTTTAAAGAATGGCCAATTCTAAGCAATGTTTCATTTGGTCTTCATTATTTGTTTATTTTATTTTTTTAGTTATTTGCCTTTTTCTTCTGTTTCTTTCTTGCTTTCAAATGGGGGGGGGTTCTAAAAACAAATGCTCTTTAAAGCTACAAATAAACTTATAGTTATCATATACTATTTATCATTACTACTTATTATTACTCGTTTTCCTATTTCGGTCCTTTCCTATTTATATTCCAGTCTCTTATTTACCCAGTGCATGGTTGCTAGGGTACTTTGAACCCCAGGAACCAGATTGCTTGAAAAGCAATCTGGGGAGCTTCTGCATAAAAAGCCTAAATTACTCAAAAAACGCAAATAATAAAACATGAAACCATTTCCAAATTGTCTCAGAATATCACAGTTTATTCAAAGGCAAAGAACCCATTTAAAGGAGTTGTTCTCCTTTAAATTAACTTTTACTATGCTATACAGTGTGATAATCTGAGACAATTTGCAATTGGTTTTCATTATTTATTATTTATAGTTTTTAAATGATTTGTCTTTTTTTTCTGACTCTTTACGGCTTTCAAATGGGGGTCAGCCACCTAAAACCAAATGCTCTGTAAGGCTACAAATGTATTGTTATTGCTTCTTTTTATTACTCGTCTTTCTATTCAGGCCTCTCCTATTCAATAGCGCCACCTGCTGGTCAGTTTCCCACCAGTCTGACAAATTCCTTGACTACTTGAAGTAAGTATTGCAACAGAAGTATCTAATTAACATTCAGTATTTACATATTACTTTTATTCAGTTCCTTGTTCCTTGTGATTTTTGGGAGTCTCCCCCTCCCAAAAAAATAATACTTGTTTCACAAGATAAATAATGGTTTCAGTTCCAAGTCTGTCTGGCTTACACTAGATAATCAGACAATACTGGATATGTGGCCTCAGTGTGTGGTGCTTATCTCTCTACACAATCACCTGTTTATAAAGAAGTAGCCAATAGTACAATTATTGTTCATATTTTATTGATTTTCCATAGCTGACTATTTGTAAGATTTCCAATTTGACAAAAAATATTGATTTAACGTGGCTTTTAGAAGGAAACCAATGGCACTCACTTGATGATGGGCATAAGGTGGTTATATATGGGCTGATCTGGTACGCTTTCCAACTGGCCGAACCGATCAATCGGCCACATCATATTTTCAAACAACGGATACTTTATTTATTATAATACACAAGTTTCAATTAGTCGTGTGACAAAGATGACATCACTACTCACCTTTATAACTGATGATATCACCGTTTATAAGGATAGAATTTAGAAGATATCCATGATATTTTCAGAAAGGATGGAAACCAGCAAAGTCCATCAAAGTAGCCAAATAAAGTTTCAATGGATCCCATTAGTCGGCCTGCTACCTCTTACCTGCTGTTTTAAAAATATTATATGAGCCTTTTAACCCTATCGCTGCTGGAAACCTAATTGCGTTCCATATTTATATCTACAATTTATTGGGGATACTATAGTGGAGCAGTGTCCCAACAGGAATGCACTCTTTCTGTGTAATAACACATACCGTATATATTCGAGTATAAGCCGAGTTTTTCAGCCCCCAAAATATGCTGAAAACTCTACCTCGGCTTATACTCGGGTCAAGCACAAAAACAGTCGCCGGCATCTAAGAATAGTCGCCGGCGTCCAAGAATAGTCTCCAAGAATATTCGCCGGTGTCCAAGAATGGTCGCCGGCATCCAAAAACAGTCTCCAAGAATATTCGCCGGCGTCCAAGTAAGGTCGAGAAAACAGGCCCCTCGACTGCTGGAATCCTTATCATGGCTTACTGTTAAAGGGGTGGTTCACCTTTAAGGTAACTTTTATTATGTTATAGAACGGCCAATTCTAAGCAACATTTCATTTGGTTTTCATTATTTATTTGTTATAGTTTTATAGTTAATTGCCTTTTTCTTCTGGCTCTTTGCAGCTTTCAAATGGGCGTCGCTGACTCCCTTCTCAAATAACAAACGCTCTGTAAGGCTACAAATTTATTGTTATTGTTACTTTTTATGACTGATCCTTCTATTCAGGCCTCTCCTATTCATATTAGAGTCTCTTATTTAGGGATGGGCGAATAAATTCGCCATGGTTAAATTCGCGGCGAACTTCTGCGTTTCGCCGCAGGCGAATTTTTCACAAAATTGCGGCAAAAATTCGCCTCGCGACTCGTTTTGCCACGCGTCAAAATTTTCGTCGCGCGACGAGCCACGACGCCGCTAATGCGCGTCAAAAAAAAAAGACGCACGACAAACTGAACGTCACCCACAGCAGCCAATAAGATGTGAGCCATCCCACTGGCTATATAAGGAGCTGCAGAGGCGGCCATTACTCGTGGCGTTTCTGGTAGAGGTAGAGAGAGCAGGATAGTGAGAGATTTGTGTGTGATTTAGCTAGTGGAGTTTGTGTAGAGAGCTTTTTTTTTTTCTGAGTCAGTGCAAGTGGAGGTTGTGGATTTCAGTTTACTGTTTTCCCTCTTCTGCTTGCCTGCTCACCACCCAATAGGGCTTTTTAGGGCTAACTGTCTTTGTCTTTGTCTGTGCTGGTGTGTGTACTCCTTGTGGGTGCACACTTCTGCTGAGGGGATTTAGTTGAGGGTTTTATTTTTTTCTCCTTTCCTTCCCCGAAATATCCAAACCCCCCCCTTATATATATATATTTTTTTTAGTTTATTTGCCCAATATGACGGGCCGTGGGAGAGGGGGGAGGGGTGGTGGTGGTGGGAAGAAGGGTGGGATAGGGAGGGGTGGCCGAGGAAGAGGCCGTGGTGCTGGCCGTGGGTATCCAACCCCACAACAGCCCAGCCCATGTGCCATGCCCAGTCTGGGCACTGTAAATCAGTCGCAGCACAAGCTGCCATCAAAGCAGCTGCCATCACAGCAGCAGCTGCAACAACAACAGCAGCCGCAACAACAGCAGCAGCAGCAAATGCCACAGCAGCAGGTGGCATGGGGCCGCAGTGGGGCAACTGGCACACGTAGGACTGTGCCAGATTTTTTTGCCACTGCTTCGCGACCCATACGGTCGCAGCAGGCAGAGGCAGTGGTAGACTGGCTGACCCAGGCTACCTCGTCTGCAGCGGGCACCAGTGAGCGGCAGGAGGTGGCATCACCTGCTAGCTCAGTGTGGGATGACACCCCATCCCTCTTATTTGATCCTGAGGTGGACTTGGGCCCAGACACCCTGGATCTTTTTGATGATCAGGCAGGAATGGGGGGGGGCATTCATGTCTGATGAAGAGGAGGAGGTGGTCATGTCACAGCCCACATCAGTAGGGGATATTGGGCAGGGTCCCCTTATGGCAGGGCAGCAAGTTGCTGGTGTGGGGTCAGACACCAGCATGCTGGATGTGGGTATTGATGCCATGTATGAGGCAGGGTCTGGTCTGGGGGAGGACGATGACAGGGACAGACCCTGGGAGCCGGCTCCAGAGGATAACAGCAGCAGTTCAGGGGGGGAACTGTTTGTTGTTGATGAGGATGAAGAGCCGGCTCCACTGACCACTGCTAGGGGGGGCAGGCAACAGGGCAGCACTGTGCCTAGGTCCAAAGCCTATGGGCGTACGGGTGGGGACCATCCTCAACCCTCCACAGCAGGCAAGGCAGTGGCCCGCACTTCAGCAGTGTGGGCTTTTTTCACGTGCCAGGCAGAGGACCAGGCAATAGCAGTGTGCCAGCTCTGCCGGCAGAAGGTTCGAAGGGGGCAGGCAGGGTCACATATGGGAACATCAGCTTTAAGTTCCCATATGAAACGTCATCACAGGATGACGTGGGAGCAGCACCAAAGTGGCAGGGCACCGGGTGGCAGTGGTGCCTCCTGTCCACCTCCTCCCATTCCTCAGGGAAGAGGTGCTAGCTCCCCAGACCCTGCAGCAAGTGAAGAGGATTCTGGGGCTCACAGTCGGAGGCAGCCACTGTGTAGCTCAGCCTCTTCTGCAGCCTCCTCCTCCTCAATGCGGCCCCTGTCCCACCAGGTTTCCCTCCCCCAGTTCCTCACCCGCAAGATGCCTCTCTCCCCCAGCCACCCCCAAGTGCAGAGGCTTAATGGCTGCCTGGCAAAGCTTCTGGCAGTGCAGCTGCTGCCCTATCAGCTAGTCGAAGCAGCCCCCTTCCGACAGCTGATGGCTTGCGCTGCCCCTAACTGGCGGATCCCCAGCCGCCATTATTTTGCCAGGAAGGCCGTCCCTGCCCTCCACCAGCATGTGGTAGAGAATGTGTCCCTGTCGCTGGATCATGCTGTTGGCGGCAGGGTGCACTGCACCACTGACACGTGGACTAGCAGGCATGGGCAGGGGAGGTACATAACCTACACTGCGCACTGGGTCACCCTCATGAGTGCGGGGGAGGGTGCAAGCCGGGGTGCTCCCCTCAGGCTACAGGTGCCTCCCTGTGGGGTACAGGGCAAACCCCACATGTCCACTTCTTCCTCCTCCACCACTATGGATGAGCCACCCCTGAAGCGTCCCCGCAGCTACGCTTCAGTGCAGCACAGGCGATGTCAGGCTGTGCTGCAACTCCTCTCCCTGGGCGAGAGGAGTCATACTGCACCTGAGCTCATGGCTGCCTTCCAGACTCAGGTGCAGCGGTGGTTCACTCCCCACCAGCTCCAAGCAGGTAACATTGTTTGCGACAACGGTCGCAACCTGCTGGCCGCCATCCACCTAGGGCACCTGACCCACATGCCTTGCTTTGCACATGTCCTCAACCTTGTGGTGCAGTGCTTCCTCAAGAGCTACCAAGGGTTGGGTGACATGCTGGAGAAGGTATGTAGGGTATGTGCCCATTTTCGCAGGTCCCCCACCGCCAGCACGTCTTTGGCACAGATGCAGCGGCAGCATAGTCTGCCACCCCACCGGCTCATCTGTGACCTGCCGACGCGCTGGAATTCCACCCTGCACATGGTGGAGCGCCTCGTAGAGCAGCGCTGGGCTGTCAGCAATTACCTGCTGGAGCACAGTGCCAGGGGTACTCAGGGGGCGGATTTGGGGTACTTTAGTGCAGAGCAGTGGCAGCAAATGAGGCAGCTCTGCCAAGTACTTGCCCCCTTTGAGCAGGCGACACGCTTTGTTAGCAGGGACAATGCGTGTCTTAGCGATGTATTTCCCCTGGTGTTCCTCCTCAAGCGCACGTTGGATGGGCTGCTAGAGGAGGGTGACGTGCCTGAGGAGGAGAGTAGGCCCAGTAGGCAGGCAGAGGGGGCTGAGGATGAGATGGTGCCCGATGAGGAGGATGAGGGAGAGGAGGACTGGGTGCCTGCGCAGCATGGGGAGCAGGGCACATGCCACCCAACCACCCCAGCTATTGTCCACGGCTGGGAGGGTACAGAGCAGGGGCAGGTTGAGCCAGATGACCTGCTGCATCTGGAGGGCAGTCAAGAAGAGGTTGGTCGGGGGCACCTCTTTTACATGGCTGCCCATATGCAGACTTGCCTCCGAAGCGATCCCCGGGTCTGTTCTATCAAAGACCGGGAGGATTATTGGGTGGCTACTTTGCTTGACCCACGGTACAAGGGAAAGGTGGGGGAGTTCCTTGTACCCAGCCAGAGAGAGAGGAGGATGGGTCAATTGAGGAAGGCTCTGTGCTCAAAATTAGTGGAGGCCTTCCCCCAGTCTGACACTTCTCAGGCCTCCACTACTCCACACACCCAGCAGAGACGGGGGCCTAGCAGCAGCAGCAAGGGCGGAGATCTCATGGGTGTGTGGAAGAGCTTTATGAGCCTCAACGGCCAGCAGCAGGCCCAGTCAGCACCCAAAGCCACCACCAGCAGCGGGTGGAGCATATGGTGGCTGACTACATGGGGTCAGTCAGCGTGCAGGATGCCATTCGCCCTGACGATGACCCCATGCATTATTGGGTCTCGAGGCTCGACCAGTGGCCAGAACTAGCACAGTACGCTCTGGAGGTGCTGGCTTGCCCCCCTGCCAGTGTCCTGTCAGAGCGTGTCTTCAGTGCCGCAGGTGGGGTGGTCACTGAGAAGCGGACACGGCTATCCACTGGCAGCATGGATAAGCTGACATTCATTAAAATGAATGAGGCATGGATAAGCGGGGATATCCAAGTGCCCATTGCAGACAGCAAAGACTAGCCTCCTCTCCTCCTTCTCCTCCACAGATTTAGCCTCCTCTCTCCATTGCTGCCCATACTCTCCTCCTCAGTAGTATTGCCCATTCCCCATCTGTCTGTACCTGCTGCTCTTGCTGCTGCTGCTGTAGCCTGCTACTAGCCCTAGTAGTACTGCTGCTGCATTGTCGGCAATTTTTTTATGGTGGGGGCCTATCAAAGCTCCTACTGCTATTGTAGATACTACTGCTGCATTGTCGGCAAATTTTTTTAGTAGTTGAGGCCTAACATGGCCTCTAAATATGTTTCTTCGAATACTGCCACATTGTTGGCTAATTTCTTCTGGTTGAGGCCTAACATGGCTTCTAAATATGTTGCTTATAATTTTGCCGCTAAGTTGGCTAATTTCTTCTGGTTGAGGCCTAACATGGCTTCTAAAAATGTTTCTTCGAATACTGCCACATTGTTGGCTAATTTCTTCTGGTTGAGGCCTAACATGGCTTCTAAAAATGTTGCTTATAATTTTGCCGCTAAGTTGGCTAATTTCTTCTGGTGGTTGAGGCCTAACATGGCTTCTAAAAATGTTTCTTTGAATACAGCCCCATTGTTTGGCTAATTTCTTCTGGGGGTTGAGGCCTAACATGGCTTCTAGATATTTTTCTTACAATTTTGCGGCTAATGTCTTCTGTTTGGGGCCTGCCTCATTTAATTCTTCTGGCTCTAATATAGAGTTGATTAAAAGTAACAAGTTACAAAATGACTGTTGCTGCCACTGCTGTTGCTACTAATGCCTCGTTATTTGGCAAAAGTCTTCTCTGTTTGGGGCCTGCCTCATTTAATTTTTCTGGCTCTAATATAGAGTTGATTAAAAGTCACAACATGACTGTTGCTGCCGCTGCTGTTGCTACTAATGCCTCATTATTTGGCAAACGTCTTCTGTTTGGGGCCTGCCTCATTTAATTCTTCTGGCTCTAATATAGAGTTGATTAAAAGTTACAACATGACTGCCGCTGCTGATGCTACTAATGCCTCATTATTTGGCAAAACTCTGGTGGGTGTCTATCAAGGCTCCTACTGCTGTTGCTGACACTACTGCTGCATTGTCGGCAATTTTTTTTTGTAGTTGAGGCCTAACATGGCTTCTAAAAATGTTTCTTCGAATACTGCCCCATTGTTTGGCTAATTTCTTCTGGGGGTTGAGGCCTTTCATGGCTTCTAAAAATGTTTCTTCGAATACTGCCACATTGTTGGCTAATTTCTTATGGGGGTTGAGGCCTAACATGGCTTCTAAAAATGTTTCTTCGAATACTGCCATATTGTTGGCTAATTTTTTCTGGGGGTTGAGGCCTAACATGGCTTCTAAAAATGTTTCTTCGAATACTGCCACATTGTTGGTGTAAGTTACTTACCGAGGGGACGGCAGGGACGCCTGCCGCCCCCTCGACGGGGACGCCCGTCTCACTCCTCCGCCGCCGATGCGGCTAGGCCTCAGGCGCCGGCTCCTATGGAGCGCGCGGCGCGCATGCGCAGGAATTAAAGGGACAGTCACGCTGGCGCGATTGCCCAGGCGCTGGCGCTGATTCGCTAGCGTCCAATGGCACCAAATTCAAATCTTTAAATGGCCAGCAGTCCTTTTGTGCCTTGCCCAACGTAGGTTCTGTTTATTGTTCCTGGGTGCGATTATTTCTGTGATTCTTGTTGTGACCTTTGGCTATTCCTGACTTATATGACTGTTTGGCTTCCGCCTGCCCTGACCCTTTGGCTTGTTCCTGACTACTCTTTGGATTCCGTTTTGTACTTCGACCCTGTTAATTGCTGACCTGGCCTGTGACCTCGACTACTCTGCTGTTTACCGTTTTTGTACCGCACTTCCGATTGGTTTCGACTTGGCCCGTTCCTGGACTTTGACAACCTTTACGTATAGTTCCCTTGCTCGCCAAGAGTTCTTCCCTCAGTCTCCTCACTATTAAGTCCTGGCGGCATCCGAGTAGCGGAGGGCTCCACCCGACGTGAAAGGCGGCGGTTATAGGCCGAAGCGTGAGCCGAGCCCGGGACATTGGGGTTTACTCTGGGTTGTGAGATACTGAACGTTACATTACGTTGGGCCACAAAACTAAGAAGATGGAGCCAGCTGAAGCTACTGCTTCCATCACTCCTTCGGAAGCGATTCTGGCAAATCTTCTACAGAGGCTTGGTGAACAGGAGGACAAGCAAGACTATATTGTGCAATGTCTTCACGGTCTTTCTTCCAGACTTGACATGATGCAGCAACAGCCTGTTCCTGGTCCGAGTAATACTACTCCTCAGGCAAGCACTTCTCTACCTCCATTTACTGGTAGTACCTTCCATGAGCCCAAGGTTCCTTTCCCCGAGAAGTTTGCTGGGGATCGAAGTAAGTTTTTTACTTTCCAAGAGGCCTGTAAACTACATTTCAGTTTTTTACACTATTCCTTCCCTACTGAGGAGTCTAGGGTGAATTTTGTAGTTACGCTGTTACAGGGTGATGCCCAGCTCTGGGCATTTAGTTTGTCTCAAAGGGATCCAGCCCGTCACTCCTTAGAGGCTTTCTTTAATGCTATGGCTATTATTTACGATGATCCTGATCGTGCCGCCTCTGCTGACGCAACCATACGTGCCCTTAAACAAGGCAAATGGCGGGCAGAGGATTATTGTACTGAATTCCGCCGTTGGGCGGTAGAGACGGGCTGGAATGATACGGCTCTTATGAGTCAATTCAGGGTTGGTTTGGCTCCGACTATTAAAGATAGTCTTGTAAATTTTCCCTCACAGTCTTCTCTGGATTCTCTCATGCATCTGGCTATCCAGATTGATCGAAGGCATAGAGAGAGACTCCAGGAGGAGCAGGTTACCTATGTTACACCTCCTTCCGTAAATGTCTTTAACACCCCTCAAGTCTTTCCTAGATCTTTAGCAGAACCTATGCAGATTGGTTCTACTCGTCTCTCTTCCGAGGAGAGGGTTCGTAGGAGGAATAATGGGTTATGTCTGTATTGTGGGGATAAGGGGCACTTTCGCAACACCTGTCCCAAAAGGCCGGGAAATGACAGAACCTAAGCAGGTCTGGGGAGTCTTGCTTGGGTGATGTTGTTTCTACTCCCCAATCTTCTCAAATTTTAATTCCGGTTCTTTTGAGTTGGGACAGTGGTTGTGTGCAGAGCTCTGCTTTTTTGGATTCTGGGGCAGCGGGTAATTTTTTGGATTTTGGGATTATTCAAAAACATGGTATTCCTTGGGAACCACAGGTTCCATCTTTCAGATTATCCGCCATTGATGGTAGATCTTTTGGTTCCGGACTAGTATCTACTCGATCTAAGGTTATTCACATGTCCATTTCTGATCATTTTGAATCTCTTTCATTTTTCATTACTGAGTGCCCACAGACTCCAGTCATTTTAGGCCTCCGCTGGTTACAAGGTCATAATCCCCAGGTTGATTGGCCCTCTGGTAAAACTTTGAAATGGAGTTCTGCATGTATGTATTCTTGTGTTAAGTATGTCCAGACCCTGGCCGCTACTTCTTTAAAGAGTCTTCCTCCTTGTTATGCAGCTTTTTCTGATGTTTTCTGTAAAAAAGCAGCTGAATCCTTACCCCCCCATAGACCCTATGACTGCGCTATTGAATTATTGTCTGGGTCTTCTCCTCCCAAGGGTAGGACATATCCTCTTTCCCTCCCCGAGTCTTTAGCCATGGAGGAATATATTAAAGAGAATTTGGAGTGGGGGTTCATTAGACCTTCTTCTTCCCCTGCGGGGGCTGGGTTTTTTTTGTCAAGAAGAAGGATGGGACTCTTAGACCCTGTATCGATTATAGAGGGTTAAATAAGATCACGGTCAAGAATCGTTACCCCCTCCCTTTAATCTCTGAACTCTTTGATAGAGTGAAGGGGGCTGTTATTTTTTCCGGGTTGTGCGAAGACTTGCGATTTGTTGTCTCGTACTCTCTGGTGGCCGACTTTAAGACAAGACGTTGCCAAATATATTGAGTCATGCCCAGTCTGCCAACGATCTAAGCCATCTAGATCTTTACCTCAAGGGTTGCTGCAGTCACTTCCTATTCCTGAGAAACCTTGGACTCATATATCCATGGATTTCATTGTAGAATTACCTACATCGAAGGGGCATACTGTTATCTGGGTAGTGGTGGACCGTTTTAGTAAAATGTCTCATTTTATTCCTCTTTCTGCCCTTCCCTCTGCCAAGACTCTAGCTGAACTTTTCATTGTCCATATATTTAAGTTTCACGGGGCTCCTCTCAATATTGTGTCGGATAGGGGGGTTCAATTCGTGTCCAAATTCTGGCGGGCTTTTTGTTCATTAATGGGTACTGATTTGTCTTTCTCTTCCGCATATCATCCCCAGACCAATGGTCAGACTGAGAGGACAAATCAGACTCTGGAACAATATCTTAGATGTTATGTCTCCTGCAATCAGGCACTTTGGGTTAATTTTCTTCCGTGGGCTGAATTTGCCTATAACAATGCCATTCATTCCTCCACTGGCAAATCTCCTTTTTTCACAGTGTTTGGTCTTCATACCAGAGTTTTTTCATTTTCAGGTTCTTGTGATCTTCCTGCTGTTAATTCCTTTGTGGAAGATTTTTCTAAGACTTGGCAGGAGGTTCAGAAGTCCTTATCTTCTGCAGTAACTGCTCAGAAGAGGGCTTCAGACAAACATCGGAGGGATTCCCCTGTGTATCAGGTTGGTGACAAGGTTTGGCTGTCCTCCAAAAACATTTCTTTGAAAGTCCCTTCAGCCAAACTGGGTCCCAAATTTATTGGTCCGTTCTCTATATCTGATGTTATCAACCCATGTACTTTCAGGTTAAATCTTCCTCCCGAACTCAAGATTTTTAATTCCTTCCATGTAGCTCTGTTGAGACCTGCTAGAGTGGTACGTCAGAATTCTCCTCCTCCTCCTATTTCTGTTGAGGGCCAATCTGAATTTTTGGTTCACAGGTTGATTGACTCTCGTATCTCTAGGGGTAAACTCCAATATCTGGTTCATTGGAAGGGTTATGGTCCTGAGGAGAGATCCTGGGTTTTTGCCTCTGATGTTAAGGCGGATAGGTTGGTGAGACAGTTTCATTCTTAATTTCCCAACAAACCTAAGGGTCCAGTGGCCCCCTCTGGAGGGGGGGTAATGTAAGTTACTTACCGAGGGGACGGCAGGGACGCCTGCTGCCCCCTCGACGGGGACGCCCATCTCACTCCTCCACCGCCGATGCGGCTAGGCCTCAGGCGCCGGCTCCTATGGAGCGTGCGGCACGCATGCGCGGGAATTAAAGGGACAGTCACGCTGGCGCGATTGCGCAGGCGCTGGCGCTGATTCGCTAGCGTCCAATGGCGCCAAATTCAAATCTTTAAATGGCCAGCAGTCCTTTTGTGCCTTGCCCAACGTAGGTTCTGTTTATTGTTCCTGGGTGCGATTATTTCTGTGATTCTTGTTGTGACCTTTGGCTATTCCTGACTACTGTTTGACTTCCACCTGCCCTGACCCTTTGGCTTGTTCCTGACTACTCTTTGGATTCCGTTTTGTACTTCGACCCTGTTAATTGCTGACCTGGCCTGTGACCTCGACTACTCTGCTGTTTACCGTTTTTGTACCGCACTTCCGATTGGTTTCGACTCGGCCCGTTCCTGGACTTTGACAACCTTTACGTTTAGTTCCCTTGCTCGTCCAGAGTTCTTCCCTCAGTCTCCTCACTATTAAGTCCTGGCGGCATCCGAGTAGCGGAGGGCTCCACCCGACGTGAAAGGTGGCGGTTATAGGCCGAAGCGTGAGCCGAGCCCGGGACATTGGGGTTTACTCTGGGTTGTGGGATACTGAACGTTACAGTTGGCTAATTTCTTCTGGGGGTTGAGGCCTAACATGGTTTCTAAAAATGTTTCTTCGAATACTGCCACATTGTTGGCTAATTTCTTCTGGGGGTTGAGGCCTAACATGGTTTCTAAAATGGTTGCTTGTAATTTTGCCGCTAAGTTGGCTAATTTCTTCTGGTGGTTGAGGCCTATCATGGCTTCTAAAAATGTTTCTTCGAATACTGCCACATTGTTGGCTAATTTCTTCTGGGGGTTGAGGCCTAACATGGTTTCTAAATAGGTTGCTTGTAATTTTGCCGCTAAGTTGGCTAATTTCTTCTGGTGATTGAGGCCTATCATGGCTTCTAAAAATGTTTCTTCGAATACTGCCATATTGTTGGCTTATTTTTTCTGGGGGTTGAGGCCTATCATGGCTTCTAAAAATGTTACTTCGAATACTGCCCCATTGTTTGGCTAATTTCTTCTGGTGGTTGAGGCCTAACATGGCTTCTAAAAATGTTTCTTCGAATACTGCCATATTGTTGGCTAATTTCTTCTGGGGGTTGAGGCCTATCATGGCTTCTAAAAATGTTTTTTCGAATACTGCCACATTGTTGGCTAATTTCTTCTGGGGGTTGAGGCCTAACATGGCTTCTAAAAATGTTTCTTCAAATACTGCCACATTGTTGGCTAATTTCTTCTGGGGGTTGAGGCCTAACATGGCTTCTAAAAATGTTTCTTCGAATACTGCCACATTGTTTGGCTAATTTCTTTGGGTTGAGGCCTAACATGGCTTCTAAAAATGTTTCTTCGAATACTGCCCCATTGTTTGGCTAATTTCTTCTGGGGGTTGAGGCCTAACATGGTTTCTAAAATGGTTGCTTGTAATTTTGCCGCCAAGTTGGCTAATTTCTTCTGGCGGTTGAGGCCTATCATGGCTTCTAAAAATGTTTCTTCGAATACAGCCCCATTGTTTGGCTAATTTCTTCTGGGGGTTGAGGCCTAACATGGTTTCTAAATAGGTTGCTTGTAATTTTGCCGCTAAGTTGGCTAATTTCTTCTGGTGGTTGAGGCCTATCATGGCTTCTAAAAATGTTTCTTCAAATACTGCCATATTGTTGGCTAATTTCTTCTGGGGGTTGAGGCCTAACATGGTTTCTAAAATGGTTGCTTGTAATTTTGCCGCTAAGTTGGCTTATTTCTTCTGGTGGTTAAGGCCTATCATGGCTTCTAAAAATGTTTTTTCGAATACTGCCACATTGTTGGCTAATTTCTTCTGGGGGTTGAGGCCTAACATGGTTTCTAAATAGGTTGCTTGTAATTTTCCCGCTAAGTTGGCTAATTTCTTCTGGTGGTTGAGGCCTATCATGGCTTCTAAAAATGTTTCTTCGAATACTGCCATATTGTTGGCTAATTTTTTCTGGGGGTTGAGGCCTATCATGGCCTCTAAAAATGTTTCTTCGAATACTGCCACATTGTTTGGCTAATTTCTTCTGGTGGTTGAGGCCTAACATGGCTTCTAAAAATGTTTCTTCGAATACTGCCAGATTGTTGGCTAATTTCTTCTGGGGGTTGAGGCCTAACATGGCTTCTAAAAATGTTTCTTCGAATACTGCCACATTGTTGGCTAATTTCTTTGGGGGTTGAGGCCTAACATGGCTTCTAAAAATGTTTCTTCGAATACTGCCACATTGTTGGCTAATTTCTTCTGGGGGTTGAGGCCTAACATGGCTTATAAAAATGTTTCTTCGAATACTGCTTCATTGTTTGGCTAATTTCTTCTGGGTGTTGAGGCCTATCATGGCTTCTAAAAATGTTTCTTCAAATACTGCCACATTGTTGGCTAATTTCTTCTGGGGGTTGAGGCCTAACATGGTTTCTAAATAGGTTGCTTGTAATTTTGCTGCTAAGTTGGCTAATTTCTTCTGGTGGTTGAGGCCTATCATGGCTTCTAAAAATGTTTCTTCGAATACAGCCCCATTGTTTGGCTAATTTCTTCTGGGGGTTGAGGCCTAACATGGTTTCTAAATAGGTTGCTTGTAATTTTGCCGCTAAGTTGGCTAATTTCTTCTGGTGGTTGAGGCCTATCATGGCTTCTAAAAATGTTTCTTCGAATACAGCCCCATTGTTTGGCTAATTTCTTCTGGGGGTTGAGGCCTGCCTCATTTAATTCTTCTGGCTCTAATACAATTGATTACAACAATGCTTGCTGCTTGGTTGTCAAATGTATTCATACTATTATTACCCCTGAAACGACTGCGGCCAAAAGTCCTTTGTCTCAGTCATTATTCTTTCTTTTGAAATGATAGGAGTGCTCTAAAAAATGGGGGGTTGAGGCCTAACATGGCTTCTAAAAATGTTTCTTCGAATACTGCCACATTGTTGGCTAATTTCTTCTGGGGGTTGAGGCCTAACATGGCTTCTAAAAATGTTTCTTCGAATACTGCCACATTGTTGGCTAATTTCTTCTGGGGGTTGAGGCCTAACATGGCTTATAAAAATGTTTCTTCGAATACTGCTTCATTGTTTGGCTAATTTCTTCTGGGTGTTGAGGCCTATCATGGCTTCTAAAAATGTTTCTTCAAATACTGCCACATTGTTGGCTAATTTCTTCTGGGGGTTGAGGCCTAACATGGTTTCTAAATAGGTTGCTTGTAATTTTGCTGCTAAGTTGGCTAATTTCTTCTGGTGGTTGAGGCCTATCATGGCTTCTAAAAATGTTTCTTCGAATACAGCCCCATTGTTTGGCTAATTTCTTCTGGGGGTTGAGGCCTAACATGGTTTCTAAATAGGTTGCTTGTAATTTTGCCGCTAAGTTGGCTAATTTCTTCTGGTGGTTGAGGCCTATCATGGCTTCTAAAAATGTTTCTTCGAATACAGCCCCATTGTTTGGCTAATTTCTTCTGGGGGTTGAGGCCTGCCTCATTTAATTCTTCTGGCTCTAATACAATTGATTACAACAATGCTTGCTGCTTGGTTGTCAAATGTATTCATACTATTATTACCCCTGAAACGACTGCGGCCAAAAGTCCTTTGTCTCAGTCATTATTCTTTCTTTTGAAATGATAGGAGTGCTCTAAAAAATGTATACAGGGAGGGCATGTGTGTGTAGCAGTAACTGAGTGGAACATAGGTGCGAATTGCTCTTCCCATTGATTTCAAAGCAAAACATGGCATATATACATTCATCACTGTGTACAAAAGTAAGGGAAATGTTTTAATGGTAGTCCCAAAGCCATGTCTGGTCTGGGAGTCAAAATAGGCCCTTGCATTCAAATTACACAGAGGCCCAAACAGGCCCCAAACATCAGCCCAACTGGAAACCAACCAACCTGGCAACCCTGGGTGACACAAACATAGCCATAAACTCTACTTAAATTCATGCTGTAAGTAATAATTTAGATTGAATTTGTCCTCTATGAATGCTTTTGTCCTTGAGTTAAATAAACGAGACAACACAGTTTGCTTAATGGAAAGAGGAATTTCATTCCTAGATGATGTCCATCTTACATCCCACTTTCAGCTGCATCTGCTATTTTGCAACTTTCAACTTCACAAGCAGTCTTGTCCCAGTTTGCTGTCCATA
This sequence comes from Xenopus petersii, assembly GCA_038501925.1. Taxonomy (NCBI): domain Eukaryota; kingdom Metazoa; phylum Chordata; class Amphibia; order Anura; family Pipidae; genus Xenopus; species Xenopus petersii. The sequence goes on along the minus strand of CM076685.1, from coordinate 106,815,964 downwards.
ACCTTCAAAGAGAACACACACCATCCTTTGTTTCCAAACACTTTACACAACGTATTCATAGATCCAGTGCAAAGCCCTTAAAGGGGTTGTTCACCTTTAAGGTAACTTTTAGTATGCAATAGTATGGCAAATTCTAAGTTCTGACTCTTTGCAGCTTTTAAATGTGGGTCAATGAGTTGACCCCAACTAAAAAGCAAATACTATGTCAGGCTACAAATGTATTGTTAGTCATTGCTACTTTTTTCCATTTAGGCCTCTCCTATTCATATTCCAGTCTCTTATTTAAATCAATGTATGATTGCTAGGGGAATAATGTTACTTATAGTGCCTAATTGCCAAATATAGTGTGACTTAATATCATAATTTAATTTAAAAAATCAATGTATTTGAGTGTTACAGTAGTCAATTTATCAATTTCGTCGCCATCGCGACGAGATTCGTAGCAAAACGCCTGTGAGCGCGTGCGTCATGTGACACGCGTCGTGCGTGCATCAAAAACGGGCGTCGCCACTATAAATAGCCCCGCCCGTGCTTACAGTTGTAGGAGTGCAGTTTGAAAATGGCAGGACCTGGCATGATGAACAGAGACCAGCTAAGGTATTTTGTCAGGTACCTGCACCAGGAGGGATACGACAATATCCCTCCTGGTGTGAGAGGCATCCAGGCGCTCCGGAGGAGCATAATGGAGAGGCTGAGGTGCAGGCTGCGGAGGGAGTTCCGCTTGCGCTTAAGCCTAAGGGAGCTCCAGAGGATCTGGAGTGATCTCAAAAGGTGCCACAGCGCATTTGTTGAAGAGCTGCACGTGGAGGTTGAAGGTAGAGTTATTTAAAAAGTAAACATCTTATAATGATTTGCTATTTTACAGCAAAAATTTATTAAAGTGAATACTGTAATTAGGATTGGAACAGTTGACTTTGACTGACTGACATAATTGCAGACAAGTTAGATAACAAGTAAATGAGCTGTCAAATGGAGATTATTTAAACAGATTATAATAGATTTATTTAAATGCAATACATGGGTTTCCCTTCTTAACTACAATAAAGCCACTTGATTCCTATTTATTTTGGTATTTTGGAGCAAATGTGTATTTGTTTAAGCCTGTGACAAGGCTAATAAGAATTTTACTTCACATAAAGGTAGATTTATTTAAACGTAATAAATCAGTTTCCCTTCTTAACTACAATAAAGCCACTTGATCAGGCTCGGATCTGTGGAAAGGCCACCAAGGCCCCGGCCTAGGGCTGGAGGATTTTAGGGTGGCGGCATGCTGCCCAACCACACCCATATTGGTTCAGAAAAACTGGGGATGCACAGGAGATACAATAGTTCCCCATGCAGCAATCCCCATTGCTCCTGTCCAGATGATAAAAATTTGCCCGAATAAAGGGGAGGGGACAGGGGCGACGAATGGCAGTGGGCCTAGGGGTGCCTACTATGTAAATCTTGCCCTGCACTTGATTCCTATTTATTTTGGTATTTTGGAGCAAATGTGTATTTGTTTAGGCCTGTGACAAGGCTAATAAGAATTTTACTTCACATAAAGATAGATTTTTTTAAACGGAAGTTAATTTTCCTGTAGTTACAACATGACACCTTATCCTGTATAATTTATACTGTACAAATGCAATTGCTGTGTTACTCAAACTGAAATTTATTCATTGCCAGCTGAGTGGGTCCAAGATGATCCCGATGATGATGGGGATAATGTTCCACCACCACCACCACCACCTGACCAGGCAGCACCGCCTCCACCTGATGAGGCAGCACTGCCTCCACCACCTGACCAGGCAGCACTGCCACCTGTCCAGGCGGCACCACCACCACCTCACCAGGCAGCACCACTACAGGCGGCGGCACCACCACCGGACCAGGGGCTCAGTGTAGGCACACAAATGGAACATGTCTACTATGACCAGACTGAGCTCCTGGTCACCCTGGTCCACCAGGTCAATGGCATGCGCCAGGATCTGGGAGAGCTCAGGGACATTGTTGAGTCCCTGCAGAGGGTTATTGCTCCTCCTCCTCCTCCACTTTAATTTATTTTTTTAAACTTGCAGCACCGTTGTGCTATTTTGTAAATTAAAAGTTTTTTTATATCTCTATATTTTGAGTTCATTTTTCATTTGACTAAACTAATACTCACATGGTACTTGAAATTGTTTGGATTCTAATAACACAACGATGACTATTCTTAATCGGAGTCATTAAAATTACATTACATAGTATTTCAGAATCATTACAATTACATGATGTAAATATAAGGTTCATTCACATAAACATATGGTTTATTCATTTTTATCTGAGATACAAAGCATCCAGATACTATCTGTTCAGATTTATTAGTTGTACTTGTGTTAGTAATCTACTATTAGATATATAAAGTACAGATGGTACTTTTTGGTTAAACAGTGATATAGAGTAGTAGTAGATACCATAACCAGTTAACCAGAGGTAATGTGAAAAAATCCACAAACGTTAAAAGTTTAAGAAACTTGCAAAATGGGAGCCATTTTTTTCAAGATAGGAGTCCTCTAACAATGCAGGGCATGTGTGTAGCAGTATACTAAGTGAAACACGCATGTGTATTGGTCTTCCCATGGAGTCCAATCCAATTCAGCACATTCAGACACAAAGCAAAAGATACCATATTCATTTATCATCACAGACTACAAAGCTTGAAACTAAGGGGAAAATGTTTATTTGTAGCCCCAAAGGTGAAAAAAGGTTATACAAACAAAACACCCATAGAAGATGGGTTTCATCAAATTGCACTGCGCGTCAAAAATAACGTCGTGCATTAAAACACTTACTTGCGTCCGCGACAAAATAATTTGACGCACGTCGAAATCGGGCCGCGCGTCTCGTTTCGCGAATTTTTCCCGTTTTGCGAATTTCACTGGAAATGTGCGAATTATTCGGCGAAGCGAAATGCGACAGATTCGCCCATCACTAATGAAGAGCCAAATTGCAGAAAGATCTGTTATCCAGAAAGCCCCAGGTCCCGAGCATTCTGGATAACAGGTCCTATACTTGTATTAGTAGTAATAATAATAAAATATATTTTTCGAGCGCCAACATATTCTGCAGCAGTAACATAGATAATATGGCATATATAATGAATGACATATGAGAATGATATACATAGCGACCAGTAGCAGATACAAAGGTGTGAGTTGTGGGAATGGGCAAGATCAGAAGTAAGCAAAGTGGGAGATGAAGCCTATGATATTGCAGTTAGTAGCTAAACTAAATTAGGGTAAACTTCTCTAAATAAATATGCTGTTCCTGTTCTTTAATGGTTTATGTAAAAGATTTGAAAGGAATATATATATATATATATATATATATATAGTTCAATAGGAAACACCTGCACTCTGTCCTCTGTAGTTCTTTGCCGGGTGCTTGGTCAAAAAGACATGTATCAATTAAAGATGGACCAGCACTCCGTTTTCTTTATCAAAAGTGTTTATTCAATACACTGTGCATCCAACGTTTCGGCCCGCATTGGGGCCTTTATCAACGTTGGATGCACAGTGTATTGAATAAACACTTTTGATAAAGAAAACGGAGTGCTGGTCCATCTTTAATTGATACATGTCTTTTTGACCAAGCACCCGGCAAAGAACTACAGAGGACAGAGTGCAGGTGTTTCCTATTGAACTGTATATTGGGATCAACTTCCCTAATTACACCTTGCACCCCCCGATTGATATTTGTGGAAAGAACCTCGTTTCGTGGACGTCATGGATGATGACAACCAGAGGAGCACAAAACAAGGGGAAAATTTTACCAGAGAGGAAATAAACAGGATCTTGTTCTCGGAAACATACAAGGAAACATTTGGCAAGTTGGGAGCTAAGGAGGCTTACCACGAGTTATTGAGACTGCGGAAGAAAGAAGCCGAGCTGCACCTCCATGGTGTCTCCCTGTCCGATTATTATAGGGAGAGCAAGATTCCAAGAGGCTTTCGGCTCAACAGCACGCCGACTCTGGGGAGAAACAACCCAACCTTCTGCACCCGTTGGTGCCAGATACTTGACCGTTGCTCCCTCGATCTCATGTTGCTAGTGATCGAGGAGGCAGGAAGAGAGTTAACTTCTGTGAGGAGTGAGCTGTCCAACTTCGAGGCAGCTCACCTAGAGACATTGCGGAGCGACAAGGAAGTGGATTGGCCTGGACGTCTGCAAGAGCAAGTCGGCAAATACAAGGCCGAACTGCTCTCCTTCAAGAGTGCCAAGCGTCTTCGTGTGCACCAAGATTATAAGGAAGGTGCAGTGTATCGTTGGCAACAGAGCGGCGCACCGAGGAGAAGGAGGACAGAATGGCGTTCGCGCAGGTCGCCAGGGAGATCCATGACGAGTGGAGCGTCGGAAAGCGAGGAAGAAACAGCCGCAATAGGAGGCGCAACAGGATCGCCGCAAAGCCGAGGCCAGATGCGTTTTTTAGGACATCGCCCAGGAGACAGCGTGGATCCAGGAAGGCCACCCGTCGTGGTGGCAAATCGAATACCCGCAAACACAAGGTCACGGAAGCCCCAGGCGAAGACCGGGGCCAAGAAGAGGAGTTGATCTTCAATATTTCATCATACACACTTACAGCATCGGAGGCATCGCTACTAAGGAAGGGCCTTGGCTACGTACCTATGGTGAGTGGCGATCCATTTTCACACACTGTGGATAACTTTAAGTTTTCAAGGCAAGTTAGGTTAAAAGAGAAATATGCTCAGGGTGCAGGCCTTGTCCACAGGTTCCCGCACATAGAGGATGCTGACTCGGAACAGGCCCCGGGTTTAACTACAGCAGCTGCGGATGAGTTAAGGGGGAATGCTGGAAGCATGTCTCCAGCCATAGAGAGATTCAAACTAGCCAGCACCTATGATCCGATCAGCAGCAATGCCTCCATTAAAACTTTTAACCGCATGCTTGATGCGGATATAATGTCCCATTACAACAAGAGACGCAAGTGGAGGGGAAATTTGACTGTGGTTGAAAAGAAAGCAATTAAGTCCTTAAAACAAAATAAGGACATTATTATCAAAACTGCGGACAAAGGAGGGGGGATTGTGATTATGGACTATTCCTATTATAAGCAAGAGCTCCTGTCCCAGCTGGCTGATACCACTAAGTACAATAAACTGTCATTTGATCCCACTGTGAATTTTCAAAATGAGCTGAGACTGTTATTACAAATGGCCAAGAGTAATGGGTGGGTTACTGAAAGTATGTGTGCATTCTTCCTGCCAGTATACCCCATTCGACCAGCAATATACACGCTGCCAAAAGTCCACAAAAGCCTACATGCGCCCCCAGGGCGCCCTATCATTTCTTCGAATGGCTCTTTGAATGAGGGCATAGCAGCTTATGTGGACTCTTTGTTGCAACCATGTGTACAGAATATGACAAGTTATCTGAAAGACACAAACGATTTTCTTAAAATGATTCGCAGTATAAGTTGTCCCATTACAGATATGGTGTTGGCAACCATGGATGTACAGAGCCTGTACACCTGCATCCCCCATGATGCAGGTGTGGAGGCAGTGCAGGAATTGGTTGTAGACAATGCATTGTATGTGGGCCCACCTGTGGAGTTTATGTTAGACCTCCTTAGGTTTATTTTGCATAAAAATTATTTCAAGTTTGAGAACGAATATTTTGTACAGCGCACGGGCACAGCTATGGGGTCAAAAGTGGCCCCAGCTTATGCTAATGCGTTTATGCACAAATTTGAGTCTGACCACATATTGTGCCATCCACTGTTTAGACAGTATGGGGCATTCTATAGGCGATATATAGATGATGTTTTCTATGCATGGTTAGGTCCTACTGATAAATTGGATGAATTTGTCGGATATCTAAACGATTTAGATAGTCCAGTGAAATTTACGGCTAAGTATGATTTGCAGCAAATAGATTTTCTGGATGTTAAGGTGTACAAGGAAAATGGTCAGTTGCAAACATGTGTATATAGAAAGCCGACTGATAGAAATACACTCACCATTACCATAGTAACCACCCTAGGCACCTTTTGAATTCGCTGCCCAAGTCACAGATGCTTAGGGTGGTACGTATTGATAGTGACCCCAAAAAAAGGTCAGAAGATCTTATGGAAATGTATGGTAAATTCCTGGATAGGGGGTACCCTAGAAAATTACTTTTGGATACCAAGCAATGGGCCCTTTCCCTGGATCGTGAGGAGGTCTTATTGGAACAGGAAGAGCACCAAAATGTCAGAAGTAGAGGTGGGGGCAACGATATTTACTATGTTAGTAAGTATGGGGTTAACAGTGCTGTGGTGAAGGATAGTGTGTTGAAGCACTGGCCCATTTTGAAAACAGACGACACCATCTCGAAAAAGCTACCAGATAGGCCCAAGTTTAGTTACGCGAGGGGGAGTAACTTGAAGGAAATATTGAGCCCATCAGACCCAGTGAGCAAATACCAGGGAAGACAGGCCCAGCATTTTCTAACACAGCGCCCAGGGGTGTTTAAATGTATGGGTTGTATACTTTGCAGTTCATTAATACAAGGTACATATTTTACCCATCCACACACAGGGAGAAGGTATAATATCAGACAAAGGATGTCCTGTGATTCATCTATGGTAATCTATATTGTGAAATGTCCCTGTGGGCTTATATATTGTGGAAAGACGACCAGGCAGTTGAAAGAGAGGATGGCAATGCATAGGTCCAGTATAAGAGCTGCATTAGATCCAGATAAGTGTAAAAAAGATAAAGGCAAGAAACAGGACATCTCGCAGCAGCCGGTGGCCAAACACTGGGCCGAGGCTAAGCATAGCCCGGCAGCGTTTAGATGCATGCCCATAGAACAGATCCCCAAGAGAGCAAGAGGGGGAGATTATGATAATATGCTCCTAAAGAGGGAAGCATATTGGATATATGAATTGGGCTGCGTGGCACCTAGGGGGTTAAACGGTCAACAGTCCCTGGGTTGTTTCCTAACTTAAATGCTATAACACCTTCCCCTATTTCAGCACCTGCAATTTCAAGTTTTAAGAGTAGTGAGACATATAAAAGAGGGTTGAGATAATTGTAATAAATGTTGTTTCCCTTATGTGATTATATGCTACAATTGACAGTATGTTGCAATTGACTAAGATAAGACTTATCTCAATTTACAGGTGCTGTATTTGTGTATCCATCGGCCTTGGAAACAAGGAGATTGATTTGTAACAGTTTTTAACTCACTTCAATGGAATATGAGCACAGATTAAATGCACAGTATTTTGCTGACACCTATTGGCACAAGTACGAAGGTACACCCTTTATTGTGATTAACCACTCATCATATGTATTGAATTGTTAATTGAGTGTTATAATGAGGTCATCATGACACTGCTAATGAGGGAATTGTGGGTATAAATATTTGGCACTAAGTCACACACACTTTATCCTTGATAAAGGCCCCAATGCGGGCCGAAACGTTGGATGCACAGTGTATTGAATAAACACTTGATAAAGAAAACGGAGTGCTGGTCCATCTTTAATTGATATATATATATATATATATTAGGGATGCACCGAATCCACTTTTTTGGTTTCGGCCGAACCCCCGAATCTTCACGAAGGATTCGGCCGAATACCGAACCGAATCCGAACCCTAATTTGCATAAGCAAATTAGGGGTGGGAAGGGGAAAACATTTTTTACTTCCTTGTTTACTGACAAAAAGTCATGCAATTTCCCTCCCTGCCCCTAATTTGCATATGCAAATTAGGATTCGGATTCGGTTCGGCCGGGCAGAAGGATTCGGCCGAATCCGAATCCTGCTGAAAAAGGCCGAATCCTGGATTCGGTGCATCCCTGCATCCCTAATATATATATATATATATATATATATATATATATATATATATATATGTGTTCCAATGAGTATCCGCACTCCAATGCACTCTGATGGAGTTTTCTTCTGCTGGGGTGCACGGTTAAAATGTATATATTCGAATTCTGCGAAGAACCAGCACTCCCATATGTAAAAAGTAACTTTTTTATTTCTGTTGCATTCCAACGTTTCGGTCCCTATTGGGACCTTTCTCAAGGATAATTCAGAAACATTTGACCAATCTTAAATAGCCTTACAAATTCAAAATCTTCCAATCAGTGCTAGTTATCCAAACATAATTAATCACGTGACTTAACCCATTGTGACCATCTTTGCTTCAGTGTCATATACATACATTTGTTTTTGGTAGTGCTTATTATCATAAAACACTCATCCATTGTACATCATAAATATTATAAATATTATAAATATTATAAATAAGTGCATTAAAATTTGTGCAAAAACAATTTCAAATATCGCATAATAACAATCTGTGTAAAACTTCATAAAAATATGTGTACTTGTGAAATTCATTCTGTCCACTAGATATCACCGCTGTGTTTCATTTGCTCGTGTTACAGTGATTAGTTAAAATCCATAAGTTACAAAAGTATCCTATAGGAAAGAAAAAAACAAAATTGTAACCGGTTTGTATCCAATATGTATAAAAACATTTCCTTTCACTGTACAACCACTAAAAGAATAAAGAAAACTGTTTCAAAAAAACTGTTGGAGCCCCAACTTCTTTTCTTGATTTGCTCTATAGAGACAATCTTTTGATTCACAACTTTAAGTTAAGTTAAGTTAAAAAACATCCCATATTGACCTGCCCGTTCATGCCTCTTGGTGAAATACAATTGAGCTCATATATCCAAAAGGCCTCTTTTTTCAGGAGCTCCTTTCTTATGTCTCCTCCTCTTGGATGTATTTGTACTTGATCGATAGGCATGCACCTAAAGGAGGAGGCACTATGTTTGGCCTCCACCCAATGCCTCGCCACCGGCTGTTGGGCTATATCTTGTTTTTGTTCTAATTTATTCCTATTCTTGGCCCTCTCAGGGTCTAATGCCGCCCTGATGCTGGCCCGGTGCATGCCTATTCTTTCTTTCAATTGCCTCACTGTCTTACCGCAGTAAAGCAAACCGCAAGGGCATTTAATTATATAGACCACCAATGTTGACTCACAGGTCATTCGTTGCCTAACTTCATAACGCTTGCCTGTGTGTGGATGGGTAAAGTGTGTTCCTAGAATTAGGGTTCCGCACATAATACAGCCTTTACACTTAAAAACTCCCATCCGCAAGCTAGGGTTACCTGTGCCATTTCTCTTCATGTACCTATCCCTAGGATCTGATGGACTGAGTTGTTCTTTTAGATTTCTTGAACGGGAGTAGCTGAATTTTGGTTTTTTACTAATTTTGTCCCGTAGTGAGTCATCCGTAAAAACCACATCCCAATAGTTCAGAATTATCTGCTTTATCTGTGCACTTTTTGAATTGTACTGGCTGACATAGTAGATATCATTTTTACAATTATCTATGTCCCTTGTAATTCTTTTTGGATTGTCCTGCGTCAATAAGGTGTTGCGGTCTAGATTCATTGCCCAATCAGTAGCAGCCTTTATTTGCTGTTTGGGGTAGCCTCTTTGGATAAATTTTTTTCCCATAATATCCAAATCTTGTTTCCTTTTGGAAAATTCCAAAAGGAAACAAGATTTGGATATTATGGGAAAAAAATTTATCCAAAGAGGCAACACCTTATTGACGCAGGACAATCCCAAAAGAATTACAAGGGACATAGATAATTGTAAAAATGATATCTACTATGTCAGCCAGTACAATTCAAAAAGTGCACAGATAAAGCAGATAATTCTGAACTATTGGGATGTGGTTTTTACGGATGACTCACTACGGGACAAAATTAGTAAAAAAACAAAATTCAGCTACTCCCGTTCAAGAAATCTAAAAGAACAACTCAGTCCGTCAGATCCTAGGGATAGGTACATGAAGAGAAGTGGCACAGGTAACCCTAGCTTGCGGATGGGAGTTTTTAAGTGTAAAGGCTGTATTATGTGCGGAACCCTAATTCTAGGAACACACTTTACCCATCCACACACAGGCAAGCGTTATGAAGTTAGGCAACGAATGACCTGTGAGTCAACATTGGTGGTCTATATAATTAAATGCCCTTGCGGTTTGCTTTACTGCGGTAAGACAGTGAGGCAATTGAAAGAAAGAATAGGCATGCACCGGGCCAGCATCAGGGCGGCATTAGACCCTGAGAGGGCCAAGAATAGGAATAAATTAGAACAAAAACAAGATATAGCCCAACAGCCGGTGGCGAGGCATTGGGTGGAGGCCAAACATAGTGCCTCCTCCTTTAGGTGCATGCCTATCGATCAAGTACAAATACATCCAAGAGGAGGAGACATAAGAAAGGAGCTCCTGAAAAAAGAGGCCTTTTGGATATATGAGCTCAATTGTATTTCACCAAGAGGCATGAACGGGCAGGTCAATATGGGATGTTTTTTAACTTAACTTAACTTAAAGTTGTGAATCAAAAGATTGTCTCTATAGAGCAAATCAAGAAAAGAAGTTGGGGCTCCAACAGTTTTTTTGAAACAGTTTTCTTTATTCTTTTAGTGGTTGTACAGTGAAAGGAAATGTTTTTATACATATTGGATACAAACCGGTTACAATTTTGTTTTTTTCTTTCCTATAGTATACTTTTGTAACTTATGGATTTTAACTAATCACTGTAACACGAGCAAATGAAACACAGCGGTGATATCTAGTGGACAGAATGAATTTCACAAGTACACATATTTTTATGAAGTTTTACACAGATTGTTATTATGCGATATTTGAAATTGTTTTTGCACAAATTTTAATGCACTTATTTATAATATTTATAATATTTATAATATTTATGATGTACAATGGATGAGTGTTTTATGATAATAAGCACTACCAAAAACAAATGTATGTATATGACACTGAAGCAAAGATGGTCACAATGGGTTAAGTCACGTGATTAATTATGTTTGGATAACTAGCACTGATTGGAAGATTTTGAATTTGTAAGGCTATTTAAGATTGGTCAAATGTTTCTGAATTATCCTTGAGAAAGGTCCCAATAGGGACCGAAACGTTGGAATGCAACAGAAATAAAAAAGTTACTTTTTACATATGGGAGTGCTGGTTCTTCGCAGAATTCGTATATATATATATATATATATATATATATATATATATATATATATATATATATATGTTTCAGACAAATAAATGTAAGCCTATGTTTACACTTCAGCGGTTATTTGACAAAGGTCGAATTTTGAAGTTATGTGTTAGGAATTGAATCCTGTATTGAAGCAGCAAAAGAAAAAGGTGCACACTTGAAAATGAATTATGTCTCTTAATTTCCAGGTCCATGTAGAGGAACAATCTCTGTAATTCTCAGGAAGACAATCCCATATGAGGAAAGGAGATCAGCAGGAATTTCCAGGAAAGTAAAGCTGTAGCGGGAAATGTTCTTATTGGAGTCAATTAGTCTTTAATGATGAAATCTTCCGAATTTGGAAAAACGAGATCTGTTTTCCCCCACTCACTCAGGTAGGATAGTATATTGTCACTCCCAGCAGATAACAGGAAATTAAGGCAAACAGGGGTTCATGACAAAGACTATAGCAGAGTAAGCCAGGCAGTGCAGAGAGGCAAGGGTTAACAGCACAGTCTTTGATTAAGAAATTATAATATGCTTGGATTCAGCTTCAAAAGGGTTAATTAGTACTGCAGGAAACTTCTTGAGCAGTATTGAGTTCAGGCAGAAAACAATACAAGTAGTGATGGGCGAATTGGTGGAGTTTCGCTTCGTTGAAAAATCCGTGAATTTCCAACGAAATTCGTGAAACTGTGAAAAATTTGTGAAACGCTGACTGCGTCTCATTTTTGACGCTGGCGTTTGTTTTTGACGCAGATGTACATTTTTTTGACTCTTATGAATTTTCCCGGTGGTTTTGAGAATTTATGCATGAAGACGCAGTGGTTTCTTCCGGGTTGACGTAAGTAGAACTGTGCAGCAAAGGGGAAGGTGGCCGCAAGCTCAGTCACGGAGCTGCAGCACCTAACATTACGTGAATTTTTTAATGCAAAATCTCTGATAAATGTACTCACAACTCAAATGTACAGCAAATGTGTAGCTACTTAATGACTTAAGTGTAGCTACTTAATGACTTTCTGAAGGTAATCAGGAGTATAGATATCCCTGTAACTGATTTTATACTCGTAATAATGGATGCGCAAAGCTCGTATACGTGTATCCCACATGAGGGGGGCATAGAATCTGTACGGAAATTGATTTCTGACATTGAGCTTTATAAAGGACCCCATGTGAATTCATTTTGTCCCTATTGCAATTTATCCTGTATAGGAACTATTTCAAGTTTGAAAGGCAATATTTTTATACAGTGCACAGGGACCGCTGTGGGATGTAAGGTATATGAGGACAAATGCATTTTGAACCATGCACTTTTAGGAGATATGGCGCATTCTGTATGCGATACATCGATAATATCTTTTTCATTTGGTCAGGGCCCATTGCAGAGTTGGAGGGGCTAGTGGATCAATCGAATGACATGACTAGCCCCATAAAGCTGACACTGAACTATAATCTGAGTAGCATAGAATTTCTAGATGTTAAAATCTACAAGGGGGAAGGTAAATTGCATACTTGGATTTTTGTAAAGCCCACAGATAGAAACACAATTGTGCACTACCAGAGCCAGGGCCGGACTGGGGGGTCCGGGTCCCACCGGGACTGCTGTCCCAGGGCCCCTCTCCGACCCCCACTCCCCTACTGTGATGCGCTGAGCCTCCCCGGCGCCACGTGCATGCGCAAACGGCTCCACTCACACGCATGCGCAGACGGCGCTGCACAGCCCTGAAGATTTTTTAGAACTCAACCGCAATTTCGGGAGAGGGGGTCTGGCCCGACAGGGGCCCGGCCCGACGGGGGCCCATGAGGGTCGGGCCCAATCCAACACTGACCAGAGCCACCACCCAAGGCATATGTTAAATTCACTACCAAAGTCACAAATGCTTAGGGTAGTGCGTATAGACAGTGAGGATAGTAAAAGGGTGGAAGACTTGAATAACATGTGCAAAAAGTTCCGCAATAGAGGCTACCCACAAGAATTGGTCAACGATACCAAAGGATGGGCTTTAAACCTCAGTCAGGAAGAGATTTTACTAGAGTCAGATACAGGAGGCACAAACTTGAGTAAAAGGAAATAAAAATGGTATGTACTATGTGAGCCAGTATGGCGAAGGCTTTGGATACATGCGCAAATGTGTGTTAAAACACTGGCCCCTAGTTGTGAGTGATGATAATATATCTAAAAAATGCCTCACAAGCCTAAATTTAGCTATGAGAGAGGAAGCTCCCTGACCCGACTGACAAATATTCAAATCCACAAGTACAACATTTTTTGGCACAATGACCAGGTGTCCATAGATACAGTGGCTGTCATGTGTAGTAGCCTGATCTTAGGAAACCATTTGTTTCATCCCTGGACTGGTAAAAAGTAAACTATTAAACACAATATGTAGTACAACAACAACCATGGTTGTGTACATTATTAAATGCCCATGTGGGTTGATTTACTGTGGCAAGACAGTTAAGGTGCTTAAAGAACACATTGGGATGCACAGGGCAAGTATTAGAGCTGCATTGAACCCAGAGAGAGACGACAAGGCAAAAAAGAAAAAAAGGACATTGCTCAACAGCTGGTGGCAAAACATTGGGCAGAAGCAAAGCACAGCCCAGCTGCATTTAGGTCTATGCCCATTGAGCATGTGCCAGTTAGAGCGAGAGGCGGAGATTTTGACAATGCCCTGCTTAGGAGAGAGGCTTACTGGATACTGGATACTGGATACATGAGCTGGATAGTGTGGCACCTAAGGGGTTGAATGGGCAGTTAGTACTAAGCTGCTTTCTAACTGGATAAGATTTTCTCATAGAGTAATATGTGATCAGACAGATTTAAAAAGTAATTGTACATTGAAACATAGAATCTATAGAACAACAGCATAATAAAGTTGCTAATGTGTATCTGTCATTATGGAAACTAAGTATCTGATCTGTATAAACTTGCAGGTTTTTTGAATGGATCATCTCTGAATGGACACCTTTGTTTCACCAAATTGGACACATTATTCACTGGCACATCAATGGCACCGTGTGGTGAGAAACATGTACTGCATTTATGTTTATACAAATGAATGAGCTTTTTTTTTTTAAAAGGCTTGTACTGCCTATGACGTCACATTTGGCACCGATTTTAAAGTGTATTTAAATATAAACCCATTCACTTGCAATTTGTCCTTGAAAAAGGCCCTGATGTGGCGCCGGCGATTTACATTCTAGCTGGTAGGAAGGCAGTTCGGTGAGATTAGTCGCCGGAAGAAGAAGCAATTTGTCGCTGGGCAAATAATCTCCCAAAATAGCAGCGTGTGTCTCTGCCCTTAGTCTTTTTACATCAGATAATCTCCATTAGATTTACTTGTTCTCTCCAGTTATATGATAGTTAAGTGCTACTGATGTTACACTATTCGACTGAACACACTTTTGCTCAAAAATAGTAAAATAAATAGGAATCAAATGGCTTTATTGTAGTAAAGAAGAGAAATCTATGTATTCTGTTTAAATAAATCTACCTTTATTTGCCATTGCCAACTATTCAGCAGTATTAAAAGTAAAATTATTTTTAGCCTTAGTATAGGCCTAAACCAACACACTTTTGCTCAAAAATATCAAAATAAATAGGAATCAAGTGGCTTTATTATAGTTAAGAAGGGAAATCTATTTATTCGGTTGAAATAAATCTACCTTCTACTTTACAAGGTCTGTGTGCCTCCGCTTAAGATCGCTCCAAATCCTCTGGTCTCAGACGGATGTTATACCACCTCCTCAGCCTGTACTGCAGTCTCTCCTTAATATTATGTTGCAGGTACTATATGCCGGGGGTCCCAGGGGGATGTTGTCATATCCCTCACTGTGCAGGTAGCGGATTAGGTTGCTTAGCTGCTCCTCGTTCATCAGTCTGGGACCTGCCATCTTTCATATAGAAAGGTTTTCCAGTCCTACAGATGTAAGGGCAGGGCATTGGGTATTTCTACAGGTGACATTTTTGATGCATTTATGACGCACATGTCACATGATATACACCCACCAATTTCGATGCTCAGGCGCTGATTTTGTCATGTGGACGCACGGGAGGTGAGTTTAAACCATGGGTGCTGAGTTTAACGTGTGGGTAGCACTGAAAAACATTATGTTTTTTCATTTTAGTAATAGTGTGACTACATTTGCCAACCATGCGGCAGTATTAGAAGTAACATTATTAGAATTAGAAGAGGTAGGCCTCAACCAGAAAAAAAATAGCCAACCAGGCGGCAGTATTAGCAACAGCAGCAGCAGCATTGGAAGAAATATTATTATTAGGAGCTTTGACAGATCTCAACCAGAAGAAATTAGACAGCCTTGTGGCAGTATTAAAATCAACATTATTAGAATTGAAATTAAAATTAGAATTAGAACAGGTAGGTAGGCCTCAACCAGAAGAAATTTTCCAACCAGGCAGCAGTAGTAGCAACAGCAGCAGCAGTATTGGAATCAACATTATTTGAATTAGAATTAGATGAGGTAGGCCTCAACCAGAAGACATTTGTCAACCATGCAACAGTAGTAGCCACAGCAGCAGCAGTATTGGAATCAATATTATTAGAATTAGATAAGGTAGGCCTCAAGCAGAAGAAATTTGCCAACCATGCGGCAGTATTAGAAGCAACATTTTTAGAAGCCATGGTAGGCCGAACCTATGGGGGCCTACACCTTACTCATACTCCCAGGCCTGGAAACAGACCTGGAGGTGGGGTAGGTTTGCTTCTCTCTTCTTTCTGTACTTTTAAAGTTCTTCCACCTGATCCTTCTCTATAATTCTCCTCATTTGAGGCTCACTGCATTAGGCTCTTTGCTCCTGTTTCACTTCGCGTTGCTGTCATATATCGACCTCCTGGACCAACCACACAATTTTTGGAAAATTCTGCTACTTGGCTTCCTTACTTTCTTTTATCTGACACCCCATCCATCATATTAGGTTACTAATATACCTGTTAACAATATTAACAACCCTTCTGTCTCCAAACTTCTTTTGCAAACATCCTCCCTTGGATTATCTCTGTGCTCAGACTCCCCCTCTCACTCCAATGGTAACGCTCTGGATCTCATATTTACCAGACTCTGTTCAACCACCAATTTTACTAACTCACCATTTCCCCTCTCTGGTTACAATATGCTCACATTTCAACTCTCACTAACTCCTCACCCCCTGCTATTCCCCAAATATGTACCTGCCGTGACGTGTAAGTTTGTAAGCTCTCACCTGCGCTCACTAGTTTTCCGTAGAAGTAAAAAAAAAAACATAATTACACAGGTTGGCATTAGTAATGTGCACGACCCTTACAGGCAACACACGAAATTCTTAGAAACGAACGTTTGCTGAATGTTATTATTTATTGAAACAATTGGTGATCACATAGTTACAGAGTTCATTTGGGTTGAAAAAACAGACTTTAAATGTATCACCCAACATCAACCCCCCCCCATAGCCAGAAAGAAAAATCCATGTAGAATAATCAAAGAGAGAACTGAGAGCAGTTGGAACTGCAGAACATGAGAAAGAAAGACAAGTATTGTGGCTGACACTTTAAAGAGCAACATTTGACAGGTCTAGTAACCAATAGCGACCAATCAGCTGACCAACAAATTGGCTGTTATGGGTTACTAAACTAGCAAACTTTGTATCTTACATTACACTCTTTGATCTCAAATAAAACCCAGATCAGCAGCAAAAGTATTTTTATTCAGTGGAAGAATAACGGAATTCTGAGATATTTTACCTTGTTCAGCCATAGAAATATCACCTTAACCATGAAAAGGCCACACATGACGTTTCTTTATTATAAGGGTTACAGTGTAATTTAATTGGCTTTATAACAAATCGGGCAGCATGGAATCAGCATATTCACACCTAAAGACATTCCCATTATGACTAATGAGCCACAGGAAGCCAGAATCATGGCTGACGTACTTAAAGCTGTTACAGACGTCTATCTGAATCCATGAGGTTCCTCTGGGGTTTTTAGGGCAGATCCCAACTCTGAAGATAAAAGTAAATACCAATGGTTAGATAATGACATGGCACATCTCCCCGAATCTGCCTGTGTGCCCTGACCCTTAATATGGGTCTTCATACCTTAAATCTATTAGAAAATCTTATAAGCATTACAAAATCTAATACCCTGGGTTTGCTTCTAATATCGATTAATAAAATCTTAGTTGGGATCAAGTACAAGCTACTATTTTATTAAAACTGGACAGTTGGGAAGTATGTGTATGTAGGGACCTATAGGGTTAATGTGCCCCTATGGCTTTAAATCCCTACACTTACTGATATCCCTAGTTGCCTGTATAGTACAAAAACTAGTTACATGTTCTTCCGTTTATTTAGTACCTTACAGAAAAAAAACAATTGTGGAGAAATCCATTACCTTTTGTATACGGAGCCGTCTGCATTCACACCAAAGACTGAACCATCAGTTCCAACCTCCACCATGATCAGACTGCCATCCACCCTAGTCCATGAGGTACCCTGGCATGCGTTTGGGGTCACCTGGTTACGATAATAGATCTCATTGGCGCTGTTGACTCCCCAACAACCAAAAGGACCACAGGCGTAATGCTTCAGCTTCCCATCAATTTGGATATAGGGTAAGGAAGTTGCAGGGGAAGTAGTTGCATCCTGGTTCAGGCAGTAAATGTCATCATTAGAATTGGCTCCTGATAGGAATTTATTACCCCCAGCATCTATCTGCTTCAAGCGTCCTGTGAGTAAAAGAGCACATGATGACATAAATAGTTGTGATCATGCACAAAGTGCAGCCTATTTATCCATGAGATGGACACACCTGCCCATAGAAAAACATACATGTTGGCGAAAATTCGCCAGTACAACGCTAATTCACTAAAATGCGATATTGCGCTAGCGTTGGCTTATTTGCATATGGTGGGAAGTTACATTTCAATGGACGTATATGTTGCAGCAAATACATTACACTACACAAGCGCAGGGAACATCAATAAAAGAAAATAGTTATCAGGCCCAGATTTGTGGAAAGGCCACCTTGGCCCGGGCCTTGGGTGGCAGGATTTTAGGGGGGCGGCATGCTGCCCAAACACACCCACATTGGTTCAAAAACACTGGGGATGTGCTGAAGATACAATCATTTTTAAATTACCATGCGCCAATCCCCATTGCTCCGGTCCAGATGATTGAAATTTGCATGAATAAAGGGAAGGGGACAGGGGCGACGGACGGCAGTGGGCCTAGGGGCGCCCACTACGTAAATCCGGCCCTGGTTGTTATAATACCCTACAGTGTATAGTTTATGTGCCATATGTTAGGAAATGTAGGGGGGAAGCTGGGTACCCTAAAAAAATTATCTTTTGCAGCCTATCACCTTGGGGCATAAAAATGCCTGGGGACTATTTTTTGAGTAACTCCTATCTACTCTATTGCACTTCGCCTGGTCTGAGGTGGCGAATGCAAGTCTGGCGCAAGAGGTAAAGTTCAGTTAAATCCACATCTTAGTCAAATTGCATAGTTACGCCCCTTCGCCAGAGCGAAAATTCGCCTAGCGTTAGAGTGCAAAGTAGCGATAGAGTCTATCCCCTTCGCTAGCGAAGTTACGCCTGCGGCCGTTAGTAAATCGGCAAAGTAACGAATTGATGTCATGCTGGCGTATTTTCGCTAATGTTAGTCCCTTCGCCCTTTAATGAATTTTCCCCCATGCTTCTCTGCCCATTTTGCATTTCCTAATAACTGCTGACACATCTCTGCTTCTCCCCTCAATCTTGGTTACACCTTTCTAGATTGTTGACCTCCAATATGTTCTGTCTGTTTTTATATTCAATATGCCTTCCCCATGTCTAGCCTCTGGGTGCCTCCCAGCTAAACAAGAGGTCCCACTGCCATTACCTGATACTTGTATCCAGTTAAAATTGTTCAGTCTGTAAATGTAGTTCTCTTTGTTGACTCCCCAGACTCCCGCTGGTCCCACAGTCACATGAATGAGCCTCCCTTCAATCCGTGCCCATTGGTTTGAGTGCCAGAGGTAAATCATGTCATTATCTGCCACCCCATACACTTCTCCATTGCCTGCGTCCAACTGCTTCAGCTTCCCTGGCATAACTGTGCATGGCAATTCTGAAAAGTGACAGTAGGTTATTGGTAGAGTGAGATACAACTTGAGTTTTAGTGGGGGGCACATAGCAGATTAGTAGTCCTGGCCTCTCCCTAAACTCTTCTCAAGGTCGGAGCTAAAACTACTGAAGTCTCAATGTTCCCTTTACCCTCATGTATGAGGAGTTGGCCTAGAGGTGTTAAGACTTTGATGTAGAATCTCATGTTAGGGACCCTAGTTCAATTCCTTGTGGCAACTTCTTGTGACCCTGGACAAGTCACTAAATTGTCTGGTGTCCCGACTACTACTGTGTCTATAATGGTTGCCTTGCTTGATGTAAAAGCACTTTGAGTCACATTTGGGAAAAACACTATATAACAATCATTCCTTTTCCCCCATTAGTAAAGAGACCTGTAGGAAAGCCCCTTGGTGGGGGACATGTAAAGTGACATTAGCTTTGGATCAAACACTACCAGACTGCCTGGATGATGCGGATGTAACAGGTACCAGAACTGATACTATGAAGTTCTGAAGATAGTAGACCATTA
This sequence comes from Xenopus petersii, assembly GCA_038501925.1. NCBI lineage: Eukaryota > Metazoa > Chordata > Amphibia > Anura > Pipidae > Xenopus > Xenopus petersii. The sequence goes on along the minus strand of CM076685.1, from coordinate 106,796,270 downwards.
TGGTAACCAACCAAATGCAAACAGAAGACAAAAAAAGGCTACCCTCTGATTACTAGATCTAGAGCAAACTATATGTGCCTGTCATTGCTCTTATCTGTAATATTAAGTAAATTCCTTTGTGCTTGAGAATTGTTAAAGTGTAGAACAAAGAAAAAGACAGAAATCGTTTTTTTTTACCTGCAATGGCTCCTGAGTACAGCAGAAATAGGCAGATGAAGCGCAGCATGGTGACTTTTGGTTCAGACACAAGGAACAATAACCTGGGCTGTGTATCCTGCTAAATTTATACTTTTTCACGTACTTCTCCCTCATACCCAGAGGGGCGTAGACTGGGTGTGAGGGCAGTGAGAGGATCATTATTGCCTCAAGAAGATTAATTATGTTGGGTAAATGAATGTCAAGAACAGCTCTGCCCTGTTGTTTTTGGAACCATTACAACTTGGCTGCAAAACTACTTGGGTTTAATGACTATGCAAGGAAACTGGAGCCATGGAACTACAGGGAGTGCAGAAAACTCTGTGCATTGTAATATTGCACCCCAGACCCAAGGCAACAATGCGAAATACTGTGCCATCCAACATCATCCAATATTGTAAGCCTGTAGAATAATATTTAGTCATAAACTGTACATACAGGAGCCTCGGGCAAATGACCTGATGCCACCCTGGCTCACCTTTTCTAAACTTCAGCCAAGTCAAGAGACTATATCACTGAGCAGAACAGCTGAATAACCAGTGTCGAGGCCTAGTTTCCCTCCTGCATCCCCACATTCTACCTATCAAATGATTACATTATTATAACCTATCTGTACTCCTATCTATAGAAATAATTATTATGAGTAGGCTGGGGGCGAATTTGACCTGTTTTTTTTGACACGTGTCATTTATTTTTTGACTCACAATGTCATACAAGTCTACGTGCTTCATTTCCACAGTGAAACAAGGCAAAAAAATTCGCCCATCCCTAATCATGAGCAAGGAATTTTCCTGTATAAAGACTGAAAAAATTGCAATGGAAACATTGTTGGACTTGGGCAGATACTACATGAAAATGACCTTCCCAGTGCTAGAATGAAAGCCTAAACCACTGCAAACATGCATTTATTTAAATAAATCTGAATGAGACTGGAATATAAATAAGAGAGGGCCTATACATTTTTAGTCTTACAAAGAATTTGTTTTCTAGATGGGGGTCAGTGACCACCATTCAAAAGCTGGAAAGAGTCAGAAGAAAAAGGCAAATAATTTAAAAACTATGAAATATAAATAACGAAGACCAATTGAAAAGTTGCTTGGCATTGGCCATTCTATAACATACTAATGGTGAACCACCCATTTCAATGCCTCATAAAGACCCACACCATCAATTATCAGAAGTCAACATCCAATAAAGGGGCAGATTTACTAAAGGGCGAACTGGCTAATGCTAGCGACTTTTCGCCATCGTAGCCAGCCGCAGGGACATCACCAATTCACTAACAGACATTAGTTAGACGCGAAACGGGCGCGAAAATTCGCCGGCATCAAAAAAAAAAAGGACTCCAATGTCAAAAATGAGACACCGGCGCCGTTTCGTGAATTTTTCACCTTTTGCTAATTTCGCAGGAAATTCGCAAATTTTTCAGCGAAGCGGCGCAAATTCGCCCATCACTAGTTAGTGTGATAAGATCATTCAATGTGTCACGCAACTCCTAGAAAGAAGTGTTACATGTGAGAGTTGCATGAATGGATGTGTGAAGTGTTCTGAAACCGCCGGGGTACAGATGTTAGAACAGCATTGTATGTAGCAGACAGGTGGTGTCGAAGGCCCCCGCCTCTGTTCAGGGATGGTTTCTCCACCTTGACATGAATCGCCTCTTTCACGTCTCGTTCAAACCAGCGTCTTCTTTATCCAAGATTTGGACCTTGCTGTCTTCAAAGGAGTGTCCCTTGTCTTTTAGGTGTAGAAAGACAGCTGAGTTTTGCCCTGTAGAGTTCTCCCTCCTGTGCTGAGCCATTCGCTTGGAGAGCAGTTGTTTTGTCTCCCGATGTATAGATCTGTGCACTCCTCGCTACACTGGACTCCGTATACCACATTGCTTTGTTTTTCTTTTGGTGTTGGATCCTTTGGGTGTACCAGTTTTTGTCTCAGTGTGTTGCTAGGTTTGAAAAACACAGGGATGTGGTGTTTGTTGAAAATCCTCCTGAGACACTCCAGCTACATATGGGATGACTATGTTTCGCTTACTATGTGTCTCCGGGCGGTAATTTCTATTGGTGTTCCTGTTGGGTTTGGTTGCTGCTGTTTTGACAAAGGCCTAGTCTGGGTAGCCACACGCTTTCAAAGCTCCTCTGAGATGTTTTTGCTCTTTGACCTTGGTCTCTGTATTAGTTGTCACACATTCCACCCTGTGGTGCAGAGTTCTAATGACACCCAGTTTGTGTTCCAGTGGATGGTGGGAATCAAACAACGGATATATGAGTGGGTTTTCTGTATACTTCTGTCTTCAAGTTACCCCCCTCTTGGATGCAAGCAGTCCAAAAAGGCAAGTTTGTTCTTGTGGAAATTCTGTGAATTTCTTCAGATGGCACCTGTTACTGAACGTTACCTCTTTCACCAGAATTGACGTTGCCACCTCAGACCAGTCGAAGTGCTATAAAGCAGTTATATCTTCCTCAATCTTCTGTCACTTACATCATATCCTGTGTGCTGAAAATGCATTAAAGTTCCAAAAATGCATGCGACTTTTCCTTTTTTGAAGAGGAATTGCCTGCAAAAGTCCTGACTTCAACTTTTTTTTGGGTAACCGGTTTTCTCCAGACATTTCATAACATATGGAACATTCATTTTATGTTGGGCACCCAAGGCGAAACTCCGCATATTAGTTAATTGCTATAGTCTGAGCGCATTTGCACCTGGCGACGGGGCCGGATTTACATAATGGGCTCCCCTAGGCCCAATGGCATTCATCCTGTCCCCTTCCCTTTATTCATGCAAATTTTCATTATCTGGACTGGAGCAATGGAGATTGGTGCACGGGAAATTTAAAAAATTATTGTATCTCCAGCGCATCCCCGGTGTTTATAAATGAGGGTTTGGTTGGGCAGCATGCCGCCCCCCTAAAATCCTGCCGCCCTACGCCCGGGCCTAGGTGGCCTTTCCACAAATCTGGGCCTGCCTGGCGAAGTGTTGCGACAGGTGCAAAACGGTCGATGACAACAATTCGCCCTTTAGAAAATCTGCCCCCAATTCTTCTTATTTGTTGTGTAACTTGCTGGTGCCATGTAAATAAATGATGATGATTTAATAATGTTGACATGCTATACATTGTGTAATATATTTCATCACTCAATGTATCAAATGCTATGAACTTATAATATGTGGGTTCAGTGTATTACTTCCATGATGGTGTAGCAAATCTAAGCACCCAGATCTTCTTTGTTTTTTATTTATCTGTTTAAAGGGGTGGCTCACCTTTCATTTAATTTTTATGTTGGAGAATGTTTCAATTGGTCTTCATTATTTGTTTATTTCATTTTTTTTAATTATTTGCCTTTTTCTTCTGTCTCTTTCTTGCTTTCAAATGCTCTGTAAAGCTACAAATAAACTTATAGTTATCATATACTACTTATCATTACTACTTTTTATTACTCGTTTTCCTATTTAGGTTCTCTCCTATTTATATTCCAGTCTCTTATTCACCCAGTGCATGGTTGCTAGGGTACTTTGAACCCCAGGAACCAGATTGCTTGAAAAGCAATCTGGGGAGCTTCTGCATAAAAGGCTAAATTACTCCAAAAACGCAAATAATAAAACATGAAAACCATTTCCAAATTGTCTCAGAATATCACAGTTTATACAAAGGCAAAGAACCCCTTTAAAGGAGTTGTTCTCCTTTAAATTAACTTTTACTATGCTATACAGTGTGATAATCTGAGACAATTTGCAATTGGTTTTCATTATTTATTATTTATAGCTTTTTTTTCTGACTCTTTCCAGCTTTCAAATGGGGGTCAGCCATCTAAAACCAAATGCTCTGTAAAGCTATATATGTAATGTTATTGCTACTTTTTATTACTCGTCTTTCTATTCAGGCCTCTCCTGTTCATATTCCAGTCTGTTATTCAAATCAAGGTATGGTTGCTAGGGTAATTTGGACCCTAGCAACAAGACTGCTGAACGTGCAAACTGGAGAGCTGCTGAATAAAAAGCTAAATAAGTCAAAAACCACAAACAATTAAAAATTAAAACCAATTACAAGTTGTTTCAGAATATTGCTCTCTACATCATACTAAAAGTTAACTCAAAGGCAAAGAACCCCTTTAAAGGATTGAAGACCAAAACTCCACTGCCTATTCGATATAGGGCCTATAGGTGTTTATTAAATTGGTTTACTGAGTAGTGATGCAGATCCTGTTCTATCTTTCCTACACAGAGGCTGCCTGCACTGGATGTGGCATGGGGAAGGTACCTACAATTAAGTTGCCAATCAGTTTTTTTTTTACCAGTAAGGGTACGTCCCAAATATCTGTTTACAGGGAAATGTGGCAGTTGCAGGTTGAGGCACTGAACCTCTGATAACCTTTAAAGGATAAGTAAACCTTAAAAACAAGTGAATGTAAAATTGATGAGAGTGCTATTCTAAGAATGTTTGCCATTCATATTCATTGTTTATTCTTTTTTCATTTCAAGATATTAAAGGATACATGTACTGTGAATATGAATGAATTTTGTTACAACATCGCCACCTGCTGGTCAGTTTCCCACCAGTCTGACCACCAAGTAGTCAAGGCAGAAATTGTCATGAGAAAGAAAGAGGCTGCTCTGATGTTCTTCTGCTTTGGAAAAAAAATAGAAACCTTTCTCAAATCGTTCCTACGCAGAAGAACATCAGATCAGCCTCTTTCTTTCTCCTGAAACTTCATTGACTACTTGGTGGTCAGACTGGTGGGAAACAGACCAGCAGGTGGTGCTGTTGTAACAAAATTCATTCATATTAACAGTACATGTATCCTTTAATATCTTGGAATGAAAAAAGAATAAATAATGAATGAAAATTACAAAAGTGCTTAGAATAGCCCCCTCGTCAATTTTACATACACTTTTTTTAAAGGTTTACTTATCCTTTAAAGGAAGCCTTTAGGAGAGGCAGCTATGGGAATACGTCTTTCTACCAACTGCCCTTATGTTAGAGTCCTGCGCAGGTCCATTTTTTTGGAACCGACCCGTACCTGCAACCTGCCATCCGCAACCCGGACCCGCATTCTTACCAGCTTGGACCCGCTACTCGACCTTACCTTACCGCAACCCAGACCCGCTGACCATCAAGAATCAGGAAGTGCTGTCATTGTAAACTGGAAGTGACATCATCGGAAGTAGTCGTGATCAGAAAAAAGGAGTAAAAATCGATTTTTGAGAAGACCCGTAACGTGACCTGTAAACCTGCAGAACTGTCGACCCGCGTCTATACCCGCACACAGAACTTCTACCCGCAACCCGCAGGTTTTTGCAGGTAACCTGCGGGAAGAACGTTTCACTTTTACGTTAAGCAAGATTTCTTGAGAGTAAAACTTTCTCTTGATGAGAGACCCTATAAAAAAAACGTAATTCCTATGTTTTCCAAGAAGAGAAATGTGGGCCTAGTCAAAATTATTAGTGAATAGAAAAGGGTGAAATCGAAACCAGGATGAACTCGCAAATTCTCATCATTCATTTTGATCATTTAGGTAAAAGTGCCTAATGTTTACACATCACATTCATTTCAAATAAAACTGATTTGTAGAAAGTATTGCAACAGAAGTATCAAATATCAACATTCAGTATTTACAGATATCTTTTATTCAGTTCCTTGTTCCTTGAGATTTTTGGGAGTCTCCCCCTCCCAAAGAAAATAATACTTGTTTCACAAGATAAATAATGGTTTCAGTTCCAAGTCTGTCTGGCTTACACTAGATAATCAGACAATACTGGATATGTGGCCTCAGTGTGTGGTGCTTATCTCTCTACACAATCACCTGTTTATAAAGAATTAGTCAATAGTACAATTATTGATCATATTTTATTGATTTTTCCATAGCTGACAATTTGTAAGATTTCCAATTTGACAAAAAATATTGATTTAACGTGGCTTTTAGAAGGAAATCAATGGCACTCACTTGATGATGGGCATGAGGTGGTTATATATGGGCTGATCTGATACGCTTTCCAACTGGCCGAACCGATCAATGGGCCACATTATATTTTCCAACAACGGATACTTTATTTATTATAATACACAAGTTTCAGTGAGTCATGTGACAAAGATGACATCACTACTCACCGTTTTTTAACTGATGACATCACCGTTTATAAGGATAGAATTTACAAGATATCCATGATATTTTCAGAAAGGATGGAAACCAGCAAAGCCCATCAAAGTAGCCAAATAAAGTCTCAATGGATCCCATTAGTCGGCCTGCTACCTCTTACCTGCTGTTTTAAAAATATTATATGAGCCTTTTAACCCTATCGCTGCTGGAAACCTAATGCAACTGGCTACTAACTGACTGTCCCCACTAAAGTCTGTCCTAAATTCTACTGGAATCCTTATCATGGCTTACTGTTAAAGGGGTGGTTCACCTTTAAGGTAACTTTTATTATGTTATAGAACGGCCAATTCTAAGCAACATTTCAATTGGTTTTCATTATTTATTTGTTATAGTTTTATAATTATTTGCCTTTTTCTTCTGGCTCTTTGCAGCTTTCAAATGGGCGTCGCTGATTCCATTCTAAAATAACAAACGCTCTGTAAGGCTAGAAATGTATTGATATTGTTATTTTTTATGAGTGATCCTTCTATTCAGGTCTCTCCTATTCATATTAGAGTCTCTTATTCAAATCAATGCATGGTTGCTAGGGGAATTTGGACACTAGTTACCAGATTGGTTAAGATGGGTTGTTGAATAAAAAGCTAAATGACTCAAAAACCACAACTAATAAAAAATGAAAACCAATTGCAAATTGTCTCAGAATATCACTTTCTACATTATACTAATAGTTATCTCAAAGGTGAACAACCCCTTTAAGCAACCTCACTCCATCTCTTCTCTTGTGTCTTCGTATGTTTGTTGCCAAATTTTCCATTCCTCTCAGAGCAACCGCCTGGCCTCCACCCACTAGCACTGCTGTTTCCTGCCTTAAAGGAGAACTGAAGCCTAACTAAAGAAGTAGCTACAAATGTTGTACATTATGTTTTGTTCATCTATACAAGCCCTATGGAACCACAGCCCTTTAGCAGTAAAGATCTGTCTCCAAAGATGCCCCAGTAGCTCCCCATCTTCTTTTCTGCTGATTCACTGCACATGCTCTGTGCTGCTGTCACTTACTGAGCTTAGGGACCCACTCACAATATACAGTACACATAGAATAGAAATGTCACAATATAAGGCTGATTAGTAATTAATACACATAATTACTACATGGCAGCACAGAAACCAGTGCAATTAGCATCAGAATTTAATAATCAGCAAACCTGTAGCATCAGCTTATATTACAGCCAGGGAAGCTCATTTTCTGCTGGATAATTAGTGACGAGCCCTAAGCTTAGCTTCTCAACAGCCAATCAGAGCCCACTGAGCATGTGAGTATCACAGACACTTTCCAAGATGGTGACCCCCTGTGACAAGTTTGAAGCCCTGGATCATTACTGCTATTGAAATGTTGAAATTTAAGGTTGGTGCAATAAGTTCAGTATGTAAAATATGGCATTTTTAACCATATTCATTTTTATGGTGTAGTTCTCCTTTAAACCTTTCTCTCTAGTTTCACCTAATCTCTAGAATTCCATCCCTGATTTCCAATGGAGTCAATACACATTTCAACTTTGTAAACTCAAAGACTGTTTATGGAGCACTCACATAACATCTGCTTCCTTTTGGAATTTATCAGGCAATACCTCAACCACTGTACATTCCATTACTTGTTATGCTCCTATTTGTGCATGAAAGTTCCCACATATATGTAAGTTCTTCAGGCAGGGAATGCTTTCCTTTTTTTCTTTTGTAATTATTTTGTATATTTTGCATTTATTTATGTTTTAATATTGTATTAGCTCTTGATTTTTATCTTGATCAAAGTATTACGAGATGGCTCTGCCGTACACAAGTAGTGCTATATAAATAAACCGTAAAAAACGAAGTGGGTGCGCTATGTTAGAATGTCAAAAAACCTAAAAAAGAAAAAAAGCCTGGTAGTGTATTAACCTTTAAGATAAAGGGTAATGTGCGCTAAGAACTACTCACAGGCGATTAATAGAATGTCTTGCAGTGTTAAACGGTTATCGCTTCAATGTCCTGTTGGAGTCTCGTCAGCTTTTTACCTAGCGGCGAGAATCTCAAGATAGCGCAGAAAAGTCGGCTTTCGTGTAAAGGGGAACAGAAGGGTTTAGGCTTACCGGACAGTGGTATTCGAGTGCAATTCAAACCTCTACTGGTAAATGCTGGTATTATTTAGGTATAAATTCGAACTTTACAGAGAGCCTCAGGCTCTGATAAGGCTCTTTAAAGTTCGAATTTATACCATCAGAGTGATGAAGTGCCCAGCTATGGGGCATGAAACGCGTTAGAATTGTACATCCTCAACTCTTATCCTTCCCATGCGTGAATAAAGCCAAACGTTGATGTTAACTGTGTCAGATTCCTGGTATTCTTGATCTGCACCTCCACAGCGGTTTGTGGGTTTGATGTAGTAGCCGGCGAGGAGTGACCGGCATATGGCGAGAGCAGCGATCGAGCAGGACGACACATTGGTCCGGGTGAGCTCCGCCATTATCGCATCGTGAGTAGAAGTTTGCATTCATAGCTGTTGTAAGCTCATTTGAAAATCTCAGCTGTCAATCAAATATTGTCTGCCCCTCCTCTATGCCTAGGCATAGAGGCGGGGCAGACAATTACTTTCACTTTCCATTCAGCACTTCCTACATGTCACTGCTCTCCCCACATTCCCCCTCTCTCTTCACCATTTAATTGTGTAACCAGGGCATGGGGATGGACATCAGGTCCCCCATTCTGGTGCACAAACAAGATTCTGAGATGATACAAGGCTTGTCTTAATAACAGTGTCCACAAAATGGCTCCTGCCTGCTTGTTATCATTTTGAATTCGCAGACTGAAGGAAATAAGATTCAAATAATCAATATAGTGTAATTAAAGTTCATTGACTAATGTGATAAAATAGGATTTTGAATAATTTTTTTGGGTGACGGGTCCCCTTTAATTGACTGTGAGTAGTTCTTAGCGGACATTACCCTTTATCTTAAAGGTTAATACACTATAGGGCTTTTTTCTTTTTTAGGTTTTTTGACATTCTAACATAGCGCACCCCACTTTGCTTTTACGGTTTATTTGTATGTGGATACGTGGATCCACATTTTTGATTGGTGCAGCTTTAATCCCCCATTTTCCCAGCGAGCGCGGACTTTCATTCCCTCCTTCCTAATTCTATATAAATAAAACCTATTCATAAGTAGTACTATTTATTAGGACCAGGGTCAGAGTGCCATTCTCTCATATGCTTTGAGTATACGAAGGATCCCTTGTACCACCATGTGCTGGCACATGTGCAAAAGAGTCATTAGTGTTTTATTATCCTTTACATGTACAGAACAAAGTAGTTCTGTTTATGGTTTACAAAAAAGGCAGTACAGGTAAAAACTCTTAAGGATTTCAGATAACAAATGTTTATCTAATTTTATTATTGTATAATAAAGGCTAGAAAAATACACACCCAGTAGTAATACAACGGGATAGAAAAGGGCACTGGCTTGATCTGTTTGCAAAGCGCCAACAGTAGATTTATATTTATTATTATTATAACCTTACTGTGCAAACCTATGTAGCAAACCTTTATCAAATGTAAAAATGTGTTCCTTAATAACAATAAGCATTTTAAACCATTTTAGCCCTATTGCTCAAAAGCCTCATAAAAATCTTTCACTGAAAGGGTGGTTCAATTACTGTAGCATGGGGGGGTTAGTCTAGTCAATTAGAGGCAATTAACATTTGTCTCTGAGTTGCATGACCTGCATAAAAACACTCAGCCTTCAGCCTTGGGCTTTTATATGGTCATGGTAATTTATTAGTCATGTATAGGTGTAGAGTAAGTGCAGCAGAGCTCATGGGTGCATAGGAAAGAGCCGGAAATTGCCAAAGGGAAGGAAGAGGACCCCAAGAATACTGAAGAGATGGAAGATGGCACCCGTGAACTCTGCCGTGTTTACTCTGCACCTATACGTGAGTAATAACTTAGGGGCATATAACTATGAAGATTTTTATTCATCCAGGTCATGCTAAATCTAGTAAGTAAATCTAAAACAACTGGACTTGCTGAGTAATCAATGAAGATGTTTCACTACTCATCCGAGCAGCTTCTTCAGTACAACTGACTGGTGTGGGAAATTCTCTGCATATAAACTCTTCCACTAATCCAATCACAGTGGGATCTTCGACACCACCTGTCTGCTACACACAATGCTGTTCTAACATCTGTACCCCGGCGGTTTCAGAACACTTCATACATCCATTCATGCAACCCTTACAAGTGACTAGGGATGTAGCGAACTGTTCGCCGGCGAACTAGTTTGCGCGAACTTCGACTGTTCGCGTCCGCCGAATGTTCGCGAACGTCGCGCGACGTTCGCCAATACGAGTTCGCGTTCGATTCGAACAAAAATCGTTCGACCATTCGATTCCTTCGACCGCTAAAATCGATGGATTTTCGTTCGAATCGAACGATCGAAGCCATTGGATCGAATGAAATCATTCAATCGAATGGCTTCGATCGTTTGATTCGAACGAAAATCCTTCGATCGAATGATTAAAATCCTTCGATCGTTCGAATCGAACGATTTTGCGGATGTTCGAAGTTCGCGAACTGTTCGCATTTTTTGCCGGTGTTCGCGAACGTCGTTCGCGAACACATAAACGGCAGTTCGCTACATCCCTACAAGTGACATCTGTTTCTAGTGGTTGCATGATACCTTGATAATCCTATTTTTATGTTTGGAAAGATTCTCATTCATCCAGGTCATGGTATATCTGTAGAAATAAATCAAATCAACTGGACTTGCTGTGTTTTTTTTTTTCCTTGAAGACGTTTCACCAGTCATCCAACCGGCTTTCTCAATGCAGAATAACTTTTACATAGGATCTTTCTTCGGTATATATCCTCTGCCTAAGTACCATCTATTTCAAGTACAAGGATAACTTCTACAGGCAAAAGCATGGCTGTGCCATGGGATCACCAGTTTCAACCATTGTGGCAAACCTGTACATGGAGGAAGTGGAAAGAAAAGCCCTTGATAGCTTCAAAGGAATCACTCCAGTCATTGGTTCCGATATGTGGATGACAAGTGGGTTAAAATACACACACAGGAGGGACAGACTTTCACTGAACACATCAACACAGTGGACCACAACATCAGGTTTACACGAGAAGATGTGCAAGATATAACACTGGCTTTTTTTGGACTGTTTGATAAGAGTCAGAGAGGGTGAAAAGCTGGAAATAGAGGTCTAAAAGAAATCTACCCATACAGACCAGTACCTGCTGTTTGACTCCCATCATCCACTAGATCGCAAACTGGGGGTCATCAAAACTCTACATCACAGAGCAGACAAGATCCCCGCCAGCATAGAGGCTAAGTTGAAAGAGATGGAACATCTCAGACGTGTGGGTATCCAGATTGGGCTTTTGTGAAAACCAGTAGAAAAAGATGCAATAACACCAAGACTACCGGAAGGTGGAAAACAGGACAGGACAAAGAACTTGGTCCTTTGGAAAGTAATCGAGTTGCACTCGCACCCCCTGGCCCTCAATCAAGATAATCCCTGGTGCACAGCAATGGAGGAATCGGCGTCCCACCTTGTAGCAATGGATCAGAAGAAATTCACTGGCACAGAGGTACTGCTAGCAGAGTAAACCCTTGCTGATTTATTGAATAACTTGCAGCATGCTACAAATTATTCAATAAATCAGCAAGGGTTTACCCTGCTAGCAGTACCTGTGTGCCAGTGAATTTCTTCTGAAAAGAACTTGGTCCTCCCGTATGTAGCTGGGGTGTCGGAAAAACTTAGAAGGATTTTTAATAAACACCACATCCCTTTCTGCTTTAAACCAAGCAACACACTGAGGAACTAGTTCACCCAAAAGCACAAGAAGAGTAACATTGTGTATGTAGTGCAGTGAGGAGTGCTTTGATTTGTATGTGGGGGAAACCAAACAACGGTTACACCAGCGTATGTCACAGCACAGAAGAGCCTCTGGTAAGGACTCAGCCATGTATCTACATCTAAAAGAAAAAGGACACACTTTGAAGACTGCCAAATCCAGTTTCTAGAGCAGGAGAGCGATTGGTTCAAAAGAGGTGTTAAAGAAGCCATATATGTAAAAACTCAAAGCCCAAATTTGAATATAGATGGGGGGTGAAACATCTATTGTCTGCCACATACAATGCTGTTTTGGCACCTCTCCCTGAAAGGTTTAATAACACCTGAAAGCTCCAATCTTGCTAATACAATCAACACCTAACTTCATGACATCCCTGCTGATTATGATAAACAGATCATGCTGATTGGAGCAACATTCCAGAGGATATATACCAAAGAAAGATCCTATGTACAAGTTATTCTGGATTGAAAAAAACAGTTGGATGACTGGTGAAACGTCTTCAAGGAAAAAAAACACAGCAAGTCCAGTTGATTATTTCTACAGATAATCATATTTTTATTCATTATTAAATCAATTATCAACCCCACATGCATTCAACAATTACTGTGTATAATTCAACAATTACCCTTTGATCAAGTTCTGTTTCCTTACTCAATTATGTTCTCACTTTAATCAGTTGAATGGTATTCTAAAAGGTGTAGTTTGCAAAGTGCTTGTGTTTCTATGTCAATTAATTCTTTTAATTCATTACCTTCTGTGTATAATATACATAACTGAATAAGGAAATAGAACTCGATCCAATGGAAATTGTTGAAGGCATGCAGGGTTGATGTACTTCTTTTAATAATAAATAAACTACCAGCTGGTAATTATGTCTCGTTGCTTGTTTAAGGTGGAAGTAGAAGTTGCACGGCAGTTCTGGTATATTTAAAAACCTTGATAATCCTATCACAGTAACTCCACAGAATCACACCTCTGTGAGTTTCAGGTGGCACCTCTCTGAAGAGTTACAATGTGCCATTGTGATTGGATTAGTGGAACTTCCCACACCAGTCAGTTGAACTGAAGAAGCTGCTAAAATGAGTAGTGAAACATCTTCAATGATTACTCAGCAAGTCCGGTTGATTTAGAATTGCTTATAATAGATAATTTAGGGGCACTTTCAAGGTTATCACCTATGCGGGGGTGGGGGAAGCAGGGATGGGGGACTATATAGGGTAGGGTAGTGGATAGAGGTTTTTATTATTGGGAGGGTTAGATCTCCTTGAAATAGTTTCAGACAATCTATCAGAATTGGGGCCCAATCGCTATGGACCTGATGGCAACATTGTATGGCTCATTCCAGTTATGCAGGGAAGGAGGCAACTGCCTTTAACACATTTTATTGCAGAAACTGTGGTACAAGCTTTTGGGGACCAACCCCTTCCTCAGGTGAATTACAGTTTTCTACAGTAAAATGTGTTAAAGTCAGTTGCCAGTCTCCGGTAGTTTGCTTCTTCCCTGCATAACTGGAATGGTTCGTTGGGCTTGGGGTGGCCTGGTTAGTGAAAGCACCTACAGAAAATGTAAGCTGTTTGCTGCAAGAAAGAGTTTTACTTGGACATCTTACAACTTTCAACTCCCTCTATTTTGTTACAGAACTCGCAGTCCAAAGGCCTACCAGACAGATGCATTTTCAATGTTTATGGAGCTAGGGTCTTTATGCGTTTTCACCAGTATGTATAATTCTGAGAGTTCCAAGAGGGATATACTTGGACAGAGTGATTTCCACAGCTACTACAAATGTCAATATCCAAACCATGGAGAATTCCAATAATTCCTTGATTACTAAATCAGGGTCAAATCTTTAAAGGATAAGTAAATCTTTAAAATAAATGAATGTAAAATTGATTAGAGTGCTAATCTAAGCACTTTTGTAATTTACATTCATTATTTATTATTTTTTCAATCCAAGATATTAAGGGAAACATGGACTGTTAATATAAATGAATTTTGTTACAATAGCACCACCTGCTGGTCAGTTTCCCACCAGTCTGACCACCAAGTAGTCAAGGAAGTTGTCAGGAGAAAGAAAGAGGCTGCTCTGATGTTCTTCTGCTTAGGAAAAAAATAGAAACATTTCTCAAATCTTTTCTAAGCAGAAAAACATCAGAGCAGCCTTTTTCTTTCTCCTGACAACTTCCTTGACTACTTGTTGGTCAGACTGGTGGGAAACTGAGGTGGCGCTATTGTAACAAAATTAATTTATATTAACAGTACATGTTTCCCTTAATATCTTGGAATGAAAAAATAATAAATAATGAATATAAATTACAAAAGTGCTTAGAATAGCACTCTCATCAATTTTAAAATTGCTTATTTTAAAGGTTTACTTATCCTTTAACTCAGACCCCTGAAAACTGTTACAAATAGTATGGAGGTTGAATGACAGATTCTGAAAGAAAGAGGCATTTCTGACTCAGGAATTAAAACCTTAATTCAGGCTAGGAAGTTGACTACAAGGAAAATTTTATCAAAGTTCTGGGAAGTGTTTTTAAGCGGTGTCCTAAAAAACTATAATCCATTTAAGTCTGAACGTGGAGTTTTTTTATAGAATGGAATAGATAAGGATTTAGCACTGAGTACTAGTACTCAAAACTAAAACCTCACCAAATAGAACTAAGGTTCTATTTGTGTTACCAGAACCAGCATGTAAATCCCATTCATATAGACTGCAATGGAATGCCCCAGAAAAGAAAATCATGGTAACTTGGTTATAGATCTTTTCTTTTCTGTTTACAGAATAACTTTTGCAATAGATGTGGCAAATTGTGACTGCGACAGTTGGGAGGTATGCAATTGCAATGCGGCCTTGGAATATCAGGCTGAAACAAATACTGAGATTTTCAGTTCTTAGTAATGTTAATTATCGCTGACCCTAGCATAACATTATGTGCAAAAGTTTCAAGCAGGGTTTACAACAGGCTTGGCAGTATAGACTCAGGATAGGGACATCTAATGACGCGGCCATTCTCAGCAATAATCCACAGGAATCCAGCGTCGTAGCTGACGTGTTTGAAATTGCCATAAAGTTCCAGGTTTTCCCATTCGGTTCCCAAAGGATTCGTAGGGCTGATACCCACTCTAAAAAGGAAATAAATAATTATAATTAGATAACTGCAGAATCAACATGAGTTATCACCATATTCCTTTATTAGCAGACACATTCTGCTCTGTAGTGATTGTGTAAAAAGTGTCAGACTGGGTCACATTGGCCCCACAAGAGCAGTGTTGGAACTAGGGGTAGGCAGAGAACCTTATGTAAAGTTCAACACATCTTTATACGAGCAGCCACAGAGTTAGCATAGTAAGACAGGAACAGTACTAGGAAGCTGTTTGTCTTGTAATGGAAATTTAGATTGTTCTTGCCATGAAGGCTCCTGAAATGTACATCATCCACCTCACCCCAGCCTCCCTGCCAATTATCTGGACTGAGGTGAAAAGTAGGTCATTAGCCACTCCATCTTCCCTTCAAGTGCTCCTTTGTCTTGTGCACATATAAACTTTGGTCCCACCTCTGTGCTTTTGTGCTCATAGTAGGGACTTCAGTGTGGAAGAGCTCAGTTGTAGAGTATAGTCCCTTGAAGCAACACTGAATATCTGGTATGCCGAGGCTTCACTTGTGATAAGATTAAAGGAGATTTAAAGCCTACATTTTCCTACATGCATATAACTTGGGCATGTCTTCCCCATCCAAGCCACATCATTTGTACTGCATATAGCCCCTATATTTGTCATCACATTTTCCTAAAACAAATAGCAGCTTTCACCCGGCGGCCACATCATCAGTAACATTGAGACATGTGTGCTCTAAAGTTCATACAATGCAGAATTCAGGTTACATAGGCACAACATACGTTGATAAAAAGTTCTGCTGGGGTTGAGCAATGTTAATGTTACTCTGAGCTCAGGAGAGGTGGTTAGGAGAAACAAAATAGGATCAGACAGTAACAGTTTCTATAGCGAAAAATTTGGATGCACAGCTGTTTGTTGAAATTGTGTCCAAAGGTGATTTATTTAAGCCCATGTATACATCATAAAGGGCCCTTTGTGATGTATATATGGGCTTAAATAAATCACCTTTGGACACAATTTCAACAAACAGCTGTGCATCCAAATTTTTTGCTATTACTCCACTGACCCCTATGCAAGGGAAGGGTCTTCGATATTCGAAGTCGAAGGATTTTCATTCCCAGTCGAATATCGAGGGTTAATTAACCCTCAATATTCGACCCTTGATGCATCTGCCCCTTGTTAAAAGAATCCGAATCCTAATTTGCACATGCAAATTAGGGGTGGGAAGGGGAAAACATTTTTTACTTCCTTGTTTTATGACAAAAAGTCATGGATTTTCCCTCCCCGCCCCTCATTTGCATTTGCCAATCAGGGTTCGGATTCGGTTCGGCCAGGCAGAAGGATTCGGCCGAATCCTGCTGAAAAAGGCCGAATAACGAACCGAATCCTGGGTTTGGTGCATCCCTACTATGAAATAAGTGCATGCAATTTGTTGTTACAAAGTGAAAGATGGAGGTTATGTGAGGCTTATTTTTTTTTCTCATTGTTCTACAGAAAATGTTAAGAGACCCAAGAATGATTGCCCTGTGGCATTACCTTCTCATAACGTTACCATATCTGGTCACACCAAACACAGATCCGTCTGTTCCCACCTCCACCATGGCATAAGATCCTGACACTCGAACAGACCCTGTTCCCTTGCAAGATGTCTGTGTCACATTTGTCTGGTAATAGATCTCATAGACGTTGTTAACACCCCAGCAGCCGAGGGGACCACAACTGTAGTACATGAGCTTCCCTTCAATTTGTGTGAAGGCAACGGCAGTTTCCGTTAATTTGTCCTGGTTCAGGCAGTAAATATTATCTTCTGCATTTACTCCAACTAGGAACGTATCACCCCCAGCATCTATTTGCTTCAAGAGTCCTGTGAAAGAAATATAACAAAAAAATGTATTGGTATTTTAAAAACAATAGAAAAATGAATTAAACGCAAAACTAAGCTTTGCACAGAAAGCTCTCAATGAGAATGATTATAGTCCGAGTGCCTACACATATGGTACCAATACAGAAGCAAGCATGTTAGTGAGTGGAATTTTATTGGTTACATTCTTAGCTAATTTTAGTACCTAGTGTTGAGCCCAAAGAAAGGCCTAATTTTTTATGGCTGAGAAAGGTGCAAAGCACAAAAAGGGGGAGAACAGTGAATCATTATATCACATTGCACATATTCTGTTTTGTAACACCAAAAAATTAAAGTGTTTTAAAGTAATGAAAATATCATATATTGTTGCCCTGCACTGGTAAAACTGATGTGTTTGCTTTAGAAACACCATTATAGTTTATATAACTTATCTGTTATCTACTGTGTATCCTGTGCTTGAATGGCTGCCCCCATGGCTTCACAGCAGCTTGTTTATATAAACTATAGTAGTACTTATCTGTTATCTACTGTGTATCCTGTGCTTGAATGGCTGCCCCCATGGCTTCACAGCAGCTTGTTTATATAAACTATATTAGTACTTATCTGTTATCTACTGTGTATCCTGTGCTTGAATGGCTGTCCCCATGGC
The DNA here is from genome assembly GCA_038501925.1 of Xenopus petersii. NCBI lineage: Eukaryota > Metazoa > Chordata > Amphibia > Anura > Pipidae > Xenopus > Xenopus petersii. The sequence continues at coordinate 106,778,463 of CM076685.1, read as the reverse complement.
TACACAGCAGCTTGTTTATATAAACTATAGAAGTACGTATCTGTTATCTACTGTGTATCCTGTGCTTGAATGGCTGCCCCCATGGCTACACAGCAGCTTGTTTATATAAACTATAGTAGTACTTATCTGTTATCTACTGTGTATCCTGTGCTTGAATGGCTGCCCCCATGGCTACACAGCAGCTTGTTTATATAAACTATAGTAGTACTTATCTGTTATCTACTGTGTATCCTGTGCTTGAATGGCTGCCCCCATGGCTACACAGCAGCTTGTTTATATAAACTATAGTAGTACTTATCTGTTATCTACTGTGTAGCCTGTACTTGACTGGCTGTCCCCATGGCTACACAGCAGCTTGTTTATATAAACAATAGTAGTGCATCTGAAGCAAACACACCATTTTTACCAGTGCAGGGCAACACTGCATTATATTTTTATTACTTTAACACACTCTTATTTTTTGATGTTACTGTTTCTTTAAGGCCCCCAGATATACCATATTTTGTGTGTCTGCACAAACTTCAGTCACCTGATACTTGTATCCACTCAAAATTCTGCAGCCTGTAAACCAAGTTGTGCTTGTCGACCGCCCAAACTCCAGCTGGTCCCACAGTGACATGTAAATAGTTTCCTTTAATCTGCCTCCACCGATCTGAATGCCAGAAGTATATGCTGCCCTCATCTGACACCCCGAAAACGTCTCCATCCCCAGCATCCAGCTGTTTTAGCTTCCCAGGTATTGTCGTGCAGGACATTTCTGTGTATTAACAGAGAGAATACCAAGTGTAAATAGGAACAGTAAAGAAAACAAATTCTGAATTTTGAATTTCTCCTGACTGACCCCTAAGCAGACACCTTCGTAGCTGTTCCATTTGCTTCTAGCAGCTACAGAGGCTTTCTAGGTGTCATTGTCCCTTTAAGACATTTTTGCTATTGTAGGAATGCCTGTGATATATATGGCTGTACAGTGTGTATGTATATATATATATATATAGTCCCATAGTGCATCCACTCGTTACATGTTATGTTTATTATACATTGTGCAACAACATCAAATCCATCCAGCCATCAATCTCGGACTCGAGTGCACAATTTCTTATTCCATGCAAAGTGGAAGAGATGTACAGAATTACACAAATAGCAGAATAGAATTAATTACCTGCTGTGACTCTGGTGCAGAGCAGTTGTAGGAGGATGAGGAGCAGCATGTTGTCCTTTGGGTTGAGATAAAAGAATAGTCTGGACTATAATTCCTTTCTTGGATATAAATAAGCTCATTATACTCCTCCCTTCCCAGACAGAGAGGCAGAGACTGGGGGCAGAGCAGTGAGAATAGTGACAGTAGTGATGAGCGATTCTGTCCCGTTTCGCTGAAAAATAATTTGAGAAATGGTGAAAAATTTGCCAAACGTCAATGGGCGCTTTTATGAGCGACGATATTTACACGTGAGACAATTTTCCTCGTTCCAACTGCTTTAAAGGAGTTGTTCACCTTTGAGTAAAGTTTTAGTATGATGTAGGGAGTGATATTCTGAGACAATTTGCAATTGGTTTTCATTTTTTATAATTTGTGGCTTTTTATTCAGCAGCTCTTCAGTTTGCAATTTCAGCCATCTGGATGCTAGGGTCCAAATTACCTTACCAACCATGCATTAATTTGAATGAGAATATGGACTATTAATAGGGGAAGGTCAGAACAGAAAGAGGAGGAATAAAAAGTAGCAATAACAATACATTTGTAGCTTTGCAGAGCATTTTGTTTTTGGATGGGGTCAGTGACCCGTCTTGTGAAAGCTGGAAAGAGTCAGGAGAAAAAGGCACATCATTTATAAACAATAAAAAAGAAATAATCAAGACCAATTGAAAAGTTAATTAGAATTGGCCATTTTATAACATAGTAAAAGTTAACCTGAACCCCTATAAAGTCAAATGGGGTTTTTTCTTATGGTGGACTTTTGTCATAGTGCGTTAAAGTCAATGTGCAGTTTTTCTTATGGGCAAATTTGCAGTTCTGCAAATCAATGGGTGGAAAATAAATTCGCTCATCACTATTAGGCAGATTTAATGAAGGGAATAAAATGCATGAAATTCTGAAATGCTACAGAGCTACTGTTTGCTAGATATTGTATATATATAATGAATATATATATATATATATATATATATATATATATATATATATATTGTGACAGGGTGTTCTGGAAACACCACTGTCTTGCAGCAAAGTGCCCTGAAAAGAGTGCATGTAAGTTGCATGATATGTATTGCGGAGGGATACCCAGCACAGGTAGGGGTTAATATTCCCTCTCAGCCAAGTAATGAAGTGGCAGCTGAGAGAGGAGCTACCTAGGAACAGTAAAGGGGCTGTATGTTTTGTTTTGAAGTTGCTGAACTGTACCTTTAATATTTTACATTGAAGTTGCTGAACTGTACCCTGAACATTTTCTGTTGCCTTTTGTTGGGAATGGCCAGTTCTTAATAAACCTGTGTTTTGTCTGAAGCCTCGGTGTCCCTGTCTCTAAGCTCAAAATCCTACGCTTACCTGCCTACCAAACGCTAATTTCCCGATAAAGTGCATGAGCAGGGCAGTGGCGTGTCCCAATAGATATACAGAGCCAGGACAGGCGTCTGAGGCAACGATGCGTCGCATGCATGAATCAACGCAACACGCAAGTGGAATCGCAAAATGACTGGGATAGAGAACAGGCGCCCTAGGCAAGTGCCTACTCTGCCTACCTCTACTTCCGGCCCTGTATACAGGGTTGGACTGGGCCGACCGGGTCCTGCGACCTGATTGGGTGAAACAAAAAAATGAATCTGTGTGGCACGGTGCGTTGATGTTCATGCAGCAGTTTTTGCGTATATATATATATTGGATTAATAAACTTTTTTTTATTTTTATCCTCAAGTTGTTTTTTCTGCAAACCCTGTGAGTGCCATCACCTCTTACCTGTTAAATAGATATATATATATATATATACAGGCGCGATCCTGGCCCCTCCGCCGCTTGAGGCAGCAGCAGTTGCTGCCGACCCCCTCCCCCGTGCACTTACCTTTTTGCCCCTGAGGGGGTCCAGGGGGGTCCACGAGAGGGCCAATACGCTAGCGCAGAGAGCCTAACTGCGCTCTCTGCACTAGATCAGCCAAATTTCCAGTTTGAAAACCGAAAATTCGTCTCTTAAAGTACCAGGAGCGGCATTTTTGCCACCCCTGGTACCTAGTGGGGAGCTTGAGGCCTGAGGCAAGAGCCTCAACTCATTGGCGAAGCGCTCCTGTATATATAATAAAGTGATCTGAAAACTACTTTTCTACCATGGGAGAGCCTATGCCTTAGCATTTGGTCTGGGAGTTTTGAATTATTCAGTATAGGTATGAGATCCCTTATTTGAAAAACCTGTTATCCATAAAGCTCAGAGTTACGGGAAGGCCATTTTTCATAGACTCACATATTATTCAAATTATTCAAATTTTTTTTAAAAAAATATGTCCTTTTTCTCTTTAATAATAAAATAGTAGCTTGTTCTTGATTCCAACTAAGATATAATTAATCCTTAATTATGGAGATTTAAATCACAGAAAGGCCCCTTATCCAGAAACCAAAGCATTCTGTCCCATAGATGTATTTTCTATATGTAGAAATCTTTTTTAAGTATAGGGAACATATTTTTTATTTCACCCATGTATAATTATGCTTGAGGGACTCCCATCATTATATGACAGTTGTCTATCGGTTAATTGACTGGGCTGAGGGGACAATGGGAAGCTTATAGGTAGGACACATTAAAATGGGAACATAATTGGTGAAAACACTTTTGCACCATTATTGGCTGGTTTGAATTGTGTATGTCAAAATGATGGTGAATAGTACCAGTTTTTTACAACGGTGAGTCCTTATACCTACTTTCACACATTTATTCTCCTCTTTCTTTAAAGGAGAAGGAAAGCTACGAAGACATTTTATTGCCAATAGATTAGCTGCAAAAATGCAAGCTAGAATGCTAAATTTACTCTGCAGAATGCTTTACCATACCTGAGTAAAAAGCTCTAGAATCTCTCTCTGTTTGTTTAGGATAGCAGCTGCCATATTAGCTTGGTGCGACATCACTTCCTGCCTGAGTCTCTCCCTGCTCACTCATAGCTTCGAGCTCAGATTACATCAGAGAAGGGAGGGGGAAGAGGTACAAACTGAGCATGCTCAAGCCCTAGACCTGGGAGTTTAAGATGAAAACAGGAAGTCTGATAGAGAAGCCCATGAGTACACAATAGAAGGAAAGAAATGTGGTGTTTCTTTTGACAGAGGACTCAGAGCAGCATTACTTTGAGGGTTTACTGGTGTATTTATATAGACCTTTCTGATAAAGCTTACTTACTTTTAGCCTTTTCTTCTCCTTTAAAGTGGTGGTTCACCTTTAAGTTTTAGTATGTTATAGAATGTCCAATTCTAAGCAACTTTTCAATTGGTCTTCATTATTTCTTTTTTTTATAGTTTTTTTTTATTATTTGCCTTCTTCTTCCAACTCCAGATATAAAATGGGGGTCACTGACCCCATCTAAAACCAATACTCAGTAAGGCTACACATTTATTGTTATTGCCACTTTTTTTATTAGACGTCTTTCTATTCACAGTCCAGTCTCTTATTCAAATCAATGCATGGTTGCTAGGGTCATTTGAACCTTAGCGACCGGATTGTGGAAACTGTTAACTGGAGAGCTGCTGGATAAAAAGCTAAAGAACTCAAAAAACACAAATAATAACAAATGAAAACCAATTGCAATTTGTTTCAGAATATCACTCTCTCCGTCATACTAAAAGTTAACTTAAAGGTGAACAACCCCTTTAAGCTTTATTTTAATTTTAAGCTTTAATTACATATTCCAGCACAGCAACTTTCAGAATTATCCTCTTATGTTCTAATTCATGCTACAGCAGTTCTGAAGCTCTTCTTTTCTGAAAATCTGAACACCCTCATTCAAACCCAGGGCTACACATTTCTGAAATACCAACACATCATTATTCTTTAACTCCTCAAGATCACCCATTATCTGGTGTTATGTTTATTCAGAATACTTTATTCAAGGTCCAAGCCATATGTTTCTCTGCGCTGTTCTGCATATTTGCACTTTTCTGCTGCTTGGCTCCCTTAGGCTTCTCTTACACACCTCATTGGGTGACATGCCTTTGTATAGGTTACCAAGGGGAGCCAGAAATGGAAGATGTTGGAGGTATAGAGCATGGTTGGAAAATGGGGGAAGAAGAGGGAGAAGCATGGGGCACACTGGACAAGCAAAGGGGACATTACAATAAAGTACAAGGGTCAGTGGGTGTCATTTATAAACTTCACGCAAGACAGATTGGTTTGCAAAGTGAATATATTTGCCCTGTGCATGGTTATATTTATAAAGCTGAATAAGTGTGGTGCAAACAGAATTGCACATTTTTTTTCACAATGCGAATGTCTATAAGAGCTTTTTAAATATGCAAATTGGAAATATTATGTGCACATTCAGCGACTGAATTACACCACAACTTTGGTGGTGGAGAAAATATTCGCAAAACAGTTTCGCAAAGTGCGAATTTAAGTTACTGTCAGGGTTATTTTTGCACGCAACAACCTTGCACATTGGGTACGCTCACACAAACTCCCGTCTCATTTGCGCACCATTTTGCGGAACGGTATTCACAATGCTAATTCACAAAAACCAAAAAGACGGGCAGAGCAGTGCAATATATAATCGTTCAGGAAAAAATATGGGCAATACAACCATTTGCAAAAAATATGTGCTGCGCGAACTTTATAAATGACCCCCATTGGGTGTTATATATGGGACACAAGTGAAGAAGCCACTAAGAATTAGGGCTGTAAAGGGACAGTGAATAGTAGAAGAGGCACAAGGGAATAAGGCAGGGGCACCATGGCATATTCCATGGGGCAGATTCACTAAAGGGTGAAGTGGCCGGCGCAAGCGAGAATTCGCCAGAGATCCCATCCTCAGGAACATCACCAATTCACTAACAGGCATAGAGGACAATTCGCAAGACCGTCGATAGAGTCCTGACCCAGACCCTACCTGCAACCCTACTTTGTACCGCTACCTGTCCCGGACCTACAACTGCCTTATCCACAACCCGACACACAACCCGCCACCATCAAACCTGAAGTGATGTTGCTGCAAAAAGGAAGTGACATTATCAAACGTGATCGATAGTCGAGAGGGAGAATGTAAGAGAGCTGTGCTGGAAGTCACGCATTTATACCCAGACCTGAAAAGCTTACCCTCGTTCCGCAGGGTACCTGCTTCTTTTGCGGGTAACCCAAACCCGCTGCAGGACTCTAACCGTCCTGCACCCTTTCTGAGAGAGAGGAATATTGTGCATAGGAAATCTTCAGTGTATTACCCACAAGCAAATGGAGAAATTGAGTGATTCAACAGAAGTCTGAAAGAAGCACTACAGACAGCAAATCTTACTTATTTACAACAGAGTTCCTACATAACTACAGAGCAACATGCCATGCAACAACCCAATCATCTCCAGCTGAATTATTACATGGCAGACAGATGTGCACTAATTTACATGTTGCAGACATCAAACTTCCACAAAATACTGTGCCTACAAAATTATCTACTGCTGAAACGTCAACAAGCCAAATGCAAGACTTTTACTGACAGAAAATGTGGTTCAAGAGAAGTGCACTTTCAGCCTGGATCTTTAGTCAGAATTAAGAAACCAGGAATACTGAAACAAGGACAATCTAAATTTACTACACCACTTGAAGTGAGACGCCAGCGAGGACCATACACATATGAACTGATGTCTGATGGACGCATATGGAATGCAAGTCATCTTGCGCCTGTTAGATAACTGTGATGACTTTGGAGAAACTCCATTTGGTGAATGTCATTTTCCTAGTCCTGATGTCAACTACAATAGGCCTGAAGAAAGTGAACCTATAAGGCGTATTGAGAGAATCAGAAAATTGCCTGCATGGACCCAGGACTATGTGATGTGAAAAATGTATATTATTGCTTTAAGATGCATTGTTGTTGTTTATTACATTTGCCCAAATGCTTTCCTACTATAGGGGGAATATGTGGTGTTCATGCAAATGGCCTGTAGATGTCACTGTGCTCATACTTATACTGTGCATACTTCCTGGTAGCTTAAAAGTGAAAGTTACTGTTGTGTAATGGCTGCATGACTCTGCTAATAAAGCACTGTTATACTCTACTCATTCTCGGCTACCCAAAACATAAGATATTTTGGGAGGCAATGGAAAGGGGAGCAAAAGAGGTTGGGGGACCCATAGATAATATATGTGTTTTTGTGTACAAGGGCACGTTTAGAGCTTTGTTTAAATATATATATACTGTAGGGATTCACCGAATCATGGATTCAGTTCAGGATTCGGCCAGGATTCTGCATTTTTCTGCAGGATTTGGATTCGGCCGAATCCCTTTGCATGGCCGAACTGAATCTGAATCCTAATTTGCATATGTAAATTAGGGGCAGCGGGAAATGACATGACTTTTCGTAACAAAAGAATCTTTCACCAAGGATTCGGCTGAATCCCAAATAGTGGATTTGGTGCATCCCTAATATACTGTACAGTATGTATATATATTTATATATATATATATATATATATATATATATATATATATATATGGCAATGTTATGGTGTGAGTGCCCTGCCTAAATGCCTGATGAGTCAGTACCCGCTGAAAGTGTCAATATCCATTACCTTAAAGTCAGAACCAGACTTACAATCTGTGGATTGTGGCAAATGCCAGTAGGGCTAATGTAAGATACCATAGTCAGACTATTTAGTGGGCTGGTAGGGGTGACTGGGATTATTTTAAATCCTAGTTCATTCTTGCTTACATTTACTGTATGTACAGTGCTTGCTTAGCTAGTATTCACTGCTTTTCATTGTTGTATGCATTTTATCTTACTGCATATAATGGGGCAGATTCACTAATGGGCAAACTGGCCGACGCTGAGACATCGCCAATTCACTAGCAGGCGTAGAGGACAATTTGCTAGTGATCGAGACTGTCGCTAAATTCACAAATTCACTAAAGTGTGAATTTGAATGAACGTTATCTCTTTCACAAGAGTTTACTTTGCCACCTCAGACCAACTGAACTGATAAAACAAAGTTACATCTGCCTCAATCTTATGTCAGTGACATCATATCCTGTATGCCGGAAATGTATTAAAGTTGTAAAAAAAGGTGGCGACTTTTCTTTTTTTAAAGCGGGATTGCCATCAAAAGTCCAAACTATTAAAGACAATTTTTTTTTAACTAATTTGAGGGGAATGCCACATTTAGACAAGGGAGGGTACTTGCTCCCCCTTGGAGTTTCTGGTCTAATCAAATAAGTGTGGCTCTGCCGGGCCCCCCTTACCCTCCGGTTCCCCCCTCACCTGCTAATATGTGTGAGCCCAATGCATTGATTTGCTTGCAAAGTGAAAAAAGAGAACTATATTGTCTCAGAGTTATAGAACTTCCTCTGCATAGCATTTCTTTTCATCATCAGGCTATTGAACCCCACAACCATTTTAGCTGTCCAATAGTTCTTTCAAGTGCATTAACTATTCCAGCCCTAGATTTGTGTCTTTGCCACAAAAATATTTTTAGACATTTTACTTGTTGTTCTGTCCCCACATGAAGGCGAATGAAGGTATAACTAATAGTAGCTGTGTGACTTCCTACCTTCGTATCCAAGCAGTGGGGCAGACCGGACCGGCAGATGCTCAGGTTGGATGGATCCAAACGTAGACACAGAGATGAAATCAACCTGAGTTTATTTGATCCAGAATACAGCAATATATGGTGATACAATACTGTTCTGTAGTAGTGGTATCAATACTGTCCTGTAGATGACTTTCCTGAGGCTAACTGCTGGTCAAAAACTGATGCCTTCACAAGCCCAAAATGTCTGAATGTCCAGTCACACAGTAAAGAGGCACTAAAAATGGCTGCAGGAAGTGAGAAGGACAGAGCTGGCAGAAAACCACACCCTGAGAGGAAAAACTTTACTAACAAGAACAGAGGTGTGCAGCATGCAAATTTTGGCCAGCAGATGGCAGCAGTACAACAATGCACAGAAAATAACAGATAAAGAAAGATTGATAATAACATATGCAATTAACTATGAGGAGAACAGCACGCTCCCCGTCTGAAATTTACTTTGGAGATTTCACTATGACGAATGTCCATGAAATATAACACAAACCTGCAACAAAACATGTTAGAATGCAATAAACATAACAATATAGTTGACTTTCTTGGCTTGTAGTGGAGAAAATGTCTATAGTTCAACTTCAGTCCTGTTCATCCTGCAGGAACGTTCTCAATTGGTAATATCAAAATGAGTTCGTTAATCGGCCTTGCGAACGTTTTAAGCTCACCCTTCCTGAAGATCTTCAACTCCACTTTTCGGACTTTGCCGTCCTCGCTAGGGAAAACCTTTGTAATTAGTCCGATAGGCCAGGCAATCCTTTCGGTTTGTTGCTCTTTCATCAATACAAGGTCTCCTTCTTTCAAGTTTGGTTTTTGGTGTTGCCATTTTCTTCTTCCTTGAAGAATATTGAGATACTCCTTTCGCCATCTGTTCCAGAAGTAATCCGCCAGGTATTGTACACGTTTCCAGTGTTTTTGGTAGATATTCGCATGAGTAAATTCTCCACTAGGCATTAGTATATTCTCAGTTTTTTGGGTAAGTAGAGTAGCTGGAGTCAGTATGGCTGGTGTTTCAGGATCCATAGACACTGGCACAAGGGGTCTTGAATTGATAATAGCCGAAACTTCAGCAAGAAGGGTGACGAGAGTCTCATGTGTGAGTCTTGAAGAGTTTACATCTATCAACATAGAATTTAAGATGTTTCGTGAGATCCCGATCATTCTCTCCCAGGAACCTCCCATATGGGAACTATGAGGAGGATTGAAGATCCAGGTGCAACCTTTCTCCGCCAACTGATCTTGAATGGGCTTAGTGTCGATGTTCAGTTCTCTACAGGCTCCAATGAAGTTACTTCCTCGGTCTGACCTCAACTGTTTCACTGGTCCTCTGATTGCGAAGAACCGTCTTAAGGCATTAATGAGACTGGATGTGTCCATGGATTCTAACACCTCTATGTGAACGGCTCGCACACTCATGCAAGTAAATAGCACAGCCCAACGTTTACTGTTTGCGTGACCGCCACGAGTTCTGCGTGCGGACACCATCCATGGCCCAAAGACATCCAGGCCAGTATAGGTGAAGGGCGGTTCTGAACATAGTCTATCTGCAAGCAAATCAGCCATTTGTTGGTGTAGCAGTTTCCCTCTTGCTTTGCGACAGTGCACACAGTCATGCAGTATTCGGGCTACATGTTTTTTCATACCTATAATCCAAAGACCTGCAGACCTTAACTCGCCTTCGGTGATTTGTCTGCCCTGGTGTTCAGCCTTTTTGTGGTAGTGTCGGATCAGCAACACAGTGATATGATGTTTGCTGGGAATAATTAGAGGATTTTGTTCTGCAACTCTTAGGTGGGCTTGATTCAAACGACCACCAACTCTGAGCAGGCCAAAACTGTCTATAAATGGATTTAGGTTGGCAAGAGGACTTTTTATAGGAATCTGCTGTCTGTTGTACAAGCACTTCCATTCTACGTTAAATTCTCCCTGCTGGACGTGACGTATTATGAGAGACTCGCTATGAGAAATGTCCTCAGCAGAGAAGGGTTTATGGCAGACATGCCAACCATGACAATCTTTATCTTCCTGGGTATTGTGATAACATCTAGCGATGTGCACTAACCTTGCAATAGTTCTGATGAGTCTCATCCAACTGGAGAAACGTTCAAAGCGATGACAATGAAGGCTGGAGGTTTGCCTTGCTTCAGTGACTAATGCACTAACTTCAGCGCGGATTTCTGGATCATTATCCGGATTCTGGATGCTGAAATCTTCCTGTACACATTCATCTGCCTCTCCTAGCAGAAACTCTGGACCTGTAAGCCAAGAAGAGTTAGTAAAAGAACATATAGACATAGGCCTGGTGGCATGATCTGCTGGATTGAGTTCGGAGGGTACATAGTGCCATTGTTCAGGTTTGGAGGACCTCCTGATTCTCTCTATGCGGTTACTGACATACACATAAAATCGTTTTGTCTGATTGTAGATGTAACCTAAAACGACCTTACTGTCAGTGTAATACTGGACTTCATCTATGTCGCCATCCAATTCTTGTTGTATGAAATCTGCAATTTCCACTGCTAACACGGTCCCACAAAGTTCAAGTCTGGGAATGGTATGATCAGGCTTGGGGGCTAACTTAGCCTTACCAAAGACAAATCCAACGTGATTTTGATTGTTGGGGTCTGTCACCTTCAGATAGGCAACCGCTGCTATGGCCTCTGTGGAGGCATCCGAGAACACATGGAGTTCCTTCTTTACGCTTGAGGTAAATGAGGTTTTAGTATAGCATCTTGGGATGCGGATTTCATCCAAAGCACACAAAGATTGCTTCCAGGCTTCCCATTTTTGCTCTTTATCAGAGGGAAGAGGGGTATCCCAATCCTTGATGGTTTCAGAAAGCTGTCTCAGTAGGGATTTACCCTGTATAGTGATGGGTGCTACAAATCCCAGTGGATCGAATAGGCTGTTCACCACAGATAGGACACCACGTTTTGTGAATGGCTTGTCTGCACAACTTATTTGAAAACCGAAGGAGTCGGCTGAGAGATCCCATCTGATGCCCAAGCTCCTTTGCACGGGTGGACTATCTTGTCCCAGGTTAATATCCTTGAATCCAGGGGCATGATCACCCGACTCGAAGGCCCTCATCACAGCCAGGCTGTTTGAAGCAATTTTGTGCAGTCTAAGTTTAGCTTGGTACAACATGCCTTGGGTCCTTTTGAGCAGATCGATAGCCACTTCCTCAGTTGGTAGTGATTTGAGTCCATCATCTACATAAAAGTCCTTTTCCACGAAGTCTCTGGCATCTGTGCCGTACTCCGATTCTCCTTCTAATGCAGTTCTCCGAAGGCCGTACGTCGCTATAGCAGGTGAAGGGCTATTTCCTAATACGTGTACCCTCATTCGATACTCCACCATCTCTGCGTTGGTGTTATTGTTCTTATACCACAGAAACCTGAGGAAATCCCGGTGGTCCTCTCTGACTACAAAACAGTGAAACATCTGTTCGATATCGGCAGTGATGGCGATAAGCTCTTTCCTGAACCTCATCAGCACTCCGACTAGGTTATTTGTCAGATTAGGACCTGTAAGAAGGACATCATTAAGGGATACACCTTGGTGTTTGGCACTTGAATCGAAAACAACCCTAATTTGATTAGGTTTCCTTGGATGATACACTCCAAATGAAGGCAAGTACCAGGACTCGTTCTTTCCTAGGGGCGGAGCTGGTTCTGCGTGGTTATTACGGAATATTCTATCCATGAAGGCAACGATGTGTTCTCTCATTTCAGGCTTGTTGTTCATGGTACGCTGAAGAGAGTTAAATCTGGATAGCGCTTGCTCTCGATTGTTCGGGAGTCTTACCCTGGTGGCTCGGAAGGGTAATGGAGAAACCCAGTGATTGGTTTTGTCTTTAAAGAACTCACTGTCCATTATCTTGACAAACTCTCTGTCTTCTACTGACAAGGCTACTTTATCGTCATCTTTGGTTGTGTGAAAGACCGATCTCCCCAAGTTGTCTACAAAGAGGGGAGAAATGATGTCGGGTGGTTGTATGAGGTCTGGAGACTTCTATTTCACTTCATAGTGATGAGGACACGGCTTAATGCAAGTTGTGCGTCCATCTCCACGCACGTATGTTTTGAAGGAGTTAATTCTTGGTTGATCCAAGCATACGTTTCCTATGACTACCCATCCCAAGTCCAGTCTCTGGGCATATGGCGCGTAGTCGGGACCATTACATTGTTGCCGCACCTTGTGCACCCTTAGATTGTCTCTGCCGAGCAGGAGTAGAATCTCTGCGTTGTTGTCCATAGGTGGGATAACGTTGGCAAGGTGCCTTAGGTGTGGCTGGTGAAATGCAGCTTCTGGGGTAGGGATCTCATCCCTATGGTTAGGTATTTGATCGCATTCGATCAGTGTTGGTAGGGGTATTTCTGTATTCCCATTGATGGGAGAAGCAATGAATCCTTGTGCCCTCCTTCCGCTAGTCTCTATGCGGCCCGAGCAGGTGTTTAAGATGTAGGGTTCTGATGGTCCCTCTATTCCAAAGGCATCGAAGAATTTAGGTCCTGCTAGGGACCGGTTGCTTTGGTCGTCAATGATAGCATACATTTTTACTGCCTTTTCTGGTAGTCCCTCTGGATAGACCTTGATTAGGCATATTCAGGCACAACATTTTTCACTCTGGCTGTCGCCACATACCTCCAAACATGAGCAGGAAACGGCGGTGGCTGTGTTAGCGTGATTCTGAGGCTCCCCGCCATGACTTGGAGCAGGACTGGTGGTGAAGACAGCTGGTGAGTCTCTGGTGAGCGGAATTGGGTGCATAGCTGAGGCATGTCTTTCACTATGACACTCCTCACACTTGATGATGGATTTACAGTCCTTAGCCATGTGCTCCAATGAAGCGCAGCATCTGAAACACACCCCGAGCTCGCTGAGGACTTTCTTCCGCTCCTGTATGGTTTTAGATCTAAACCCTCTGCATTTGTTCAGTGAGTGTGGTTTTTTATGAATGGGACACTCACGATTGAAGGACTTGTCTCCTGATGAGGTATTGTACTGTTTACCCGTGGGTGCTGCAGGTGATGGTAGGTTAGTCTTTCTGACACTCACGCTGCTCTTAAAGTCTCTGTTTTTATGCAAGACACTTTCATACCTTGAAGATGGTGTCGCTGAAGCTGTAGTGTTGAACTCCAGGAAATCGAGGCTGGGGTCATTCCTCATCTGGGACTGTTCATCGATGAATCTGCAGAAATGAATAAATGGGGGAAAGGTGACGTCATGCACTCTTTTGTACCTTGAGACTGATGCCGCCCACTTTTCTTGCAGACTGTAGGGTAACTTCACGACAATTGGGTTCACTCCATGGGCTGTATCCAGGTAACACAGGCCGGTCAAGCGAGTATCTCTTTTGGCAAGCTCTAATTCCATGAGCAGATCACTCAAATCCTGAAGCTTATGGACATCCTTGAGATTGATCTTTGGGACGTTCTGCAGTCTCTTGAATAGGGCTTTCTCTATTGCTTCTGCACTGCCGAATGTACGTTCGAGTCTCTGCCAGGCGGCAGCGAGACCTGCTTCTGCTTGTCCCACATAGACAGTTCTGAGGCTCTTAATACGACTTGTGGAGCCTGGGCCCAGCCATTTGATCAAGAGGTCGAGCTCCTGCTCTGCGGTCAGGTTAAGGTTGGCAATGGCGGCTTTGAAGGTTGCTTTCCAGGCTCTGTAGCTCTCTGCACGGTCATCAAATTTTGAGAGACTTGTATTAATTAGCTCTCTGCTCACCATAAACCTGGCAAACTCGGAGATATCCGATTTTTCACTGCTTGTTGCCATGACAACTTGTGATGCCCCCAGGGCGTGTGGGCTGCGTGGCGTGAAAGGGTGAGATGCTTCCGGGTAGAATGATGTTGCTGCAGGGTTGAGCTGTGGTCTAGTCTCTGTAGATTGTGATGACTGCTGCTTGAGCTGTGGCGGTAGGCCGGGAAATGCCAGGTGGCGTTTTTGCTGTAACACCTGTCCTTGAGAGGGCACATCTGGGTGAACGTCATCAGGTTGCTCGGGTGCTGTGAGTGGCACTGGCACTGTAGGTAGAGTTGACTTGAAGGTTTCAGTGTTGTCGGCTTGGACAGTACTGCAAACTGGGGGTGGTGCAGGTAACTGTTTCAGTACATAGTCACTGGTGCGATCAGCTGGATCATCTATCTCCTGTGGTGGCAAGCAGACTGGGTCAGGGCCTTGGCCCAATGCTTGCTCAAGTAGTCTTACTTTAGCTAGTGCAATTTCCTCTTCCATCTCTGATTCAAGAATCTTTATCCGAGCCTCTGCTTCTACCGTCTTAGCCGCTGCGTCTGCTTCGGCCCTCTTAGCCTCCGCCTCTGCTTCTGCCCTCTTAGCCTCTGCGTCTGCTCTTGCAAGAGCTTCTTTTTCAGTGAAGGAGCGTCTCACCTTGGATTGCTCTGCATTTATGCGGGCCTCTAGTAGTCGGTCGCTTAGAGCTGAGCTTCTTGAGCACGATGATCTGTATGACCGAGAGGAATGTTTAGATGAATTTGATCTGTGGGATCTAGTTTCTTGCAGAAGGGAGATACGGAGTTCCGCTTTATCTTTAGCACGCAGCACCATGGCGTCTCTTTGTCCGTCTATTAATTCTGCCTTGCTCAGTTCTGACGAGGCTTCATCATTATTAACATCTTTTAGAAAGGTTATATACTTGGTGGACAGTCTCTTATATCTTTCATGAGCTATATTCAGCCGCCCTATAGCAACTTGTAAGCTTGTGGCATCACCTGAGGATTTAAGTCCTGACATGATGGAGGAGACTCGTTCCCATAGCTCTTCCAGGCTATCGCATAGCTCATCTTTCCTGGTTTGATAGTTTTCTCTGACCTTTATTGTCGGTTTGAGAGAGCGTCTTGATCGCACGACTTGGTCTGCTGGAAGTGTGGAATCTGCGTCCTGTACTTTATAATGATCAGTATCAGGTTGCATTAGCATTGTTTCATCACTGGGGAACTGTGGGAGGTCTTTTTCGGCCATTTTGATTTAAAGTGCGCTGTCTCTTTAAGAAAATAAACTTTTGAATTGGGGGCTGAAAATAGCAGTGCGGCTCCGCTGAGGCACCCTGACAAGGTTCCTCAAGTGTTTTTGGTGAATTGCGGGGTTTGGTAAGATGGGGACCCCGCGTGCATTCACAATTCTTGTACTATGCGAGCAAAGGTTAATACAGGATGTAGAAAATGGCATTATGGGTTGTGGAGGACTTTCAGGTGAGAGTATAGATACTGCAGACACGTGGTGCTTTGGGCAGATTTCTGAGTATGGTACTGAACTGTGAGGTAATCTGTGGCTTGGGGTATGGGCATTAAGGCAGTTTTTGACTGTTCTGTCCCCACATGAAGGCGAATGAAGGTATAACTAATAGTAGCTGTGTGACTTCCTACCTTCGTATCCAAGCAGTGGGGTAGACCGGACCGGCAGATGCTCAGGTTGGATGGATCCAAACGTAGACACAGAGATGAAATCAACCTGAGTTTATTTGATCCAGAATACAGCAATATATGGTGATACAATACTGTTCTGTAGTAGTGGTATCAATACTGTCCTGTAGATGACTTTCCTGAGGCTAACTGCTGGTCAAAAACTGATGCCTTCACAAGCCCAAAATGTCTGAATATCCAGTCACACAGTAAAGAGGCACTAAAAATGGCTGCAGGAAGTGAGAAGGACAGAGCTGGCAGAAAACCACACCCTGAGAGGAAAAACTTTACTAACAAGAACAGAGGTGTGCAGCATGCAAATTTTGGCCAGCAGATGGCAGCAGTACAACAATGCACAGAAAATAACATAGATAAAGAAGGATTGATAATAACACATGCAATTAACTATGAGGAGAACAGCACACTTGTGATAAATTTACCTACTTGCCCCACCCTGAAAAATGTCCTGTGGATGCCCATGCATCTGTATATTGGACTACGACTATAGGACCAACGCTTTAATCGGTCAATAGCCGATCATAGCTTCATAGCTCAGCCCCACATAATGGGCTGCCACATCAAGGCCCGCCCCCTCCATATAATGGCCCACCCCCTGCATGGTCTCCACGGGAGAAAAGGTGGCAAACCTATATTTACAGCAAGTATCCTCCTTCTACCTAATAGAAATGACATGCTGGGAAACATTCATATAATGTATGAACAAGTCCGGTTAATGACAAAGATCTGTTTCAGCCTCCCCTAAAGGAAACATCACCCTATGACTGGAATTTAACTCTTTGTGAACACCATAACTGATTGTATTAAACAATCATTCACATCCAGGACATTATGTGAGATGAATTTGCCCTGATGGTTTGGGAAAGCTTAGCCTACCCCCAGCCTTATTTAAAATCTGCCCATGGTTTTGGGGTGTTGTACATCAAGCTGGCCTAGAATTAGATAACAAGGCTGTGTTTTTGGTTCATGTTTTTTCGTTGCATGGAAAAGCTGCAACTTGCATTTGTTGTAGTTTCGGAAAGTATTCCTGAGCCCCTGCAGTGATTTAAACAACAAAATAATGTCTGTTTTAGTGCAGTGTAGTCCGAGGACGCAGCGATCACATCCATCCACTTAGGGATGCCAGTGGCCGTGATGCAATGGGGGCGGGTCTGTGATACTGGGGGGGCAGCGATTGTCCGGTAAATCATAGGGAATCCTGGCCAGTTTTCCTAGTTTAACTTGGGCAGCCTTCAAAAAACCTGGCTGTCCGGGTCAAAACTGGACAGGTACCAACCCTACATCCCATATTGCCTTTCAGCCTTGTCCCTCGCATAAAGAGGCTTCTCCAGATTCTCTAAATCTTTTAATGATATTATGTACTGTATATAATACCCGTGGGCTACCCGAAAAAACCTGCGGTACCCTGTGGGTTGCGGGTACAAGTTCCTCGTGCGGGTATAGACGCGGGTTGGCAGGTGACGGGTTTGGCCGCAGGTCTTCTCAATAGTGATTTGTACTCCTTTTTTCTGATCACGTCTATGTCCGATGATGTCACTTCCGGTTTACAATGACAGCACTTCCTGTTGTACTCCTTTTTTCTGATCACGTCTAATTCCGATGATGTCACTTCCAGTTTATAATGACAGCACTTCCGGATTCTTGATGGTCAGCGGGTCACGGGTCTGGGTTGCGGATAAGGTACTTGCGGGTTGGGTCAGGATGTGGGTCCAAGCGGGTCAGAATGCGGATTGCAGGTTGTGGGTACGGGTCGGGTATGGGTTCCAAAAAATGGACCCGCGCAGGACTGTATATGATGAAATCATCAAATGCTTTGCGATTTTACATAGAGGAATGGTAATGGTATATCAGTGTGTCACAGAGTGGTGCACCCTCTCTGTATCTTTATTTTGAGAGAACCAGCCTCCTTGGGTTCTGCTCTTTTTATAAACAATCATGTTACTGACCTGTTGCCAAATAGTGAGATGTCCCACCAGAATTTTTTTTTTTTTAGGGTTACATATCTTTTCCAGTATTTTGTTGCCCCTGTTACAACTGCTATAACGATCCTTCCCAAACACAAAAACACCCGTCAGCCAAAGGGAAGGGAGCAACATGCAGTTGGTTTCATGGTGTGTCCAACATACAAGGAGGAGGCAAGTGGGTGGGACATAAGCATTCAGGATATGGGTGCAAGAATTATAGATAGCATTGTATTATTATTTATTTATATATATGAACTGCGACTTGAGTACAAAGACCCCCTCCTAAATTAATCATTAATGGACACCTGTTGGCTAAATATAAGGTGCAGGCTAAAAGAGCCTGCACTCCGGTTGGGGGTAACAGCGGGGTAAAAAAAATTGCTCCACCAGCACTAGGACATTTGCACCAGGAGGCCATTTCAATAAGAGTGCATGTGTATGAGCATAATGAGCAAATTGTGACATTCACTCATTATCCACATTTGTGTGCCCCAACATGGCTGCTCGCACTGGGAGCTCCTTCCCATTGTGGGTGGCCTATCACTGGCTGGCGGCAATTAAAAAAAAAATAATATTACCACCAACTGGTGTGCAGGCTCTATTGGCCCACACCTTTGGTTGGGGATAATATATTTAGCCAACAGGTTCCCTTTAAGCAAACACTATAACCCTTTCACTAGCCAATCTCTTCTTACTTCAGTGTCCTGTGCACTAAGCTTGAATTAAGAAAAAAACAATATATTGCGAGGCAAATATAGGCATGGGGTATATTATCCAGAAAACTTATCGAGAAAGCTTCAAATATCACAGTGCTATTTCTGTATTTAGCAAAAAGGTGTAATTTTTTCTTTTTTTTGTAATATTAAAATAGGACATTGCTGATATTCAGCATGAGATCTATTCTGATATTAAATAATCCTTACTGACTTCAATAGGGTAATTGGACCTCTTCCTGAACCAGCATTCACTGTAGTGATAATATAAACCCTGTATTTTCACACTTGCTAAAAGCCATTCAACCCTTTAATGCTAATGTATCTGCCAGTACAACCATACAGGGAGAGAATTCTACAGCTTCATAGCAATCACTGTAAGGAGCGTTTTAGCACCTTATTGAGAAATGTTTTTTCTTCTAAACTATCAGTTTCCAATTGGCCTCCAGGCCCCACCTTAGCTTATTACAAGGTTACAGAGCCAGGATAAACCACCTTCATATTTATGTTTGCAAAAAAATCTGTGGGACTGTAGAAATCAAAAGGACTATTAATTTACATTAAAAATGATACACAGTCGTGTTACCTTAAAAATACCACATGGTTAATGTTTTACTCTGGTTCTCAAGTACAAATATAGATTTAGGGACAGATTTAACAAAGAATGAGTTTAGAGCTCAACTTAGAAAAACTCACTTTCTTTTTATTCCTATGGGATATTAAGAAGTGTATTTATCGGTGCAAGTTAAGGGTTAGAGCGCATAGGAATGGATAGAAAGTTGGTGAGTTTTTTGAAGATGAGCTCTAATCACGCTTTTTTAAATGTCCCTTTTTTTTTTTTTAACAGGTTTCCTTTTTATTGTTTTCAAAAAATTAGGGATACAAAAAGCAAAAAAAAAAAAAAAAAAAAGGTAGGTACGTAATAGAAACTTGTGCTGGATTAACCTATCTCTGGCTGAGATCAAAAAGCTATATAAGTGCCCTGTCCCTTCCTCCCATTGGTCGATAGTAAGGGATGGCAAATCTATCTTCCACGTGTCATATGGAGGTATTTTAAGCAGGAGGTTAGTGTATACATACGAAATCATTTTAGGAGGGTGAGGCTGACGTAAATAGGTAAGTATGGCCGGTTCTGATAGGTTCCCTAGCATTCCCCCGAATTGTGAGTGGAACATATGTCTCAGTTGTAGATAATGAAACATGGGAATCGTAGGGATGGCCAATTCCTGTTCTAATTTAAGTTTGTCCACTATTAAGTCTCCTAAGTACTTAAGCTTCTCGGGGGCCCAATAGCCGACAGCTTCAGCCCCGTAGAAATGTGGCAAATAATGGGAGATATGGGGACTTGAGTGGGGACTTAACACCAATCAATTTCATAGCCTTTTGCCAAGCTTGGTAGGGTGCCAGCATACAAGGGGGCAGATTTGGGTAGTCTCAATTTCCGAAGGGGACAGTTCTGTAGTGCCTCTAGCGAGCCTGCCCAATGAGCCTGAAGTAAGACATTGGGATTATCTAGATCCTGCGTGAGCCACCAATGAATATAGACTATTTGCGATGCTAGGTAATAGTAAAGAAAGTTAGGTAACCCAAGACCTCCCTTATCATAGGGCACATTCAGAGCCTTAGAGGAGACCCGTGGCACCTTATTGTTCCACAAAAATGGAGTAATCAAGGACTGGATTCCTGTACAGATCTCCCTAGGTAGTGGGATTGGACTGTTATGGAACACATAGAGATATTTTAAACCATTTTAATCAAATTGACCCTCCCCCACAATGTCAGTGGCAGAGATCCCCAAACCGAGAGGGCCAATTTAAGATTCTGAGTGATAGGGGTGACATTCATAGGTATGAATTGGTCTGGCTCACGATGAATTTGAATGCCCAGGTATTTAAAGGACTCCACACATTGTAATCGAGTGTCTGCTAGTAGACCAGGGCACCTCACTGGATCTATGGGGAAAATAATGGATTTAGCCCAATTTATACGTAATCCCGCAAAGGTGGTGAAGGAGTCAAAGATCTTTAGGACTGACTTTAGCGAAGGGCCAGGATCTTCCAGATACAACAGGACATTGTCAGCATACAATGATATTTTCTCCACTATGTTGCCATAAATGTCCCTTTTTTTATTAAAGATTCCTATTAACTAAAAAAACAAAAAGGCAGCTACCGGCAGGAACTCATTCTAAAATAAAAAAAAAAAACAGAACAATTTTTTTTCTCGATTATTGACTGTTCATTTTTACTACGGATTACTTTTATTCTTTCCTTTTACATATTGGTTTGAAAAAAGAAGCACTAAAGCAATGAACACCCAAAAGGCACTTACTTCAGTGTGAAAATACGAGTGCCCAGAATGAGGGGAAAGATTACAACATAAAAGCAAACTTACAGTATTATTCACCAAATAATTCATAATAGGGAGAAACCCTTTACATGCACCAAATGTGGAAGAAGTTTTTCTGATAAGTCAGCCCTTAGAAATCACCAGAAAATTCACACTGGGGAGAAACCCTTCACCTGCACCCAATGTGAGAAAAGTTTCAGGGGAAAGGCACTTCTTAAACAGCACCATAGAATTCATACTGGGGAAAAAACCTTCACCTGCACTGAATATGAGAAAAGTTTCAGGCTTAAAGGAAAACTATACCCCCAAAATGAATACTTAAGCAACAGATAGTTTATATCAAATTGAATGACATATTAAAGAATCTTACCAAACGGGAATATATATTTACATAAATATTGCCCTTTTACATCTCTTGCCTTGAACCATCATTTTGTGACTCTATCTGTGCTGCCTCAGAGATCACCTGACCAGAAATACTACAACACTAACTGTAACAGGAAGAAGTGAGGAAGCAAAAGGCAGAACTCTGTCTGTTAATTGGCTCATGTGACCTTACATGTGGTTTGTATGTGAGCACAGTGAATCGTACGATCTCAGGGGGCGGCCCTTATTTTTTAAAATGGCAATTTTCTATTTATGATTACCCAATGGCACATACTACTAAAAAAGTATATTATGATAATGGTTCATTTACATGAAGCAGGGTTTTACACATGAGCTGTTTTACTCAGTATCTTTTAATAGAGACCTACATTGTTTGGGGGGTATAGTTTTCCTTTAAGGCATTTCTTACAAAGCTCCACAGAATTCACACTGGGGAGAAACCCTTTACATGCAACAAATATGAAAAAAGTTTCTCTGATAAGTCAGTCCTTATAATGCACAAGTGATTCATACTGGGGAGAAACCCTTTACGTGCAAAAAATGTTGAAAAAGTTTCTCTGATAAGTCAGTCCTTAGAATGCAATACAAAACTCATACAGGGGAGATACCCTTCACCTGCAATAAATGTGAGAAATGTTTCAAGCTAAAGTCAGATCTTAAAAAGCACCAGAAGATTCACACTGGGGAGAAACCCTTCACCTGCACCGAATGTGAGAAAAGTTTCAGGCTAAAGGCAGTTCTTATAGAGCACCAAAAAAATCATACTGAGGTAAAGCCCTTTACTGGCACCGAATGTGAGAAATGTTTCAGGCTAAACTGCGTCAGAGATTTCACACTGGGGAGAAACCCTTCACCTGCACAGAATGTGGAAGAAGTTTCTCTGATACGTCAACCCTGAAAAGACACCAGATTATTCACACTGGGGAGAAATCATTCACATGTACAGAATGTGGGAAACAATTCCCTTCTAATATTCAGCTCCTCGTTCACAAAACCCACACAGCAGTGAAACGTTTCCTATGCGCAGAATGTGGCAAAGTTTTGAGAATTCACACACAGAAGCAAACGATGCCGAATGTGAAGAAAACGTTCCCTCACTTTAAGAACAGCTAAAATAGCCATGAAGCAAAATGCATTTATATCCAGAAGAAGGCAATTTCATACAATTACACAATGCAAGTGGTTTGAGTGGCCAAATTCTCAGTCTCAGTCTCGTCTGCCATCGCCTTTGCTTTTCTTGTAAATGTTCATGGTCGCCTGTTCCTTTTCAGATCCGACTGTCTGGCAGTTTCAGAATCCTTATTTTCTCTTTGTATGGGCTGTCTTGCTTTTTTGTATTTCTTCCTTCCTCTGTAAGTTGTTACAGCAGTTGTTTTTGTTCTGTCCTCACCACGTGTTACTCTGGGGTAATGTGTAGCTTGACATGCAGCTAAACTCCTTCCTTCATGAATCCACTGACACGGGTTATTGGGCTTCAGTTTATTAACAAAGGGCAAGGTGTAAAACTAGGGGAGATAGAAAATGACAGTGCTTAGTAAGCTGTACAATATAACATAATATATATATATATATATATATATATATATATATATATATATATATATATATATATATAAATACGTAAACACTTTGGGGCAAATTCACTAAGATGCGAAGTTGCGCCAGGCGCAACTTCGCCGCACTTCGCCAGGCGTATTTTCGCCAGCGCTCCGCAAATTCACTAAAATCCGAAGTTGCGCACAGGGGTAGCGTAAGTTTTCGAAGTTGCGCTAGCGTTAATTCGCCAAGCGAAGCGAAGTATCGCTAGCGATGGTTCATTTACATACGGCGCGAAATTCAAATTTCAATGGAGGAACACGTATCAGCACTAAAAATGCCTAGAAAACCTTCAAATCAGCAAATAAATTATTTTGCCCTACACATGTGCCCACTGTGTAGGTAAGTTGCCATGAGTCAGGAAATGTAGGGGGGAAGGAGGGGAGCCCCAAAAATATTTTCAATCTTTTTCAGCCTATCACCCATCATGTAGAAAACACGCCAGCGTTTTTTGGGACTTAGAAAAAATTTTGACTTTTTTTGAAACAATCCCTATCTACTCTATTGCACTTCGCCAGGTCTGAGGTGGCGAAGGAAGTCTAGCGTAAAAGGTAGCGTTCAGTACACTGCGCAAGTTAGTGAATTTGCGTAGTTACGTCGCTAGCGAAAATTCGCCTGGCTTAAGGGTGCGAAGTAACACTAGCGAAATTACGCCAGCGTTCGTTAGTGAATTTGCGCACGAGCAAAAAATGCCAAACGCTAGCGAATTAACGATAGCGTTCGGCGCTTAGTGAATTTGCGCCATTGTATCATATGTAACACCTATTTGGCCATATATCACACAAATAGTTAAAGAAGTCCAGCTAAGGTATGAGCATGGGTTACATGTGACCTACACTACAGGGGGCAGGGCCTTCGCCAAGTGGAAGCTTTCCCTTTAAGAGGTAGTAGAACTACACAACACAGCCAGGTTAAGTGCAATAAAAGATAGATTGATTGGATGCCAGGAGGTTCTTTGATGGTAAAACAGATGAACAGGTTTATTATGCAGAGGAAATATCCCCAGGTTTACTCACAGAGATTCTAGGCAACAGCAGATGGAATCACAGTGGACAGAGTGGCAGACACAGTCAGATCAAAGCGTAACTCTTAAAGGTATCAGCAGATACTGTAGGTGTACATCAATTCCCATTTAACCGACGTTGCCAGTGAGGGGATCGGGATCGATCAGGTAGGGTACAGGTAGTCTTTTGCTAACCTAGAACAACTGAGTTCCCTGCTCTAAAGGCAAACAGGCCTTGTGGGAAGCTACTCCCTTCTACCAATCCTCGTTGGAGCGACAACTGCTCTTACTGCTAAACCTCTCTGTCTCACTCTCCTAGAGAGTCTATTACAGGAGCTTACTAAGCTAGCTGTTCCTTGTTCATGGGGTTACCTGGTCCCCGACTCAAGCACCCAAGGTGTCAGGTCCCTTTGGGGTAAATGTCTTTACTGGGTCTATGGTGATCCCAGGCTCAATGGGAATCACCTAGAAGCATCAAGAGCCAAAGAGGAAGAGGCCACTCCCTACAAAGCACTATATAGCAGTGTTGTCCAATAGATGTAGTTGTCACATAAGAAATGTTACAAATACTTATACCCAATAGCAAAGGCTATAAGAAACTATAATACAGGTAGGGGATAACTCTATAGGGGATGTAGATCCTATAGGTCCCTACACATATGTAAACTAAAAAGGGGTGAGAGGCATCTGCATATAATATAAGGCCTACATACCTAGGGAGAAACATACTGTATAGCAGGGCCTACATATATAACAGATATAAACTTGGATATAAATGTATGTAGCGCTATAGTAAACTGACTTGTGCTAGGACAGTTTAGCTACTTGGTGGGCTGAGACCACCGATGAGCTCTCTTTCTCAGGGGTAAGCCCTCGCAGCGGGGTGGAGGCAAGGGTGTAGTGTAACTGTAACCTGATGCGATAGCACAATGATGGGCGCCAGTAGTTCTTTAACAGTTGAACAAAGAACAGTATTTATTGAACAATAGCACAGAGATCATTTAGCACATTGATCCACAATGGAGTATAGAACATACACAGCAGCATAAAGGAAGCATATACTCACAGCACATATAGGCTGAATCCCCACAGGCTAGGGAATATACAGCAGAGAGTAAGTTGACAGCAAGTGATGGGTATTGCCCAGTTTTCAGGATATCTTCCAGTGGCAGACTAGGGGAACTATCCCTATCTCAACACTTGGTTCCTTACTCTGGGTCAGTAATACCCTGGGATCTAAATCCCTCTAATCTCCTTGGCGGAGCCTTGAGCTGCTCAACTAAATAACCTCTCTATCACTCCTAGAGCGATCTATAAAACGAGAATAGCTGTCTAATTACTAGGGCCTAGGGTCAGCACTACCCATTCCCTTCCAGCCTGCTTGGTTGGGCTAAAGCAATGGACCCAGAGCACATGGTTCCTAAACCTTTTATACTCTGGCACAGTGCCATCTGGTGTACACTGTGTGATCTACAGGGGTTACATAAGCACAAGATCCCCATAAGGACCCACTGAGGTGTCCGTATTACTAGGGATGTGCCTGTCTGTAAAGTGTAAGGGTGTCTAAGATTTTCACATCCCTACATGTACAAAACAAGTAAATAACTATCTGCCTTTATAGATAGGCTTGGGATATAAACAATACCTACCAACGATGCTACCATGAGGCTGGATGGAGTAGGATTGCTGCAGATAGAGATAGAGCTGTGAACACTATGAAGATGGCAGCTACAGTGATCATTTCCTGGTATTACACAGGATCACATGGGAAGGGTATGGTGGCCTAAGACGAACATTTCTAAAAGAAAGCATAACCATGCAAGTAAATGACAAGATGATGCACTACAAACAATAAAACAGCTTTCAAAGATTCAAAAACCATCTTTAGCCAAATGCAGCAAAACTGCACAAAACCAAATAAAAAGACAAAGGAAAAATGTTATATGTATAATAAATGCTGTTTGTCCCCATTTTTCATATTCACTTTCTTGTCTGAGCAACTGGTTTTTAAAGGGACACTGTCATGATTTTTATGGTGTCGTTTTTATTTTAAGTTACACTGCAAATAATTAACTCTACCATATCAAATTTTATTCCTGAACCAACAAGTTTATTTTAGTTGTAATATTGGTGTGTAGGTGCATCTCAGGTCATTTTGCCTGGTCATGTGATTTCAGAAAGATCCAGTGTTGCACCATGGAACTGCTTTCTGGCAGGCTATTGTTTCTACTACTCAATGTAACTGAAGGAGTCACAGTGAGACATGGATTTTTCTCTATTGAGTGCTATTCTCATATCTTTTATCCAAAGATAACTGTCCCAAGGCTTTCTTTCCATAAAAAATGACTTTATTTATATTAGCATTAAAATTCAATTACAAACAGACCCCACCAGGCCCACCATTGGGCCTGGTGGGGTCTGTTTGTAATTCAATTTTAATGCTAATATAAATAAAGTCATTTTTTATGGACAGAAAGCCTTGGGACAGTTATCTTTGGATAAAAGGAATTTTTTATACGTTATCGCCTGAGAACTGGGGCGAGTCCCTTGGGCTTAACTAAATGGAAATCAGATGTGGACTCCCAATTTTTGTATAATCTATTCTCATATCTACCAGGGAGCTGTTAACTGGTTACATTCCCATTGTTCTGCTGGTGGGCTGCTGGGGGGAGATGGTTGAGGATGATATGACTCCAACTTGCAGTACAGCAGTAAAGAGTGACTGAAGTTTATCAGAGCACAAGTCACCTGACTGGGGAAACCTGGGAAACTTACAAGATGTCTAGCCCCATGTCAGATTTCAAAATTAAATATCAGAAAATCAGTTTGCTCTTTTGAAAAACTGATTTCAGTGCAGAATTCTGCTAGAGCAACAGTAATAACTGATGTGTTTTGAAAAAAAAACATGTTGTCCCATGACAATATCCCTTTAAGAATACAATGCTGATGGCAATTGGAGGATTTCAGCCATGTTGACAGCCATGTTTTTGCCTCACTGGAAACACAACATCAGAGCTGTTGAATTCATCTCCCCTTGATGTGAAAGACCAATGCAGCAGAATTTCATGTGATTCCCTGCACAAACAGGTATGGTATCCGTTATCCAGAAACCTATTATCCAGCAAGCTCGGAATAATGGGAAGTCCATCTGCCATAGACTACATTATGAACAAATAATTCAGATTTTTAATAAATGACTTCCTTTCTCTCTTTAATAATACGATAGTACCCTGTACTTGGTATAGGGACAGCAAGGGCTAACAGGGCTTTGGACACAGACATTGTAAAATTAACAATAATAGGGCAATGACAAACATATACTAAGACATTTTGTAATTGCAAAATAAAAAGGAGTTTAAAAGACTGTATTGGTCCTTCTACTGAATAACAAATTAAGGAAAGTTCAGGTGGGATCAACAGGTACAGGAGCAAGTGGAAGTAAGGGCAATGTATTAGAATATCTTAGAACATCAATATGCAAACTACAGTCATAGGAGCTTGCAAACAGCATATCCTTAGGTCAGAAATCTTCAGATTTTCAGGGTTCAAGCACCTCTTCAGGCCCGGAATTGTGGAAAGGCCCTGGACTAAGGTGATAGAATTTTAGGGGGCAGGATTCTGCTCAACCACATCCACACTGATTTGGAAATATTATAGTTTTTTTAAATTTCCTGTGCGTTAATTCCCAGTGCTTTGGACCTGATGTTAAAAATTTGCACATGTGTGAGAATGAAGGTTATAGTACCAGGGTGATGAACGGCATCGGGCCAATGGTGCCCACCAAGTAAATCAGCCCTGCACCTATTTGTGGTTCAGCTATAAAATATGTTAAGGCCCAGGTTTACTTATAACAAGGCTAAATATACTGTATTTGTAAACATGGTTATAACAGTCAATCTGCTATAGTTGTACAGAAATCCAAGGGACTTAAGCTGGCCAGGCCCGGATTTGCGGCAAGGCCGCATGCCGCCCAGCCGCATTATGGGGACGTTCGCGTCCCCGTTCAACCACACCAGCTGCGCCGGCGTTTTTTCGCCAGCGCGCTGGGAAGGCGGGCGCTAGGACCGTGCGGCCGCCTGGTCGGACTGCGCGGCCTAGGGGCGCCCAGAAATGAAATCCGGGGCTGAAGCTGGCCATAGATGCAAAGATCCAATCGTACGAATCATCCCCATCTCCCGACCTCCCACTAACCATTCCGATCAAATAAAGTAGAAAAGAACAGATCAGCCGATGTTCTGCCCCTGACAGCAATCATACAAAAGTTATGTCTGACCAAACAACCGGTACAGTCCGAAAATCATACGAATCCTCGAATTTGTACGATTGGATCTTTGCGTCTATGGCCAGCTTTAGTTAACAACCAAATCTTTTCTTACTGGCTTTCACAATGGGCTTCCTCATTTATGTCATTGTCTTGGTATTTACCCAATCCACCTTTTACAGGCTGTTCCCGTCTGTTCTTTGTCCCCCTGTCTCTTGCCCCCTCCCTCAAATCCTAGTATCAGTTATCCCCTTCAGAATTCTCTTACAACAAATAGCCATATTTCCCCATCCTCATGTGCTCATTAGGGGCTGAGCTGCCAAAAATTCTTCTTTTATTAGGTGATAGGAATCCAGCATCATAGCATGTTTGTCATAAAGTTCCAGGTCTTCCCATTTGGTTCCCATAGGATTATTAGGGCTGATACCCACTCTATACAGTAAGAAATAATAATGATTAAATGGCAGAATCCATCAGAGGAACCACTTTGTGTTGTAGTGATGTCACACTGGGCCCCAGAATTGGACTGGGCCGGCTGGGCACCGGGAAAAAAACCCGGTGGTCCTCCGGCTCTTGTGGGCCCAGTCCTGTTCCATGAGCTAATTTTCTTGCCGCAGGTCGTGGGAAATACAAGGTGCATGTGCCTCGGGGGTGGATGGCTCAAAGGGGGAACCTGGTGGGGGGCCTGCTGGGCCCACAAGAAAATCCAATGTAAAGCACCTACAGCACAGCTTTAAATGAACAACTATTGTAAGATGGGTACAATACTGAAAAGCTGCATTGTTCTGCATATGTTCTTACCATGAAAACTCCTAAAATGTGCATCCTCTACTGACCCACCCCAGCCTCCCTGCTAATTATGTGACCTTTATTTAGAGAAAGTGGAGGTCATAAGCCTCTCCGTCTTCCCATCCAGTACTGCTTTGTGTTGTGCTGTTTGCTCTGTGTAAGGGTCACTGGCATGTTTCAGCTATATAATTTGGGCTGTATTGTATCAAGAATAAATGGAATCCATTTACTGTTATTCTGTTTGTGAAAAGGTGTTTAAACACACCTGGATTTAGGTGAAGTGAGCAAGTCCACATTACCCTGGAGTCTGGCTACTTTATCTAAGGCTATGGGAAGACGTCTATTCATGGTTACATACTGTAGGGATGACGTGTGATCAACTTGGTACCAGGTCCCATTCTCCCCAAAAATTTGAAGAAGCTAAGAATAAGGGGTGCACACAATTTTACATATCTCACGGCTCCACTACAACACTGTCGGCTCAGATGGCAGGATGAGTGAAGGATGCCTATGGGACACTTATAACTATAAAAACCATTACTATTCAAACTATTCTCTCCAGTGGTGTCACTAGATGTTACTGGGCCCTACAGCAAATTAACTTTAGGGCCCCCAACATATCCAGAGGTTGTCCTGTTTAACCAATATATGTTGATATTGATCATTAATTGGGGCCTCATGGAACCTCCCTGCAGCCACAGGGTCTGCTTCCTCTGTTGTTACTCCCCTGATTCTCTCCAGTAACAAGATTGGACACAGGATGGTCTTTGTGATTTTAGTGACATTTCTGAAACAATGTGGCAGAAGCTTGTCTTTTTATAAACATCATCATAGCAGGAGGTAGATGTGCTAGAGGGCCCGAGAAGGAGGTAGAACCTCAATATCCATGGGAAGAGATCAAACTTTAAAATAACCATTCATTAAGAAAGCCAGTTATTTTATGTATAATAATCTAAACGTAGCTTTGCACAGCAAACTCTAAATGAGAATGCTTAGAGACAGTGTGCCTACAAACATGGTACCAATACTGAAGTAGAAATGTTAATGAGTAGAATTTTAATGGTTGTATTCATAGCCAATTCTAGAATCTAATGCTTCACTCAAAGGCCCCATTTTTTATGGCTGAGCAAAGTGCAAAAAGGGGTGCAAAGCACATCTGTACTTGGGCGTCCACAAATAAGGGCAAGGGAGGGTATTTGCTCCCCATTGGAGTTTCTGGTCCGACCTGATGCTGTTTCAAGCTGCTGCCTATAGATACGATGTCAGTGTCTAAAGGTGGCCATAGACGCACAGATCCTATCGTACGCATCGAGGATTCGTACGATTTTCGGATGGTGTGTGGAGAGTGCCGACATCTTTCGTCCGGCGGAGATCGGTCGTATGGTCGATCCCGCCGGAGCCCATTGCGCATCGTAATCGCATTGTTCGGCTGTACGGCCGAACGTTCAGATTACCCCCGATATAGGCATGCTCGTTAATGGCATATATGGGAAAGATCCGCTCATTTGGCGATGTCGCCAAATGAGCGGATCAATGCGTCTATGGCCACCTTAAATCCCGGTACAGCTGGACAATGATTGCATAGGTTAGAGAGATTGAACAGCAGTCTAGCCAATCACTGTGCAGCTATACATGATTGGATAGACTTGAAGGATTCACTCTGCATTCCAGCCAATCCCTGCACAGCTGTACCGGGACTTCGACTAAGTGGAAGATAAGAAGTTTGCGCAGCAACAGCATGCTTGGAATAACGTAATAGCACTAAAGTTTATTGTCAGGGAAAGCTCCAGATTTGTCCTAATCTTCTAATATCTTGTGTATGTGTGTGTGTTTGTCATGTACATGTGTGTGTTTTACTTAGTATCTCTGATTCTACATTTGTGTGTCTGGACCTGACCAAGATATCTTTGTGCTGCTGCCTAATGAATTGTGTATTATTGTGTGTGTTTGCTGAGTATTGTCACAATTTCTCTGCTTGTGTAACTGTGCCTGTTACATGTGCGTTTGTTGCAGTGCCTTTATAAGCGTGTGTGTGTGTGATCTTCTTCCAGTCACAGCATTTTCTTCTCTTATTGGTTATGTCATTTTAAATCCCGGTAAAAGCTGCATGGCGATTGGATGAGCAGGAGGGTAAGTTCAAACCTCAGCTAAGCAATTCCTGAGCAGCTCAGCCAGGACTTAATTTGTGACCAATAAGGGAAGGGAATCAACTAAAGATGCCTCCACCTGTGCTCCCGCCCTCCCTTCCAAAGTCGGCAGCTCTCTGAAGGCAGGGGGGCCCCGGATAATCAAGTAAGTGCAGCTCTGCTGGGCCCCCCTTACCCTCCGGTCCTGGTAAAACTCCCCCCATCCTCCCCTGATGGCGGCTCTGGATGCAAGTGTGTAAGAAAAACTAAGGTTACTGACCATTGTATCTGATGCACTGACTCACCTGCTAATATGTGTGAGCCCAATGCATTGATTTGCTTGCAAAGTGAATAAAGAGAACTATATTGTCTCAGAGTTATAGAACTTCCTCTGCAAAGCATTTCTTATCATCATCAGGCTATTTAACCCCACCCCCATTATAGCCGTCTTATATAATAAATGCATTAACTATACCAGCCCTCAGAAAAATGGGGTTAAAGGGATACTACTGTCATGATTTTTATGGTGTCATTTTTACTTCTAAATTACACATTTTTAAAAATTCTTATTTGATTTTCGTGATTTATCATACACTGGACCTATAAGAACTCAAATTCAACTATTCGCCACCTTAAACCTGCCGAATTGCTGTTTTAGCCTATGGAGGACGTCCTGGGATCAATTTAGAGTTGTTCGCCGCCTTCCTGATATTCAGGGTTTTTTTTCCTGAGAAAAAACTCGAATTGAATTAGATTCAAATTTCATTCACATGGGAGTTTAAATAGTTCCCATGAACTCAAAATTCAACCCTTGATAAATCTGCCCCTATGTGTAACTATTTAAAGCAGGCTTTACTTTGAGCTCTCTGGGTTTACAACAGGCTTGACAGTATAGACTTAGGATAGGGACATCTAATGACGCGGCCATTCTCAACAATAAGCCATAGGAATCCAGCATCGTAGCTGACATGTTTGAAATTTTAATAAAGTTCCAGGTCTTCCCATTTATTAGGATAAACGGAATCCATTTACTACTCTTGGGAAAAATACACCTGGATTTAGGTAAAGTGGACAAGTCCAATTACACTGGAGTCACTCATTGACTACATTATGTATGTATATAGGTATACCTTTATTTGCTGATAAGGAGCAGTGCTGTATAATGCATAAAAGAACAATATATATATAGTGAATAAAGTACCCCCTCTTGTAAATTTTAAGGATATTATAAGTTACCGAGGAGTTTCATGACCATATAAAAACATAACATATATATAAAATATATAATTAATATAAACAGAGCTCATATCAAAACAAAGAGCTTGAGTGATATGTGGTAAGAAACACACAGTGGGAAGGAGGTTCCTGTCCCATAGAGCTTACAGACTAAGTGGATGGGAGGTTAGCATACAGGCACAAATTGAAGATGAAACAGTGCTCAATGTAATGCATAGTCCAATATATACAGGACTAGGCTAATGTTTTGCTGCTCCAAAATTTAGATTCTTCATTTTTTCTTGAAGAGATTAAGAGTGGATTCCTTAAAGGAGAAGGAAAGGTTAAAACTAGGTAAGCCTTATCAGAAAGGTCCACCTAAATAAACTAGTAAACCCTCAAAGTAATGCTGCTCTGAGTCCTCTGTCAAAAGAAACATCACATTTCTTTAGTTCTATTGTGTACTCATGGGCTTCTGTATCAGACTTCCTGTTTTCAGCTTAAACCTCCTTGCACCAGGCGTGAGCATGCTCAGTTTTCTCCTCTTTCCCCTCCCTTCTCTGCTGTAATCTGAGCTCAGAGCTATGAGTGAGCAGGCAGAGACTCAGGCAGGAAGTGATGTCACACCAAGCTAATACTGCAGCTGCTATCCTAAACAAACGGAGAGCTTCTAGAGCTTTTTACTCAGGTATGGTAAAGCATTCTACAGAATAAATATAGCATTCTAGCTTGCACTATTGCAGCTAATCTATTGGCGATAAAATGCCTCCATAGCTTTCCTTCTCCTTTAAGTAGGAATTCAGGGATGGAATTCCAGAGGTAAGGAGCAGCAAGATAGAAAGGTATGAGACAAGAGGTGGCAGTGGATGTGGATGGTATGAAGAGAAGGTGGCTCTGAGAGGAGCGGAGAAGACAACCAGGAACATATAGTAAGACGAGAAGAAATGTAGTGAGTAGCAGAGGAGTCAAGGGATTGAAATGTTAGTAGAAGGGTTTTATATGCTGTCCTTTGCTTAACTGGCAGCCATACTAGGGATTTGAGTTGAGGTTGAGCAGGTTCCCTCTCAACACAAGGATCCTGGTAGCAGTTTAAGATTGATAGGAGGGGAAAGAGATGGGAGTCAGGAAGACTGGTTAGTAAGAGACTGCAATAGTCTAAATGGGAAAGGATAAGGGCATGGATTAGTGTTTTGGCTGTTGTTGTGAAAGAAATGGGCATATCTTGGCTATATTGTGGAGGAAGAAGCGACAAGTATTGGCAGTATTATTAATATTAATATTAGGGATGCACCGAATCCAGGATTCGGTTCGGGATTCGGCCAGGATTCAGCCTTTTTCAGCAGGATTCAGATTTGGCCGAATCCTTCTGCCCGGCCGAACCAAATCCTAATTTGCTTATGCAAATTAGGGGTGGAGAGAGAAATCGTGTGACTTTTTGTCATAAAACAAGGAAATAAAAAATGTTTACCCCTTCCCACTCCTAATTTGCATATGGTTAGGTATTGGGCTGAATCCTTCATGAAGGATTCGGGGGTTCAGCCGAGTCCAAAATAGTGGATTCGGTGCATCCCTAATTAATATATATTAAAGAAGGAGAGAGACTGGATATAGATTGAAGGCAGATCTTGTATCAATACAGAATGGTTAATAGTAACAGGAGAATGAGAATAGAGTAATACCCTTTGGCCTTAGCAGTCTGGAGATCAACTGCAACTCTATATAAGGCAGTCTCAGTGGAGTTTGCAGGTTGAAAGCCAGAATGCATAGGATTAGCAAATTATTGGTGCAGAGAAAGTTAGTAATACAGGAAAAGACGAGATGTTCCAGAAGTTTAGAAGCGAGAGGTAAGAGACAAACAGGATGGGTCTAATGTAGCCTTTTTCAGAATGGACTTGACGCAGGCCTGTTTGAATAACGAGGGGAAAGTAGCAAATGTTATTGAGAAATTGAACATACTGTACAATAAGAGTAAGTACTGGAGTAAGGACAGGAGCACACTGTTTTAGTAGAGGTGATGGTATAGGATAAAGTAAGCAAGTCATTGATGCATACCTCCCAACTGTTTCGTTTTTCACGGGACAGTCCCGATTTTGACTGCTCAACCCACAGTCCTGGGTGTTACTGAAATGCCCCGACTTTCTCTTTGATCTCCTGCACTAAACAGCCAGAAAAAGATACATAGTTTCTAAAACATAATTGGCTTTTGGCAGAGAGTCCAAAATATGTGTCAGGTGCACTTAGATACATTTGCA
This sequence comes from Xenopus petersii, assembly GCA_038501925.1. Classification (NCBI taxonomy): domain Eukaryota; kingdom Metazoa; phylum Chordata; class Amphibia; order Anura; family Pipidae; genus Xenopus; species Xenopus petersii. The sequence goes on along the minus strand of CM076685.1, from coordinate 106,743,616 downwards.
ACAATTTCAGATAAGCAAATAAACATTTGTAACAATTTATGATAAACAGGTCTTTTGGGGAAACTGTGACTTGCCGCTTAAAGGGCAATTCACCTTCTTTAGCAAAACGGTAATAACAAAAAAAACACAGAAATGTGTTCAAACTTTCATAAACTGCCAAATTTTGTGAAATGGACATGGTAATTAGGGGGGTGTGGCCACAACAATCTTTTTGTCCCTCCTGATATTTACAGAATTTTGGGAGGTAGGTTGATGGAGAGGATAGGAGAAGTTTTGAGACTTCAGGCTAAGTTATAAGATCGAAAGAGTTGAAAAGGGAAAGAGGAGATTTAGGAGGAGTGAGAATATTGGTGTCTGAAGGGTGGGACAAAAGTCAGTTCTGGGGGGTATGTTCAGATATTAGTGTTTCATTTGTGGAAGGAAGTAGAGAGTTACTGAAAACAAGCATTGTGGGTTGGATTTATTATTATTTATGAGTGTACTGTAGAGCTGTTGTTTAGGAATCAAAGATGGTGCTGGCAAGGGGAGGACAGGAGCGGCACAGCTGGCATCCACGCCAAGGACGCGGCATGGACCCCGCTGCCCACTAGACCACCAGGGAAGATTTCTTACACTTATCTACTGTGTATCCTGGGCTTGAATGACTATCCCAAAGGCTACACAGCAGCTTGTTTATATAATCTATAACAACAAATTACAATAACACTTAGAAATTATATTGTCCTTAGATAAAATCTCTCCTGCCGTTCCCCCTCAGTCTCTCAGCTGCGTGGAAAAATATTGCACGAAGACAAGAACTTTGTCATTTCATGGACCAGCGCCTAAAGCAAACGGATCACGGAGACAATAAAAAATTGGGGGGGGGGGTGACATAATTAAGAGAACTCTACAGGAAGAAAGTAGATGGATCCATAGAATGCAAACGCTAGCCCCACAAGGGTTAAAAATATGATATGAATCTCAGAGAATTTCTATAAATTAGTATGAATCCAATCGAAAGGGAAACAAAGACGATATAATGAATGAAAGTATTTATTATTGTAAATTAATATTGGGATTCATTTTAGGTGTGGTGAATAAATATTTATTAATAAACATGACGTATGATGAGTCATGAGGCACGGACTGAAAATATAAATAAAAATAACAATAATTAAATTATAAGCAAAAATTTTTATTGAAGTGGATATCACAACCCAATATTATCGAACTGAATTAAATTGTACACAATCTTATCAGTATATTGTGTGAATTAAATAGTAAGGAAATATGTTCAGCCTGGGCCCCAGACTCGGATACATCATGGAATATAAAAGCATAACAAACAATTTAATCCATGATTGTAATTTGTATAGGGCCGAAAGTGAGAATGTTTTGTTTATATTAGTTTTAGCACTTTGCCATTTATTTAAAAAATGAATAGGAGTACTTTCCAGCCCCATTGGAATAAGACTAGGAGATCACTATGGCAACCATATGCCAACTAAATAGGAAGAGATCTAAATTAAGGATGGAACGCAATTTCAGTTAGGGCTGGAACGCAAGTCAGAGAAATCCGGAACAGTATCCCTGGCAATGGAACAGCCACAACCGCTCTTAAGGGAGTCATAGGGGAAGAACGTTAAGCCTCTGAAGAAGTCTATTGGTGAAACGCGTAAGGCGGAAGTGATGTAAGCGGCAGACAGGAGCGCCACGAGGAGAAAGAGACGGCGGCAAATCTCTTTTCCCACTCTAGAACATCAAGTAACCTGTAAAATTGACTTTACGCTTACACATGACTTTTAACTCATGTAACATGTGAGTGCAAATTTTAATCCTTTTATTATTTTTAAATAAAACGTTATTACTCTACGATCGTTTTATACCCCTATGTTGGAGCCTGAACATCAATCAGTGAAGGACACTGACCATCAGGAGAGCGGACTTGGGTACAAATATTCCGCGCAATAAACCTACTAACATCTTGTAAGTAGGCATTTTAGATAAAGTCGGTGAAGGTGTCCCCCCCCCCCCCCTTTTCTGGTATAAGCACATTAGTGTTAATCATATATAACACTGGAGAAAAGAGGAACCTAGAGGGAAATAAATACAGGAACACACCTCACCTTCTGAAACACTGGGTGACTCAGGAAAAATCAAAAATACTACACTATGGGGCACATTTACCTATGGTCGAATATCGAGGGTTAATTAACCGAAGTCGAAGGATTTAGCGCAATCGTTTGGTCAAAGGAATAATTATTCGATCAAACGATTAAATCCTTCGAGTCGAACGATTATCCTTCGATCAGAAAAACCTTGGAAAGACTATGGGGACCTTCCCCATAGGCTAACATTGGCCTCGGTAGGTTTTAGGTGGCGAACAAGGGGGTCGAACAAGTTTTTTTTTTAAGAGTCAGTACTTCGACTACCGAATAGTCGAATAGTCAAACTATTTTTAGTTCGAATCGTTCGAATCGAAGTCGAAGTAGCCAATTGGATGGTCGAAGCAGCCAAAAAAAAACATTTCGAAATTCGAACTATTTTTCCTCTATTTTCCTCTATTCCTTCACTCGAGCTTTGTGAATGGGCCCCCATATGTTTTTTTTCTGTTTGTTTTTAATCTCTCCGTTATATAAACTATAGTAATACTTATCTGTTATCTACTGTGTATCCTGTGCTTGAATGGCTGCCCCCATGGCTACACAGCAGCTTGTTTATATAAACTATAGTAGTACTTATCTGTTATCTACTGTGTATCCTGTGCTTGAATGGCTGCCCCCATGACTACACAGCAGCTTGTTTATATAAACTATAGTAGTACTTATCTGTTATCTACTGTGTATCCTGTGCTTGAATGGCTGCCCCCATGGCTACACAGCAGCTTGTTTATATAAACTATAGTAGTACTTATCTGTTATCTACTGTGTATCCTGTGCTTGAATGGCTGCCCCCATGGCTACACAGCAACTTGTTTATATAAACTATAGTAGTGTTTCTGAAACAGTCATGCCATTTATACCAGTGCAGGTCAACAGGACATTATAGTGTCATTCTTTTTTAAACACTTTAATTTTTTGGTGTAACATGGACATTTGATCCAGAATTGTGTGGTTGGAGTGGTGGATCAGAGCTATGCAATGAAAAGCAGGACAGTTGGGAGGTATGGGGTTGCAATGGGATGTGTGACGGTGTATCACCAAAACAAATACTGAGATTTTCAGTTCAGCTATATAAATTATCGCACTAGCATAACATTACGTGTAACTATTTGAAGCAGGCTTTACTGTGAGCTCTCTGGGTTTACAACAGGCTTGACAGTATAGACTCAGGATAGGGACATCTAATGACCCGGCCATTCTCAGCAATAATCCATAGGAATCCAGCATCGTAGCTGGCGTGTTTGAAACCGTCAAAAAGATCCAGTTCTTTCCATTTGGTTCCCACAGGATCGTTAGGGCTGATACCCATTCTGAAAAGTAAAGAAATAATTATGATTAGATAATGGCAGAATTCATCAGGAACCATCTTGAGTTATCACCATATGCCTTTATTAACAGACACATTCTGCTTTGTAGTGAGTGTTAGACTGGGCCACATTGGGCAAAGTTACTTTATCTTCGGCACCCACTTTCATGGGGTGCATTCAATCCCAGGCCACATCCAAGACAAATAGAACAACTTCTTTTAGAAAAGGGAAATGAAGCACACCATCATACTTCGGCTCTTGCCTTTAAAGTGGACCCGTCACCCAAAAAAATTATTTAAAATCCTATTTTATCACATTAGTCAAGCAAAATAAACTTTAATTACACTATATAAATTATTTGAATCTTGTTTTCTTCAGAGTGGAAACTCATAATTATAGCAAACAGACAGGAGCCATTTTGTGGACACTGTTATTAAGACAAGCCTTCCATCATCTCAGAATCTTGTTTGTGCACCAGAATGGGGGACCTGAAGTCCATCCCCGTACCCTGACTACATAATTAAACGGTGAAGAGAACAGGGGAATGTGTGGAGAGCAGTGACATGTAGGAAGTGCTGAATGGAAAGTGAAAGCAATTGTCTGCCCCGCCTCTATGCCTAGGCATAGAGGCGGGGCAGACAATATTTGATTGACAGCTGAGATTTTTAAATGAGTTTACAACAGCTATGAATGCTTTAATAAAAAATAGAAATTGGATTTCATGTTTAATTTGAAAAGGACTTTTATTATACAGATTTTTGTGTCTGGGTGACGGGTCCACTTTAACGCATTTATTGCTTTTGCTCTTGCTTTAAAGGCAAGAGCCAAAGTATGATGGTGTGCTTCATTTTAGTAACACGGGTAGACTATCAGAAACATGTATTGTTTTGTAATGTTCTTGCCAAGAAAACTCCAGAAATGCTCATCCTCCTCTGTCGAACCCCAGACTACCTGTCAATTATCTGGACTGTAATTGTGGATGCCATAAGCCTCTACATTTTTCCATCCACTACTGCTTTATACTGCTTTATACTGTGTTGTGCTGTTTGCTTAGAAACTTTGGTCCCACCTCAGTGCTTTCAGTACAGCTCCACACTCCAGTACTGTGTCACTGGCATGTATCAGCTTAATAATTGGGGTAGTGTTGTGCCAATGAATAAATTAATGCCTTTTATTGCCCTTTGTGAAAAAGTGTATAAAACACAGCTGAATTTAGCTGTAGGACACATGACAATTACCTATAAGTCCACACTACACTGATGTCCCTCACTTTATCTCTGGAAAGACTAAGGGGAGACATTTACTCATGGGTATATACAGTACAACAACTTCATATATCACCCGCATACTGTACCTACTTACATTACAAAAGTGAATGTTGGAAAATTTAGGGTAGGCCCCTGATCCAGCTATCACCCAACCTTCCTTTTCCTTGCCAATTTTCCAGGAAACTAAAAAAAAACAACCAGAAGGTATGTCATCACAATTACATTGTAGTCCCTCACAAACTACTTTATCTATAGAGGGACCATGGGGATACACCTACTCTGAGTAGATTCCTATGGCTACATGCAGTAGGTACAACAACAACTCTGCCACATATATCACCAGCATACTGTACTTTATCAAACAGAAAATTGGGTCAGTTAAGGCCAGGTCCCTGATCCACGCCAGCCACCACCAAACTTTCCACTCTCCTGTCCATTTCAGAACAGCAACAGTGACAACTGCCCAGAATATCATCACAATTCCATCAGTAGCATAACCATACAGACAACCCTATGAACTCATATCAATAAATAATAATAGTTACCCTGTTTATTCCATGGTATACAACCTATTCCTCCCAGGGGTTATTGCCTTCATTGTGATCAACTTGGTACCAGGTCCCATTCTCTCTACACCAGTGATCCCCAACCAGTAGCTTGTGAGTAACATGTTGCTCTCCAACCCCTTGGATGTTGCTCCCAGTGGCCTCAAAGCAGGTGTTAATTTTTGAATTCCAGGCTTGGAGGCAATTTTGGTTGTATAAAAACCAGGTGTACTGCCAAACAGAGCCTCAATGTAGGTTGACAATCCACATAGGGGCTACCAAATGGCCAATCACAGCACTTATTTGGCAACCCAAGAGTAATTTTAATGTTTGTGTTGCTTCCCAACTCCTTTTTTCTTCTGGATGTTGCTCATGGTTCAAACGGTTGGGGATCCCTGCTCTACACTATCCAAGCAGCTAAGAATCATAGGTGCTCACCATATCAGATATCTCAAGGCTCCACTACAAAACTGCCAGCTCAGATGGCAAGATGGGTGAAAGATGCCTATGCGACAATTTCATTACTTTTCATTACTTTCTATTTCATAACTATTCAAACTATTCTCTCCAGTAACAAGCTTAGACCCAGGACGGTCTTTGTGATTTAATAACATATTTGAAACAACTTGGCAGAAGCAAGTCTCTTTCTGAGGACCAGGAGATGGAGGTAGACCTCAATATGCAAGAAGAAGAGGTTAAATCCTAAGGTAATTATTATTGAAGCCAGGGTAACAGAGACCCTGTGAATTCGGTTAGCAAATCACAGACTAGCATGCTGTACTAGTACACTACATTGGTGTAAGGTAGTCAGGGCAAGTGAGCAAGAGCAATTCTGTACTCCACCAAGTATCTATGAGTATTCAGGGTTCTCTTTACAACTGAATTTTTAGAAGCCTCTGTGTATAATAATTGCATTTTTATTGGCTGAATATGTGGAGCGTGGTATCTGTTTATTTCCTAATTTATATACATATGCCCTTAAGATATACGGAGTACTACATATCGGCAGGATAGTTATTACATGGGGAGGCCCATTTATCAAAGGTCGTATTTCTAATTAATGTGAATTTTTTTAAATTCGAATATACTAACAATTCGATTGGGAGGTTATTTAAGGAAAAATTAGAATGGCTAATATTCTACCGAATGGTTCCGATCTGAAATTTCAAAACATATTCGATTTGTACAAATAGAGTTTTTTTCAAAAAAATAACTTGACTATCAGGAAGGCTATTAACATCTCCAAATGTCTCAACGGACCTCTGCCATTGACTTGTACATGAACTCGGCAGGTTTTAGGTGGCAAATATTCGAATTAGGGTTGTTTCCATGGTCGAGGTGTGATAAATCTCACATTAGAATTTAAATTCAAATTTGAATGTGTGAATTTTGACACTCTAAAATTTGAATTCAAATTGACTATTCGACCCTTGATAAATCTGCCCCTAAGTGTTAAATATATATATTATTAATAGATGGTTTTAAAAAATGCCAAGACTGGATCACTATGTTGCTTATGACATTGGGTTGAGGTCTGCCAATATGGGGGGTGGCTATGAAATCAGTAGATACAAGTTGTTGCCACCAAGTGAAAGCATGAGATTTTGTGTGGCTTGTAGTGATGTGCCTCTGACCCGCACCCGACCCTAAGCCACCCTCCGTTGGCCCGCACCCGTCTGCATCTGCACGTTCTTTTTATAGACTGCGCCACCCCGAACATGATGTCACAAAAGGGGTGAGGCGAGTAGGTGCAGCGTCTATAAAAGACGACCCCGGAAGTAGGAAGGCGACATTTGATGAAGCGTGCAAGGTCAGCCCGAACTGGCCCGTTCCCGTGGGTATCGGGCCAGCCAGCACATCACTAGTGGCTTGTACCTTGCACTGCTCAGTGTCCTACATAAGGTGAACAAGGACAAATAATAACAACAGAAAATGTTAAGAGGTCCCAGAATGACTGCCCTGTGCCATTACCTCCTGAAAACTTTGCCATATTGGTTCACACCAAACACAGATCCGTCTGTTCCCACCTCCACCATGGCAAGACTTCCTGACACTCGAACAGACCCTGTTCCCTTGCAAGATGTCTGTGTCACATTTTTGTGGTAATAGATCTCATAGACCTTGTTAACACCCCAGCAGCCAAGGGGACCACAACTGTAGTATATGAGCTTCCCTTCAATTTGTGTGAAGGCAACGGCAGTTTCCGTTAATTTGTCCTGGTTCAGGCAGTAAATATTATCTTCTGTATTTACTCCAGCTAGGAACGTATCACCCCCAGCATCTATTTGCTTGAAGAGTCCTTGTGGGGGGGAGGATATAAGAAAAAAACAAATCAAATCAAAAATATTACAACAATACATGAAAAGCTTAAAGGGCACCTATCACAGCCAAAATCAAACACATATTAACAATCTGACCAGTACAAGCTAAACACGTTTAATCAAACTACATATATATTTTTTTGAAAAAACTGCAGGTTTTAAAAAAATCCCTTACTTTGTCAAATGGGTTCTTTCACTGAGGGAGGCCATACTGAGACTCTAACAGAGACTCTAATGTGCAGATTTCAGGAGCATGCTCAGATTGTAACACTGCTTTGAGTATTCTACCCAGAATGCCTTGTTTTAGTAAACTCCTCCACTAGAAGTATCCACTAGAAGTGCTGCCACCTGCTAACTTCCAGCAGGGGGCAGCACTACTGTACAGCAGCTAACACACAGGTTTGGCTGATTTGAAAATAGCTTAGAAGGGTTGATAAGCAAACAAGGAATTTGAACTGAGCATGTGCGAGATTTCAGAGCTACAGTTGGCTGGGAAGATATAGGTAGGAGGAGCCAGTGAAATCCAAGATGGCTGCCTCAGCTAGAACTGCAGGGGAGATAGGGGAGATCTTGCAGAAGGAATAGTGAGCTGATCATTTACATTATACAAACAATTCTAACTGTTAAAAATCGGATTTCTTGAACTTTCACATAGTGTATTTACTTAGTAAATGATTTTGGTCATGATTGGTGCCCTTTAAGGGGATACTGTTATGGGAAAACATGTTTTTTTTTTTTAAACGCATCAGTTAATAGTGCTGCTCCAGCAGAATTCTGCACTGAAATCCATTTCTCAAAAGAGCAAACAGATGTTTTTTCTATTTAATGTTGAAATCTGACATGAGGCTAGACATATTGTCAGTTTCCCAGCTGCCCCCAGTCATGTGACTTGTGCTCTGATAAACTTCAGTCACTCTTTACTGCTGTACTGCAAGTTGGAGTGATATCACCCCCCTCCCTTCCCCCCAGCAGCCAAACAACAGAACAATGGGAAGGTAACCAGTTAGCAGCTCCCTAACACAAGATAATAGCTCCCTGGTAGATCTAAGAACAGCACTCAATAGTAAAATCCAGGTCCCACTGAGACACATTCAGTTACATTGAGTAGGAGAAACAACAGCCTGCCAGAAAGCAGTTCCATCCTAAAGTATCAGAAAAGCATCAGAAAAGATGTTGCTCTTCTCAGGAAAGAGATCAGAAGCTGCAGATGCCTTTTCCCCATATCTTTCCTGAGCAGAGCAACATCAGAACAGTTAATAAACCAAATGTGAAACTGAAAAAAATAAAATAACTCTGAAACTGAAAAAAATAATTACATGTAAATTCTGAAAGTACTTAGAAAAGCACCCAGAGCAATTTTGATCTCTTGTAACTGTAACTGTTCCTGTAACTTTTGTTCCTGAGCTGAGTCTGGATACTGACTGCCCTTTACCATTGCCTGGACTGTGTACATTGTTACTAGCCTTGCCAGTAGCCTGATGTTTGTATATTAACCCTGTGTTTGTAAGTACATATCCTCAAGCTTGCCTTTTTTTACGAGTGGCTACATTCAGTAACCCATGCCTGTGCCAGTGCCTGCCTTTCTATTTTGTGTTGCTGCTTTTTCTGTTTGCCAAATACCTGCCTGTCTGTGGCCACCTGAAACTCTATTTTGGCCCCTTGATTGTGACAGTTGGATGGTTGTAAAAGAAGGTCATTTTGCACTTTCTAGCCATATGCCTATGAGCAAATCCTAACATTTCCCTCATTATGTTTGGCACAGGACCCCAAGCTATACAGGCATGGGACCTGTTATCCAGAATGCTCGGGATTTGGGGCTTTCCGGATAAAGGATCTTTCTGTAACTTAGATCTTCATACCTAAACCCCCATATGTAATAAATTGCATTAAGTTTGCCCAGGAGCAGTAACCCATGGCAACCAATAAGATGTTTGCTTTAAAACAGGTGACCAGTAAATGCTGCCTTCTTATTAGTTGCTATGGGTTACTGCTCCTGGGCAAACATAGTGCCTTTTATTACATAACCCCCTAAGTCTACTAAATAAACCCAATAGGCTGGTTTTGCTTCCAATAAGGATTATTATATCTTACTTGGGATCAAGTACAAGCTACTGTTTTATTATTACAGAGAAAAAGGAAATTATTTTTTAAAATATGGATTATTTGGATAAAAGAGAGTCTATGGAAGACAGGCTTTCTGTAATTTGGAACTTTCTGGATAACGGGTTTCCGGATAACGGATCCCATACCTGTTCCATAATTTGTGTGTCTACACAAACACTTATACTCACCTGATACACGTATCCACTCGAAATTCTGCAGCCTGTAAATTAAGTTGAACTTGTTGACGACCCAAATTCCTGCTGGTCCCACAGTCACATGTGATCCGTTCCCTGCAATCTGTGTCCACTGATTTAAATGCCAGAAGTAAACCTTGTCATCTTCTGACACCCCAAAAACCTCTCCTTTCCCAGCATCCAGCTGTTTCAGCTTCCCAGGCATTACTGTGCAGGGCATTTCTGTGTAGTAACAGAGTATCAGCTGTAAATAAAAACTCTTAAATTTCTCCTGACTGACCCCTGAGCATATACATTTATAGTTGTTGTATTTGCTTCTTCTAGCAGCTTTGCCAATATATCCAACAGATATAGCTGTAATATATATATATCTATATATATATATATATATATCTACATATATATATATATATATATATATATATATATATATATATATATATATACAAATACAAAAGGTCCTCTGCACTCAACCCATTACAAGTATGGGACCTGTTATCCAGAATGCTCGGGACCTGAGGGTTTCCGGATAACGGATCTTTCCGTAATTTGGATCTTCATACCTTAGGTCTACTAGAAAATCATGTAACATTAACTTAATCCAATAGGCTGGTTTTGCCTCCAATAAGGATTAATTATATCTTAGTTGGGATCAAGTACAAGCTACTGTTTTATTATTACACAGAAAAAGGATGGAGTCTATGGGAGACGGCCTTTCCATAACTCAGTGCTTTCTGGATAACGGGTTTCCAGATAACAGGTCCCATACCTGTTTCAATAAATTTAAGAAACTGAGACATTTTGTGCCTTAAAAGGGTGGTTCACCTTTAAGGTAAATTTTAGTATGATGTAGAGAGAGTGATATTTTTAAGGTTTTTGAGTTTATTAGCTTTTTATTCAGCAGTTCTTAAATTTGCATTTTAAGCAATCTGGTAGCTAGGGACCAAATTACCCTAGCAACTATGCATTGATTTAAATAAGAGGCTGGAATATGAATCGGAGATGGTCTGAATAGAAAGATGAGTCATAAAATGTAAAAAAATAACAGTACATTTGTAGCCTTACAGTGCGTTTGCTTTATAGAAGGGGTCGGCGACACCCATTTGAAAAAAGCTGCAAAGAGTCGGAAGAAAAAGGCAAATTACTATAAAACTATAAAAAAATAAATATTGAAAACCAATTGAAAAGTTGTTTTGAACTGGCCAATCTATAACATACTAAAAGTTACCTTAAAGGTGAACCACCCCTTTAAGCTATTAAAATGCCTTACCCTTTAAACAAAACAGGGATTGTTAGTCCATATATTGCAACATATTTAAGATGGCCAACTTGTTGTTGACTTGTTATCCAGAATGCTCGGGACCTTGGTTTTTCCAGATAACAGATCTTTCTGTAATTTGGATCTTTATACCTTGTCTACTAGAAAATCATTGAAACATTAAATAAACCCAATAGGATTTTTTTGCTTCCTTTAATTATATCTTAATTTAGATCAAGTACAAGGTACTGTTTCAATATTACAGAGAGAATAATATATATAATTATATAATATATATATATATATATATATATATATATATATATATGACGAAAGGAGGCTCACACTCACAGGTCTTACGAAGAAAATGTGGGTGTTTAATTAATCAAAAATAGGGACTAACGTTTCGGCTAGCACTCTAGCCTTTTTCAAAAGAAAAATATTAGTCCCTATTTTTGATAAATAAACACTTTTATTTCTTCATAAGACCTGTGAGTGTGAGCCTCCTTCTGTCATATACGTATCCCTTTGGGATTTTTTTTGCACCCAGGCAACATACACCTTTATACAAGTTGTGCCGGCATCCAGACATCTATATATATATATATTTATTTATTTGTTTGTTTTTCACCAAACTTTGGAGTGCGGGTCCTTAACAAAATAGGGAATACACAATTTGTTATTCCATGCAAAGTGGAAGAGATGTACAGAATTACACAAATAGCAGAATAGAATTAATTACCTGCTGTGACTCCGGTGCAGAGCAGTTGTAGGAGGATGAGGAGCAGCATGTTCTCCTTTGGGTTGAGATAAAAGAATAGTCTGGAATATAATTCCTTTCTTGGATATAAATAAGATCATTATACTCCTCCCTTCCCAGACAGAGAGGCAGAGACTGGGGGGCAGAGCAGTGAGAATAGTGACAGAGACCATTATCAGCTGGAAGTTCATGAGATAGATTAAAGGGATCCTGTCATCAGAAAACATGTTTTTTTTCAAAATGAATCAGTTAATAGTGCTACTCCAGCAGAATTCTGCACTGAAATCCATTTCTCAAAAGAGCATAATTTTTTATATTAAAGTTTGAAATCTGACATGGGGCTAGACATTTTGTCAATTTCCCAGCTGCCCCCAGTCATGTGACTTGTGCCTGCACTTTAGGAGAGAAAGGCTTTCTGGCAGGCTGCTGTTTTTCCTTCTCAATGTAACTGAATGTGTCTCAGTGGGACATGGGTTTTTACTATTGAGTGTTGTTCTTAGATCTACCAGGCAGCTGTTATCTTGTGTGAGGGAGCTGCTATCTGGTTACCTTCCCTTTGTTCTTTTGTTTGGCTGCTGGGGGGGGAGGGGGTGATATCACTCCAATTTGCAGTACAGCAGTAAAGAGTGACTGAAGTTTATCAGAACACAAGTCACATGACTTGGGGCAGCTGGGAAATTGACAATATGTCTAGCCCCATGTCAGATTTCAAAATTGAACATAAAAAAATCTGTTTGCTCTTTTGAGAAATGGATTTCAGTGCAGAATTCTGTTGGAGCAGTACTATTAACTGATTCATTTTGAAAAAAAATTTTTTTTCCCATGACAGTATCCCTTTAAGGATATCACAAGGCAATACTGACTTAAAGCTGGCCACAGACGCAAAGATTCGATCGTACGAATCAACGTACGATCAGACTTCTCCATCTCCTGACCTGCCACTAACCATTCCGATCAAATAAAGTACTAAAAGAACAGATCAGCCGATGTTCTGCCCCTGACAGCAATCGTATGACCGTTATGTCTGACCAAAGCTGGTGACAGTCTCCCACTGAAAATCATATGATCGGCAATACACGCAGAGATATTATCGGCAGCCGACAGAAATCTTTTAACCTGTCCGACCGACCAAACAACCGATCTCCGCCGGACGAAAAATGTCAAGACTCTCCCCACACGGTCCGAAAATCGTACGAATCCTCGATTCGTACGATCAGATCTTTGCGTCTATGGCCAGCTTTAGACAAAAATTCCCTGATATAACAGAGCTGCTGTTTGTTAGATATATACTGCTGCTTGAATAAACAGTAAAGTACTAATAACATGATCTGATCCTCCCTTTCTACCAAGGAAACTTGATTTGAATTAGAATTTTGAGATTTATTATACTCTAGCCCTTTAAGAACTCAAATTCGACTATTCGCCACCTTAAACCTGCCCAATTACTGTTTAAGTCAATGGGGGAGGTCCAGGGATCAATTTGGTGATGTTTGCAGCCTTCCTGACATTTTTTTAATTCGATTCAAGTTTTTCCAATTCGATTTGAGTTTTTCCAATTCAAATAAAATTCGATTTGAGTTTTCTGGTTGATTCAATTCATCCAAGCTGTGAAAATTCTATTTTATTAATACATTTGGATTGGTCGAAGTTGACGTTTATGGGAGTTTTAAAAAAATCACATGAATTCGAAATTCGACCCTTGATAAATGTACCCCCAAATGTTGAACTTGATTGATGTGTGTCTTTTAGTGATGGGCGAATTTCTCCCGTTTCGCTTCGACTTTCCAGCGAAATTTGTGAAACGCGAAAAATTTGTGAAGAAAATCATGAAACTTGAAAATCAACGCCCGCATTACCGGAGACCGCTTGAGCTAAAAGATAACAAAAGAGCTCAATGGATTATCTTCATTATACAGGTATGGGATCCATTATCTGGAAACCCATTATCCAGCTCCAAAGTACGGGAAGGCCATCTTCCATGAACTCAATTTCATCTAAATAATTCAGATTTTTGAAAATGTTTTTCTTTTTTTTATTATTAATAATAATAATAAGAATAAAACAGTAGCTTGTACTTGGTACAAACTAAGATATAATTAATCCTTATTGAAGGCAAAACAATCCTATTGCGTTTATGTAATGGTTTAATAATTTTATAGTATACTTAAGATATGAAGTTCCAAATTATGGAAAGATCTATTATCTGGAAAATCCCAGAGCCCAAGCATTGAAGATAACAGATTCCATAACTGTAAAAGTTCATTCAAATGGGATCAACCCCTTTGTTTACGGGTATTCATTGCACATATTTACTAATGCCCAATAAGTAAGAATCTTACCAAGGGAATTTAGCAAGGTAGAAAAATATTTTGGCTAAAAGTGATTGGGGTAAAGAAGTTGGTAGAAATGTTGTACATGATGTTTTGTGATTCTGTACCAGTCCAAGGCAACCACAGCCCTTTAGCAGTAAAGACCTGTGTCTCCAAAGATGCCCCAGTAGCTCCCCATCTTCTTTTCTGCTGATTCACTGCACATGCTCTGTGCTGCTGTCACTTACTGAGCTTAGGGACCCACTCACAATATACAGTACACATAGAATAGAAATGTCACAATATAAGGCTGATTAGTAATTAATACAGATAATTACTACATGGCAGCACAGAAACCAGTGCAATTAGCATCAGAATTGAATAATCAGCAAACCTGTAGCATCAGCTTATATTACAGCCAGGGAAGCTCATTTTCTGCTGGATAATTAGTGACGAGCCCTAAGCTTAGCTTCTCAACAGCCAATCAGAGCCCACTGAGCATGTGAGTGTCACAGACACTTTCCAAGATGGTGACCCCCTGTGACAAGTTTGAAGTCCTGGATCATTGCTGCTATTGACAAGCTGAAACTTTAGGCTGGTACAATAAATTCAGTATATAAAACATGGCAGTTTTAGCCATATTAATTTGTAGGGTTTAGTTCTCCTTTAAGAGCCATATAATGACAAAAAATACCTAAATGTCATTTTCTGTAACAAGCAATAAAACATCAGCATTGCAAAATGCATTCATTCTATTGCAAATAGTATTCATTCTATCACATGTATATATAATCTAAACATTAAATAAATCCAATAGGCTGGTTTTGTCTCAGGCACAGAGATGTGACAAAATATGATTGACAGCTGAGAATTGTCTGCTGAAATGTTGTGTTCTAGGCCAGATCTGCAACTCTTTTTTTTTCTTTGTTCTGAAAATCTGAATTCAACCCAAGTGAACATAACTGAACCCCCAAGGCTATACATTTCTGAAATACCAGCACATAATTATTCTTTAATTTCTCAAGATTCCAGCCAACTGTTTTTTTTGTTAACTCCTACCATATATTTCTGGTCCCTGCTCTGCACATTTTTGTTTGTCTTCTGCTTGGCTCCCTTACGCTTCTCTAACACTCCTTATTCTGGGTGTCCAACAATTTTATAGGTCATCATAGGGAGGCAAACTGGGCAATGTTGTAGGTAAAGAGTAAAGTTGAGGTGTCAGTGTGGGATGCACAGAAGCATAGGGGAGAGTTGGGGAGGTAGAGGGCACATTTCTTTATGAAAGGATTACTGTGGACATGCAATGAAAAAGAAACCTATCTCCAATATACTTTAATTAAAAAATGTGTACCATTTTTATAAGAAACCTGAATGCAGTGAAATTCTCCCTTCATTTACTGCTGTGAATAGGAATTGTCAGACGGTCCATAACTGCTCTGCAGGAAACAATCATACTTATGAACAGCAGGGGGAGCCCCCGTCTCACTTCCCAGCCATGCAGAACTCAAGCAGCTTTGTTTGTTTCCCTGTAGAGCAGTTGGCGACTGTTTAGAGATTTGTATTGGATTTTAATTTTGCCTTTACATCTCCTTTACTGTTTCCAACTCCAGCTGCAGGGACAAAGATCATGGAGTCAGATTTAAACAGATAAACTGGGATTCTATTTGGAGGATTATTTTGCTGCAGCCACTGGTTCTGCAGAGTTGGAGAAAGTTTGTATTAAACAATACAAAAACTATAAAATCCACATTAGATTACATGACAACACAGGACCCAGTGCAGTCTGCATATTCTGATTATTAATCAGTCTTGCTGTATCGGCTTCTGGCAGAT
Source organism: Xenopus petersii (assembly GCA_038501925.1). Classification (NCBI taxonomy): domain Eukaryota; kingdom Metazoa; phylum Chordata; class Amphibia; order Anura; family Pipidae; genus Xenopus; species Xenopus petersii. Next base: position 106,727,577 of record CM076685.1, on the reverse strand, counting down.
ATTATTTGACTTGTGCTGTTTTGATAATTTATGACAATCCCTAAGCAGCCCAGACCACACTGAGCATGTGCACATATTTTAAGTACATTAGATTGGAGATAGGTTTCTTTTTCATTAAAAATGTAAGTTTTTTGCCTTTACATGCCCTTTAAGTGTTTTTAGGGGTTGAAGTAAAAAGTTAATTGTGCTGGTTTATAAAGTACATTGGTAAGTTTGCTCTGTATGATGAAGGGGCGTGTGTGACGTAATAAACGTGCAGCGGGATCTACTGTGGGAGAAGTGCCGACCCCTCCGAGAGGAAAGGAACCCTTCAGAGAGGAACAAGGAATATTGTGCAATCTTGGTGGTTTCCCACAACCTCTGCCCACACACAACCCACCCAGTCTCCTTAGCATCTCTTGGGGGACCCCTCTGCCCATGGGCCTCTGATCATTGCGCTATCCATGGCATGCTGTGGGCTTAATGCAAATTCCTGGTCCTACAATAAGTCTGAGTGTTGGAATTTGTGAGTTTGCTCTTGTGTAATCACTATCGCTTATAGGAAATGATTTACCTACAGCAGAAGAGTAAATAGTTCAGCTGGATAAGATATTTGCAGTGCCGGATTTAACTTCATCGCGCCCCTAGGACGCGCGGTCCGACCAGGCGGCTGCGCGGTCCTAGCGCCCACCTTCCCAGCGCGCCGCCGAAAAAACGCCGGCGCAGCTGGTGCAATTGAACGGCGGCTGGGCGGCATGCCGCCCCTATTTCTTTGCCGCCCTAGGCCCGGGCCTATGCGGCCTTGCCGCAAATCCGGGCCTGGATATTTGCTGAATTACCGAAAACGAAACAGTAGAGGGCTCTGCTGCCACCTGTCTCCTTGTCTCTCTGTTTCATCAGCTCTAAGCAAAGCTGCACAGACAAATATACATTTCAATAAAAAATGTCCCTTCTGGAAATTTAAGGACTGTTATGAATGTTGCAAAATAATTTAAGAGAAATATGAAATTGTTTAATAGCAACACATTTTAATTGATTATAATCAGTGCTTAGTGATGTAATTTGTGTCACATGACTCACCTATAATAAATACTAATATACAGTGCCCCCTGTAATCCAGCTCCTGTTATTAGGCCTGTAACTGTGTAATCTGTATCTTTATGCTACTACAGTAGCTTTGATTTGTAAAGGGCTTTGTAAAGAGATCCAAAAGTATCGATGGGGCCACATTATTCATAGGACATAAAACTGCCAAATCTATGTCCCTGTAGCTGCTTGAATCATGAACTAGATGATATATTAATGCCAGATGCCCCACTAACTTAAGTTTTTTTAAAGTTAAAGTTCCATTTGCAAGTCCGGTGTTTGGTCTTAGTTCATAACTTGGCTACAAATACAAGAGAACATCCCCATATCATACTTCACCTGTATAGTTCCAAGAATATTTAGGGCAGCTACATTGTTTACTAACAGGGTCAGACTGGGCCTGCGGGACACCAGGAAAAACATGGTGGGCCTGGGGCCCTCTGGGGGTCCTGCCAGCCCAGATCCGCTCCCACCTGCCTGGCACTCTGCTCTCACTGATCTCTCTCTGCCCCGACCAATAGAAGAAGAGGAGCGTCATCAGCAGCTGATGAGGGGGGGACCTGAAGATTGACGGAATGGGGGGTTGGGGCCCTGAAGTTGGAGGAGGGTGGGTCGGGGGCCTGGAGCTGGTGTGTGTGGGCCTCTGATGTGGCAACCTCGTCACAAACACTTTTCACTAATAAATCCGGGTGGCTATTAGCACTGCTTTGGTCTTATGATTAAATGAAACAAAGCCACAAAATATTTATTATCATTTTATTGGTTTCACCATTGCATAATAATAATAATAATTACATCCAATGTACTTCATGTCCTCTTTATTTTTTTGTTTCTGTAAAAGAAAGCAGTTCATGAGTATAAGTCCAATGCACTGCACCATATCTAGCAATAAAAGATACCATAGTCTAATACTATAATAAATAGTATACTAACACGTAACATTATACATGCAGAGCTGGTTTGCTCAATTCTTGCTGCGCTACAAATTCTTCCTATTTTTTAAGCCTTTTGTTAATCCTTCCCTTGTTAATCTGCTCCTGGTTATATTTCGTACAACCTGTTTCATTGTGGATTCAATAGGGTTATAGATGATAATAACTGAAACCTGCTCAGTGATAACACCTACCCAAAGGCCTGTTTATATTGTCAAGAGAACAGAATATTCTACATCAGGGGTGTCCATACTGCGGCCCAGGATGCATATGAATGCGGCCCAGGTTGAAACGCTTGGTTCCTGATGAAATAGGAGGAGGGGGGGACTCTGCCCATTGCCCAGTTAGTAATAATAATAATATAATACACAAAAGCCAGGAATATCTTGTAAATTATATCCTTATAAACGGTGAGTTCTGATGACATCAGTTATAAACGGTGAGTTCTGATGTCATTTCTGTCACATGACTCCCTGAAACGTGTGTATTATAATAAATAAAGTACCCCCAGTTGCAAAATATGAGGATATTAGAAGTTACCTCGGAGTTCCATGACCTGTATAAAAACACTCGGCCTTGTGTTTTTATATAGTCACAAAACTCCTCGTTAACTTATAATATCCTTATATTTTACAAGAAGGGGTACTTTATTCACTATATAATAATACGTCTCTTTAATATCCAGGTGTCCCATATTCCAGTGTATAGCTCTGGTTATCCAACTGGCATTGTAGTTCTTTTCTGTGTATCTACTTTTACAAATCAAACGTGTTTGTGTATTTCATGTGTGGCCCCAGACAATTTTTCTTTTACCAATGTAGCCCGGCGAGCCAAAAGTTTGGACACCCCTGCTCTACATGCTGCCATGTAGAGTGTTCTGTAGGCTGCCAGTCCACATAGAGGCTACGAAATAGCCAATCACAGCCCATATTTGGCACCCCATGCTTGTGTTGCTCCCCAACTCTTTTTATATTTGAACGTGACACAAGTATAAAAAGGTTGGGGACCCTGTCCTATAATAAAGCAGTGGATAATTTAGGGAGACAACTGGATACAGCATCATAAGACTTACTTTTGTTTACTAATGCTTCTTTTCTCTTTCCCGACCATGTTCTGGTCTCTTTTCTTCACTTAAATTGTCATTGTGGGTAAAAGTGGAATGGTCTGGTCTGGGAGAACGGCCTATTCCATTGCTGCCGTTGTGGAATTCTTCTGTGTGATGAGGGACTCCAGTAGGGACAATTTTCCCATGGTGCATATTTCTTGTATGTCTGCCATGCTGGGGATGGAATGATGTGTCAGTATTTATCATTACAAATGTAAAACAGCAAATAGACCCAATACTAAAGTGCTGCAACTTCATAGCTAAGAATGTTGTACTGCAAGGTTAAAGGATAAGTAAACCTATATAACAAGTGAATGTAAAATTGACGAGAGTGCTATTCTAAGCAGGCCCGGATTTGTGAAGAGGCCACCACGGCCCAGCCCTAGAGCAGCAGGATTTTAGGGGGCGACCTGCTGCAGAACCACACCTACATTGGTTCAGAAAAACTGGAGAGGCACAGGAGATATGATAGTTTTTAAAATTTCCGATGCGCCAATCCCCAATGCTCTGGACCCGATGATGAAAATATGATTGAATTAAAGGGAGGGGACGGGGGGCGACGAACGACAGTGGGCCTAGGGATGCCTGCCAGTGTCTGACTGGGCCGGCGGGACACCGGGAAAAACCCCGGTGGGCCCCGGGCTCTTGTGGGCCCCGCCGGCCCAGATCTGCTACTTTGTTTGGGGTCGCGGTAGAATAGAATGTCTGCGCATGCGCACAAGGTAGTGCAGCGCGCATGCGCACAAACGCGGCACCGCGCGCATGCGCACTAGCCCCCTGCAGCACTCTGGAGCGGCAGCGGCGGCTGGAGGGGGGCCCTGGGGCAGTAGCCCCGGTGGGCCCCATGCCTCCCAGTCCGACCCTGGTGCCTGCTATGTAAATCCGGCCCTGATTCTAAGCACTTTTTGTAATTTATATTCATTATTTATTTATTTTTTATTCCAAGATATTAAGGGATACATATACTGTTAATACGAATGCATTTTGTTAAAACAGCTCCACCTGCTGGTCAGCTTTCCACCAGTCTGACCACCAAGTAGTCAAGGAAGTTGTCAGGAGAAGGAAAGAGGCTGCTCTGATGTTCTTCTGCTTAAGATTTGAGAGAGTTTTCTAATTATATTCCTGACAACTTCCTTGACAAGTTGTCCAGCACATGATAATTTTTATTATTATAATCAACAGGAAACTAAAGATGCATCATGTGATCTACATTAACAGGAGGAGGGTGCATGAAATTATGAGGCCCAGTTTGATTTAGCTAGAGAAGCTTAAAAATGCCTTGGTCTCATGTTGGTCTTACAAACTGATCTTGTCTCCAAAAAATGCCAAAATGCTCAGTCAAATTCTTTTATAAAGGCAACAGTACAACTATTATGGGTGCCACGGTGTGTAATTCCGATTGGCACAAACTATAGTTTAAGGGTTTTATTACTTTTATATGCAAAAAAGGCATATGATAATGATTCACAGGAGACTTTATATCATAGAGTAGGCATTGTTAGCCTGAGAAACTCCAGATCTTGTTTAACTACAATGCTTTGCTGTCCACCACTTCCATAGATGATCACTCTTATAGTTGGCCATAGATGGTCAAAATGCTAATTGCTTTGCTCACCTCATTTTTTATGGGTAGCAAGGGGCGTCCAGTCCTGAACCCTTCAGGTCTGTTTTCTTCATGTGACGTGTGAGTAATGGAAGAATAGTGTGTGTGATGTGGGACTCTAAAGAGGACAGTTTTCCCATGATGAACATATCTCTTAGGCCTGCCATGCTAGGGATGAAACAATGTGTCAGCTGTCTTAAAATTAGTTATCATTACACTTTTATAAATTAATGAATATATCCTATTCACATATATTTTGCAATAGGTTGGTTCTCCCTGATTGGTAACTACTGATTAGTTGGATTAGAGGTTACTTGCTTTGTTCCTAGCATTGCGATATTATGCTGCTACAATTGTACTGATAAGAGTTTAAAGAACAGTTAAAGGAATAGTGAAAGTGTCTTAAAGTAATGTAAATATAACATACTATTGTGTTCCTCTGGTACAACTGGTGTCTTTGCCTCAGAAACACAACTATAGTTTATATAAACAAGCTGCTGTGTAGCCATGGGGGCAGCCATTCAAGCACAGGATACACAGTAGATAACAGATAAGTACTACTATAGTTTATATAAACAAGCTGCTGTGTAGCCATGGGACAGCCATTCAAGTACAGGATACACAGTAGATAACAGATTAGTACTACTATAGTTTATATAAACAAGCTGCTGTGTAGCACTGGGAGCAGCCATTCAAGCACAGGATACACAGTAGATAACAGATAAGTACTACTATAGTTCATATAAACATGCTGCTGTGTAGCCATGGGACAGCCATTCAAGTACAGGATACACAGTAGATAACAGATACGTACTACTATAATTTATATAAACAAGCTGCTGTGTAGCCATGGGACAGCCATTCAATCACAGGATACACAGTAGATAACAGATAAGTACTACTATAGTTCATATAAACATTCTGCTGTGTAGCCATGGGACAGCCATTCAAGTACAGGATACACAGTAGATAACAGATAAGTACTACTATAGTTTATATAAACAAGCTGCTGTGTAGCCATGGGGGCAGCCATTCAAGCACAGGATACACTGTAGATAACAGATAAGTACTACTATAGTTTATATAAACAAGCTGCTGTGTAGCCATGGGGGCAGCCATTCACAGCTGAGAAAGAAGAAAAGGCACAGGATACACAGCAGATAACAGATTAGCTCTATAGTATACAATAGGATTCTTCAGACCTTATCTGTTACCTACTTGTGTTGTTTGTGAAGATGGCCTGTAGATGTCACTGTGCTCAGACTTATACTATGCATACTTCCTGGACAGCTTAAAAGGGAAAGTTACTGTTGTGTAATGGCTGCATGAGTCTGCTTATAAAGCACTGTTATACTCTACTCATCCTCAGCTACCAAAACATAACAATTGGCAACAGGATGGCTCTTCTACCTCTGCAGCAGCCTACACCTTTTCTTTCAAACCCTGGTGAGTAGTGATGGGCGAATTTGTGCAGTTTCGCCTCGCCGAAAAATTCGCGAATTTCGCGCGAAATTCGCGAAACGGCGAAAAAACGTCCCGTTTTTGGCGCCGGCGCCCGTTTTCTGCGCCGGCGTCCGTTTTTTCGAAAAAAAAATTTTTGACGCCGGCGAATTTTTGCCGCGAATTTTTGCGGGCGTTTCACGAATTTATTCGCCGACGGCGAATCGCGCAAATTCGCTGTGAATTCGCGCCTGGCGAATAAATTCGCCCATCACTACTGGTGAGCCTACCATACTTGGATCCGTATGTTTGAAAATTGCTGCTGACGAAGGGGAGATTTCTGCTGCTAGAAAGCTTTACTTATTCACTGCCTGGGAGCAGAGGGACAGCGTATATTCTATACATTACCATTACCTGATGATAGTACTGCTCTTACTGCTATAAATATTTTTTTCATGCCAGGAGTAAATGTGGTTGCTGAAAGATATAAATTCCGCCAACATGGACAATGTAATGGCGAATCCACAGAACAATTTGTAGCAGCTTTGAGAGAACTGGTTGTTACCTGTGACTTTGGGAATCTAACAGATGAAATGCTAAGAGACCAAACAGTGGAAAAAACAAAATCACATCGCATTATAGAGAGACTGCTCCTAGAGCAGGATTTAACCCTTGCAAAGGCTATTACAGTTGCTAGCCAAATTGAAACAGCAGTGGCAGAGGCTAAAACTCTCCGTCAGGGAACTGCTGGGAATATACAGATTGTGAATTCAACACTGTGGCCTAATAATGCACAGTCACAGGCAAAATACAGTGCTACGGAAAAGGATTCACCTACACTACAAAATGGGCAGCAGCTTCAACTAAAAAATACTGCTTTCGCTGTGGTTCAACACAACACACTGCAAATTATGTCACATGTCCTGCAAAAGCTAAACGGTGCTGCAAATGCAAAAAGGTAGGACATTTTGCTAAGATCTGCGGTAGTTCTGCTAAAGATGTTCATGAAGTCACTACTACAAATGTCACAGTATTAAGTGTGGATAAAGCTGGTACATTTATTCCAGACAAGTTTATATGTCAGTGTCAGTACTGCTTCTGCTGACAAGGGACACTCCATTAACCTGATGCTTGATACAGGTTCAGCTCTTTCTATACAACCAAAGGATATTTTCTTGAAATACTTTGCAAAAGATCCGCTTGTTGCCCCTGCCCTGAAACTGGTCAGTTACTTAAAGGATCCAATCCATGTGTTTGGTTGCTTGCCAGTGACTGTACTATTTGAATCAGATACGGCAAAATGTGAATTTTCCATTGTGAATAAGGGAACTGCTATACTTGGAAGGGATCTCTTTGCTGCATTAAACCTACAATTAGTTGATGGTCTCATTACTACAGCACCAGTGCCTGCCACACAGCCTGTATCTAAAATTTCACCACAAAGCAACACTTCACTGGGTTGTGCAAAGAACTTTGTATACAAAGTTGAGTTCAGACCAGATGTAAAACCAGTACCATTTCATGATTCAGCATGGGAAAAACTTGCTATTGATATTGTTGATCCTTTTACAGATGCTCCTATAGACTGTAGATTTGCTATAACCTTGATAGACTATTACAGTAAATGGCCTGAAATTGCATTTGTTTCTCATATAACATCAGCTACAGTGATAACATTTCTGTCTACAGTCTACAGCAGAGAAGGTAATCCAAAAGAGTTAATATCAGACAACGGACCACAGTTTGTCTCATATGAGTTTGAATCTTTTTTGAGAGAGAGGAATATTGTGCATAGGAAATCTTCAGTGTATTACCCACAAGCAAATGGAGAAATCGAGCAATTCAACCGAAGTCTGAAAGAAGCACTACAGACAGCAAATCTTACTGGGAAATATTGGAACGTATTTACAACAGAGTTCCTACATAACTACAGAGCAATGCAACAACCCAATCTTCTCCAGCAGAATTATTACATGGCAGACAGATGCGCACTGAGTTACATGTTGCAGACATCAAACTTGCACAAAATACTGTACCAACAAAATCATCTACTGCTGACATTGTGAAACCTCAACAAGCGAATGCAAGGCTTATACTGACAGAAAACGTGGTGCCAGCGAAGTGCACTTTCAGCCTGGATCTTAAGTCAGAATTAAGAAACCAGGAATACTGAAACAAGGATCTAAATTTACTATACCACTTGAAGTAAGACGCCAGCGAGGACCATACACATATGAACTATGATGGACGCATATGGAATGCAAGTTGCTCATGTTAAATCTGACTTTGGAGAAGCTCCATTTGATGAAGTAATTTTCCTACTCCTGATGTCAACTGCAATAGCCCTGAAGAAAGTGAATCTATAAGGCGTACTGATAGAATCAGAAAACTAGCTGCATAGACCAAGGACTTTGTGATGTGAAGAATGTATAATATTATGCATACTGTTTAATTGTTGCTGTTATTATAGTTGTCAATATGCTTTCCTACTATAGGGGGGATATGTGGTGTTTATACAAATGGCCTGTAGATGTCACTGTGCATTCTTCCTCGTTGCTTAAAAGTGAAAGTTACTGTTGTGTAATGGCTGCATAAGTCTGCTAATAAAGCACTGTTATACTCAACTCATCCTCGGCTACCCAGAACATAACACTACTTTGTGTCCTGTGCTGGAATGACTGCTCCCATGGCTACACAGCAGCTTGTTTATATAAACTATAGTAGTTGTACTTATCTGTTAACTACTGTGTATCCTGTGCTTGAATGACTGCCCCATGGCTACACAGCAGCTTGTTTATATAAACTATAGTAGTACTTATCTGTTATCTACTGTGTATCCTGTGCTTGAATGGCTGCCCCCATGGCTACACAGCAGCTTGTTTATATAAACTATAGTAGTACTTATCTGTTATCTACTGTGTATCTTGTGCTTGAATGGCTGCCCCCATGGCTTCACAGCAGCTTGTTTATATAAATTATAGTAGTACTTATCTGTTATCTACTGTGTATCCTGTGCTTGAATGGCTGCCCCCATGGCTACACAGCAGCTTGTTTATATAAACTGTAGTTGTGTTTCAGAAGCAAACACATTATATTGTCTTTCCTTTTCAACTGTCCCTTTAAGCGTGTGGTACTGTAATGTTGCAATTATAATACTGGCATGAGAAAAGACTACACGTCCCATGATGCTTTGTGAGGGTTCTATTAACATAAATGAAAAAGTGGGAACTAGAACTTGCACTGAGCTCCAGTAAGTTATATATCACAATAATACATAAAATAATATCATAATAAATGAGAATAAATTAACAAAGAAGGGTGACAGAAAGAAGAGAGAGAGTTAGAGGGCCCATCTTGCAATTGCATAATCTGTGTTTCTGGCATGTGCCAAAAGGCTACAATTTCTATGATGCACCGTGAGGTCTTCAACCACAAGAGGAGAGTGCATGAAGCCACAAGACCCAGTTTGTTCTTGCTGGATCTACTTACAAATTCTGTACTATCATGTTACTCTTACTATGCTTATTTAATAAGACTACATACAGTAGCTCATAAATATTGCATAGGTTTCATACAAAAAGGCAACAATACAACTATTATCAATCTAGATGCCACACTGCCACATAGTTTCAACTTTTTATAACTAATATATACAGAAAAACAAAATCCCTTGATTCATGGTGACCTTATATTATAAAGTAGGCACTGGCAACCTGAACACCCCCAGCTCTTGTTTAATAACAATTCTCAGCTGCCCATCTCTATCATAAATGGTCATATTTATAATTGCTTAGATAATTGCTTTGCTTACCTCAGAGTTATTTGGAGGCAGGGGAGCTCTGGTTCTGAACCCTTCAGGTCTCTTTTCTCCATTTGACTTGAGGGCAATGGCAGAATGGTCTGTATGATCTGGAACTTCTATTGTATGAGGAGGAGGGACTTCTGTGCGATGTGGGCCTTCTCCTGCTTCATGTGAGACTTCTCCTGCTTCACGAGGGACTTTTCCTGCTTCACGAGGGACTTCTCCTGCTTCATGAGTGACTTCTCCTGCTTCATGAGGGACTTCTTCTGCATGGTGTTCAACTTCTCCTACTTGATGTGGGACTTTTAATGTGTGATGTGGGACTTCTATTGCGTGATGTGGGACTTCTCCTGCTTCATGTGAGACTTCTCCTGCTTCATGTGAGACTTCTGCTTTATGTGAGACTTCTCCTGCTTCATGTGAGACATCTCCTGCTTCATGTGAGACTTCTCCTGCTTCATGTGAGACTTCCCTTGTTTGATGTGGGACTTCTCTTGTGGGATGTGGGACTTCTCCTACTTCATGTGGAACTTCTCTTGTGTGATGTGGGACTTCTCTTACTTGACGTGGAACTTTTAGTGCTTGATGTAGGACTTCTCTTGTGTGATGTGGGACTTCTGCTTCATGTGGGACTTCTCCTGCTTCATGTGAGACTTCTCCTGCTTCATGTGAGACTTCTGCTTCATGTGAGACTTCTCCTGCTTCATGTGAGACTTCTCCTGCTTTATGTGAGACTTCTGCTTCATGTGAGACTTCTCCTGCTTCATGTGAGACTTCCCTTGTTTGATGTGGGACTTCGCTTGTGTGATGTGGGACTTCTCCTACTTCATGTGGAACTTCTCTTGTGTGATGTGGGACTTCTCCTACTTGATGTGGGACTTTTCTTGCTTCATGTAGGACTTCTCTTGTGTGATGTGGGACTTCTGCTTCATGTGAGACTTCTCCTGCTTCATGTGAGACTTCTCCTGCTTCATGTGAGACTTCCCTTGTTTGATGTGGGACTTCTCTTGTGTGATGTGGGACTTCTCCTACTTCATGTGGAACTTCTCTTGTGTGATGTGGGACTTTTCCTCCTTGATGTGGAACTTCTCTTGTGTGATGTGGGACTTCTGCTTCATGTGGGACTTCTCCTGCTTCATGTGAGACTTCTCCTGCTTCATGTGAGACTTCTGCTTCATGTGAGACTTCTCCTGCTTCATGTGAGACTTCCCTTGCTTCATGTGGGACTTCGCTTGTGGGATGTGGGACTTCTCCTACTTCACGTGGAACTTCTCTTGTGTGATGTGGGACTTCTCCTACTTGACGTGGGACTTTTCTTGCTTGATGTAGGACTTCTCTTGTGTGATGTGGGACTTCTGCTTCATGTGAGACTTCTCCTGCTTCATGTGAGACTTCTCCTGCTTCATGTGAGACTTCTGCTTCATGTGAGACTTCTCCTGCTTCATGTGAGACTTCCCTTGTTTGATGTGGGACTTCTCTTGTGTGATGTGGGACTTCTCCTACTTCATGTGGGACTTCTCTTGTGTGATGTGGGACTTCTGCTTCATGTGGGACTTCTCCTACTTCATGTGGGACTTCTCCTGCTTCATGTGGGACTTCTCTTTTGTGATGTGGGACTTTTCGTGCTTGATGTGGGACTTCTCTTGTGTGATGTGGGATTCCAGTGGGGACAGCTTTCCCATGTTGAAGTTCATGCTAGGAATGGAACAGTGTGTCAGCTGACTAAAAAATTACCCTACCCTCCTAGATTTCTCTTTTATAGATACAACATACTTTATAAAAGAAAGGTTATATATCAGGCCTAAGTCACTGGAGCTTACAGGTGATTCTTAATCTAGAAACAGTTGTAGTGGAATTTCAAGGTCAATAAAATTGGCCATTTCTAATTATCCCTTAAAGTGCTTCATAGGAATAAATATAACCACTAAATGCAATTAGCAACTCCTTGTTACTCTGGACAAGCCCCCTTTCTGGTGCACAAAGGTTTGGGGGTAAAGTAGTAAGTGACATGTTTGCCTCTAATCTATTAACCCACAACCACCAGTCAGATGCATTGTTTGTAACAGGTGACAAGTAAATGCTCCCTGCTGATTGGTTGCCAGTGGTACAGAACATGTGACCAATAAATAATAACTGCTAGCTGATGGATATGGGTTGCTAGACCTGCTGCATACATTGATTGCTATAAAGTCATACAATATTCACTTAACCTTGGCCCAGTTGTAGTGCAGTAACCCATAACAAGTTCACTGTCATCAAAGTTAAGGTCTGCATTGAACTTTGTTTTGTGCTCCAGAATTTGCAGCAGAAGTTAAATGACCCCTACTATGTCAGTCAAAAATGCTGTACTTTAATGCTAATCTTATAGACTGCTACTAATTGAAAAGACTAGAAAGCCTATAAGACCCATATGTAAATAAAACAGTACAACTATTATGGGTGCTGGAACATTATCACCCAAATCATTTTAAAATGGTTATAAGAAGTGATAAACTTTTGATTTTCAAAGGACCTTATCTCATAAAGTAGTCACTGTCAACCAGGAAATCTCCATAAATGGTCACAAAATACAAATTGCTTTGCTCACCCCAGGCTCATTGGGTGTTTTTTTTGGAGGTAAAGATGCTCCAGTCCAGAACATCTCAGGGTGTCCCGATGGCTTGTGCAGGTCGTGGCTGACAGCTGGAGAAAGGCCAGTACTTTTGGGTGGTGGAGGAGGCCTGGAGACTGCAGAACCACCTCCTTGATTGTGAGAAAAGATGAAGACCAATAAAAATACAGACATCATAACACTAAAATGACCCTACTCTACTTAATTACACTATGATATTTTGTTTACTGGGATTGCCATTTATATAATCTAGTCCTAATTATCATCTCCATTTTTTTTGTACCCATTTTACCTTGGAATATACGGGATACAGTGTCTGAAAATGATAATTTCAGCCTTACAATCTGAAACATTTTGTTTCATTAATTGCGTAATAAGAATCATTGCTCCTACTATAGGATTTGTATCCCTTCCCACACACAGTTCAATATATGCCCCTTCAAAAAAATCCTACTTATAGTTATGTAAAAATTGGTGTATACTCAGACCCAGATTTGTGAAAAGGCCACAAAGGCCGGGCCTAGGGCAGTAGAATTTTAAGGGGTGTTATTTATTCGGAAGTTTTTAAAATTTCCTGTGCACTTATCCCCAGTACTCCGGACCCAATGATAAAAATTTGCTCATGTACACAAGGAAGGGGAGGGGATGGGGACGATGAATTGCAGCTGGCCTAGGGAAGTCTGCTATGTAAATCCGGCCCTGTGTATACTCCTTTAAAAAAATTTCCTTAAAGGGATACTGAAGACTTTTATATTTTTTATAGGAAAGTATCCGTAACATTTTAAAAGTTCACCCCAAGATATTAAAACTTTAAAAAAAAATGGCTATTTGCCCACTGCTTAGCCTTTAAGGAATCCTTACAGTATGCACCTTACTCACCTGACTTCCCTGGAGGGTGGCTCCAGCCCTGCGCCATTAGAGCAAGCAGAAGAACATAGCAAAACATGGCTGGAAATCCTTTCTATCACTCTTCAAATGAGAGAAGCAGGACTGCTTTGTATCAAGAGGCAGCCACAGTTGACTTTTAAAGCTTTTCATTGCCTACGCCCCTTGTGAAAATCCTTTGCAGTAGCCAATCAGGGGGAGCTTGAGTTAGCAAAAATGATGTGGCTACAAAAGAACAACAGGATTACAGGTGTGGCGCCTCATCACTAAACAAACTTAAAGGGAATTCCTGTTTCAAGCAATTAAGGCATAATCTCTTTAATTGGACTGGACCCATTATTTAGAGATTATTAGTGATGCCTTTATAACACCACAATAGACCTACAGTGATGTAAAATGATTATAACACGTTATTCAATATGTATGCTTTATACATACAACATCATACAACATGAAACACAGAGGAATCTGGAGGGATGAGGATGTCCATAGAGCCTGTAGGACTTGTGTATGATATTAAAGGATTTTATTGGCATGCATATCCAGAACATTTCCCCGAAAAATTCCAGTCTGTGGAAAAACTAATTTCGAATTGAACACATTTTTTTGATTTTCCACCCGCAAACTCAAACTTCAAAATTTTTGCCCGTAAACCACGAAATCTTCGTATCTCTGCACGAAACCCAGCGCAGATTCAACCTCGGCAGGTCTGAGATGCCAGATTTTCGGACTTTTACCATCCTCGGGGTATAATAAATCTCGAAAAATTCAAGGTTTTTTTTTCACTAAATATACGGATTTTTTAGTAAAAAAAACCCAGAATTTTTCTAGTTTTTGGCATTCGGGACTTTAAGAAATAACTCCCTAAAACTGAAAATGAAATAAACAGGAGAAGGAAAAACCTATATCAGGTGAACTGTTTATTGACCCCCATATATATGCAGTGCTGCATAGACAATACGCTTAGGGGGTTATTTATCAAAGTCCGAATGTATCTCAATATTTTCTGCTGCAAACTCCGATCAAATCCGCTTGGGTTTTTAACGCTTATTTATTATTACATTTTCCCAAAATTTGCTTTGCGGGAAAAAATCCGATTTTCAAGATATTTTCAACTGATATTTACGTTTTTTTCTGTAATTTTCACCCGAAAACTACGAATACTTCAGGGTATTGCACGAAACCCAGCGTGCATCAAAAAATCAATAGAACTTCTCTAATTGACTTATATGAAACCTCAAAAGGTCTGAGATGCTGGATTTTCAAATTCAGACTTTTCCATCCTCGGAGTTTAATAAATTCCGAAAAATTCGTGATTTATTTAAAGTCTGATTTTATAAAAAAAAAAAAACACAAATTTTTCGTGATTTTTACATTCGGAGTTTAATTAATAACCCCCTTACAGTTTATTGTGCAAATGTATTAGGTGCAGCTAGAGAGCTATAGTCTTTATGATCCCCAAATACCTATGTCTTCATCATCCCTTACACCCTGCCTATGGGCTTCTTGATTTGTCCATTTACACTACTTTTTTTTCTTTTGCAGAGAAATATCTAATTGCTTTTGTTTAGGGCCCTCTAAAGCTGGCCATAGATGTTGAGATTTTTAAAAGATCAGATCCTGATCGTGAGACCACGATTTTCTCTGAATGATCATACGAATTTACCATCAACTAAAAAGACCAATTTGCCAGGAAAACAAAGGGGAGCTGCCTGCTTGGCCCTGCAAACATAGATACATTTTACTGGGACCGACAAAGATTTTTTGACCTGGCTGATCAATTTCTTGACAGATGTCGGCCGAAAAATCGTGAGATGTACGATCGTTCGAATCCCACTAACCGCACGATAATTTCGAAGGATTGGTCGGGCTTCCCTAAAATCGGTCGTTCGGCAAGAAGAATCGTCGCGTCTATGGGGAGCTTTAGACCAATTCCAATGTGCCCCTAATTGGAAAGGCCAATGATGGCATTTCTCTTTTCCCCACTGTATCTGCCCTTCTCCCGCACATGTATAGAGCTTGTGTCCTGGAGTCTGTGGGCTGAAATGGATCTGTGTTATAGTATAAATATGTGTATTGTATGTATCTTGCTTAGTTAGGATTAAATGCCATTAAATCGGCTCATATATTATCCTATATTATACCTGCAATCCTGTTACAAAAGGCCAATGGATTATCTAATGGAATCTTCCAGTGCAAAGGTGTCAAACAGGATTTAGTGCACCTTCTTATGAGCTCAGAACTAAATCACTGTCACTGCTACTTTATCACACCCTCCATTTGAGTATAGTCAGTTTTTTAAACAGGAAATTTGTTTTTTCACTGGGGAAGAATGACACTTTAATCAAATTAATTTTTAGTGAATTTAAGGGTAAGTGCACACGCTAAGATTCGGGGAGATTTAGCAGCCCAGCAATAAATTTCTTATTCTTCGGGCGACTAATCTCCCTGTAAAGCCTTCCCAATGGCTCTGTTACGCCTCTGAATGTCATCCCATATCTGGCCAGTCCTACCCTCAATTTTGTTATGTTACATGGGCATGTTGTGGGTCATAGCAAACTCTTGGAAGTCTCCATTCAGCCATTGGGCCTAAACAGATATGGGACCTGTTATTCAGAATAGTAAAGAGCTGGGTTTTTCCCAGATAACAAATCATTTCATAATTTGGATCTTTTTACCTTAAGTCTACTAGAAAATCATGTAAACATTAAATCAACCCAATAGGCTGGTTTTGCTTCCAATAAGGAATAATTATATCTTAGTTGGGATCAAGTACAGGCTACTGTTTTATTATTACAGAGAAAAAGGGAATCATTTTTAAAAACCTAGATTATTTGGGTAAAATGGAGTCTATGGGAGACGGCCTTTCTGTAATTTGTTGCTTTCTGGATAACGGGTTTCCAGATAACAGATCCTATACCTGTAGTTGGAACACCCTTCTTTATATGATGGCTAGAGGCTGTGTTTGTGTTTACAGATTGACCTTGTGCAGGAAGCACTATGGCAGCTCCTACAGAATACTGACATGCATACTGTTCTTAACTTCTTAGTGAAGATTTGTTGCTCACTACAATATCTTTATAATTGGTGTCAGTGTGAAGCATTGGTGGTCAAAGCCATAACACCGGAAAATGCCGGAGAAGGCAAGTGATGCCTATAGACTTGAGGTTACGGCTAAGAACTGTTTCTCCAGAGCAGTGGCATAATTAGATGTTACTGAGCACCACAGCAGATTAATTTTAGGCCCCCCAACTAGGATTGCCATCTTTCTTGAATAAAAATACCAGCCTTCCTGTATATTTCGATTTTTTTCCCTATTAATAACATTGCGGTCAAGCATCATTTTTACCGTTCAGGCTGATGAAATACTAGCCAGGTGGCAACCCTATCCCCAAAATATCCAGAGATTGTCCTGTTTTACAAATACATGTTGAAATTGCTCATTATTTGGGTCTCGTAGGACCCCTATTCCTCCAGGGCCCCCCTGCAGCCGCAGGATCTGCTTTCTCTGTAGTCACTTTCCTGCTCAGTGGTGCAGTTGCAGCTGAGATCTCTATATGAATTGTTATTATAAAAAGACACTTACATTAATCAAACAGAACATAATATCAGCAAATCAAAAAGCCACTAACCCACCCATACGCCCTCCAACTCTCTGTCCATATACAACAGTCCAAAACCCTCCCCCAATTCAAAAGGCCAAACTTGCAAAGTCTTTTTTTATGTCTATTTGGCCTTTATACCAGCCCAACACAAAAACAATATCCAAGATCCACCACCCTCTTCCAAAACAGAATGAAAAACAAATAAAATATTTTGAGGACATATCTCTCCCCATGCTGAGATCTCTATAGGATCAATATGCAAGCTAACGGGAGAAAAAGGGCTGAGAACACGATTATGTATTAAAGAAAAGACAAGTATGGGATAGAAATAACAATGTCATTTATTCCTTTTCATTTCTGGCTGTGACTGGTCCTTTAAGTGGCTGTGCACAGTAATGGCTGAAGCCCCATGAGTGAGACATGAGCAGGAGATGCTAGAGGAGCCGTCAGGTTACACGCAGCATCTCTGCATCTCCACAGAGTGTGAGCTCATCTGCTCCTCCTCCTCCACCAACACCACCGTGGGGAAGTCGTGGGCATGTGACTGTTGCTGTTAAGATGGCAGCTCTGTCTGAGCCCCTAGGACTGGAGAGAGGTAAGATCATGTTGCTTTGCCGCAACCAAGGCCAGCCAAAGGGAGGGTGAAGAGGGAATGGGAATATTCTTTCTTTTCTTTTCTTCCTCTCACTGTCATCAGAGAAATCTGCAGAATATTCTTCCATTTCACAATCATTGCCATCACATCTGCCTCTTCTTTCTGGGATCACTTATTCTACAATGACTCCCTCTTGCACCTCTTCTCCTTCCCTTATCTTAGCATTTCACATTTTCCTTTAATTCCCTGCCAAACTTTTACATTTCCCCAGGTACATTTCCTCACATTACTTCCTTCTCTCCTTTTTCCTTTGTACCACATGTTGTATTATGGCTCCTGTTCATTTATAGGATCAATGGACTGTGATAGGCTAATCCTGTGAGATAGATAACAGTATTGAGACTTTGGTGCAAGTGCAACACCTTAAAGGTGCATAACTACACAGTTATCATGTCATCTAGTTAAATGGATAACAACTAATACAGTACATCCTGCCTGTGTGTTATTTATAGTGGGGATGCTAATCTCTGGGATAGCAGGTATAGTAGGGAGAGATGGTCTCTATAGTAACAGTGGATAATAGTCTCTGGGAAGGGAGTGTGACTGTGGGATAGCAGGTATAGTAGGCAGAGATGGTGCCTATAGTAACAGTGGGATAATAGTCTCTGGGAAGGGAGTGTGACTGTAGGATAGCAGGTATAGTAGGGAGAGATGGTGCCTATAGTAACAGTGGGATAATAGTCTCTGGGAAGGGAGTGTGACTGTGGGATAGCAGGTATAGTAGGGAGAGATGGTGTCTATAGTAACAGTGGATAATAGTCTCTGGGAAGGGAGTGTGACTGTGGGATAGCAGGTATAGTAGGGAGAGATGGTGTCTATAGTAACAGTGGATAATAGTCCCTGGGAAGGGAGTGTGACTGTGGGATAGCAGGTTTAGTAGGGAGAGATGGTGCCTATAGTAACAGTGGGATAATAGTCTCTGGGAAGGGAGTGTGACTGTGGGATAGCAGGTATAGTAGGGAGAGATGGTGCCTATAGTAACAGTGGATAATAGTCTCTGGGAAGGGAGTGTGACTGTGGGATAGCAGGTGTAGTAGGGAGATATGGTGCCTATAGTAACAGTGGATAATAGTCTCTGGGAAGGGAGTGTGACTGTGGGATAGCAGGTATAGTAGGGAGAGATGGTGCCTATAGTAACAGTGGGATAATAGTCTCTGGGAAGGGAGTGTGACTGTGGGATAGCAGGTATAGTAGGGAGAGATGGTGTCTATAGTAACAGTGGATAATAGTCTCTGGGAAGGGAGTGTGACTGTGGGATAGCAGGTATAGTAGGGAGAGATGGTGCCTATAGTAACAGTGGGATAATAGTCTCTGGGAAGGGAGTGTGACTGTGGGATAGCAGGTATAATAGGGAGAGATGGTGCCTATAGTAACAGTGGATAATAGTCTCTGGGAAGGGAGTGTGACTGTGGGATAGCAGGTGTAGTAGGGAGAGATGGTGCCTATAGTAACAGTGGATAATAGTCTCTGGGAAGGGAGTGTGACTGTGGGATAGCAGGTATAGTAGGGAGAGATGGTGTCTATAGTAACAGTGGGATAATAGTCTCTGGGAAGGGAGTGTGACTGTGGGATAGCAGGTATAGTAGGGAGAGATGGTGTCTATAGTAACAGTGGATAATAGCCTCTGGGAAGGGAGTGTGACTGTGGGATAGCAGGTATAGTAGGGAGAGATGGTGTCTATAGTAACAGTGGATAATAGTCTCTGGGAAGGGAGTGTGACTGTGGGATAGCAGGTATAGTAGGCAGAGATGGTGCCTATAGTAACAGTGGGATAATAGTCTCTGGGAAGGGAGTGTGACTGTAGGATAGCAGGTATAGTAGGGAGAGATGGTGCCTATAGTAACAGTGGGATAATAGTCTCTGGGAAGGGAGTGTGACTGTGGGATAGCAGGTATAGTAGGCAAAGATGGTGCCTATAGTAACAGTGGGATAATAGTCTCTGGGAAAGGAGTGTGACTGTGGGATAGCAGGTATAGTAGGGAGAGATGGTGTCTATAGTAACAGTGGATAATAGTCTCTGGGAAGGGAGTGTGACTGTGGGATAGCAGGTATAGTAGGGAGAGATGGTGTCTATAGTAACAGTGGATAATAGTCCCTGGGAAGGGAGTGTGACTGTGGGATAGCAGGTTTAGTAGGGAGAGATGGTGCCTATAGTAACAGTGGGATAATAGTCTCTGGGAAGGGAGTGTGACTGTGGGATAGCAGGTATAGTAGGGAGAGATGGTGCCTATAGTAACAGTGGATAATAGTCTCTGGGAAGGGAGTGTGACTGTGGGATAGCAGGTGTAGTAGGGAGATATGGTGCCTATAGTAACAGTGGATAATAGTCTCTGGGAAGGGAGTGTGACTGTGGGATAGCAGGTATAGTAGGGAGAGATGGTGCCTATAGTAACAGTGGGATAATAGTCTCTGGGAAGAGAGTGTGACTGTGGGATAGCAGGTATAGTAGGGAGAGATGGTGTCTATAGTAACAGTGGATAATAGTCTCTGGGAAGGGAGTGTGACTGTGGGATAGCAGGTATAGTAGGGAGAGATGGTGCCTATAGTAACAGTGGGATAATAGTCTCTGGGAAGGGAGTGTGACTGTGGGATAGCAGGTATAGTAGGGAGAGATGGTGCCTATAGTAACAGTGGATAATAGTCTCTGGGAAGGGAGTGTGACTGTGGGATAGCAGGTGTAGTAGGGAGAGATGGTGCCTATAGTAACAGTGGATAATAGTCTCTGGGAAGGGAGTGTGACTGTGGGATAGCAGGTATAGTAGGGAGAGATGGTGTCTATAGTAACAGTGGGATAATAGTCTCTGGGAAGGGAGTGTGACTGTGGGATAGCAGGTATAGTAGGGAGAGATGGTGTCTATAGTAACAGTGGATAATAGCCTCTGGGAAGGGAGTGTGACTGTGGGATAGCAGGTATAGTAGGGAGAGATGGTGTCTATAGTAACAGTGGATAATAGTCTCTGGGAAGGGAGTGTGACTGTGGGATAGCAGGTATAGTAGGCAGAGATGGTGCCTATAGTAACAGTGGGATAATAGTCTCTGGGAAGGGAGTGTGACTGTGGGATAGCAGGTATAGTAGGGAGAGATGGTGTCTATAGTAACAGTGGGATAATAGTCTCTGGGAAGGGAGTGTGACTGTGGGATAGCAGGTATAGTAGGGAGAGATGGTGTCTATAGTAACAGTGGATAATAGCCTCTGGGAAGGGAGTGTGACTGTGGGATAGCAGGTATAGTAGGGAGAGATGGTGTCTATAGTAACAGTGGATAATAGTCTCTGGGAAGGGAGTGTGACTGTGGGATAGCAGGTATAGTAGGCAGAGATGGTGCCTATAGTAACAGTGGATAATAGTCTCAGGGAAGGGAGTGTGACTGTGGGATAGCAGGTATAGTAGGCAGAGATGGTGCCTATAGTAACAGTGGGATAATAGTCTCTGGGAAGGGAGTGTGACTGTAGGATAGCAGGTATAGTAGGGAGAGATGGTGCCTATAGTAACAGTGGGATAATAGTCTCTGGGAAGGGAGTGTGACTGTGGGATAGCAGGTATAGTAGGCAAAGATGGTGCCTATAGTAACAGTGGGATAATAGTCTCTGGGAAAGGAGTGTGACTGTGGGATAGCAGGTATAGTAGGGAGAGATGGTGCCTATAGTAACAGTGGATAATAGTCTCTGGGAAGGGAGTGTGACTGTGGGATAGCAGGTATAGTAGGGAGAGATGGTGTCTATAGTAACAGTGGATAATAGTGTCTGGGAAGGGAGTGTGACTGTGGGATAGCAGGTATAGTAGGGAGAGATGGTGTCTATAGTAACAGTGGATAATAGTCCCTGGGAAGGGAGTGTGACTGTGGGATAGCAGGTATAGTAGGGAGAGATGGTGCCTATAGTAACAGTGGGATAATAGTCTCTGGGAAGGGAGTGTGATTGTGGGATAGCAGGTATAGTAGGGAGAGATGGTGCCTATAGTAACAGTGGATAATAGTCTCTGGGAAGGGAGTGTGACTGTGGGATAGCAGGTGTAGTAGGGAGAGATGGTGCCTATAGTAACAGTGGATAATAGTCTCTGGGAAGGGAGTGTGACTGTGGGATAGCAGGTATAGTAGGGAGAGATGGTGCCTATAGTAACAGTGGGATAATAGTCTCTGGGAAGGGAGTGTGACTGTGGGATAGCAGGTATAGTAGGGAGAGATGGTGTCTATAGTAACAGTGGATAATAGTCTCTGGGAAGGGAGTGTGACTGTGGGATAGCAGGTATAGTAGGGAGAGATGGTGCCTATAGTAACAGTGGGATAATAGTCTCTGGGAAGGGAGTGTGACTGTGGGATAGCAGGTATAGTAGGGAGAGATGGTGCCTATAGTTACAGTGGATAATAGTCTCTGGGAAGGGGGTGTGACTGTGGGATAGCAGGTGTAGTAGGGAGAGATGGTGCCTATAGTAACAGTGGATAATAGTCTCTGGGAAGGGAGTGTGACTGTGGGATAGCAGGTATAGTAGGCAAAGATGGTGCCTATAGTAACAGTGGGATAATAGTCTCTGGGAAAGGAGTGTGACTGTGGGATAGCAGGTATAGTAGGGAGAGATGGTGCCTATAGTAACAGTGGATAATAGTCTCTGGGAAGGGAGTGTGACTGTGGGATAGCAGGTATAGTAGGGAGAGATGGTGTCTATAGTAACAGTGGATAATAGTGTCTGGGAAGGGAGTGTGACTGTGGGATAGCAGGTATAGTAGGGAGAGATGGTGTCTATAGTAACAGTGGATAATAGTCCCTGGGAAGGGAGTGTGACTGTGGGATAGCAGGTATAGTAGGGAGAGATGGTGCCTATAGTAACAGTGGGATAATAGTCTCTGGGAAGGGAGTGTGATTGTGGGATAGCAGGTATAGTAGGGAGAGATGGTGCCTATAGTAACAGTGGATAATAGTCTCTGGGAAGGGAGTGTGACTGTGGGATAGCAGGTGTAGTAGGGAGAGATGGTGCCTATAGTAACAGTGGATAATAGTCTCTGGGAAGGGAGTGTGACTGTGGGATAGCAGGTATAGTAGGGAGAGATGGTGCCTATAGTAACAGTGGGATAATAGTCTCTGGGAAGGGAGTGTGACTGTGGGATAGCAGGTATAGTAGGGAGAGATGGTGTCTATAGTAACAGTGGATAATAGTCTCTGGGAAGGGAGTGTGACTGTGGGATAGCAGGTATAGTAGGGAGAGATGGTGCCTATAGTAACAGTGGGATAATAGTCTCTGGGAAGGGAGTGTGACTGTGGGATAGCAGGTATAGTAGGGAGAGATGGTGCCTATAGTTACAGTGGATAATAGTCTCTGGGAAGGGGGTGTGACTGTGGGATAGCAGGTGTAGTAGGGAGAGATGGTGTCTATAGTAACAGTAGGATAATTTTCACATATAGGGCCACTAGCAAGCTTGAACACCAAAGCGTTTACTGATAAAGGTATAAAGGGGCAGATTTACTGGCATTAAAAGTGGCAATTTCAGGAAGGGCTACCAGTTGACATTTTAGCTGGGACAGACATTTAAAACTGGAAATGGAGAAAAGGCACAGGATACACAGCAGATAACAGATAAGCTCTGTAGTATACAATGGGATTCTTCAGAACGTATCTGTTATCTTGTTTATATAAACTATAGTAGTACTTATCTGTTATCTACTGTGTATCCTGTGCTTGAATGGCTGCCCCCATGGCTACACAGCAGCTTGTTTATATAAACTATAGTAGTACTTACCTGTTATCTACTGTGTATCCTGTGCTTGAATGGCTGCCCCCATGGCTACACAGCAGCTTGTTTATATAAACTATAGTAGTACTTATCTGTTATCTACTGTGTATCCTGTGCTTGAATGGCTGCCCCCATGGCTACACAGCAGCTTGTTTATATAAACTATATTTATGTATCTGAAGCAAAGACACCAGTTTTACCAGTGCCGGGCAACACTACATTATATTGTCATTCCTTTCAAGCACTTTTATTTTTTTTGGTGTTACTGTTCCTTCGAGCTCAGATTTGTAAGGCCACTAGATGGCGGTCCGTCCCAAAGCATTGTATCAGTCCCACTATATGTTGCACAATTATTATCCTTTATTTCATTTCTGCAGCACTTTACACAGATTATAGGGGTCATTTATGTCTGCAAGAGCACGGTGCTGCATTTTGCCCAGAATTCCAGTAGAATTGCTGTCACAAGGGGGCATTGCATCTGACGCAATTGAAAATTGGGCGCAATTGAACAGAGTGATCAATTCATATTAAGGTGCAATTTTGCTGTGCTGATTGGCACTATTGTAACTGCACTTGTGCTTGTAATTGACTCTTCATATAGCCTCGCATAGCGCCACTTAGTATTTCCCCCTTTAGTTCTGAATCGAGTGCAGGGTTGGACTGGAGAATTAGGGGTCCACCGGGACTGCAACCCAAAGGGCCTTCCTGGCAGTCACTGGGGGTCCCTCCTGACTTTTAAACTATGCCTCCCGAACCCCCTGAAGCTACCACCTTCTGACCTGGTAGTAACTCCAGGGTTCCCTTCACTCGCACTGTCTGTCAATAGGCGCAGCGAATATGTGCCATACACCAGACTACAGACAAACTTCCAGCAATTGCATCCATTTTGCAAGGAAATGCACATTCAGTTGCATCAATTATGCCAAACTGGATGCAATTGCATCAGGTGCAGTGCAGTTGGGGCAGGTGCAACTCCCACTTTTGACGCTGAAAACTGGTGGAAAATGCTGCACTTTGGGCGGGAAAGATGTGCCGATTTCACTTGAAATTGCACTTTATTCGCTGCACTTCAGGACATAAATGAGTCCTCTAATCTTTGCGACAAATCCGCAGAAATCAGCTATTAGAACAAGATTAACAATCAGTTCCCTGAAAGAGCTGAACACAAAATGGTTTTGTGCCTCATAGATGTTTGCCGTGCCATTGAGCTCTTGGAGAGATTACAGCGGAGCGGAGAGGTGCCGTCTCAGAAACTGCAAGCCTTGCAACGTGTCTTACAAAGCAAATTCTGCTCTGCTGTACGTGAGGTCAGTTTCCCTTTAAGTCAATTTTCCATGGCAACTTAGGAGAGGAGGCCCCATGCCAATGCAGGAAGTTTGGGTGTTGTAGTTTTTTTTAACGGAAACCTTCTAACATAAGTAGTAGGAAAAAAACATCAGTAGTTACAAATTAATTTGTATTATGATATATTATTAAATATTACATATTATCTGTCTCAGGCTGGGGGCACAAGGAATATTCCCTTTCTGCCATCCTTTAGCATTAACCTAGGAAGCATCTGCCTGTCAAATATGGCAACAGGCACAAAAATAGGGTGGCTGCAGAAAATCAGTCACCCAATATCACCTCTGATTCTGCAGTTCTCTGAAATGCAACACTGGAAAAATGTACTTCTGTGAATCTATATGGATCTACAGAACTGTCACAGTCTTCTAAAGATGTTATTAGACTGTAACTAATGGTAGCCAGGTGCCCTTTGCTATGTGCCCAAGGTCAGATCCATAGTCTGCTTGGCTGCAAAGTCAGCAGGGATCATTGCTTCTTCCCATACCATTAGCTGGTGACTCAGTAGGATTCCTACGGTCAGAGGCTTGGGTACATCTTCTGCACTAATATCAATTGGATTACACTCTTGTTAAGTGAGCTCTAGAAAAACCTTAGGGATACTGTCATGGGAAAAAATGTTTTTTTTAAAACACATCCGTTAATAGTGCTGCTCCAGCAGAATGCTGCACTGAAATCTGTTTCTCAAAAGAGCAAACAGATTTTTTATTATTTAATTTTGAAATCTGACATGGGGCTAGACTTATTGTCAGTTTCCCAGCTGCCCCCAGTCATGTGACTTGTGCTCTGATAAACTTCAGTCACTCTTTACTGCTGTACTGCAAGTTGTTGTGATATCACCCACTCACTTACCCCCCAGCAGCCTAACAACAGAACAATGGGAAGGTAACCAGATAGCAGCTCCTTAACACAAGATAACAGCTGCCTGGTAGATCTAAGAACAACACTCAATAGTAAAATCCATGTCCCACTGAGACACATTCAGTTATATTGAGTAGGAGAAACAACAGTCTGCCAGAAAGCAGTTCCATCCTAAAGTGCTGGCTCTTTATGAAATCACATGACCAGGCAAAATGGCGCCTACACACTAATATTAAAAACTAAAAATAATACACTTGTTACTTCTGGAATGAAATGTTATTTTGTAGAGTGAATTATTTGCAGTATAAACAAAAATGACATCATAAAAATCATGACAGACTCCCTTTAACCTTTTCTCAGTATACATATCAGACAAAAGGAGTGTACCCCCTCCCCCCCCACACACACACACAAATACTGTATTGAATTCACTGCACAAGTCAGTCTATGGCTTAATAAAAATCAAAGTGCCTGGAGACATATGTGAGTGCTGTTCCTATTTCTCTGCATGCTGGTATATGCTGGTGCCCAGCACCACTAAAGATTACATGAAAAGGAGTGCAGAACTCTATACACTCTTGTTAATTGTATTGGCCGGTACCAACTGGTCAGTGTTAGTGTTCCATGAGTGGAGCGCTTTGCAAATATACCTTGAACTTTATCACTAAGGTAAGATTTAGGTCCCTTGCTATCAGGCCTAGACTGCCATTCCATAGATTCTGGAAAATGCCAGAGGGGCTGCTTTAAGATGCCATAGACAAACACTATTTATTGGGTTTGTGGGGTCTGTTTGGGTCTCTGTGTACTTGGAATGCAGGATTCTCCTTCTGTACCTGTGCTATCTGAAATTATTTGTTTCCACTATGGTGCATTACATCCCCCTTATGCCCCTGAACAAGAGGAAAGTGATGTTTTGAAACTAAATAATTTAGAACCCCCTACTGGCCTTGGTATATCTGCAACTATGGGTCACCCTACCTCCTACCCTTAATCGCATTGGTTGTTGTTCTGCATCTAATCAAAAGAACCAAAAGGCCCATACATGGGCCAACCAGGCATGGTATCAATCTGATTGGTCGGCTAACTTTTAGGCTGAACAACTGGCACAGCAGGAAGTTAAGAGTAGGGGCACAGTTGCAACTTCTCTTCAGTTTTGGGAACTTTACATCAGAAAGTTCCTTGACCCCCCTCCCTCCCGAGGATTGCAGGTTTATCAGTCTAAATAGCCCCCAAGTGTGGCCATACCTGCGCAGATGGTCAAAATTGCCCAAATTACCCAATCAAATCTGGGTACACAAAGAACTAAAGATTCTTGTATATTAGATAGGGAATAATATACCCACTATTGTGAGGAGTCATGGAACTTCGAGGCACCCCAAGTCAGGTACATGGTGATGGCCAGCCAGGCTTCCAAGTCAATCAATTTTTGGGACCTTCTAGAAAAATTTAAGTTTACATCCGGTAACGCTGCAGTGAGTGTTGGTCACATTTCCACCCCTATGGGCCTGATCGTTATGATTATATTGCTGCTCAAAACTTCATTCATTCCATTTAACTCCTTGCAGGTCTATCAGCAGTTGTATGACACCCTGGATATCACAGGGAATGCCGAGATAAGGGCGCATGCCACTGCTAAGGTAAGAATGACATCTAAATATGCGCCATGTGATTATGAACTATAGTCCGATCTCAACTAAGAACAGAGAGTAACCCACTATTGTTGATCTATGAAGCATATCTTACAGCTGTCTGCCAATCCTGGCCATCCCATTAGCTTCTGGAGCTTCTGAGTAGACTTCCTTAGCCTTTAAAGTACAGGAGTTTGGAGTTAAGTAAGGGATATGGAAGCTGGCCATACACAGGAAAATCTAGCAAGTTTGCCAGAATCAGCAGTTATGTGTCCGATTTGCCAACCCAAGTGTTGCTGGTTACCATAGGTTGGCTCCTGAGATGCTACTTCACTATAACTAGCAACTCACATCAAACCCTGGATTATACTATGGATGATGTTTAGTAGCATCCGAGCACCCAAAACATGTTCCCAGACTAATCCTTATCTTCTTTTCCACTTTATACTAATGCATGGCCCTCATGATTTTGGTTTGTGCAATTACCTTCATGGATAAACCATGATTAATAATTCCACCCAAGCTTTGGATCTGTTTGCAATGTCAGCAAGCTGAACCATCGCTGAGGTTTGCCACAGGCTAATAGGAACTGGACACCCCAACCTGCATTATTCCATATTTCCAACATTTAAATAGAATAAATCAGGAAAATTTAGGACACATTCCCTGGCCCAACCAAACCATATCCAGTTACTTTAAGACATGTAATTGTTTCAGAGCCTGGGCCATGTGGTATTTGTACTCAGACGCCAACCTTTCTATCTCCCACACTGATCACCACATTCACACTCTTCTCTCCATCGCTTATACAAGCCCCTGCTCACTCACAAACCACAAACTAGCAACAATGTCTACTCCCACAATGGTCACCTGTTCTCTTCCATGGACTATCATTTATCATCTTACCTCTTGCCTAAGGAGTTGACTCTGCTGCCTACTACCATTTTGGGCCCTGGTCCAGTCTATGATCTGGATGATTCCTTCTAACTGGCCATATAGCCTGAAGTATGTGGACACTAGTATTGTTTGGGTCCAATTGCCCCTGCAAACGGGTTGTGGGCAGGTGGTAGGCCCTGCTTGCTGCCAGCCTAGATCCTCCAACCTTCCCCGAGCTGTTCCAACAGCCACTACATCATACAATAACATTCTGGACAATTCTCTGCTTTCTTCTTTCCTGCTGCAGCAGGATAATGCCCCATACACAAAGGAAGAACCATACAGAACTGGTTAGCAGAATGAAAGAACTTGACTGTCCTACTCAGCTCCCAACTGAACTCCCGTTAGCAATGCTCAGCATTGAGCTATTCCTGATCCCCAACATCAGTGCCCAATCACTTACATATAAAAGGAAACAAATCCCACTAACAATGTTCAAACATCTACTTAAAAGTATAGGAAAAAGTTCTTGATGAAGACAGACAGAGGTCCAAATTCATATTAATAGTCTTGGTTTTGGAATAAGATATTGGACAGGCAAGTGTCCACTTTTCTGATTATTCTACTAAAATATTGAGTAGAGAATGAAAATCTGCAGGTAAACTACAGAGTAGAGCTTTTCTCAGGACTCAAAGTTGAGCCCATGATATGATGAAACAAAGAATCTTCAGTAGAACAATTAATCAGATATAGGGTTGTGGCATATAAGGATTTAGAAATACATTTGCACTCACTTAACCTATTGCAAAGTCAGTCGCAAATCTCCCAGAAAACAGAAGCAGCTGTCGTTGAACTAAACTTGCTGCACTAACATATGATATGTGGATATATGTTTTCCTGAAATTCCTATCATTGAAATAAGATCTAGAAGTGGAGAAGGGGGTGGAGTGATATGAGGAACACACTGACATTTATGAAGGAGTCAAGGAGCGTTGGCAGTGGAGCTGATTCTATACCACCTAATAAAACCTTTGCAATTTGTGGAATAGTCTGTAATAGGCCTGTAGTTGCCTTTAATTGATAATGAGCTATGTGTCATTTTGAGCAATTTCCTGGCACAGCAGTGATTCTAAAGCTGGCCATACGCATTGAGATCTGGCAACCCCATACACAAATGAATCAGGAACCCAGGCCTGTACTACTTGACCCTGAACCCTGCCTGCTGGTTCACCCATCCACTCACATTCTTTCCACAAGCAATTTGTGTGCTCCCTCCCCATGTCTTCAACCACTTTCCACTCACTTCCCCTCCAACTGAACCCCCTCCCATAGTACCTAAGGCTTTTGCCTCCGATACCTACCCCTAGTTCCAGCCATGGCCTCCACAATTTAAAAACTCCCATTTATAATAAAAGGCACTACACTTGCCCAGGAGCAGTAACCCATAGCAACCAATAAGATGTTTGTGTTTGAACAGGTGACCAATAAATGCTTCATGGTTGCTATCGGTTACTGCCCCTGGGCAAACTTAGTGTCTTTTATTACATAATCCCATATGACTGTATAAATGCACAAGATCTTAACCAGTTTAACAGTCTGGTTCCAAAACTCTGGACTTGTCCACCTTAGGGGACTATGGAGCCACGAGTAGGGGGGCAATCTTAAAGTAGAACTAAAGCTTAACTAAAGAAGTAGCTAGAAATGTTGTTCATTATGTTTTGTGCTTCTGTACCAGCCCAAGGCAACCACAGCCCTTTAGCAGTAAAGATCTGTGTCTCCAAAGATGCCCCAGTAGCTCCCCATCTTCTTTTCTGCTGATTCACTGCACATGCTCTGTGCTGCTGTCACTAACTGAGCTTAGGGACCCACTCACAATATACAGTACACATAGAATAGAAATGTCACAATATAAGGCTGATTAGTAATTAATACAGATAATTACTACATGGCAGCACAGAAACCAGTGCAATTAGCATCAGAATTTAATAATCAGCAAACCTGTAGCATCAGCTTATATTACAGCCAGGGAAGCTCATTTTCTGCTGGATAATTAGTGACGAGCCCTAAGCTTAGCTTCTCAACAGCCAATCAGAGCCCACTGAGCATGTGAGTGTCACAGACACTTTCCAAGATGGTGACCCCCTGTGACAAGTTTGAAGTCCTGGATCATTGCTGCTATTGACAAGCTGAAACTTTAGCCTCGTGCAATAAGTTCAGTATGTAAAATATGGCATTTTTAGCCACATTCATTTTTAGGTTTTAGATCTATTTTAAGGGAGTTAGGAGAATGCCTGTTATACCCTGGATGCCGAGCTTGAAGGATGTTTATAATGAAATTTGGGGTGGGTATAGTGGAAATTATTGGAACTATGGCTGAATGGTGAATGCATCAATCATTTCATTTACTTTTAATATCGTTATGAGCTAAGTTGGGGGCAGACCAAACGTAAGATCTCAAAAGGGGGGGCTGAAAACAAAAATGTCTGGTAACAACTATGTCAGACCTACCACCCCAATTCCTATTAAGCTACACCTTTCAGCTTAGGCATATCTCCTCAGAAAAGGTTATCCTCCCAACTATCTTCTAAACCACGTTTGCAGTAATGCACCAGTAAAGGTTTTGTTGTCAAAGACTTTTTTGCAGAATTTGCAGTGAAGAGATGTGTTTTTTATTCATATTATTTTCAGGCCACTGTGGCAGCTTTTGCAGCAAGTGAAGGACATGCTCACCCTAGAGTGGTTGAGCTCCCTAAAACTGATGAAGGACTGGGATTTAACATCATGGGAGGAAAAGAGCAGAATTCCCCCATTTACATCTCTAGAATTATCCCTGGTGGGGTGGCAGATCGTCACGGAGGACTCAAACGTGGGGACCAGCTCCTTTCTGTTAACGGGGTGGTAAGTATTTTATGGACTTTTATGTTTCCAGGTGAAAGAACCTCCTGTAGAAGACCATGATATCGCCTCAACCTGTTGAATCTACTGTAGAAGACCATGATAAAGCCTCAACCTGTTGAATCTACTGTAGAAGACCATGATATAGTCTGAAGCTGTTGAATCTACTATCTACTAGGAATCTACTAGGTTTTCCATTTGTTGCAGACCACCCCTTACATGGAGTTTCTTTAAAGGCAGGGCATAATATATTCAGTGCATAGACCCATAGTTGACCTTGCAATACTATTCCATAGAGCTCTCTAAAACAAAAAATTGTTTGCTGTTCTGTGAGGGACACGCTCACCCTAGAGTGGTTGAGATCCCTAAAACTGATGAAGGACTGGGATTAAACATCTTGGGAGGAGCAGAATTCCCCCATTTACATCTCTAGAATTATCCCTGGTGGGGTGGCAGATTGTCACAGAGGACTCAAACGTGGGGACCAGCTCCTTTCTGTTAACATGGTGGTAAGTCATTTATGGACTTTTATGTTTCCAGACAGAGGAACATCCTGCAGAAGACCATGATATAGCCTCAATCTGTTGAATGTACTGTGGAAGGCCATGATATAGCCTCAACCTGTTGAATCTACTGTAGAAGACCATTATATAGCCTCAACCTGTTGAATCTACTTTAGAAGACCATGATATAGCCTCAACCTGTTTAATCTACTGTAGAAGGCCATGATATAGCCTCAACCTGTTGAATCTACTGTAGAAGACCATGAT
This sequence comes from Xenopus petersii, assembly GCA_038501925.1. Classification (NCBI taxonomy): domain Eukaryota; kingdom Metazoa; phylum Chordata; class Amphibia; order Anura; family Pipidae; genus Xenopus; species Xenopus petersii. Next base: position 106,695,776 of record CM076685.1, on the reverse strand, counting down.
ATAGCCTCAACCTGTTGAATCTACTGTAGAAGACCATGATATAGCCTCAACCCATTGAATCTACTGTAGAAGACCATGATATAGCCTCAACCCATTGAATCTACTGTAGAAGGCCATGATATAGCCTCAACCTGTTAAATCTACTGTAGAAGACCATGATATAGCCTCAGCCTGTTGAATCCACTCTCTACTAGGAATCTACTAGGTTTTCTATTTGTTGCAGACCACACCTTACATGGAGTTTTTATAGGCAGGGGATGGCATATTCTGTGCATAGACCCATAGTTGACTTTGCAATACCATTCAATAGAGCTCTCTAAAACACAAAATTGTTTGCTGATCTGTGTCTCCCTTTGAAAAAATCAGGAAGCCATTCTTTGATAATTATTTAGCGATTTCCTCTCTGCAGAGTGTTGAAGGAGAGCAGCATGAAATGGCAGTCGAGCTCCTGAAAGCTGCACAGGGGACAGTGAAGCTAGTGGTTCGCTATACTCCAAAGGTTCTGGAGGAGATGGAGGCCAGGTTTGAGAAGATGAGGACAGCTCGGCGTCGCCAGCAACAGAACAGCTACACGTAAGGAACAGCATCTTTGATTGGAAAGGCTGAATCAGTGGGAATGAAACAAGGGCAATCAATATACTGTAGGTTAGCATTACCTTAGAGGCTAAGGAACCTGAAAATCTTCAACTACAGCTCCAATACATGTGATAAAAAGAGTTGAAGAGAGGAGGACTTGAAATAATGGCCAAGGGATTCAAATGAGGCGATAGTTTAGGTATAAAGTAAAATGAACAATGAAATGGATCATAATATGGGTGTGGAGCAAGGAATAACTTTTTCATCAACCTTGAGATCTACTCATTTGGTAGGGAGCTGGATTTAAGCACCACGTGCTGGGTTTAATCAGACTGGTCAACTTGTTGTCTAAAGGGTCAATGATTGAGTTATACTGCAGCATGGCAGAGAACTAGTTGAGGCCAAATATCAACTGGAAAGGCAATCTGGTGGATCCCATACACAGGCCAATAACAAAAGAAAGCAGTTTATATTAGCCTGCATATGGCCAGTTTTTGACGGGATGGGAGTGTAGGGACTATGAGTTGGTTGGGAAGAGGAAAAAGTGAGACTTTAAAGGAACAGGAACACCAAAAAAATGAAAGTGTTCTAAAGTAAGGAAAATGTCATGTACTGTTGCTCTGCACTGGTAAAAAAGGTCTGTTTGGATCAGAAACACTACTATAGTTCATATAAACAAGCTGCTGTACAGCAATGGTGGTAATTGAAAATAGGCTATATGGCACAGGTTGAATAGTAGATAACAGATAACACCATTATGTTCTACAGAGCGTATCTGGTGTGTAACCTTAGCCTTTTCTACTTTGAATGGCTGCCCCCATGGCTACATAGCAGCTTATTATGTAAACTATAGTAGTACTTATCTGTTATCTACTGTGTATCCTGTTATTGAATGGCTGTCCCCATGGCGACACAGCACCTTGTTTATATAAACTATAGTAGTACTTATCTGTTATCTACTGTGTATCCTGTGCTTGAATGGCTGCCCCCATGGCTACACAGCAACTTGTTTATATAAACTATAGTAGTACTTATCTGTTATCTACTGTGTATCCTGTGCTTGAATGGCTGCCCCCATGGCTACACAACAGCTTGTTTATATAAACTATAGTAGTACTTATCTGTTATCTACTGTGTATCCTGTGCTTGAATGGCTGCCCCCATGGCTACACAACAGCTTGTTTATATAAACTATAGTAGTGTTTCTAAAGCAAGCACCAGTTTTACCAGTGCAGGGCAACACTGCATTATATTTTTATTACTTTAAAACACAATTTTTTGATGTTACTTTTCCTTTAAAGGGAAACTATAAAACTGTCCCACTGCGCCCCCTAGTTCCCTGTAGAAGTTGAGAAAAACATAATTACACATGGAAACCAACTCACCAATGAGAATTCAACTGACTAAAATTTAACTAAAGATGCAAAAGAATCGACCAATGAGAATGCTGATACCCAGCACTATGTCAGCTCCTATCTTACATACAGAGATTATTGTGTCATTTTGAGCTCATTATATTACACTGGAATCAAACATGGGGCAGACTTACTGTTTCCAACTCCAAATGCAGGAACAAAGAACAGGGAGTCAGATTGATACAAATCAGCTGAGATTCTCATTGGAGGATTATTTTGCATTTTAATGTTGCTGTGGGCCCTAGAGTACAGGGGAAAGTTTTATTGTGCAATATTGCTTTAAGAATATTACCCTTATTTTTTTGAACTACAACTCCCAGCATGCCTTAACCTTGATAATATTCTATAACATGATGGGATTTGTAGTCCATCTTCAGATTTTCCTGTAGAATTCTACTTACTATACGGGAAAACTTGTGCTGCGGTGGATTTCTAGCATCTCTCTATACAGGTTATAAAAAAGATGCTGAAAGATACAAAACTACTATTTATAGGGTTTGGGCATCAGTGTACTAGAAATCGAATCTCAGTCCTGATATTCCTGGACTGACCTGTTGTAATTTCTCATTTCTGTTTTGCAGTTCCCTTGAATCTCGAGGTTGAGCATCACTGACCCTCGTCCTGAATGGGTCACCTGGCTGAAACCCTGCTTGTTGTATTTAGTGACAGGACTATACCTATCTCTGATCTGTGTACAGTATTTATTCCAGCTGTGTTTATACACAGGGCTGTCTTGGTGTAACTGTCAGTATGTGAGCAGGTTTATAAGCACAGACCGATGTACATAAGCTTGGACGTGATTTTGTACTGTGTCCTATTTTGTGTGTCTCAGCAACTGTACAAAATATATAACCCTGTGGGTGTTTATGCACAAAACAATCTGTTTGCACTTCCAATCTTGTCCTGTTTTTCTCTAAGGGTCGGGTACACAGGGTGATTTTCAACATTTTGGCACTTGAGCTGGGTGAACAGGTGATAAAATTAATCAACTCATATGGTTTCCACTACCACCTCTTTGCTGACGATACTCAGATCTATCTCTCATCTCCTGATCTCAACCCAGAACTCCTAACTCGCGTCTCCTCCTGCCTGTCCGCTATCTCTACCTGGATGTCACAACTCTACCTTAAATTAAACCTCTCTAAAACTGAAATGGTTCTTTTTCCTCCAACTAACACCAGTAACATCCCTGAAGTATCCATCATAGTTAACAATTCCACTATCACCCCCTCTCCCCAGGCCCGGTGCCTTGGGGTTATTCTAGATTCTGCCCTGTCATTCACTCCTCATATCCAGTCACTTATTAAATCATGTCACTTCCACCTAAGGAACATATCCAAAATACGATCATTTATCACCCAAGATGCTGCCAAAATTCTTATTCTCTCTCTCCTCATATCACGTCTAGACTACTATAACTCTCTTTTAATTGGCCTTCCCCTCCAGAGACTGTCACCTCTCCAGTCCATAATGAACACTGCTGCGAGGCTCATACACCTCAGCAACCGCTCCTCCTCTGCCTCGCCATTCTGTCAATCCCTGCACTGGCTTCCGCTACCTCTCAGAATCAAATTCAAATTAATGACACTGACTTTCAAAGCACTTCATAACTCTGCCACACCCTACATCTCTGAACTCATCTCTATATACTCACCTAACAGCTTACTACACTTCTCTACTGACCTGCTCCTCAACTCTTCTCTCATTACCTCCTCACACGCTCGCATTCAAGACTTTGCAAGGGCTGCACCCTTCCTCTGGAACTCTCTCCTGCGGTCTGTCCAACTTTCTCCCAACCTTTCTGCTTTCAAGAAATCTCTTAAAACGCACTTCTTCTGAGAAGCCTACCCTCACTCTGCTTAACTACCAAATGCAACACCACATACAGTACCACATTTCTCACCCACTTAATTCGATCTTGCCCACTCCCACACCTTGTGTATTACTCTCTTCCCTTTAGACTGTATGCCTATGCATAGGGCCTTCCTCACCTTTTTGTACCTGTATTGATTGTGATGTTTGTTACTCCATATATTCTATACATGTAATTTATGTGATTTAGTTGTATAATCACATTTACTTTACAGCGCTACGCAATATGTCGGCACTATATAAATACATAATAATAATAATACACTCAAAATCGCTCCCCCATACATGGGAGACAGCCATTCCGTGATTCAGAGCTTTCTGGATAATGGGTTTCCAGATAACGGATCCCATACCTGTAATGATTATATTCCAAGAAACTGTCATCTTTGCTGTTATTTTTATTAAAAAATCCCAGAGGCTCTAATGGAAAGTCCTGTGATGTGGAGCTAAATTCAGCTTCATAGTGAATGTGTTACTGTGACTATAGATACTAGAGTGACTCTGTATCTTCTCTGTGTGGCCCTTGATCCCTACATTGTGTGTAATTATGAATAACATTAAGCTTTCTGCTTTAAGATGAGCAGATGTAATCAGTGGTGTCCTTGTCACAAACAAAACAATCAGAGGATTTCAAGTGTATAATGTGTCAAAGGACCCCCCGAGGCTCCTATTAACACACTCTCTGGATTTGTAGAAAGTAATTGGAATTCATCAGACGATTAGAGGCATTGGGGCTGCTGATAATGTTACTTTAGTAACAGCGTGGGCTGTGGGCAGATTTCCCCTTTATTCCTTTTGGAAATCAAAGAAATCAAAGAAAATTGCAGTAGACTCGTGTAAGATGCCACCAGCGTCTGCTTTTGATGCCAATTTGCCATACGCCAGTCTTAGTTCATGTCTACTGATTAATTAAGAAAAATTAAAAGGGATGATTAAGCCAATGTGACCTTTACTGGATTTCTGTTATCTGAGACACGGATAAGATCTGTCACAGTGAAAAGCAGAAAATGAATGCAGTTTAGGTCCCAGGGAGACTCACACTTTAACTCATTTAGCCCTCTCCTCCAACTGTTTCCTTACTGTCACTTTAAATCTGACAGTTAGAGTATCTACAGGAAGGCTACTTCCACTAAGATCCTGGCAGCTGCCCTTGCTACCCTTTTCCTACCTATCTTATACACTTAGTGCACACTATCACATTAATCTCCTGTCTCTGGCTAAGCCTGTTACCTGAACTCCAAGACTGGGCTCTCCTCCTCAAAAAGGTGTTCTGCACTGGACCACGCCCTCCTACAAACTCCTCCCCCTGACTCTTCTGTTGCCCTTTTTATAGTTCCCCCTGGGGTAGAGTCCTGCGCGGACCAATTTCTAAGGCTAAGGCCACACTAGGCGATAGCGTCGCGATTTGACTCGCGGCGACTTTTCGCCGCGACTTTTAAGCCGCAATCGCTGGGGAAACTTTTGCGCTGGCGTCTATGGGGAATCGCGAAAAATCGGCAGCATAAAAACACACGCGGCGATATTTTTTCTACTGTCGCTCGAAATTGCCTCGCTAGGCGATTTCGAGCGACAATAGAAAAAAGATCGCCGCGTGCCAGCTTCTTTTGCGGGTAACCCACGGGTACCAAACCCCGGGGTATAAATTACACCATATTAAACATTTACCAAAACCATACCTCTACTCTCATACTCCTAAAGTACAATTTTCTCAAAAATTATAAGTTTCAACATTCAAAACCCCACATGCATACGTAATAGACACATACCTCCCAACTGTCCAGTTTTCAGCGGGACAGTCCCACTTTTGACAGCTCAACCCACAGTCCGGCATTTGTACTGAAATGTCCTGACTTTCTCTGCACTCAGGGGTGCTTCGCCAATGAGGTGAGTTGACCCCACTAGGTACCAGGGGCAGCAAAAATGCTGCTCCTGGTACTTTAAGAGCGAATTTCCAGGGGAGGGGGGGCAGCAGCAACTGCTGCTGCCTCAGGCGGCGGAGGGGTCAGGATCACCCCTGTCTGCACTGAACAGCCAGAAAAACAAACAAGGTTTCTAATTGAATTGGCTTTTGGCAGAGAGCACAGAACAGCCACCAGGTGCAGCTAAGATACTTTTGTAATAATTGAGATAAGCAAAAAAGTACTTGCAACAATTTAGATAAACAGGTCTCTTGGGAGAAGTTAGACTTAAAGGAGAACTAAACCCTAAATTTTCATGAGTTTCAGCGCATGCACAGCGGTCGCGAGACAAAAAATTGCTCCAACTGCGCATGTGCCGATACGGCACTTACTTCCCAAAGATTACTGAAGAGAAGAAGATGGCGACCGTGAATTCCGCTGGACAGAATCTGCGCGGAGGGGTAAGTAAAGAGTTAGGAGCATTTGCCCGGGGTAACACTTAGGCTGAGGGGAGGAGGGAGAGGTAGGGTTCTTTTAACTTTAGGTTCTCCTTTAAAGGGCAATTCACCTTCATTAGCAAAACTGTAATAACTGAAAAAAACACAGAAATATGTTCAAACTTTCATAACCTGACAAATTTCGTAAAATGAAAATGGTAATTAGGGGGTGTGGCCACAAAAATGGTCGTGGTCAAAAAATTCACTGCGCGCAACTTTTTTTGTCCCTGTTTTTATTTCCAAAATGTTGGGAGGTATGTAGACATTTCACATTTCTATTCTCATAGACCACACTTTCCACATTACACAATCTTCAGCCACCTTATAAATGGAATCTGCCGGTGCTACTGCTTTACATTTCTCTCACTTTATATAAATGAATGAGGCGATGTGATAGTGGAAATGTGTCAGATATAATGTAATTATAAGGTTCGACACTTATAATAAGAGAAGGAAAACTCTTCTGCATGTGTTGAGAATCCTGCAGTGTGAGATGTGGCCTCAAGGGGGAGACATTTCCTTCACCAAATTATCCCAGAGAAAGATGATTTTTCTTCTGTGAGTTGGAAGCTGAGGAACACGTTTCGGTTTAATTCCATTTAAAAAAAAAAAAAACTTTTAAAAGGCGATAAAACGAATCTCTTGCAAATTTCCTATGTCCAACTGCCCTGTGATTCTGTTGGTGGGGTGTCCTCCCATGGGAACTGCCTGGCGAAAGATTGAGGATGAGGTTTTTCATGGGGAATTTAAAACAATTTATTAACTGAAACAAAAGTGTGAACGTGGTATTTTTAGTAAACCTGCATTATAGGTGTGGTTCTCCTTTAATTAAACTAGTATGCTATAGAATGGCCAGTTCTCATTTGGTCTTCATGATTTATGTTTTATAGTTTTTTTTTTTTTCATTATTAGCCTTCTTCTTCTGACTCTTGCCAGTTTTTGAATGGGGGTCACTGACCCCATCTAAAAAACAAATCTCTGTAAGACTATATATGTATTGTTTTTGCTACTTTTTATTTACTCAGCTGTCTATTCAGACCCTCCCCTATTCAGAGACCAATCTCTTACTCAAATCAATGCATGGTTGCTAAGGTAATTTGGACCCTAGCAACCAGACTGCTGAAACTACAAACTGGGGAGCTGCCGAACCTAAACACGCCCCTGACATCACACGTCGGCGCGCTGATGTCACATCCTTACTTTGCCCCCCTACCCCTCAGCCCCGGCAGAGAGTCGGGTGGGTTTTAAAAAAAATAAAAATAGGCACCCCCAAAACCGCGCCGCTCTAGGCACAGGCCCTCGGGGGCCTATATATATATATAGTGAATAAAGTACCCCCTCTTGTAAAATATAAGGATATTATAAGTTACCGAGGCGTTTCATGACCATATAAAAACACGAGGCCGAATGTCATGGAACTCCGAGGTAACTTCTAATATCCTCATATTTTATAACTGGGGGGACTTTATTTATTATAATACACAAATTTCAGTGCGTCATGTGACCGAAATTACATCAGATCTCACCGTTTATAACTGATGACATCAGAACTCACCGTTTATAAAGATATAATTTACAAGATATTCAAGGCTTTTGAGTATTATATATAAATACGGTCCTGTGAATTAGGATTCGTTGAATCCTTCATGAGAGATTCAGCTGAATACTGAACCGAATCCAAAAATGACATATGCAAATCAGTAGTAGAAAGGGCAACCGAGACCATTTCTTTTACTTGATTCAAAGGATTCAGATTCGGCACAATCATTCGGCCAAAACTAATCCTGGACGAATCCTGGATTTGGTGCATCCCCTTCCCTTTCACTATTACATTATCCGTCTTCTTCTATTGTATATGTATCATTTATAATTTCAGGGGCAAATTAGGAGCAAGGTTTATAAATTGTTTATTTCTATGACAAGTCACAGCATAAATCGAAGGGCCAACTGCTTCCATGCAAAGAGTTAAAGCCTTTCAACGAGCCTCTTATACAGCCGGTGCCTACAAGCACTTTTTCATGCACAATTTACTGCTCTAGTGACATTTTTTTGTTTCATCGTGTCCATTGTTCTACGCTTTGTGCCCTGAGAACTTTACAGTCATTAGGCAAACGCCATAAACATTGACTGCAGTGGCCAACTAACATGAAGACTTAATGGGGAATGAGCCCTGGAAATTGACTTACAATTAAATTGGCCATGGCAACAAAATAATTAATTAGGGCATAAAATCTAAACGACCGACCTAATCCGATGGTGGGGGTGTACGGGTTATGGTTTCATAGGAACACGGCTCCCTGTACTACTAAACTGGCGGCTGTTACTAGCCAAGAGCCACAGTAAGGACCTCAAAGCTGGAACCAAGAGGGCATTGGTTTTATAGATTGTGAGTTTTTCCTTCTGGAGGAATAAAATCACCCTGATTTAACCGCCCTCATCCAGTGACCCACAGTAACAGTCCAGTCACCCACTGGCAGTAGTTTGCACCTAAATCTCAATTTATCCCTGTTACTGAAATAAACTGCAAAGTCACCCGAATTCTCAGAAGCAGATGATTATGGGAATGGGTATAGGACACATCCAGATCTGTTGGGATCCACATTGGTCTCTCTCTCTGAAAGTGCAGAGGCTCAGAGTGCAGCGCTGGTGGGTACAGGGGGATCCTGTTATTACCACCAGCTATAGGACAGGTGTTAAAGGAGAAGGAAAGGCTAAAATGAAGTAAGCTTTATCAGAAATGTCTATATAAATACACCAGTAACCCCTCAAAGTAATGCTGCTCTGAGTCCCCTGTCAAAAGAAACAGCACATTTCTTTCCTTCTATTATGTACTCATGGGCTTCTGTATCAGACTTCCTGTTTTCAGCTTAAACCTCCAGGGCACGGGCTTGAGCATGCTCAGTTTGTTCCTCTCTCCTCCTCCCCTCCCTGCTGTAATCTGAGCCCAGAGCTATGAGTGAGCAGAGAGAGGCTCAGGCAGGAAGTGATGCCACATCAAGCTAATATGGCAACTGCTATCCTAAACAAACAGAGAGAGATTCTAGAGCTGTTTACTCAGGTATGGTAAAGCATTTTGCAGAATAAATATACTGTTATTGCTTGCACTATTGTGGCTAATCTATTGGCAATAAACTGCTTCAGTAGCTTTCCTTCTCCTTTAAAGGAAAAATATACCCCCCCAAACAATGTAGGTCTCTATAAAAAGATATTGCATAAAACAGCTCATATGTAAAACCCTGCTTCATGTAAAGAAACCATTTTCATAATAATATACTTTTCTAGTAGTATGTGCCATTGGGTAATCATAAATAGAAAATTGTCATTTTAAAAAATAAGGGCCGCCTTCTGGGATCGTAGGATTCACTGTAGTCACAAACATACCAACAAACCATACATGTTAGGTCACATGAGCCAATTAACAGACAGAGTTGTGTCTTTTGCTTCCACACTTCTTCCTGTTACAGTTAGAGCTGCAGTATTTCTGGTCAGGTGATCTCTGAGACAGCACACAGACCATCACGAAATGGTGGTTCAAGGCAAGAGATGTAAAAGGACAATATTTACTTAAATATATATTCCAGTTTGGTAAGATTCTTTAATATGCCACTTAATATGATATGAACTATCTGTTGCTTAAGTGTTCATTTTGGGGGTATAGTTTTCCTTTAAGTACAGGGCTCCTTTACACCCTGCACTCACGTGCACTATAACTAGGGGGCAGACAGGGGGACATCCATATGCCTCCCCATCATGATTACAATGCTGTGAAATTCAGACAGTGCTATGTTCATAGGGAGATACAGGTCTTTGTGCAGCACAGGGCAGAGTGCAGAAGTGCAAGAAAAGTGTCAGTTTGTTGCAGCTTTTTACACTAAGCACCTTGCCCTCCACTTAGCGACCTCAGCAAAATATAGCTACATTTCATCCAGTGGCCTCTAGAGGGGGCTAGTAAACCAGTTATTGTACAGGAGGAACACTCAGGCAACCCAGCAAAATGAGAATTTGCAGCAAGAGTCTGTATAATAAGTGGATATATTGGTATACTAGTATTTAATGATAATTATGTCCATTGCTAAAACCATAGGACGACAATGCAGCTTGGCCATTTGAAAGCATTCTGGTAAGACAGAGAAATCTAGCTGAGGCTCTGCTATATAGTCATACCTGCCAGCATTTTGAGAATAGAAAGAGGGACAGCGTGCAGCAATTTCTTGACCCCTCTAATTACCATGTCCATTTTAAAAAATTTGGCAGGTTATGACAGTTTGAACACATTTCTGTGGTTTTTATGTGTTATTACAGTTTTGCTAATGAAGGTGAATTGCTCTTTAAGCTGCAAATCACAGTTTCCCCAAGAGACCTGCTCATCTTAAATTTTTACAATTGTTTCTTTGCTTATCTTAAATTGTAACAAATGTATCTAAGTGTACTTGCCACGTATTCTGGGCTCTCTGCCAAAAATTAAGTTTTAGAAACTTTGTATCTTTTTCTGGCTGTTCAGTGCAGGAGATCAAAGAGAAAGTCGGAACATTTCAGTTGAACTGTCAAAATCGGGACTATCCTGCTAAAAACGGGACAGTTGGGAGGTATGTACAGTATAGTGTATAGGAGACAATGTTATTCCTGTCTATTGAGAGGGAAAGATAGTGACTCTGGGTTCTGCTCAGGTCAGTGAACCTAAAAAGGGGGTTCTGCAACAGTAAAGAGCTGAAGTTCCCAGGGGTGTCACTGCAACTCAAGCCCTGACTGGCAGTTTGTGAATTCTGGCAAATGCCAGAGGGGCTGCTGTAAGATGCCATAGGCAATCACTATTTATTGGGCCAATAGAGGGTTGATTGGGTCTTTGTGTATTGACTGAAACCTCAGCCCGGACTTGTGCAGCTACAAGACAAAGCATTAGGCCTGGAGACCACAAAGGCCTTAGCCTAAGGTGGCACAGATTTAGGGGGCATGCCACCCAGCCACATATGAATTTTGCTCACATATAGAGCACTGAGGTCTTGGATGCCTAAAGTTTTCTATGCGTCCTTTCCCCAGTGCTCAGCGTGTGAGCTAAACGGATGAGCTTGTGCGTAATGCTGGGGAGGGACAGGGGTGGCCTCTGGGCATCCGGTATTGAAATCTGCCATTGACTGACATTAGAAATCCAAGGTTTTCCTTTGGGGCCCCATACATAGATAACATTAGGGACACTTAGAGACATTTATTTATACTAAATACTGCTTTTCTGGACCATTCCCCATGGCATAATAGGAGCTTAAAGGATAACTAAAGCCTAATTAAAGAAGTAGCTAGAAATGATGTACATGATGTTTTGTGCTTCTGTACCAGCCCAAGGCAACCACAGCCCTTTAGCAGTAAAGATCTGTGTCTCCAAAGATGCCCCAGTAGCTCCCCATCTTCTTTTCTGCTGATTCACTGCACATGCTCTGTGCTGCTGTCACTTACTGAGCTTAGGGACCCACTCACAATATACAGTACACATAGAATAGAAATGTCACAATATAAGGCTGATTAGTAATTAATACACATAATTACTACATGGCAGAACAGAAACCAGTGCAATTAGCATCAGAATTGAATAATCAGCAAACCTGTAGCATCAGCTTATATTACAGCCAGGGAAGCTCATTTTCTGCTGGATAATTAGTGACGAGCCCTAAGCTTAGCTTCTCAACAGCCAATCAGAGCCCACTGAGCATGTGAGTGTCACAGACACTTTCCAAGATGGTGACCCCCTGTGACAAGTTTGAAGTCCTGGATCATTGCTGCTATTGACAAGCTGAAACTTTAGCCTCGTGCAATAAGTTCACTATATAAAATATGGCATTTTTAGCCGCATTCATTTTTAGGGTTTAGTTCTTTAATGGTAAAGGGGGCTCCTTCCAATTCTGGTGCCATCTGGTAATTAATGAATCATAATTATATATATGGCATTTTATGAACCCCAATGCGCATAGCAATCTTGCTTGGTAGGTAATTCTTTAAACTGACTGCCTATGATATAAAAACTCTTTCTATGCTGGTAGCAAAACTCAATTTCATGAGGCTTTGTTGCTCTCTTTGCAGCAACAAAATATTTTTATAATACTTAAAACAAAGCAATGTGCAGAGATATGATATGCATGATCTTATATAGGCCAGGGATCTGTCTGAATGGGTTGCCTCATCTCTTTTTACAGCCTCCAGATATGTGAATGTTTTATTATAGGGATAAGGCAGAATTATTTCACCATTCATAGAGAGAGGCAGGAAAAGCCCAGGGTGGAGACCAACTGTTTAACAGCTAAAACTGCTGACAGTCATCTGTTCTTTTGCCAACAGGCTGCTGAGTAGTATCCAGATATCCCAGGCCCAGCAGGCATATACCTTAAACATGCACAATCTGCTGTTATATGTACAGTATGTACTCTTTAGGTTTGTCACAGACACTTCCATAATCACTTATGTCTGTCCATATGTCCTTATGAAAAACTGCCAGTAACAGGAGAGGACATGGCGCAAGCAAATAAAAAGCTGTTATCAGAGTGTGCCATTAGAGGGGGCTGTGGGCACACAATTCTTTATGGAATGCAATTTGTTCTGTGCCTGGTACTAATTGATGGGCCTATTTTTATAAATGGGTTGTAGCTCCAACCCGCACTCAGTTCTCTGTATTTATATTATATTTAAGCAATCATTTACCCCTATTGTAAAATAGGATATCAGGATATTAGTAGTTGCAGAGGAGTATAAATCTGTAATAGATTCATATAACAACAATTGTTACCCCAGTTAGCCATTCATTGTTAGAGTCCTGGGGACCGATGTTTTCAGCTCTTTCCGGTGGAAAACTTAGCTGATGGTCTGCATTTACCATATGTTTTTGCAGCATTAAAGGAAAACTATACCCCACAAACAATGTAGGTCTCTATTAAAAGATACTGAGTAAAACAGCTCATGTGTAAAACCCTGCTTCATGTAAATGAACAATTATCATAATAATATACTTTTTTAGTAGTATGTGCCATTGGGTAATCATAAATAGAAAATTGCCATTTTAAAAAATAAGGGCCGCCCCCTGAGATCGTAAGATTCACTGTGCACACATACAAACCACATGTTAGGTCACATGAGCCAATTAACAGACAGAGTTCTGCCTTTTGCTTCCTCACTTCTTCCTGTTACAGTTAGTGTTGTAGTATTTCTGGTCAGGTGATCTCTGAGGCAGCACAGATAGAGTCACGAAATGGTGGTTCAAGACAAGAGATGTAAATGGGCAATATTTATGTAAATATATATTCCAGTTTGGTAACATTCTTTAATATGTCATTCAATTTGATATAAACTATCTGTTGCTTAAGTATTCATTTTGGGGGTATAGTTTTCCTTTAATAACCCAGGGGGGAAAAAAAATTATATATAGAATTTAATTAAAAGTAGGGAGGGGTGTGTGTATGGATGCTGGGTTTTCATTTGGAGGGGTTGAACTTGATGGACTTTTTCAACCTAATTTAACTATGTAATGGTTCCTATAAATTCAAGGAGCTGACCAGCGTTAAAGGGCATGTAAAAGCAAAAAAATAAAATCCAATTTTTACTTTCTTTAATGAAAAAGAAATCTATCTCCAATATAATCTAATAAAAAAAATGTGTACTGTTTTTATAAGAAACCTGACTGTATGCAGTGAAATTCCCCCTTCATTTACTGCTGTGGATAGGAATTGTCAGACGGTCCCTAACTGCTCTGCAGGGAAACAATCATACTTATGAACAGCAGGGGGAGCCCCGTCTTACTTCCCAGCCATGCAGAACTCAAGCAGCTTTGTTTGTTTCCCTGTAGAGCACAGTTGGTGACTGTGTAGAGATTTGTATTGGGATTTTATTTTTGCCTTTCCAACTCCAGCTGCAGGGACAAAGATCATGGAGCCAGATTTAAACAGATAAACTGGGATTCTATTTGGAGGATTATTTTGCTGCAGCCACTGGTTCTGCAGAGTTAGAGAAAGTTTGTATTGAACAATTCAAAAACTATAAAAGCCACATTAGATTACATGACAACACAGGACCCAGTGCAGTCTGTATATTCTGATTATTAATCAGTCTTGCTGTATCGGCTTCTGGCAGATATTATTTGACTTGTGATGTTTTGATAATTTATGATGATCCATAAGCAGCCCAGACCACACTGAGCATGTGCACAGTCTTGGTCTTGCAAAAATGTATAACAAAGTTACCCAAAGTTTTTCCCATTAGTTTCTGCCAGGGAGCCCGATAATTTTGTAGTACGGGGCGCCGTGATTTCTAATGGCGGCCCTGCTTGAACTGAATATATTATCGATACATAATAAAATGATAGCAATCCAAAAGGCGAAGCCTCTCCAAGTAATAATGATCCACATTACCATAAGCTTTTGCAGGGGTATACCTATGATGTGCTCCAACGCACAGGTTATGAGCAAATTTGGGGGGCTGTTCCTGCAGAACTGTGCTTAGTGCAAGGGAATACTTATCTCAACTGCCCAGAGAAACCTAAAATGTCCAAAATACAAACCGTATGTATAGGTAATAGCTCAATCCAACACTGATCTGGTTTTGCCAAGTCCAGGGAAGAGGTATCATGTAGAAAATAAGGGTTTCACTGGAGAGCTGATTTAGTGAAGCAGTGAAGACATTTATTCAAGATGCATTTAGCACCTAAAATGTAATGCTAAATGCATCTTGAATAAACGTCTTCACTGCTTCACTAAATCAGCTCTCCAGTGAAATCCTTATTTTCTACATGCCCAGAGAAACTGCCCAAGGTCAATACTTAGGGTCAGGGCACACAGGCAGATTTGGGAGATTAGTCGCCCGGCAAAGAATCTCCTCTTCTTTGGGGCGACTAATCTCCCCAAACTGTCTCCCCTGCCTTCCCGATGGCTAAAATACAAATCGCTGGTGGGATGGCACGCGGATCAATTAGTCTTCCGAAATCTCCAGAAGTGGAAACTTTGGACGACTTCGGAAAATGAATCGTGCTGACTGCCATCTCACCAGCGATTTACATTTTAGCCGGCGGGAAGGCAGTTCGGGAGATTAGTTGTCCAGAAAAAGAAGAGATTTATTGCTGGGCGTCTAATCTCCCCGAAACTTCCTGTGTGCCCTAAGTAAAGCTGGCCGTAGATGCAAAGATCCGATCATACGAATCATCGTACGATCGGACTTTCCCATCTCCCGACCCGCCACTAACCATTCAGATCAAAGTCTTACCAGTCAGATTAGTTAAAGAACAGATCAGCAATGTTCTGCCCAAAGCTGGTGACAGTCTCCCACTGAAAATCGTACGATCGGCAATACACGCAGAGATATTATCGGCAGCCGACAGAAATTTTCTAACCTGTCCCATCGACCAAACGACTGATCTCCGCCGGACGAAAAATGACGTGACTCTCCACACACGGTTTGAAAATCGTATGAATCCTCGATTCGTACGATCAGATCTTTGCGTCTATGGCCAGCTTTAGACTTCACTACAACAGCACATTTATTCATGTTTTATTTTTCATCGTCCCCTTTATTAAGAACTATGAGACAAACGCTTTGGGCAACTTCTTCAAAGCATCTCAAATGCCAGTGTCTGCGCTCATTAAGATGCCAACATTTTTATTATTCGGCAGAATTAAGGGTCGGTTTATCTCTATGCACGTAACAAAAGAAGTTGCAAGAAAAAGAAAACAAAAAAAGTCTCTACCTTCAAATAAAGATCCAAGCTCGTCTACTGTTTGTTGTACCCCAAACCCACTAAATTATTCAGTTGATGGCAGCGTTTATACACTAGCAAAAGTTACTGAAAGGAACTCTGAATAACTTTGGTTTCCGCATACAAAAAATAATGTCAACTGCATTATTTGTTTCTTGCTAGATTCCAGAGTAACACTGAGTATGTATAGTCAGGACAGTGAACAAAGGGTAAGAAAATGGTGTCCTCGTTGGTGGCCCTTGGGAGAGCACATTGCTGCAGTATAGCAGATAGTAAAGCTGTAGATCAAGTCACTGTGAGACTATACATATATTTCCTGTTCATAGAGTGATTTAGGGATTGTGCCACTGATCATATTTATGTGGGTTATTTAAAATTTCTATTTGCAATGAGCACAGCCAAAAAGATAAATCAGCCCTTATAAAATGAGCACAAACATAATAAACAGCTGGGGAATTTTCCAAATAGCTTTAGGAAGCCGCTGAACCCCCTGAGCCCTGACAAGACAACATGGAGAATGTTTAAATCTTGAAGCAGCGCCGTAACTAGATGTTACTGGGCCCCACAGCAAATTCGTTTTAGGGTTCCCGTAGATAACAGATAAGTACTACTATAGTTTATATAAACAAGCTGCTGTGTAGCCATGGGGGCAGCCATTCAAGCACAGGATACACAGTAGATAACAGATAAGTACTACTATAGTTTATATCAACAAGCTGCTGTGTAGCCATGGAGGCAGCCATTCAAGCACAGGATACACAGTAGATAACAGATAAGTACTACTATAGTTTATATCAACAAGCTGCTGTGTAGCCATGGGGACAGCCATTCAAGCACAGGATACACAGTAGATAACAGATAAGTACTACTATAGTTTATATAAACAAGCTATTGTGTATCCATGGGGCAGCCATTCAAGCACAGGATACACAGTAGATAACAGATAAGTACTACTATAGTTTATATAAACAAGCTGCTGTGTAGTCATGGAGGCTGCCATTCAAGCACAGGATACACAGTAGATAACAGATAAGTACTACTATAGTTTATATAAACAAGCTGCTGTGTAGCCATGGGGGCAGCCATTCAAGCACAGGATACACAGTAGATAACAGATAATACTACTATAGTTTATATAAACAAGCTGCTGTGTAGCCATGGGGGCAGCCATTCATTCATTCATGTGTATGTAGTGGGCTTATGTGTAGGGCATTCTATAAATTCTCTTGTCTTTATTAAGGTTCCCTGGACATTTGTAATACAAAGTGGTAACTTCAAGCATTTGCACCAACATTTATAATAAAGACAATACAACTTTAAATGACCCGCCGTATGCAAATTGACCGAAGCCCAAGATCACTAGCGTATTTTCGCTAGGCACAAACGAACGCTAGCGCATCTTAGCTATGAAATGCTCGTACTCCTGAAGTAACGCTAGAAAAAAGTCACCAGCGTTCGGCACCTAGTGCGCAACTTCGCATATTATTGAATTAGCGTAGTGGTGGTGAATCTGCACTTGGTGAAGTGGTGCGATGTGTGTGATGCGGTCGCTGGCGACAATTTGCCCCTAAGTGAATCTGCCCCTAGAGGTGAGATGGCCTGGAACAATACAAACATACAGGCCCGGATTACCTTCAAGGGCACCTCTAGGCCAGCCCACTTTCGAACGTGCAAACCCCCCCCCCCCCACCGTGCTGGAGCAATGGGATATTCTGCCATCCTAGGCCCGGGTCTTTGTGGCCTTTAAACATAACTACTGTATAAATGGCATCTATAGTGACTCTATAACATTGTAACTACACTATTCTGGTTTACTATGGACAACCTTGCTTAGGCCAAGCCAGATGATTTTGTATTGTGTTCAGGTCCCCATTTTGTTCACCACCAGTTTCAGCTCAAATCTGACACTAATTGCCTAATTTACTTGGTCCCCATCCCTTACCAAAAGGATAGGAATCTCTGTATATACACATGCCAGTGATGCGATTTGTTCCTACAGAATGGAGCGTCTATTGTCCATGACAACTTTGTAAAGCGCAACCGATTTGAATTTGATTATTGTCATTAACCTTTATTAATCAGATTCAGTAAAACAGTAGGAGATGAGTAGAGGCTATTAACATGCAAACAGTAAAGGTTGTTTGTATAAAACTGGAAATAATTCAGTTATAAATAACTCAAAGCTGTTTTTACTTCTCATTCCCTTTCTTGTTTGCTCATTTACCATTTTTTTTATGTAATAAGTCGGGGGATTTTAGTGAGTTGTGCTACATTGGGACTTGGAAGCTTTTGCAGGTGTATAAAGGAGGTGACATGTTGCAGCACGCAGTCACACCTGTATCGGAATCCACCCACGTAGCCG
Source organism: Xenopus petersii (assembly GCA_038501925.1). Classification (NCBI taxonomy): domain Eukaryota; kingdom Metazoa; phylum Chordata; class Amphibia; order Anura; family Pipidae; genus Xenopus; species Xenopus petersii. Next base: position 106,677,435 of record CM076685.1, on the reverse strand, counting down.
GAAGTGAAAACTGCAAGCATAGCAGTCTAGATTATCCCATAATAGCTACACAGCATGCATTAAACTATTCAATGGTTCTGTATATGGAAGACGTTACTCCGGGGTTAGAATCATGGCTCTCCATGGTTAGTTCCATAAAGCTTTAGTTTGCTTGTTGACAGTGGCGTAACTAGAAGTAACAGGGCCCCCCTGCAAAAGAAAAATTATGGGCCCCCGACTCTATAGCACTTTTTATACTGCTCCCCTTTTGTGTTCTATCTGGTCTCTGGTCTCTTCTTTCCTTATGATTTATTACTTTTTACAATTTTTTTTTTTTTTTACAATTTTCCATTCCCCAATCCTCTCCTCCATCTGTATTTTAGTCTTGCTTCTTCCGCTCTCCCTCACCTGCACCGTCACGTGACTCACGTCACAAAGTGCGTCCACGACGATTACACAAGAGGAAGGGCAGGCGGAAAGCTGAGACGGCAAGCGAGTACAGACAAGCAGAGAGAGAGGGCGGAAGTAAGAATGAGGAGCGGCGCAGTACGGAGCAGGGAGGGCGGAAGGAAGAGGATCTATTCTGTCAGGGATGACGGATCGTATCAAGTGCAGTGACTACTTGACTGAAAACTGTGCAAAAACACCCGATGCTGGCTGCATTCATCAGGGACGTTGCATCGAGCATGAGGACATCAATTCCGGCCGGGCCCCCTCTCCTCCCGGGCCCCCCCGCAGCTGCGGGGTCTGCTTCCTCCCTAGTTACGCCACTGCTTGTTGAAACATCCATCATTTGTTCAGATTCCCCCTTTATTATGATCAGGTCACAGACATTAATGATGTTAGACGTCAAAGGCAACCCAGGCTGAGTACCCTTTACTTATAGTGGAATGTTATAATATTAGCATCCATCATGAATTTCATGCTGATAATTCATCAAAAACCCACTAATTGCTTGCTGAATTTTGGATACACTTAGAGAAGACCATAAGGGTTGATCTGCCAGTTTTTCACATTGGCACCCAAGCAGTCGTATGGTATGGGACATTTTCTGTCCTTAAAAATGTAGGAAAGAAAATGTTTTAATCAACTTAAATGCAAGAATATGCTTGGATGAGGCCCTGGCCAACCAGTTACATAGAGGTCTTCCATCTCCTATACCTTATAACGCCCCCTATAAAAACTGTGACCCAAATATTTACCAAAATGGTAGGTTATATTTACTAAAAAACAACCAGTTGGTCCAAATGGACCCCACTATGGGGCAATAAAGCCCTTTCACAGTTCAAGACCCTACCCAGTGCTAGTGCACTGACCACAGTGGGGATAAAACAGTTAAATGACATTGTGCACCCTGGAAGGCTTAAGCTGTTACCGCAGCTGAAAGAAGAGTTTGGTTTGCAGAATCATATGCTGTTTAAATTCCTTCAAATTAGGCACACATTCCAGACCCAGTTCCCGGTGGGAGCCCCCACTATTACCGAATGTACCCTTGAACGTTACCTCCGCAGCCCCGAGCTTACCAAACCGCTCAGTTGGCTTTATGCAATGCTACTGCAGGACGAATTTAATCCCATTAAGCCCATCAGCCGCAAATGGGCCAAGGTTTCCCCTAGCTAGACTTAAGAGACTGGGAAGACTATGTCGAACATTAGGGATGTAGCGAACGTCGGAAAAAAAGTTCACGAACATATTCGCGAACTTGCGTCAAAAATGCGAACGGTTCGCGAACGTCGCGAACCCCATAGACTTCAATGGGAAGGCGAATTTTAAAAGCTAAAAAAGACATTTCTGGCCAGAAAAATGATTTTAAAGTTGTTTAAAGGGTGCAACGACCTGGACAGTGGCATGCCAGAGGGGGATCAAGGGCAAAAATGTATCTGAAAAATACATTGTTGACACAGCGCTGCGTTTTGTGCTGTAAAGGGCAGAAATCACACTACATTTCTAAACCTGTGTAATAAAATGCTTTAAAACGTCCGGCGTCTACATGCCAATCAAGTCGTGTAAAGGTTACAGCCTGTTCACACGCAAAGACGAAACGCGGCGCTTACTGCAACGCAAAAGAACGCAAAGAGCTTTAATGAATGATACCGTCAAGTGAGCAAATAATAGTTGTTAATTACTAGTTGCTTGTCACCTCCAGGATGTTCGTCCTGTTGGTGGCAATATTTCTGTAGTGGTGTGTTTAGCAGTCACCGTGCTTGTGCGCACGTGCACGGTCAGGCAGAGGTAATTCAATGTACAGTGAAGTGAACCAAAAAACACTGATTCTGCAGTGTGGGCCCAGTTTTGGTCTACTTTATTGATCACCTGCGGTGACCATAAAAGATGCGATTTTGCCACTGTTGCAGAACCCTGAAAAATTAGGCATGTGTACTTTCCTGAAAAATTATGTTTTTTTTGTCGCAGTCACTGAAGCACAGAGGCCAGAAACAATATGCCATATAAATGCTGAAAATATTCATTTTTTTTTTGTCGCAGCCACTGCAGCACAGAGGCCAGAAAAAATATGCCATATAAATGCTAACAATATAAATTTTTTTTGTCGCAGCCACTGAAGCACAGAGGCCAGAAAAAATATGCCATATAAATGCAAACAATATAAATTTTTTTTGTCGCAGCCACTGAAGCACAGAGGCCAGAAAAAATATGCCATATAAATGCAAACAATATAAATTTTTTTTGTCGCAGCCACTGAAGCACAGAGGCCAGAAAAAATATGCCATATAAATGCTGAAAATATTAATTTTTTTTGTCGCAGCCACTGCAGCACAGAGGCCAGAAAAAATATGCCATATAAATGCTAACAATATTCCTTTTTTTTGTCGCAGTCACTGAAGCACAGAGGCCAGAAACAATATGCCATATAAATGCTGAAAATATTCATTTTTTTTTGTCGCAGCCACTGCAGCACAGAGGCCAGAAACAATATGCCATATAAATGCTGAAAATATTCATTTTTTTTTTGTCACAGCCACTGAAGCACAGAGGCCAGAAAAAATATGCCATATAAATGCTGAAAATATTCCTTTTTTTTGTCACAGCCACTGAAGCACAGAGGCCAGAAAAAATATGCCATATAAATGCTGAAAAAATTTTTTTTTTTTTGTCACAGCCACTGAAGCACAGAGGCCAGAAACAATATGCCATATAAATGCTGAAAATATTCATTTTTTTTTGTCACAGCCACTGAAGCACAGAGGCCAGAAAAAATATGCCATATAAATGCTGAAAATATTCATTTTTTTGTCACAGCCACTGAAGCACAGAGGCCAGAAAAAATATGCCATATAAATGCTGAAAAATTTTATTTTTTTTTGTCACAGCCACTGAAGCACAGAGGCCAGAAACAATATGCCATATAAATGCTGAAAATATTCATTTTTTTTGTCACAGCCACTGAAGCACAGAGGCCAGAAAAACTCAGGATTTACCTGGATTCAAATTAAACCAGTAGGGTTTGCACCCTAGTTTATAACGGTGGTGGAGGGAGGAGGACGCTAAAGGACGGCTGTGTGTGGAGTCATGAGGCGTGCAGAGAAGGACAGCTGCATGGGGAGTCAGAATCAGAAACTCAGAACAAGTCTTCCGGCGTGCAGTAACCCTCCGAGATCCACCCCTCATTCATTTTAATAAAGGTCAGGTAATCCACACTTTTGTGACCTAGGCGAGTTCTCTTCTCAGTTACAATCCCTCCTGCTGCACTGAAGGTCCTTTCTGAGAGGACACTTGAGGCGGGGCAAGACAAGAGGTTCATGGCAAATTGTGACAGCTCTGGCCACAGATCAAGCCTGCGCACCCAGTAGTCCAGGGGTTCATCGCGCCTAAGAGTGTCGATATCTGCAGTTAATCCCAGGTAGTCCGCTACCTGCTGGTCGAGGCGTTCTTTGAGGGTGGATCCAGAAGGGTTCTGGCGCTGCCTTGGACTGAAAAACATTTGCATGTCTGACGTTACAGAGTGGCCAAAGTGCTTTGTCCTTGCAGGTGTGCTCGTGGCAGGATTACTGGCACCTCTGCCCCTGGAATGTTGATGAGTTCCTGAAGTGACATCACCCTTAAAAGCATTGTACAACATGTTTTGCAGGCTGGTTTGTAAATGCAGCATCCTTTCGGACTTGTGGTACGTTGGTAACATTTCTGCCACTTTATGCTTGTACCGAGGGTCTAGTAGCGTTGCCACCCAGTACAGGTCCATCTCCTTAAGCCTCTTGATACGGGGGTCCTTCAACAGGCATGACAGCATGAAAGACCCCATTCTCACAAGGTTGGATGCAGAGCTATCCATCTCCGCTTCCTCGTTATCAAGGACTGCATCATCCACGGTCTCCTCCCCCCAGCCACGTACAAGACCAGGGGTCCCCAAAAGGTCACCACTAGCCCCCTGGGAAGCCTGCTCCTGTTGGTCCTCCTCCTCCACAAAGCCACATTCCTCCTCTGACTCCACTTCTGACACCTCTCCCTGCGTTGCAGCAGGTGCCTGGGTTCGTTCTGGTGATTCCGACCATAAATCGTGCGCTTCCAGCTCCTCGTCACGCTGGTCTACAGCCTCATCTGTCACTCGTCGCACGGCACGCTCCAGGAAGAAAGCAAAGGGTATTAGGTCGCTGATGGTGCCTTCGGTGCGACTGACCATATTTGTAACCTCTTCAAAAGGGCGCATGAGCCTGCAGGCATCGCGCATAAGCACCCAGTAACGGGGTAAAAAAAAATCCCCAGCTCTGCAGATCCAGTCCTACCACCCAGTTCAAACAGGTATTCGTTGACGGCTCTTTGTTGTTGCAGCAGACGTTCCAACATGAGGAGCGTTGAATTCCACCTAGTCTGGCTGTCGCAAATCAAACGCCTGACTGGCATGTTGTACCGCTGCTGAATGTCAGCAAGGCGTGCCATGGCTGTGTAGGACCGTCTGAAATGGGCCGACACCTTCCTGGACTGCCTGAGAACGTCCTGGAATCCTGGGTACTTTGAGACAAAATGTTGAACTATTAAATTCAGAACATGTGCCATGCAGGGCACATGTGTTAAATTGCCCAGTCTCAGTGCTGCCAACAGATTGCTTCCGTTGTCACACACCACTTTTCCGATCTTCAGTTGGTGTGGGGTCAGCCACCGATCGGCCTGTGACTGCAGAGATGACAGGAGTACAGATCCGGTATGGTTTCTGCTTTCCAGGCACGTCATCCCCAAGACAGCATGACAACGGCGTACCTGGCACGTCGAATAACCTAGGGGGAGCTGGGGGTGCACAGGTGTGGAGGAGGAGGACCCAGCAGCAGAGGACGAAGAAGAGGAAGAAGACGAGGTAGAGAGCGAAGGAGGAGTAGAGGTGGTGGCAGAACCGCGTGCAATCCGTGGCGGTGACACCAACTCCACTGTTGTTGTTAAGCCACACATTCCCTGCTTCCCAGCCATTACCAAGTTCACCCAGTGGGCAGTGTAGGTGACATACCTGCCCTGACCATGCTTGGAGGACCATGCGTCAGTAGTCATATGGACCTTTGGCCCAACACTAAGTGACAGAGATGCGGTGACTTGGCTCTGCACATGGTGGTACAGGTGTGGTATTCCCTTTTTTGAAAAAAAATTGCGGCTGGGTACCTTCCACTGCGGTGTCCCAATTGCTACAAATTTGCGGAAGGCCTCAGAGTCCACCAGCTGGTATGGTAAAAGCTGGCGGGCTAAGAGTGCGGACAAGCCAGCTGTCAGACACCGGGCAAGGGGGTGACTCGCAGACATTGGCTTCTTACGCTCAAACATGGCCCTCACAGAAACTTGGCTGGGGGCAGATGACTGGGAATGGGAACTGGTGGTCAAGGTGGAAGGCGGAGTGGAGGGTGGTTCAGACGGGTCAAGGAGAGCAGAGGTAGAGCAGTAAGATGCTGGACCAGAAGGAGGGTGGCTTTTAGTTTGCCTGTTGCCTTTGAGGTGTTGCTCCCAAAGTGCTTTGTGCTTGCCGTTCATGTGCCTTCGCATAGAAGTTGTACCTATGTGGCTGTTGGGCTTCCCAAGACTCAGTTTCTGACTGCACTCATTGCAAATTACAACGCTTTTGTCAGAGGCACACACATTAAAAAAACCCCACACTGCTGACCTTTTTGAAGCTGGCAATCTGGCGGTAACAGTAGAAGTTGGCGGCATTGGCGGCAATGGCGGGTGCGTTGGCCGGCTGACCACAGGTGCCGATACATGTTGTTGCCCTACTGTTCCCTGCGAGCTGTCCTCCCTGCTTCTTCTAAGTCTTATTCTCCTCCTGCCTCTCTGACTCTCCGTCTCTCCATCTGAACTATCCTCCTCTTGCTCTCTTCTACTGGGCACCCACAAAACATCAATCTCCTCATCCTCATTCTCCTCAGATGCATCAAGGAAGGAAGCAGCAGCGGGGACCTCCTCATCACTCATTATGTCCATCTCTGTTGTGTTCTCTGCCAGAATTAAGTCTGGTGTAACGTCCTCATCTCCTTCATCTTCTTCTGCCAATAATGGTTGTGCATCACTCAGTTCAAGAAACTCATGTGAAAATAACTCCTCTGACTCCAGTGAAGAAGGGGCGCCGGTGGTGGAGGAAGTGTTACGTGGGGTGGCCATAGCAGTGGAGGATGAGGATGTTGTGGTAAAGTTAGAAACGGTAGAGGATGGGGTGTGCTGTGTAAGCCAGTCAACTACCTCTTCAGCATTTTGGGAGTTCAGGGTCATTGCCTTTTTAAAACTGGGCAATTTCCTAGGGCCACAGGATAGCATAGCAGCACGGCCCCTAGTGCCTCTGCGTGGCGGCCTGCCTTTGCCTGGCATTATTTTTAAAACAACAACAACTCAGGTGGTGTTTCTGGAGACGGTATTATTATTGATATTTAGACAGAATGTGAACAAGCTCACACAGCTATATGGCAGTTGTTTGAAAATGAAGAACACACTGGGCAAACAATGCCTACAAGGTCAACGTATACCCTACTACAGCAGTGGATACGGAATATGTTATTGCTGCCTGAAAAACGTCACTCGGGTGGTGTTTCTAGAGACAGTATTATTATTGATATTTAGACAGAATGTGAACAAGCTCACACAGCTAGATGGGAGTTGTTTGAAAATGAAGAACACACTGGGCAAATAATGCCTACAAGGTTAACGTATACACTACTACAGCAGTGGATACGGAATATATTATTGCTGCCTGAAAAACGTCACTCGGGTGGTGTTTCTAGAGACAGTATTATTATTGATATTTAGACAGAATGTGAACAAGCTCACACAGCTAGATGGGAGTTGTTTGAAAATGAAGAACACACTGGGCAAATAATGCCTACAAGGTTAACGTATACACTACTACAGCAGTGGATACGGAATATATTATTGCTGCCTGAAAAACGTCACTCGGGTGGTGTTTCTAGAGATGGTATTATTATTGATATTTAGACAGAATGTGAACAAGCTCACACAGCTAGATGGGAGTTGTTTGAAAATGAAGAACACTGGGCAAACAAGGCCTACAAGGTCAACGTATACACTACTACAGCAGTGGATACGGAATATATTATTGCTGCCTGAAAAACGTCACTCGGGTGGTGTTTCTAGAGACGGTACTATTATTGATATTTAGACAGAATGTGAACAAGCTCACACAGCTAGATGGGAGTTGTTTGAAAATGAAGAACACTGGGCAAACAAGGCCTACAAGGTCAATGTATACACTACTACAGCAGTGGATACGGAATATATTATTGCTGCCTGAAAAACGTCACTCGGGTGGTGTTTCTAGAGACGGTACTATTATTGATATTTAGACAGAATGTGAACAAGCTCACACAGCTAGATGGGAGTTGTTTGAAAATGAAGAACACACTGAGCAAATAATGCCTACAAGGTTAACGTATACACTACTACAGCAGTGGATACGGAATATATTATTGCTGCCTGAAAAACGTCACTCGGGTGGTGTTTCTAGAGACGGTATTATTATTGATATTTAGACAGAATGTGAACAAGCTCACATAGCTAGATGGGAGTTGTTTGAAAATGAAGAACACACTGAGCAAATAATGCCTACAAGGTTAACGTATACACTACTACAGCAGTGGATACGGAATATATTATTGCTGCCTGAAAAACGTCACTCGGGTGGTGTTTCTAGAGATGGTATTATTATTGATATTTAGACAGAATGTGAACAAGCTCACACAGCTAGATGGGAGTTGTTTGAAAATGAAGAACACACTGGGCAAATAATGCCTACAAGGTTAACGTATACACTACTACAGCAGTGGATACGGAATATATTATTGCTGCCTGAAAAACGTCACTCGGGTGGTGTTTCTAGAGACGGTATTATTATTGATATTTAGACAGAATGTGAACAAGCTCACACAGCTAGATGGGAGTTGTTTGAAAATGAAGAACACTGGGCAAACAAGGCCTACAAGGTCAACGTATACACTACTACAGCAGTGGATACGGAATATATTATTGCTGCCTGAAAAACGTCACTCGGGTGGTGTTTCTAGAGACGGTACTATTATTGATATTTAGACAGAATGTGAACAAGCTCACACAGCTAGATGGGAGTTGTTTGAAAATGAAGAACACACTGAGCAAATAATGCCTACAAGGTTAACGTATACACTACTACAGCAGTGGATACGGAATATATTATTGCTGCCTGAAAAACGTCACTCGGGTGGTGTTTCTAGAGACGGTATTATTATTGATATTTAGACAGAATGTGAACAAGCTCACATAGCTAGATGGGAGTTGTTTGAAAATGAAGAACACACTGAGCAAATAATGCCTACAAGGTTAACGTATACACTACTACAGCAGTGGATACGGAATATATTATTGCTGCCTGAAAAACGTCACTCGGGTGGTGTTTCTAGAGATGGTATTATTATTGATATTTAGACAGAATGTGAACAAGCTCACACAGCTAGATGGGAGTTGTTTGAAAATGAAGAACACACTGGGCAAATAATGCCTACAAGGTTAACGTATACACTACTACAGCAGTGGATACGGAATATATTATTGCTGCCTGAAAAACGTCACTCGGGTGGTGTTTCTAGAGACGGTATTATTATTGATATTTAGACAGAATGTGAACAAGCTCACACAGCTAGATGGGAGTTGTTTGAAAATGAAGAACACTGGGCAAACAAGGCCTACAAGGTCAACGTATACACTACTACAGCAGTGGATACGGAATATATTATTGCTGCCTGAAAAACGTCACTCGGGTGGTGTTTCTAGAGACGGTACTATTATTGATATTTAGACAGAATGTGAACAAGCTCACACAGCTAGATGGGAGTTGTTTGAAAATGAAGAACACACTCAGCAAATAATGCCTACAAGGTTAACGTATACACTACTACAGCAGTGGATACGGAATATATTATTGCTGCCTGAAAAACGTCACTCGGGTGGTGTTTCTAGAGACGGTATTATTATTGATATTTAGACAGAATGCGAACAAGCTCACACAGCTAGATGGGAGTTGTTTGAAAATGAAGAACACACTGGGCAAATAATGCCTACAAGGTTAACGTATACACTACTACAGCAGTGGATACGGAATATATTATTGCTGCCTGAAAAACGTCACTCGGGTGGTGTTTCTAGAGACGGTATTATTATTGATATTTAGACAGAATGTGAACAAGCTCACACAGCTAGATGGGAGTTGTTTGAAAATGAAGAACACACTGAGCAAATAATGCCTACAAGGTTAACGTATACACTACTACAGCAGTGGATACGGAATATATTATTGCTGCCTGAAAAACGTCACTCGGGTGGTGTTTCTAGAGATGGTATTATTATTGATATTTAGACAGAATGTGAACAAGCTCACACAGCTAGATGGGAGTTGTTTGAAAATGAAGAACACACTGGGCAAATAATGCCTACAAGGTTAACGTATACACTACTACAGCAGTGGATACGGAATATATTATTGCTGCCTGAAAAACGTCACTCGGGTGGTGTTTCTAGAGACGGTATTATTATTGATATTTAGACAGAATGTGAACAAGCTCACACAGCTAGATGGTTGTTGTTTGAAGAACACACTGGGCAAATAATGCCTGCAAGTGCACTACTATTGGTGCACTACTATGAAGAACAGCAAACAGCACTGTACACGTTAAAGAACAGTAAGATAAGTAAAAGAAAAAAAAAATATATGTATATTAAAAAAAAAAAAATTCTCGGGTTGCTGCTGCTGAACTACTAGGAGCAGCACAGCAGCACACCAGTCCCACTCCCCAACACAGCTAGACTAATAGCACTGGGCTGTTATAGTAGCAAAGTAAAACAACAAAAAAGAAAATAAAAGCAGTCCTTACAAGGACTATTGGGTTATTACAGCAGTCAGCAGATGAGATCAGAAGAGATCAGTGCCCACAGCAGGCAGCTACATACAGAGCACTGCAGTAGAAGGTAGATTACTAGCCAGCAAAGCTACCTAACCTAAAATGTCCCTCAAATCCCTGCAGACTTCTGTCCCTCCAATACAGAGCAGTATCAAGTTTTTTCTATATTATGGGTGATAGGCTGAAAAAGATCGAAACATTTTTTGGGGTTCCCCTCCTTCCCCCTACATTTCCTAACTCATGGCAACTTAACTATACATTTGGGCACATGTGTAGGGCAAAATAAAAATTTAATTTGATGTTTTGAAGGTTTCCCAGCCATTTGTAGTGCTGCTACATATTCCTCCATTGAAATTTGAATTTGGCGCCGTATGCAAATTAACCATCGCTAGTGAAACTTCGCTTCGCTTATCGAATCAACGCTAGCGCAACTTCGCAACCTTACGCTACCCCTGAACGCAACTTTGGATTTTAGTGAATTTGCGGAGCTCTGGCGAAACTACGCCTGGCGAAGTGCGGAAAAGTTACGCCTGTCGCAACTACGAATCTTAGTGAATGTCCCACTTTGTCTGCTACAATTATTGCATTATGCCAAAAAAGCAATCCTGCTAAACTGGAAAGCCTTGGAGCCTCTGTCTCTGAACTTTTGGATTAAACTAATTGATGACATGCTTCCACGGCAGAAATTTACATATCTGGCACGAGGATGCCCTGCCAAGTTTGAAAAGATTAGGAACCGTTGGCTGGCAGATCCACAGACAGACAATGCAGCAATTTAGCATTGACTAATTTACTTGGTGGTAACTCTATAGTCTGAACACAGCAGGCAAGAGCAATAGTTAATACTAGTGAGGCGGGAATGCCCATCACAACCTCTTTTCCCTAACACCGATATCTTCCCCCCCCTTTTTTTTTTTCCCTTTTCTGCTAAATTCTCTCTTGTTAAATTGGAAAACGTTAATAAAAAAAAAAGTTTTAAAAACAAAGAATATGCTTGGAGCCTCAAACACATGTACAAATCTGTATACCAGCTATGGATGTATGAAAGCATATTCTGCAGAATTTTAACACCCTTGATACTTTAGAAGAGGACTTCATAAATAGCACTGTAAAGTACAAAGGGCAAACAAGGCAAATTCTACTGATGCCATGGAAACAATTGTCTACCTAGTAGACTACCTACCTAGTAAACACAGCAACATAATTCAAAGTAGAGCTGTAGGCAGGTTGAAAAAAAGTGAACTCACCTTCCAATACCAGTTTTTTTTTCCACTGCAGCAGAAACAAAGACTTGGTGCCCATATGATGAAATTCTCTCCTTTCTATCAATTCTTTAAGAAGAGGACTTCATACTTTAGAAGAGAACTTCATAATTAGCACTGTAAAGTACAAAGGGCAAACAAGGCAAACTCTACTGAAGTCATGGAAATAAATATTAAGACTACCTAGTAAAAACACCAACATAATTCAAAGTAGAGCTGTAGGCAGGGTGAGAAAAGGTGAACACAGCTTCCATATCATGTTTTTTATCCACTGCCGAAAAACCAAAGACATGGCACCCATATGATGTAATTCACTCCTTTCTTTCAATTCTTTAGACTTCATAGGATGATGAAGAATCAGGGGCCACCAAGAAATGCAACAGGTCTATTCTATCTAAGATTTATTTTTCTGCTGGTCTGTTGGTGGCTAACCTTTTCAGGCTTCTTTGTGGGTGGTGGAAAGGTTTTATTATTTTAGTCTCTGCAGCCTTGACAGAGAATTTTATGAAGAGCTTTAATGAAGCTGTAAATAGATTTCCTAAAAAGTTGTAGCACACGTTATTTGGATCACCATGATGCTCTCAAGGAGCCAAAACAGACAAGCCTCAGGTGCCAGTGTGGTCAGCTCATGAACATTCAGTTTGACATTCTTCAGTGTTGCCATCCTGACAAAACCACAGGCTGCCATAGGTAGAGTGTTTTGTTACATATAAAGGGCTTGTAAAAAAAATGAAATACAATTTTAACTTTCTTTAATGAAAAATAAATAAATCTCCAATATACTTTCATTTAAAAATCTGTACCGTTTTTATTAGAAACCTGACTGTATGCAGTGAAATTCTCCCTTCATTTACTGCTGTGGATAGGAATTGTCAGATGGTCCCTAACTGCTCTGCAGGGAAACAATCATACTTATGAACAGCAGGTGGAGCCCCCGCCTTACTTCCCAGCCGTGCAGAACTCAAGCAGCTTTGTTTGTTTCCCTGTAGAGCAGTCGGCGACTGTGAAGATCTTTGTATTGGATTTTATTTTTGCCTTTACATCCCTTTTACTGTTTCCAACTACAGCTGCAGGGACAAAGATCACGGAGCCAGATTTAAACAGATAAACTGGGATTCTATGTGGAGGATTATTTTGCTGCAGCCACTGGTTCTGCAGAGTTGGAGAAAGTTTGTATTAAACAATACAAAAACTATAAAAGACACATTAGATTACATGACAACACAGGACCCAGTTCAATCTGTATATTCTGATTATTAATCAGTCTTGCTGTATGGGCTTCTGGCAGATATTATTTGACTTGTGCTGTTTTGATAATTTATGGCGATCCCAAACCAGCCCAGACCACACTGAGCATGTGCACAGTCTTGGTCTTACAAAGATGTTTAACAAATGTACAAGTTGGTGACCCCCTGTGACCAACTTTGAAAGCATAAATCATTTGTTTGATCGTGGTGCAGTAAGTTCATGTTTATGTCTAGTATACAACATACAGCATTTCTAGACTTCACTTCCCTTTTAAATATAAAGTGACTGTAAGCAAGCAAAGTGTTTTGACTGCTGTGCTTCTCCTTGAGGGCATTATGGAGGTCATGTGCCTAAGCTGAAGTAACCATGATTCAATTCCATTACTCCAGTACTAATCACTGCTTGTATGCCAAAACAATAAATTGTACTGTATGATACCCTAAACAGACCAGCCTAGGACTCATGCCAGATATTCTATTTTGAAGCTGCATAGGATAATTTTTTACGCCTTTGAAAACCTTTATTATACCTTGAACAGTAGCAGGCCAAGAAGCAATAACATGGGCAAACAGGTAGGTATGCTTTCTAGTAAATAAGCAATACTAGTAGAAGAAAAGATTCACAATTAAAGGAAGGCAAGCCCAGAAGTTCACAGAATGCCCAAATCACGTTGGAAACTAAACAGATTTACAACCAGGTCTACATTAAATCTACTCCAGATGATTTTGACTGGATGCTGTACTCAGATCAAGTCAGTTTGGTCAAAATTATCTGACATTATAACTTGTATGAATGTGGCTTAGTCTAGGTAGATTGCAATGTGCATCAGCTACTTTTACAAAACAGTAAACACATCATGTCAGAACTAAAGGTGTCCATACACTCTGTGAGCTGCCAACTCTGTCACTCCTGGCTAAGAATATTTGCTTATGGACTGGTATATGGGGCCAAAAAGCTGCTCTCTGATATCTGCTCAGCATTGAGCCAAATATTAATTGAAAAGGCTGGGAATCTGTCAAAGGGTCAAGTACCCAATCAGGTTGTAGATCCAGCTCTCAATGGATCTGCACAGGGACTGAACAATAGTTTTGGCCCATCTCCTGGGTAACTGAACAAACAGCTCTTCCCTACAATGTTTCCGAACCAATGCCTTCACTTTTGCCCAAGAAGCAGGACAAATGGGTTTTTGCCCAATTCAGTCACCCAAGTGGTATTCCAAATCAGGTTCATTCAAAGGCTTTTCCCATGGTCCAATGATCCATTTATTGTCAGGGCCCATGCAATGTCATTGGTCATGGACTATATTCATGGTCTGATGCTGTTCTCTTTGGCAGCAACTGTAGAGCTAATGCATACCTCCCAAATGTCACTTTTTCGGAGGGACAGTCCTTCTTTTGACAGCTCAACCCACAGTCCCTCATTTGTACTGGAAAGTCCCTCTTTTCTCTGTACTGAAAAGCCAGAAAAAGAAACAAAGTTTCTCACTTAATTGGCTTTTGGCCCAGAACAGCTAACAGGTGCAAATAAGATACTTTGTAACAATTTTGAGACACAAAAACACAGTTTAGATAAGAAGAAATATTTTCAAACTTTCATAACCTGCCAAATTTTGTAAAACAAACATGGTAATTAGGGGGTGTGGCCACAGAAAGGGGTGTGGTCCAAAAATTTGCTGCGCTACGTGCGGGAAAACATTTTTTGTCCCTATTTTTACTTCTAAAATGTTGGGAGGTATGCTAATGTGGTCTACGTATGTCCTCTGTATAATTCTTTAGGGAGAGTAATACAACCAGTGATATTATATTTATGGCTCTGATGAAAACCCAAGCCTGGATTATTTACATTTGATTGACATTAGTGAGAGCAATGTAAAAAAATGCAACTAACGGTAATATGTGCATGTGATTGAACATTTATTGGGGTTATACTTACTAAGATTTTACTGCACTCCACTGGGTTCAGGACAAAACTTTTAAATATTAAATTTTAAAATTTTAATATTATTTTAATATTAAATATTTTAAACCAGGCTATACTCACCCGGACAACATGCTGCGTTCCACCTGGATTCAGCACTTACACGTGCCTGTGTGAGTATGGGGCCCTTTTAAATAAGCATTCCTTCCTGCGCTCCCCTGCAGCTGTTCACAGGCAAAACCGCTAGTCTGTACGAGTTCTTACACAGACACTTTGGGGATTATTTATTAAATTCTAAATGCGAAAAACTCAAAAAAAAAAGTTTTTTTACTATAAAATTTTTAGTTCCAAAAAAAAAAAACTTGAATTTTTTGAGATTCATTATTCCCCGAGGCTGCAAAAAGTCTGAGCCCATGAAAATCCACCATCTCAGACCTGCCGGGGTTGTGTATAGTCAATGGGAGGGGTCCCTATACAATTTGAAAGTTATTGTGGTCTGCTCTGGGTTAAGCCCGATCATTCCGGGCTTTTCAGGCAAAAACCCGAAAAAATCATATGAATCAGGAAAAAAGCCTGAAAAATTGTACAATTCGGGGGAAAGGCCTGAAAAAATTGTAGGATAAGATTTTTTGCATGATTTATTCGGGGTTTTTTTTCCCAAACTGATTAATTCCTGCTTTTTAAATAATAAATAAGGCCAAATCGTGGTTTCTAGTTTGGTCAGACATTTTTAAGTTTCCTCGTGAGGCAACTTCGGATGACTTCGGAAAAAGAATCTCTACTAGTGCTATCCCGCCGGCGATTTATATTCTATCCGTCAGGAAAGCAGTTCGGGGAGATTAGTTGCCCCGAAGAAGAGGAGATTTGTCGCCGGCCGACTAATCTCCCCGAATCTGACTGTGTGTCTCTACCCTTATAGTCAGAAGACCAACTATATATTATGAATGTAACACAACAGTTTCAGGTTCTTCAGTATTTATTGTGACACAGTGTCGCACATTCTCTCACATTCTGAACATCATACATTAGATCTGCTTTGATGAAATACACTGACAGGATTCTATTGAAGTCACATGGGCTTTTTTTTTTCAAAGTGTGACTCAAGGATATATATAGTAAAGTCACACAGCCTGTTAACCCTTTTGATCCCAAAAGTAGAAGACTCTCGGCAGCACAATGGAATACACAGAATGCTAGAGTCAGGCTTTTGCTTCTTGCTCTTCTACCATTAAATGGTGTTGCTCAAAAATGTGTATAGTCAGAACTGAATAATGTCATGCCTCACTGCTGCAACTGTCAGTTGACCTGCTTCTCTGCAGACTGCAACATTGCCAGTTTATCATGAATACCAGCTTGACACAAGTCATTACCTTCAGCCGCTATACACTGTTATACCTTTACAGGCCAGCCATCCAGTAACTACAGACGGTACAGCTGAAGGGCTTCCTGAAAGTGAGTTTTAAGTACAGGTATGGGACCTGTTATGCAGAATCTCAGAATCAGGTGTTTTCCGGATAACAGATTTTTCCGTAATTTGGATCTTCAAACCTTAAGTCTGCTAAAAAATCATGTAAACATTAAATAAACCCAACAGACGGGTTTTGCTTCGAATAAAGATGAATTATACCTTTGTTTGGATCAAGTACAAGGCACTGTTTTATTATTACAGAGAAAAAGGAAATCATTTTTAAAAATTTGGATTATTTGGATAAAATGGAGTCTATGGGAGACGACATTTCTGTAATTCTGAGTACTGTATACACCATTTCTTCCACGCAGCTTAGTATGAACCATTATCATCTCTTGTCTCATAACCTTCTTAGATGGACTCATTTAAGGTTTCTTATCATATGCACCCCCCAAGGACCATCAGACTTTCTTAATTTTAAGCATTGTTTAGAAATACCTCTATTATGCTTGATCTTGTTCTTCCTACCTCTCTATCATGTTTTCAGGATTGATTGATTGTATCTTCAATGTGTTGACAGGGGTGATTCTTTGCCTCTTGCTGCCTGATGCGGCTCCTGCAATGCTGCCCCTTTTTTGTGCAGGAGTGAGTCCAGGAGGGGCAACATCGTTAGTGCAGGGAGCACAATTGCACTCTCTGCACTAGTAGACCCAAATTTCCAGACCAGAAATTCCGTTGTTAAGGGTGCCGTCCCTGGTAACTCGTTGCCTGCTTCCGTCTTAGGTGAGTTTCTCAACTCGCCTCATGGCAGCAGCACCGCTGAGTGCTAAAATATTTGTCACTTTCAGGTCAGTCTGTTCCCCAGTGAGCACTATAACCAGCGGTCCCTCCAAACTCATACTCACAAAATAGCAGTATGTTTTGGGGGGTTGAGAGGAAACTGGAGCACCCAGAGAATATTCACACAGACACACCAAGAACATACAAACTCCATGTAGATAAGCCACTAGTCAGTAGTGAGTCTGGTGGTAGAGCACCCCATGGGCCCTTAGTGATGCTTTCAGAGGGATACACATCTTCATTTTCTCCTTCCTCTCTGGATAGTAACATCATGTAAACTATACTGGTCCCACAAAGTAAAGGATGTCTACACCAGTTTATATGTAATGAAAATGAAGTTGCAAACTTTGTATTAGGTCTAGTATCCCATAGTAACCAACCATCAGTTTTACTTGCTGTTACTACGCAAAAGTGCTCAGACAATGCTAATTCACTAATAGCGGTACTTCAGTAATGCGAGCATTTCAAAGTAATGATGCACTACCATTAATTTCTGCCTAGCGAAAATTCGTTAGTGATCTTACGCTCAGGCCAATTTGCATAGGGCGGAAAATTTAAAGCTGTATGGACATCTTGTCAATGTTGGTTCAAATACATAACATTTCCACTGTTTAACCACATGTCCAGAAAACTATATTAAAGACAAGAGAGTTATTTTAATGCCCTACACATGAGCCAACTGTAAAGTTAATGTTGGAAAATGTATGGGGGAGGATGGTTACAAAAAAAAAAATTTTTTAGGACTTTTGCAGGCAATCACTCTGAAAAAAAGGATAAGTCGCCAGCGTTTTTTGAACTTTGATGGATTTTCGGCTCACAGAATATAGAAGATTGAGGAAGATCTAGCTGCTTGATATCACTTTTCCTGGTCTGAGGTGGTGAAGGCAACTCTGGCAAAAGAGGTAAAGTTAAGTAAAATCCGCATTTTAGTGAATTTGAGGAGTAACGACCATTCACCAGAGCGAAAAGTTGTCTGGAGAGTGCAAATGACAGTCTGTTTTTGGAGATGTCCCTGCAGGTGGCAACACTAGTGAAAAGTTGCTAACTTTAGCCACTTCCCTCTTTAGTAAATCTATCCTGCACGTTCAAAGTGAAGGATGATGAGAACCCCAGAGGGGAAAGGTTATAGACACAATTATTAGAGGTTACATTTTAATAGAGAAGGGTATATGAGGCACAAGGTATAAAGATGGGGAAGATCAGAATTTAGGAAAGTGAAATTTGTGGCATTGAGCTTTACACTTAACAGGTGGCAAATGTATTTATAGATCGTCTACAGTTTGGGAGAAAATCGAATGAAATGCGGGAATTCCAGAGAAAGGGTGAAACTCTCATTGCAAGTTGTGTCTGTAACGTTTGAGAAATCGAGGAATTGATTATCAAAGGAACGTAATGAGTGGTTTGTGATCGACTGGAAATAAGCTCACAGATATGGGATGGGAAAGAGTTATGAGCAGTTTTGAATATCAGAGTCAGTATTAAAATTGTATCCTGAATAGTAGAAGAACCCAGTGTAGAGATTGGCAGAGTAGCATGGACATTCTGCTGGAACATGTCACAATATGGTGGTCCATCAAAAAGCAAAAGAGTATCCGCTGCATGACCCTCCACTGAAGATTATTTCTTATAATGTTTCCTGATCTGGAAAAATTTATTTTTACATGCAAAGTAACACTAAAACTTTGCTTCACCTTAATACACTGCAATTTAGCACACAGGGGAACCATGTTATTATAAGCTTATAACAAGCTACATTTTTTTTCTTTTGCCACAGAAAAGCAGATAATGCCTCTTTAAGCTACCAGCCTAATGGCCTATGAGATGGTTGGCTCATTGGCTTTCTATACACACATCTACATAACACATGTGCAGTGTGAGTATCCTGTGCTAGGCATTATGAAGAGCAGAGTCATTCAGTCAAGGAGAGGTCAATTGAGTTGTTTTGTAAGTATCTGCCATAGAAGCGAAGCACCGATGGAGGTTCCTTGTATTTAGCAAAAACATTTACCTGTTAGGTACTGGGCCGTGAAGATATATTTACCCTGATGGACTCTCATAAATGATGACTTTAAAAACAGAGTTAAACTCAATATGAGTTTTATGTGCTTTCCTAGATAAATACAAGAGTTCCTCTGCACTTAACCCATTATCAATATATTAAGGACATTGAGACATTTTGTGCCTTAAGCTACTAAAAATGCCTTCCCCTTTAAACAAAACAGGGATTGTTTGTCCATATATTGTAATACATTTAAGCTGGCCAACTGCATCAAAGTCAGAATGGCCAGTCCTACACTCAACTTTCCTCTGATTCATTAAGAAGCCAATTGCTTCATTATACATTTTACAAAGGGACTATGTTTTACCTGCAACTTACTTGCTGCTTTCAAAGTTTTGTTGGCCACCAGTGGGATCACCTGACTATAGCTGGAAAGGGTGGGAGCTCCAACATGGAGCTGACCACTACTTCTGTCTAAATTATAACAAACAAGGGAAAGTTGTGCTCACCACTAATTTTTAAAAACATTAAGCGAGGGTGCAATGAACACAAAATTCACATAGACAAATACAAGAGGTCCTCTGCACTCAACCCATTACCAATATATTAAGGACATTGAGACAAGGCAACCAAGTTTGGGAGATTTAACCTTGAAAGCAGCAAGTAAGTTGAGGGTAAAACTTAAGCTGGCAATAGACTCAAAGATTCTCTTGTTTGGCGACATCGCCAAACGAGCGGATCTTTCCCCGATATGCCACTAACGTCATGGCTATATCAGGGATAATTCGAACGTTCGGCCGTATGGCCGAAAGATCGAATTACGATATGCCAAGGGGCTCTGACGGGTCGGTCGGTTAAAAATCAAACAGATCGATATCTGGCTACGATATCGATCGGGAAGACCCGTCGGAAGCCCCCATACACGGGCAGATAAGCTGTCAAATTGGTCCAAACGACCGATATCGGCAGCTTTATCTGCCTGTGTATGGCCACCTTAAGTTCCTTTGTAAAAAGTATAATGAAGTAATCAAATTCTGAATTAATCAGATGAAAGTTGAGTGTAGGACTCTCCAGACCAGGGATGACTTTTATGTAGTTGGCCAGCTTAAATATATTGCAATATATGGACAAACAATCCCTGTTTAGTTTAAAGGGTAAGATATTTTTAGTAACTTAAGGCACAAAATGTTTCAATGTCCTTAAAATATCGTTAATGGGTTGAGTGCAGAGGATCTCTTGTATTTGTCTATATGTATTTTGTGGTCACAACCTCAATGCACCTACGCTTAATGTTTTTAGAAATTAGTGGTGAGTACAACTTTCCCTTGTTTGTTATAACTTTCCTTAGATAAAGCATTCAAATGTGAATACACATCTGTATGTGGTGGAAGGCATTTCTATGACAGTGTATGTAGATACTTGGATCCTTATTATTAATCTTGGTAGTAAACTTGTCAGATAAGGTGAGGCCTAGCTGTTGACTATGATAGGTATGTGAGGTTTTCACATTCAAGAAAGCCAGTTGGTGGTATTTAGAGAAGGTATTTTACAAATCAATACAAGTTGTGGGGTCACTGTTTTAATCTGGGCTGAAGGACGTTGTATAAAATTGGGTGGGAGGAGGTTTACAACACTGGGTGGAGGCTGTACAACACTGAGATGGAGGAAGCTGCCTAAAATTGACTGTAAAGCAACTGTACAGCACTGAGCACATAAAGGATATAAAATATTAGAAGGTAGAAATCTGGGCAACATACGTCTAGAACTCACGAAGAAAGAAAGTTGTGCAGCACTGGGACTGTAAAACAATAGATTGGAAAAAAATTGATTTAAGAATGAACTGCAGGGCTGCAGATGATGGGTGTCATTTCTTGCCTTGGTACCTGTTCTCTTAAGATAACTGTATGGTTTTGAGGTTTGGTACTGTATGAACAATGTGGACCCTTTAGACTTTGAAGCCATAGATCCATACTAATTGGACTTTGGGAAAGCCACATCATTTGCTGTTTTAGGCCCTCTATAAAGCTAGTCTTACAGCTGTGGGTGGCAATTTCATCTTGCTTAATTGTTATGCAAAGTCCAAAGTGAAATGAATAGTATGGGTAGATCAGGAAAATATTTTCTTTTGTGTGGCACACTATGCAAAGTATCCAGTGGGTTTCATGTTGAAACTACAGTGTTGCAGACAAAGCCAACCCAAGCAAGGGGGGCAATCCATGCTTTGTCCTCTCATGGTGCCACCAGTTTATTACCACATTTTGTCTAGTGAGGTAGTTTGTGTCATGGGCAGGGTAGAGACAAGATCAAATAGTGTTGGTGCTATGCTCATAGAATTTTTTTAAATAAATGCTACCACTAAATTTGGGGGAACAATCATCAATAAACTGGATTAAAAATGTTCTAGGCAGGCATGTCTACTACCTGCCCTGAATGGCGTTTACTTCACTATCTAGAGTTAATAGAAGCTAGACTCTTTGACTGTCTAACCGCCAAACTAATATTAGACATGTCAAAGAGCGGAGCCCTTATGTTACATGGGCATGGTTGGAGGGTAATAAAGTTTGCCAGTTGCTATCTCATAATTAAATACTACCTGTACAACTGGAATCATAGGTATAAGTGTTTTGTAAGCTTGATCTGTAACCTTGATTGTTTTCTACTGAATTAATTTTTAAAAATCTAATTTACATGGTTTTATGTGTCTTACTGTAACCTTCGAGACGTTACAAGCTTCAAATTCCCCAACCAGAGCTTCTGAATAGTTCTCCTCTACAGACATAGGTATGTTACTTTCATGTGAGAAGCACAAAAAAAAAAATCCTCATCATAGCAGATAATTACAGGCATCTCATTCTTCCAGGAAAACATACGCCTCTTTTTAAATGCTATAATGCAGAATAACAAGATGCTGCTATAAGTCAAAAGATAATGAATCTATTTCTATAGGTCAAGAGCACAGCAGGTGAAACAAGGACCACATATAGGGAGATGCAGCCAATTGTGGGACGACTAGATAGACATAAGTGCAATGCCGCACACATGTGGGTGTTTAAATTATAGTAACATAAATAGAAACATAGTAGGTTAGGTTGAAAAAAGGCACACGTTCATCAAGTTCAACCATTTAAGTCTATATATAACCTGCCTAACTGCTAGTTTATCCAGCGTAAGGCGAAAACTCCCATTTGAAGTCTCTCCAATTTGTCTCAGAGGGGGAAAAAATCCTTTCTGACTCCAAAATGGCAATTGGACCAGTCCCTGAATCAGCTTTAACTATGAGCTATCTTCCATAACCCTGTATTCCCTCACTTGCTAAACACCATCCAACCCCTTCTTATACCTATCTAATGTATCAGCCTGTACCACTGATTCAGGGAGACAATTTCACATCTTCACTGCTCTCACTGTAAAAAAAACCCTTCAGAATATTTAGAATATTTAGGAACCTCCTTTCTTGTAATCGGAATGGGTAACCTTGTGTCCCCTACTGGTAAATAAAGCATTAGAGAGATTATTTTATGATCCCCTTATATATTTATACATAGTTATCATATCACCCCTTAAGCGCTTCTTCTCCAGTGTGAACATCCCCAATTTGGCCAGTCTTTTCTCATAGCTAAGATTTTCCCTTTACCAGCTTAGTTGCCCTTCTCTGTACCCTCTCTAATACAATCATGTCCTTTTTGAGCACTTGGTAATATTATGTGTGAACATTTTGCACTACTATCCAGCAGAGTCAGACTGGGGGGCCCAGGGCCCACTGGGGCTGATGTCTCAGGGCCCCCCCGAGCCCGACCCTGCCGCAAATCCCCCTCCGGCCCCGGCCGCAGCCACCTTCGGAATGCAAACCCCTCCCCTGTGCGTGCACATGCGTTTACCTGGATTCCACACGACCGGGGCCGGAGACAGAGAGGCAGCAAGGGCAGGGAGCGGGTCTGGGCCAGCAGGGCCCATGAGAGTCAGGGCCCACGGGCCGGCCCAGTTCGACCCTAGGGTATGTTTGAGAATCCAAACCTGAGCTCTCCTAGGAGACCTGATTTGTTCTGGAAGGTGTGAGTCGTCAATTTATTTTGGGCCATGTATAAACAATTTAGCAAGGATTTTTTAGTCTATGGCTGCCCAAATATCAGGGTCCTCATAACACATGTATGAGATCTGTTATCCAGAATGACCCTGGGTTTTCCGGATAACGGATTTTTCCTTAATTTGGTACGTCATACCTTAAGTCTACTAGAAAATCATGTAAACATTATATAAACCCAATAGGCTGGGTTTGCTTCCAATAAGGATTAATGATATCTTAGTTGGATCTTAAGGATGAAGTACAAGGTGCTGTTTTATTATTACAGAGAAAAAGTAATTTTTAAAAATGTACACTGTACAGCTCTGTAGAGAAGCTTGACAGACTGCAGGTATAGCACACAAGGATGGAGATAGTAGGGCAAGATGGCGGCATTAACACACTATAATAGTGCTGCCCAAACTGAAACCCTTCTACCATGCAACAACAGCCTGTTGGAAGTTGCTACAGGTATGGGATCCGTTATCTCGAAACCCATTTTTCAGAAAGCTCTGACTTACGGAAAGGCCATCTCCCATAGACTCCATTATAATCAAATAATACCTTTTCTCTGTAATAATAGGGGCAGATTTATCAAAGGTCGAATTTCGAGTTCATGGGTGTTATTTAAAACTCCCATGAACTCAAAATTCTACCAACTGCAATTTATTAAAAAGATTATAATTTTTCAAACTCGGGTGAATGGGATCGACCCACAAACTGTAAATTGTATTCAATTTGAGTTTTTTCCTCTGAAAAAAACTTGAATGTCAGGAAGGCAACAAACAACTCCAAATTGATCCCAGGACGTCCCCCATAGGCTAAAACAGCAATTTGTCGGGTTTAAGGTGGAGAATAGTTGAATTTTTTTTAAAAAACTTGAATCAAACTTTAACAATTCCCTAGTAGAATTTGAGAGTTTTGGCCATATAAAACTTAAAAATTCAAATTTTCACTTCCACCCTTGATAAATCCGCCCCTTAATGTATGAAGATCCAAATTACGAAAAGAATATCCTGAAAACCCCAGGTCCCAAGGATTCTAGATAACTGGTTACATACCTGTATAAAAGAACAGCAGAAAGAAATCTGTAATCTTGACAATCCCATTTCATAATATTTTTTGCTTAGGGCCGCTTTAACCAGAGACAGCTCTAGAAAAAAGGAATTGTGAGAAGAATTCTGTTGCATGTAAATATCATTATCACTCAAGTAATTAATTACTTATTCACGAGTAAGCACTATTTATTTTAAACTAATTCAACTTTTCTACAGTAGGTTCATTTATTTTGGCATACAAACTCACATAAACAATGACCCTTTATAGGAATGGATCCCATGATGAACAGCATTGTCTGACATTTTTCTGTGTTCCCATGTCCGCATTAATGTATATTTCCCATTCGTCTGTTCAATGCACAGATGTCTGCTTTATCACTGCACCACCCTAGCTACCATGTGCAGAAATCAAATTACAGTGGGTTCTATGCAGATTATATAAAATGATCCTACCCTTTATCCTATAAATAGTAGGTTTGGTGGGATTGTAAAATAGTTGCGAGTGTCCCTGAAGTCTGCAGAGGCCACCTTGAGTTTGAGAGTGGGGATAAACACCCCTTTTCAAAATTTCAGTTGGTTAAGGTCAAATAATATGTCTCACTTGGGATTCAAGGGGCCCTGTGGATCGCACCAATCAAATGTGCGATCCAAAACCTACCTATTTATATTCGAATATTGGTTTACAAATTGTAACGCATAGGTCAGGGACGGGGTTAATTCGGTTAATTCTGAAATCCTCACCCATTGTTGCCTCTAATGTATCTATATTTTGATGGGTATATCGCTCCTTGAGGGCAAAGCACTGTACAGCAGAACAATAAATAAGTAGAAGAAACAGGGGGTCGTTACAAAAGTACAAATACTGTAGGTATAAAAATACATTACACAAAAATAGAAAGTATAGTTGCAATATATATGAAGTGCTTATTGTCAAAGAGACAAAGGGATGGAGTTCCCTGCCCTGTAGAGCTTACAGTCTAACATACAGATACAGTACAAATCGGAGGGGTATTAAGTGCTGTAGGTTACAGTGGGTGACACTACCATATAACTGCGAGTGGGAGTGAGTTTGTGTCTGGGATGGGCCCTCAATGTTCTGCCCCAAACCCGCCAGTCTGACACCGGTAGAGAATGGGCACGACAAACACTCACTCCATCCTGCCATTATATTGACTGTATCTGTACAAATGGAAAAGAAGAATTACCCTCGCACGCCCTGGCCGACCGATAATTGAAAATCCCCGATGGTCGATGAAGGAGGAAACAGCAGCCTCAATACGATATCACAGAAAAGTAAATCACCGGCACAATGTGGGTAATACTGGCAGGGAGAACCCTTGCTCGTTTATTCCACAATAATAATACCGCTAGTATTACCCATGTTGTGCCGGTGATTTACTTTTCTTTGTATCTGTACAAACCCCTTATTGGATAAGCAAAGTCACATTTCACCTCAGATCCATTTTTATGTCTGCACTAGGGGAGCTTTAAAGGAATTGTTCAGTTTAAAAATAAAAACTGGGTAAATAGACAGGCTGTGCAAAATGAAAAAAATGTTTCTAATATAGTTAGTTAGGCAAAAATGTAATGTATAAAGACTGGAGTGACTGGATGTCTAACATAATAGCCAGAACACTACTTCCTGCTTTTGAGCTTTCTTGGGTTACACTGATTGGTTACCTTGGTTACCAGGCAGTAACCAATCACAGACTTGAGGGGGGCCACATGGGTCATATCTGTTGCTTTTGAATCTGAGCTGAATGCTGAGGATCAATTGCAAAGTCACTGAACAGTTATGTCCCATGTGGCCCCCCTTATAGTCACTGACTAACTCCGAGTTAGAGAGCTGAAAAGCAGGTAGTGTTCTGGCTATTATGTTAGACATCCAATCACTCCAGCCTTTATACATTACATTTTTTTAACTAACTATATTAGAAACATTTTTTATTTTGCACAGCCTATTTATTTACCCAGTTTTTATTTTCACACTGAACTGTAGCTTTAAGCCTTTCAGTCCCACATGATACCCTGTGCGCACAGCCTGCCTGTCTCTGTTGAGCAGAAGTGTGCAGATAAATTCATTTAACACCCAGGCTGTCCCCTCATTCCTGACATCTCAGGCAGCCATGTATGACCCAACAGAGCAGACTCAATCATGACAAACATGCTGGCAGCCTGGCACTGACAACAACCTGCCCGTTCCCACAAGCTGCCTCCCCTCTACTCAAACACCTCACCAAAAGCACAATGACATCATCTCTTCATTTTAATCCCGCCCTACGGAGGCGCTGATTGGCAGACCAGCGCTCACCACACACCTCGTCTACCATTCGCTGCTTTGAGCGTCATTCAAGCCTCATAGGCACGCCTCCGTAGGTATCCGAGGCGGGATCGTTGTAGTGTGTGGGCTGTGATTGGACTAGGGCTTGTCAGTCTGCGGCTGGGGGCGGTGTTGGATTTGAAGAGAGGGGGAGGATTTTTACCCCTCTGTGAAGCGCCCCGGTGAATGAGCGGAGGGAGGAGCGGGGTATCCGGGCAGCTGAAGAGAGAGGATGGGGTCCAGACGCACGGGCTTCCCTTACCCTGTTATTGGCTTCCATTGGGCGGCTCCATCCCTGGTCCAGGCTCTGCAGCTTTGACCGAGACAGAGAGAAGAAAAAAAGAGACAGTCAGGCGTGTAGAGAAGGGACGGGACAAGCGGAGAGTGGGGATAAGAGACAGGTGGCTGCAGGGGATGGAATAAGACGGCTGTGGGCTGAACGGTGGTGAGAGGCCAGAAGGACACAGGGTGGGGTACAGCAAGGCAACTGGGGTGTCCAGAGACAGACTGGAGGGGAGACAGCTGGGCTTTAGCCTGGGAGGGACAGCAGTGGGGCTGGGGTATCAGAGACAGGATAGTGGGGTTGGGGTATCAGAGACAGGATAGTGGGGTTGGGGTACACACATACAGGTTAGGGGGAGACATTACTCAGACACAGGTTAGGGGTAAGTAGTGGGGTTCAGAGGAGAGAGACATGTCTGCTGGTAAGAGACACTGTTCCCAGGGAACAGGAGGAAAAGTGCTGCCAATACAGCAGTGGATGTGACTCTACATTCTGGCTCCACAATAGCTGCTTGGGGGACAGGGAAGAAAGACAGTCACATAAAAGAGACATCAGTGCTGCCATTACCAAGGCAGGGCAGCCAGAGACAGCAGCCTCATCAGGAAGAGACCTCCGGCAGGAGGAGAGAGAGGAGGTAAGAGATTGGACGATGGTTGGGAATGAGAGCGAGTGGAGCTGTCACTGGATCTGATCTGCTGCTTCCCTCCAGCATCCCCAGTGGGTACCACAATATATTCCCTTGTCTGCTTATGACATGTGTGTGTGCCACCGGCATGTGTACCAGCCTTGTACAAACTCCTGCTGTTGGACTACAAGTCTCACCCTCCCACCTGCTGCTAAACACTGCAAGGGGGCGATGGGAGCCGTCATTTAACAACATGCAGGAGTGCCACAGGTCACCTTACACGCGGCCATCCACTTGTGCTCCCAACGGTCACTTCTGTGAGTTGTAGTTCAACCACATCTAGTGGCCTGATGCAATGCACTTGCTAAAATAAAAAAGAGAGCTGTTGTGATATATATATATATATATTTCCATTCTCTCTCTTAGTGAACTTATTTTACATCTACGTAATCAGGATCTCGCCCATTCCCAGCTTCTGCCCTATTCCTCTGTTCCATTTCGCAATTGTAAAAAGGCCCCACCAGCAGGGGCAGGTATTCCTGAAGATCTTCATTCCCTGCCCTCTCCCATTCTTCAAATATTGACTTGCTACTGTCTCATCACATCCCTCTCAACCTTCCCTGACAACCACTGTTGCAACCCTCCCCCCATTGATGCCATTGTATCCCATCCTTTTAATGCCTTCAACATTTGTATCTGCTGAGTATCATTTTCTTATGTATGTATGTGTATATATATATATATATATATATATATATATATATATATATATATATATATCTCTATTATAATTTTCATTTTTTTCCTGTATACTTTATTTTTGCCCCTTTATATATGAACATGCAGGCTGTAAATATGTATGTTTATATATATGTATATATGCCGATGGTCTTATATATGCATATATATATATATATATATATATATATATATTATTTTTAATACTTATATAAGGGCATATTGCAAATGAATACCAATCACAATCTATTTAGTCCACATTCGTTCGTCTTATCAACATTTGATCCCTTAAAAGATCTTTCATTAGAGTAAAACTGATTATTCTGGCTCGTTGCAATCATTTTCGCTGATGTCAAAAAAAAAAAAGAAAAGATGCCTAGAGACTATTTTTGGCAAGGACCAGTTTTCTGTACATACATTCATATTCTTCCTTCCGCCCATATCCCATGATTCCAAGTCACTAAATTCAGATCCTCCCTTTTAGCTGTCAGTTCCCTGCAATATCAGGTAGTATCGTTTCTATGTGGAAACGTGTATTTTCTGCCTTTTCCCTGGTCAGGCTGTAAGTATGACATCCACAGAAGGAATTAATCTTTATACAGTGAATCACATTCATTTGCTTACGGTTATAAAACCTTATCGTTGCGGCTGATTTATTATTATTATTATTATTATTATTATTGTTTTTCTACATCCTCTGTCTTTCTGTGTTTTCACGTGGAGAGGGGGGTTGGTATCTTTTGGATGGGGCAGATCCTGATATTTTTCCATTTCTAAAGAGACCATAGCTTGGGCAGGGCATTAGGCCTCTTCTGTTGGAACAGCTGGGTGAATAGCTGCTGTACACTATAAATGGAGCCATGTCCATGTAATAACAATTATTTGAAATAATTAATTTTTTTGTTGATAGAGGAAAATATCCTATCATGTTATTGTTAAGCTATACAGGAATTATATACAGCAACCTGAAATTGCATTAAAGTGGTGATTCACCTTTATTTTAAGTTTGAGTATGTTATAGAAAGGCTAATTCTAAGCAACATTTCAATCTGTCTTCATTATTTATTTTCTATCGTTTTTGAATTATTTGACTCTTTCCAGCTTTCAAATGGGGCTCACTATCTAAAAACAAATGCTCTGTAAGGCTACACATGTATTGTTTATATTCAGGCCTCACCTATTCATACTCCAGTCTTTATTCAGATCGATGCATGGTTGCTAGGGTAATTTGGACCCTAGCAACCACATTGCAAACTGGAGAGCTGCAGTAATTGAAAAAAAATATAAAACCAATTTCAAATTATCATTCTCTACATCATACTAAAAGTTAATTTAAAGGTGAACAATCCCTTTAACCAGTAAGCTCCAAAAAACACGCGGATGCCTTTTTACATATAGTTTAAGCAAACAATTCTTATTTTTGGACAGATTTCATATTACTCTTAAATAATAAAACTGTATCCTGTATTTGATGGTAAAAAGCTGCATAATTTCATGTTGTAGAAAATCAATCTTACTGGCTTTTTAATGTTTATATTGTTTTTTTTAAGCAGACTGAGGTCATGGTGCTCCAAATTATGAAATTAATCATCATTCAGAAAAACCCTAGGTCCCAAGCATTCCAGATACTTGATTCCATACTTGTTCAAACTTTGGAATATTGGCTTATTGTCTTGTATATTAATGGTTTTGCTCAGGCAATGGTAGGAAAGAGAGGTGATTTGTCATAAGCCCCTAATATCATTAGGTGAACTTATTAAGGACAGAATGTGTACCAAATGTTACATATTTATTTCATATATACGCCAAGGAAATTTAAACATTAAAAATTTAAGCCTGCCTCTTGCAAACTGTGGTAGGCTTTACGGGGAATACTTAGATTTGTAGTTCAACAGCAGCAGATGAGACTGATGGTACATACTCTACCAGTAAATAGCACCCACTTTAGAGCAGGTAGTGATGTTAGATACTCTGCCAATGAACAGCACCCAATTTAGAGTATGTAGTGATTTTGGATACTCTACCAGTGACTGGCATACAAGTTAGAGGATGTAGTGGTGGTGGATACTCTACCAGTGATTGGCACCCGAGTTAAAGGATTTAGAGATGGTGGATACTCTACCAGTGACTGGCATCTAAGTTAAATGATGTAGTAATAGTGGAGTGACTGGCATCCAAGTTAGAGGATGTAGTGATGGCTGATACTCTACCAGTGACTGGCATCCAAGTTAAATTATGTAGTAATAGTGGATACTCTGCCAGTGACTGGCATCCAATTTAAAGGATATAGTGATGGTGGATACTCTACCAGTGACTGGCATCCAATTTAAAGGATATAGTGATGGTGGATACTCTACCAGTGACTGGCATCCAAGTTAGAGGATATAGTGATTTTGGATACTCTACCAGTGACTGGCATCCAAGTTAGAGGATATAGTGATGGTGGATACTCTACCAGTGACTGGCATCCAAGTTAAAGTATATAGTGATGGTGGATACTCTACCAGTGACTGGCATCCAATTTAAAGGATATAGTGATGGTGGATACTCTACCAGTGACTGGCATCCAATTTAAAGGATATAGTGATGGTGGATACTCTACCAGTGACTGGCATCCAATTTAAAGGATATAGTGATGGTGGATACTCTACCAGTGACTGGCATCCAAGTTAGAGGATATAGTGATTTTGGATACTCTACCAGTGACTGGCATCCATGTTAGAGGATATAGTGATGGTGGATACTCTACCAGTGACTGGCATCCAATTTAAAGGATATAGTGATGGTGGATACTCTACCAGTGACTGGCATCCAAGTTAGAGGATATAGTGATGGTGGATACTCTACCAGTGACTGGCATCCAAGTTAAAGGATATAGTGATTTTGGATTCTCTGTACTTTGTACAATACTTTGTATTGAGCCGGCATTGTTGAACTGGTATTTGATCTTATGGGGTATTGTTTTTCTGTTCCTGTAGACTAAACACCAGTTTCCATAGCCTCCTTGCTTGTGAATATCTGTATTATATGACTTCCTGTGCTTGAAATGAAACCTGACTTTATGCTAAAGGAAAAGAACCTGTTAAAAAAGACTTTTTATGTGCCCCTTGTTGGTGATGGATTCCAGGTGGTTGGAAGTGACTGGCTTTAATATTGTGCTGGTGCCTGTAACTACCTTTTCATGAACTCTATCTCCATGGGGTTGATCCAGCACGGGGAGGAAGGAATAATTTAAATTTCATGTTGAACTCTTTACCCTTTTGGGTTGATTTATCCAGACCATGGGCAGGAAGGTTAAAGTGTTCAGGCTGCAGGCCCGTACCTCTCTTCCAGACTAAGCATGGTAATATGCATTACTGCAATTCCCATACCTCCTCCCCCCACCCTTATTGGAAACCTTAGTGAAATGCTGTATGCTTCTGCCAAGCTTTGGGTGGGAAAGGGGGATGGGAGTGAATTGCTTTCCCTTGTCATGCATCCCACTTTAGATCTGAGGAGCAGAATGAAACTGGTCGGCTGCTTAGGAACAGCACCGATGGAGAGGTCCAGTCTTCAACAATATCTTACCCATCACTGTGTTTTTAATCATCTGTGCTATATTTCAAGTATTGGCTAGCCCTGCAGCTCCCCAGGACCAGTCATAGGGTTTGTAAAAGTACAAATTGTCTTAAAAGTACATCGGCAGCCCACTAGTCCCCTAGTCTTTACAGTGCCTGTTAGGGGATGCTGGGAGTTGTAGTTTGACAACAGCTGGAGGGTTGCAGTTTTATTAAGGTGGCCATAGATGCACTGATAATAGCGTATGAAACTAATTTTCGTACAATATTCGGTGGGAGACCGGAGGAATGATATCGGTAGAAGACTTGGATATCGGTCAGCGCTTCGGAAAATTTTGACCGGGCACCTTTGAAGGCACCTGAACATCAGCCATTGTTAGTGCTGAATCGTCAGATACCGGTAGAATTCTATTGTTTCTCTCTGTATATCTGACATTTCAGCTCTTCACGTGTGTATTGAAACAAAAGGTCTTTCCTGGAAAGATATTTTCTAGGAAAGATCATAATTGTAACGTCTTTTATGGCCACTTTTATTCTGTCCAGGCATTTCCTATATATTCCCTATAACACATTGCCCGGCAATACAGGGATAACCCGTACCTAAAGTTGCAAATTGTTAGTAAGATTAAAGGCTGTAAAATCAATGGCGCCCTAAGAATGAGCTGCAAGGGTGTAGACATGAATAAATGTATGAATGTATGCAATTTACTTAAGTGCTTATGCTTAAACAGCTTCATTAAGCTGCAGTTCTGTGGCGGCTTTTTTGCCTGACTTTTGAGTTTCTCTACCAGCTTTAGATGATTTGACCTCTTCTTATATTATTTTTGCACATTTTCATTTTTTTTTTGTGACCCCAAGGAAATCCATAGAGGGAATGAATTATCTGTTGCACGTGTGTCAGATTGGGCCTCCCAGGAAAGCAGAGAACCTGACATCGGGAGGGTCCATTCTCACATGAGACATGGCAGATGCATTATATGTTATATAGATTTATATAGGCGGAAATACGAAATGGCTTATTTGATTTTTCTTAGACCGGAGCCTACTGGAAGATCCTTCGGCAGACTCATGTGACTCTGTGTATAATTATTGACAGTCCAAGATCCCCCACCAACCAGACAAAATGATGTATCATATCAACAAACTATCTATACAGCACTTGTTTCCATATTACTATTTATTTATACTTTCTTCACAGGGGAAGGCAACCTTCTTCTTCTCCATCTGTCGCAGAACTGCACAATTCCAGCAGAAACAATGAAAGAGTATGCTGAGAATTGTGCAAAAGCTGCAGTGCTAAACCATTACTCCCAACATTTTGGAAATAAAGAGAGGGACAAAAAAAATTGCTGCGCAAAGTTGCGGTGAAAAATTTTGACCATGCCCATTTGTGTGGCCACACCCCTAATTACCATTCTCATTTTACAAAATTTGGCAGGTTATGAAAGTTTGAACATATTTCTGTGTGGTTTTTTTTTCAGTTATTACAGTTTTGCTAATGAAGGTGAATTGCCGTTCTGCGAGTCTAACTTTTCCCAAGGGACCGCCTTATATAAATTGTTACAATTGCTTATTTGCTTATCTCAAAAATGTTACAAAAGTATCTTGTTTGCACCTGGTGGCTGTTCTGGGCTCTCTGCCAAAAGCCAATTAAGTTAGAAACTTTGTCGGGACTTTTCAGCACAAACGCAGGACTACGGGTTGAGCTGTCAAAAGCGGACTGCCTCGCTGAAAATGGGACAGTTGGGAGGTATGGCAAAATACTGCCTATACCCTTGTACTTTACACCTGGACTGTGGGGGTCTGCTTCCTCTACAGCTAATAAAAAACCCTCCTCTCCAGCAGCTCTCTTACTGGTAAGAAAGGGGGAAGAAAGTTGGTCGGGAAGTGGGTGGAGTTAGGGTATGACATGGGCGGGGTGGAGACTGGATGTTGGTGGGGCATAGGCAGGACGGGAAGTGGGCGGGAGGAGGGGGATCAGAGTGCGCGGGGCTTTCTTTTGCAGGGGGTCCCGGGATACTCTAGTAACACACACTAGTTACGCCACTGATTAGTGTGTGCTTTTGGAACACAGCAAGAAAATATTTTAAATATTATAGCAATGGCACGCTGGGCAATCTTGAGTCAAACCATATGCCATTCCCCTTATAAATTGTGCAATTCTTCTGTCATGTGACAGAAACATTTGTGGAACCAAGAGAAAAATTAGCAAAATGCGGTGGAGTCTACGGGCATTTACTCGTGGCTACCTTTCCATGGCGACTTTTTTTTCTGTGCAGAATGCAGTGGAGTATATAGGTGTTTTGTCATCATATTCTTTGATACATCACTCTTATCATCATCATTTATTTATATAGCGCTAAGATACGCAGTGCTTTACTGCAGTTATAGCAAAGGTGACTTGTTGGAATACCTGTGAGGAGTAAGTTGCAGTAATCAAGGCGGGAGATGATGAGAGACTGAATTAGTGTTTTAGTTGATTCTGAACTGAGATAGGGTCGTATTCGAGCAATGTTGCGCAGTTGAATACGGCAAGATTTTGCAAGTGTTTGAATGTGTAGTGAAAAAGATAGATGAGAGTCTAAGGTGACTCCTAGGCAGCGTGCCTGTGTGGTGGAATGAAAGGTGGTGTTGTTTACGGTGAGTGATATCTGAGGGACAGGGGAAGATCTTGGAGGAAATATGATGAGTTCTGTTTTAGAAAGGTTCAGTTTCAGGTGGCACTGTGACATCCAGGAGGAGACAGCAGAGAGACAGTCTGTGACTTGGGAAAGGACAGAGTTAGAAAGATCAGGAGTAGACAAGTAGAGTTGGGTGTCATCAGCATAAAGGTGATACTGAAGTCCAAATGACTGAATGAGTTTTCCTAGTGAAGTTGTATAGAGCGAGAACAGCAGGGGGCCAAGAACAGAGCCTTGAGGAACTCCAACAGAGAGTGGGAAAGTAGTAGAAGTAGAGTTAGAGAAGGAAACTTTAAAGGAACGGTCAGACAGATAAGATGTAAACCATGAAAGAGCAGTGTCCCGAATGCCAGATGAGTGTAGAATGTCAAGGAGGAGTGTGTGGTCAACTGTATCAAAGGCTGCAGAGAGATCTAGAAGGATTAGAATGGAATAATGACCTTTAGACTTTGCCAATAGAAGATCATTGGTTACTTTGGTGAGTGCAGTTTCAGTCGAGTGTGATGGGCGGAAGCCAGATTGCAAGGGGTCGAGAAGGGAGTTGTGAGTGAGATGCTGGATCAGGCGTTTGTAAACAAGCCTTTCTAGTAATTTGGATGCGAATGGAAGAAGGGAGACCTGTCGATAGTTAGTGGGAGAGCTGGGATCAGGTTTTTTGAGGATAGGAGTGATTAGTGCTTGTTTGTATAATGATGGAAAGGTACCAGTAGAGAGTGAAAGATTGAATAAGTGGGTAAGTGCAGGAGAGAGTGTGTCAGAGATTGGGTGGAGAAGGCGAGAGGGTATCGGGTCAAGGGAGCAGGTGGTGGGTTTTGAGCTGGCTATAAGTTTGCTAACTTCATCTAGAGTTGCAGGGGTGAAGGAGTGCAAAGTAGATGTGAGTGGACTGCATGTTGGTCTGAGATTGACTCTTAAAGGGATTCTGCCATGAGTTTTATGATGTCGTTTTTGTTTCTAAATTACACTGCAAATAATTCACTCTACAATATAAAATTTAATTCCTGAACCAACAAGTGTATTTATTTTAGTTGTAATATTGGTGTGTAGGTGCATCTCAGGTCATTTTGCCTGGTCATGTGCTTTCAGAAAGAGCCAGCACTTTAGGATGGAACTGCTTTCTGGCAGGCTGTTGTTTCTCCTACTCAATGTAACTGAATGTGTCTCAGTGGGACAGGGATTTTACTTTTGAGTGCTGTTTTTATATCTACCAGGCAGCTGTTATCTTGTGTTAGGGAGCTGCTATCTGGTTACCTTCCAATTGTTCTGTTGTTAGGCTGCTGGGAGGAGGTGATATCACTCTAACTTGCAGTACAGCAGTGACTTGTCAGAGTGACTGAAGTGTATCAGAGTACAAGTCACAGGAGTGGGGGCAGCTGGGAAACTGACAATATGTCTAGCCCCAGATTTCAAAATTAAATATAAAAAAATCAGTTTGCTCTTTTGAGAAACAGATTTCAGTGCAGAATTCTGCTGGAGCAGCATTAACTGATTAACACTTTTTTCCCATGAAAATGCCTTTCTTGATTAGGGAACACATACACAGGCCAATTCCATATTGTATTGAATGGACAGATGCCAAACGAGGGGGGTTTGGACTGTTGAACAATCTGACGAACAATCTGAAATGCCGAAAAAGGAGCTGCTGCTTCCCCTACACCATGGACTGGCCACAGGGGCGCTATGAGGTTAGTTGAGAAACTCGCCTCAGGCAGCAGCCCTCCCTCTAGTTATAGCTGCTCCTAGTAACTTGTACTTTCTGCACCAGTCTTGGTCGTGGACCCCCTCTGGTGCCAAAAAGCTCCCCCGGGTTGGCAAAATGGATGGAATCGCCTCTGACTGCAAAAACCTGCACGTTCACCAAACAAACATTGTCCGCAGACATCGGTCAGGATTGTTGAGGCACTATACTTGTACAGGTATGGGATCCGTTATCCGGAAACCCGTTATCCAGAAAGCTCCGAATCACGGAAAGGCCGTCTCCCATAGACTCCATTTTATCCAAATAATCCAAATGATTAAAAACGATTTCCTTTTTATCTGTTATAATAAAACAGTAACTTGTACTTGATCCCAACTAAGATATAATTAATCCTTATTGGAAGCAAAACCAGCCTATTGGGTTTAATTAATGTTTACATGATTTTTTAGTAGACTTAAGGTATGAAGATCCAAATTACGCGAAGATCCTGAAAAACCCCAGGTCCTGAGCATTCTGGATAATGGGTCCCATTCCTGAAAACCATAAGAAACCTTGTGTATGGCCAGCTTTTAGAGGGACAACAATAAACAGATGTATAGACTTAAATGTACTTCAACAGCAACAATCAATTCTGTCCTATAAAATAGAAATACTGTGATTCAACAGGATTACAGGATGGTCAATGGAAATCCCTGAAGTTAACCCTTGGTGATATCCCTGAACAGTCCAACCAGTCGACAAGTATGTGAATCGAAGTGTCCAAACAGTTCAGGGCAGGTATGACAAAGGCAAAAAAGTAAAATCCCATTTTTTTTTTTATGAAAAAGAAATCTACCTCCAATATACTTTAATTAAATAATATGTACAGTTTTTATAAGAAATCTGACTGCATGCAGTATGCATTTTTCTATTTTAGTTCCCCTTTAACTTACCTGCAGCCCTTTATTTTCTGTGTGTGTCTATTCAACAAACACTGGGACTCATTTATCAACACTGGGCAAATTTGCCCATGGGCAGTTACCTATAGCAACCAATCAGTGATTAGCTTTTTAAAGCCAGCTGCAAGTAGAGCAATGAATGCAGCAATCTGATTGGTTACCATGGGTTACTGCCCATGGGCAAATTTGCCCAGTGTTGATAAATAACCCTCAGTGAATCACAATTTTTTTGAATGTATCAACCGTTTGAAATCCATCTGTTGCTGTTTTGCTACCTTCTCATTTTTCGTAGCGTTTTGTCTTTATTTATTTATAGACGTATCTCACTCCGTTTGTATTCAATTTGTAATTTTGCTTTAGCTTCTTGTCTTGGGCCAGATACTGTATTTCTTTCCTACAGTATATTAGATATGTTTATTTATATACCTCCACTGAGCTAAGAACTAGTAAGGGCCCCAGAATGGAACGCATGCCTCCCAATTACGGAATGGCCACCTCCCATAAACTACATTATATCCAAATGATTAAATTTTTTTTAAATTCTTTCCTTTTTCTCTGTAATAATAAAACAGTACAGGTATGGGATCTGTTATCCGGAATCCCAATATCCAGAAAGTGCCGAATTATGGAAAGGCGGTCTCCCATTGACTCCATTATAATCAAATAATCCAAAATTTTTAAAAATTATTTCCTTTTCCTAATGATAATAAAACAGTACCTTGTACTAGATTCAAATTAAAGGAATGATTAATCCTTATCGAAAGCAAAAACGAACCTATTGGATTTATTTAGGGCGAATTTGCGTCTCGTATTTGACATCGGCGTCCGTTTTTGACGGGCTTTTCGGGAATTTATTCGCCGGCGGCGAATGGCGCAATTTCGCAGCTAATTTGCGCCTGACGAATAAATTCGCCCATCTCTATTTAGGGGCAGATTTATCAAGGGTTGAAGTGAAAATTCTAATTTTTAATTTCGAATTTCGAGCTATTTTCAGGGGCAGATTTATCAACGGTCGAGGTGGAATTTTCAAATGAAAAAAATTAGAATTTCAAGCTATTTTTTTGTTTACTTCGACTAGGGAGTAGTCCAAATTCGATTTGAATTTGAAAAAAATGTGAAAATTCGAATATTGAAATTTATTATGTACTATCTCATTCGCCATCTAAAACCTACCGAATTGCTGTTTTAGCCTATGGGGGACCTCCTCATATTACATCTGCTGAGTGTGCGCTGTATTGTCCTGTGCCCTGCACTGTGCTGTCTTGTCTTGTAGGAGTTGCATTTTTTTGCAGTTGCACTTTTTGTCTGTTGTCCGGTACATCTAGGGGGCAAATTCACTAAGCGCCGAAGCGCCTAACGCTAGCGTGAATTCGCCAGCGTTGGGCATTTTTGTTACTTCGCCGATTCACTAACAGACGCTGGCGTAACTTCGCTAGTGTTAGTTCGTACCCTTACGCCTGGCGAATTTGCGCAACGGACGTAACTACGCAAATTCACTAAGGCGCACATTGTTCTGAACGCTACCTTTTACGCCAGACTTCCTTCGCCACCTCAGACCAGGCGAAGCGCAATAGAGTAGATAGGGATTGCTTCAAAAAAAGTTAACATTTTTTCTAAGTCCCAAAAAACGCTGGCGTTTTTTCTATATTATGGGTGATAAGCTGAAAAAGATCAAATTTTTTTTTTGGGGCTCCCTCCTTCCCTCCATTTCCTCACTCATGGCACCTTAACTAAACAGTGGGCACATGTGTAGGGCAAAATAAACATTTTATTTGCTGTTTTGAAGGTTTCCCAGGCTTGTGTAGTTCTGCTACATATACCTCCATTGTAACTTGAATTTGGCGCCGTATGCAAATTAACCATCGCTAGCTTAACTTCGCTTTGCTTGGCGAATTAACGATAGCGCAACTTCGCAACCTTATGCTACCCCTGAGTGCAACTTCGGATTTGCAGAGCGCTGGCGAAAATACGCCTGGCAAAGTGCGGCGAAGCAACTACGATTCTTAGTGAATGTCCCTCTATGTTGTGTTGTTTAGCACCATGGTCCTAGAGGAACGTTGTTTCGTTTCATTGTGTACTGTACAAACGTATATGGATGAAATGACAATAAACTCACTCTTGACTCTCTCTCCTAGAACCCATTTGGAGTCAATTGGTGGACTTTGAAAAAACATTCGAATCGCTATTCCTTCGATTCGAATGATTCGAATTCGGCCGAATACGGACCTATTCGATCGAAAACGGACCTATTTGACCAAAAAAAATTTCAACTTAATTTCGGTTGGTCTTTTTGAATTCAAATTTCGAAGTTTTTTCAATTCAAATTTCGTAGTTTTTTCAATTTGACCCTTGATAAATATGCCCCTACGTGTACTTTGACTAGGGAATAGTCCAAATTCGAATTGAATTAAAAAAAATTACAAAATTCGAAATTTATCATGTATTGTCTTTTTAAAAATTCTACTTTGACTATTGGCCATCTAAAACCTTCCAAATAGGCTGTTTTAGCCTATGGGGGACCTCCTAGAACCTATTTGGAGTCATTTGGTGGACTTTAAAAAATCATAGTTTTTTTCGGAAAATACGAATTCGAATTTGAACGATCGAATACAGCCTAATTAGCCAAAGTTAAAAAATTTGATTTTTTAAAATAAATTTTGTTTGGTCTTTTCTTATTCGCTTTTCAAGGTGATGGGAGTTTAAAAAAACTCTCATCACCACGAAATTCGACTCTTAATAAATCTGCCTCTAAATGTTACATGATTTTCTAGTAGACTTAAGGTATGAAGATCCAAATTACGGAAAGATCCGTTATCCAGAAAACCCCAGGTCCCGAGCATTTTGGATAAAAGGTCCCATACCTGTACCTTGTACTTGATCCAAACTTAGACATAATTAATCCTTATTGGAAGCAAAACCAGCCTATTGGGTTTAGTTAATGTTTACATGATTTTCTAGTAGACTGAAGGTATGAAGATCCAAATTACGAAAGGATCCGTTAACCCGGAAAACCTCAGGTCCCAAGCAATCTGGATAAAAGGTCCCATACCTGTACCTTGTACTTGATCCAAACTAAGATATAATTAACAAATTACAGAAAGGCCATCTCCCAAAGACTCCATTTTACCCAAATAATCTACATTTTTAAAAATGATTTCCTTTTTCTGTGTAATAATAAAACAGCAGCTTGTACTTGATCCCAACTAAGATATAATTAATCCTTATCGAAAGCAAAAAATGCCTATTGGGTTTATTTAATGT
The DNA here is from genome assembly GCA_038501925.1 of Xenopus petersii. NCBI lineage: Eukaryota > Metazoa > Chordata > Amphibia > Anura > Pipidae > Xenopus > Xenopus petersii. The sequence goes on along the minus strand of CM076685.1, from coordinate 106,637,198 downwards.
AACATGATTTTCTAGTAGACTTAAGGTATGAAGATCCTCCAAATTACGGAAAAATCCGTTATCCAGAAAACACAAGGTCACCAGCATTCTGGATAAAAGGTCCCATACCTGTATCTTGTACTTGATCCAAAATTTGACAAAATTAATCCTTATTGGAAGCAAAACCAGCCTATTGGGTTTATTTAAGGTTTACATGATTTTCTTGCAGACTCAAGGTATGAAGATCCAAATTACGGAAAGATCCGTTATCTGGAAAACCTCAGGTTACAAGCATTCTGGATAACAGTAGTGAAACGACGAATTTCTCCCATTTTGATTAGCCGAAGAATTTGCGAATTTCCCGCAAAATTCGTGAAACTGCGAAAAATTCACGAAAAATGTTGAAATCGGAAAGTTCATGAAAAAATCGTGAAATTTGAAGGTTTTCACGAAAAATCGTGAAATTCGAACGTTTTCACAAAAAAATCTAACAATTCAAACATTTTCAGGGAAAAATCTTGCAATTCAATTTAGACTATTCGCCATCTAAAACCTGCTGAAATTGCTGTTTTAGCCTATGGGGGACCTCCTAGAACTTACTTGGAGTCATTTGGTGGACCTTAAAAAAAACGAATTTTTTTTCAGAAAATACGAATTCGAATTGAACGATCGAATACAGCTTATTCACCCAGATTTAAAAAATTCGATTTTTAAAATAAATTTTGGTTGGTCTTTTTTTTGTTTGAATTTCGAGGTGATGGGAAGCATTTCGAAAGCTTTCACTAAAAACAAATCGAGCAATTTGAAAGTTTTCACGAAAAAAGATTTGCGGGAGATTCGCGAATTTATTCATTCCAGACGAATTTATTCGCCCATCCCTAGATAACAGGTCCCATACATATATATATATATATATATATATATATATATATCTATATACATAACTGATTATTCAACCTAGGTGAAAAGTTAGATTTAGAAAAAAAAGTATTTTCAGTGATCATCAAAAGTGAAATTTTTGGGAAAAATAAGCATATTTGACCTTTTTTTACTGCTTTTTGAGCTGTAGCAAATCAAATCCAATACACTGGCAAGCTCAGGAGCCTAATTTTGGCAAGGTGACAGAAGTACATTGCATCAGACCTAGTAGTTCTCTAGAGATGTAGCCAAAATGACGCCAAAGCGATATGTGCGGCTACCCCGTTATGTGACAGCGCACTGCAGTCCTACAGGTAATTAGACTGAGCGTTCCTTTTAGGATAAGAGCTGTGCATTTGTATGGGCAGCCTGTTCCTTATCTCTTGCTGAGAACATTTTGTAGCACCAGGCGAAAAAAACGTTACTGCCTTTTTCGGAGCGAGTCGGAACGAGATTGGAGCAGGGGCCTGTAAGCTTGAACAGCTCTGTCTGAGGGCGTTTGAAATCCTGCCCTAATTCCCTCCGTGTGTGGTAAGGAAAGAACTTCCCTAATTAACAATTACAGTAATTAGAACTGCTGCATTGGTGAGGACTTAATTATACTGGAGGATGCCTTGGAAAATAAATGGCTGCAAAAGGGAAGAATCCTGTCCCATTCCTGCATTCTGTTATATCATCACAGTGTGTTGTCGCGGGAAGCGAGTTTCCAATTCATTGAGCAATTTACTAAAGCCGACAATAAGATTAAAGGGGACCTGTCACTCAGACATTAAAAGCTTTATGATAAAAGTCCTTTTCAAATTAAACATGAAATCCAAATCATTTTTTTAATAAAACATCCATACCTGTTATAAACTTGTTTAAAAGGTTCAGCTGTCAACCATATTGCCTTATAGAGGCGGAGCAGTCAATTACGTTCACTTTCCATTCGGCATTTCCTAGATGTCACTGCTCTCCCTAAACTCCCCCTCCTTCCTCGCCATCTAACTGTGTAACATGGGCATCAGGTGCCTCATTCTGATGCAAAAACACGATTTTGGCATGATGCAAAGCTTGCCTTAATAACACTGTTAACAAAATGGCTGCTGCCTGCTTGCTGTGATTGTGAATTACAAAGCTAAAAAAAAACGAGATTTACATAATTTTTATAGTGAACATTAAGTTTATTTTGCTTGACTAACATCATACAATAGGATTTTGAATTATTTGTTAATGTGACAGGTCCCCTTTAAAGGGGTGGTTCACCTTTAAATACATATTATCTATATTATATTATATATAGAATAGTATAGCTAATTCTAAGAACTTTGTAATTGGTCATCATTTTTTTTTTTTTATAGTTTTTGAATTGTTTGCCTTTTTCTTCTGACTCTTTCCAGCTTTAAAATGGGGGGGGGGGTCACTGACCCCATCTAAAAAACAAATGCTCTGTAAGGTAACAAATGAATTGTTAATCTGACCCTCTGCTATTAATATTCAATTCTCTTATTCAAACGGGTTCATGGTTGCTAGGGTAATTTGGGCCACAGCAACCAGATGGCTGAAACTGCAAACTAAAAAGCTGCTGAATAAAAAGCTAAATAATGCAAAAACCACAAATAATAAAAAATTAAAACCATTTGCAAATTGTCTCAGAATATCACTCTCTCCATCATACTTAGGGGCAGATTTATCAAAGGTCGCGGTGAATTTTTGAATGAAAAAAAAAATCGAATTTCAAGCTATTTTTTGTGTAGTCCAAATTCGATTCGAAATTCAAAAATTCAAACATTGAAATTTATCATGTATTGTCTCTTTAAAAATTCGACTTCAACCATTCGCCAGCTAAAACTTGCCGAATTGCTGTTTTAGCCTATGGGGGACCTCCTAGAACCCATTTTGATCGAATTTGATCGATTACGCTATTCCTTAGATTCATATGATTTGAATTCGGCCGAATACGGACCTATTCGATTGAAAACGGACCTACTCGACCACAAAAAAAAAAACTTCAACTTAATTTTGGTTGGTCTTTTTGAATTCGAATTACGAATTTTTTTCAATTCGAAATTCGACCCTTGATAAATATGCCCCTAAAAGTTAACGCAAAGGTGAATAACCCCTTTAATATGTAATAAAAACTCATCTTCTCTGCCTCAGTAACCTCCCATTTGCTAGTGCCACGCTGATGAGAAGTTCTCCATAACCCTTTCCTTGCCACAGGAGCTTGCAGTGCGTTGCAGCTTTAACGTATCCTGATATTAAATCAGGTCTCCATTGAACAAGCCAGGGAAATAGTTTAGTGCAGCAACAATTATATTATGTTCCATTTATATAAAAGGCATGAACTGCCAGTTTTTTCCCCTGAAAACCTGCTGTCGCAGTGGAATATTCTGGACAGCAATTGCCTTTGTAGGCTCTCATTGGTTAAATACTTGGAACCATCAGCTAATTAAAGCCGACATTAAAAGCATGGGAAGCATCTATACAGTTCTATAGCTCTAAATGGCATAGTCATTGTATACAGACTAGGGCTGCAGTCTTTTCAGGGAATAAGTATTGGTATTATTATGGAATATAGGAATGCTTTTACTTGTAGAGTTCTACAGGTATGGGACCTGTTGTCCAGAATGCTTGGGACTTGGGGTTTTCCAGATAAGATGTCTTTCTGTAATTTGGATCTCCAGACCTTAAGTCTACTAAAACATTATTAAAACGGATTCATCATGGGTTGAATTGAAAATTAGAATTCAGAATTCAAATTTTTGAGTTTTTTCATGGCCAAAACCGACTAGGGAATTGTTAAAATTCGATTAGAGTTTTTTTGAAAAAATTTGATTTTCAAGATTTATCATACACTGGCCCTTTAAGAAGTCGAATTCAACTATTCGCCACCTTAAACCTGGCGAATTGCTGTTTTAGTCATTGGACGACATCCTGGGATCAATTTGGAGTTGTTTGCAGTATTTTTGACATTCAAGTTCAAAAATTTATCATACACTGGCCCTTTAAGAAGTCAAATTAGACTATTCGCCACTATAAGCCTGCCGAATTGCTGTTTTAGTCAATGGAAGACGCCCTGGGATCAATTTGGAGTTGTTTGCAGCCTTTTTGACATTCAAGTTCTTTTCAGAGAAAAAACTCGAACTGGGTTTTCAGTTCGATCCTATTAACCCGAGTTTTGGAAATTCAATTTTTTAATAAATCTAGTTTGTTCGAATTTCGAGTTCATGTGAGTTTTTAAAAACTCACATGAACTCGAAATTTGACCTTTGATGAATGTGCCTCTAAGGGGCAGATTTATTAAGGGTCGAATTGAAAATTCGAATCCAAATGTTCAATTTTTTTTATGGTCAGATATATTTTATGTTCAACTATGCCTGATAATCTGTGTGTGTGAGTTAGAAGCTTCAAAGTGACAAAGTAACTTGTAGCATGTTGCAGATCATAGAGAGCTATGTATTTTTTCTACTGATGGGGTCAGTGACCCCCCTGCCCCCAACAACTGGAAAGAGGCAGAAAAAAAAACAAAAACAATTACAGCAATGTTATTCTGTAACATACTTAAAATTGGCTCCAAGACCAACTACCCCTTTAATGTTTTTTTTACATTACCTCCCAACTGTTCCATTTTTCAGGGGACTGTCCCGATTTTGACAGCCTAACCCGCAGTCTCGAATTTCATAACCTGCCAAATGTTGTTAAACAAACATGGTAATTAGGGGTGTGGCCACAAAAATTGGGCGGGGGCCAAACAATTTCGGCACTTTCTGTGTGGCACATCTTTTTGTCCCTCTTTCTATTTCCAAAATGTTGGGAGGTAGACATTTATTTTGACGTCTTCTGATTCATTTCTTAGTCCAATCAAATCCTTCCCAAGAAACATGGTCCTTCACATATTGAATTTCCTTGTATTCATATACTAACATTTTATATTCTATATTACATTCTAAAGGTGGCCATAGACGAAAAGATCCTATCGTACGAATCAAGGATTCGTATGATTTTCGGACTGTGTGTGGAGAGTCCCGACATTTTTCGTCCGGCGGAGATCGGTCGTTTGGTCGATCGGACAGGTTTGATTTTGTCCCACCGGAGCCCATTGCGCTCTCATCGTAATCCGATCGTTCGGCCATAGGGCCGAACGTTCAGATTAGCCATGCCCGTTAGTGGCATATCGGGGCAAGATCGGCTCGTTTGGCGATGTCGCCAAACGAGCGGATCTTTGCGTCTATGGCCACCTTAACAGGTAAAATGTAGTGGTTCCCTTACATGCCGAGCTTATGATTACACATCAGTGCCATAATAACTTGATTAACATTCATTTATTTGAAAACCTCTAGTTTCCCCGGGCAGTGCAAGTCCAACATGCAGCCAATCTATCTTAATCCAGCCGTCAGACCTTGAGTTTCCTTTCGTGTTCAAGGTTCGAGCTGCTAAAAGAAGTGGGTAAATGAAGACAGACTGTCGGACCACAGCTTTTATAGATTTTCTTAGAGGCTGCATGTTGAGCTTGATGCAGCAACTAGAGGTGTTGAGATAAAGCAACGTTCATGTGATAAATAGGGCTAACGCTAGAGCAAATTGGGCCAGTGACAAAGGGATGGCCTTTTGGGCTCCAAACTCATAGGGGGGAATTCACAAAAGTGGTGATATTGAGACAAAATAAAATTGGAGATAAAAATATCAGATTTCCCACCAAATTCACAAACCTCTATCTCCGCTTTTGTGAATTCGTCTTTTAGGGCAGAAACATACGCTCAGATTCGGGGAGATTAGGAGCCCGGCAATAAATCGAGTCTTCTTCGGGCGACTTATCGCCCTGAACTGTTTCACACCGGCTAAATCGAAATCACCAGCGGGACTGCAATCGAAGCGCTTCATTTTCCGATTGCTATCCCGCCATTGTACATATTACAATTTGCCTTTTTCATTAAAGAGATAGTGATACCAGAAATTAAACTCTTTTATCATAATATTGCCTTTGGAAGCTACTTATAACTTTGCCATAAAGTGCAGGATGCTTTGATACCAATAGACCATGCTTAGTTACCCACCCCATCCTTGATCTGCCCCACACATTATAAGACACCCCCCATAAAACAGGAGCAGTCTGATGCCTTATTTTAAGGGGCCGATTTATCAAAGGTCGAATGTTAGAGTTTTTTGGGTTTTTTTTACCTCAAATAAACTCGAATGATCTCCAATAACCTCAAAACTCAAATTGTATCTTATTTAAGAAATAATTTGCACGTCTAAAACTCGATTGAATATTACCGACCCGAAAACTAGAATCTAAACTCAAAAAAACGTGAATGTCAGGAAGGCTATCAACATTTTCAAATGGGTCAGTGGACCTCTGGCATTGACTTCTACAAGAACTCAGCAGGTTTTAGGTGGCAAAAAGTCAAATTCGAGCTGTTCCCAGGGGCATGGTATGATAAATCTCGAGTTTGAGCTTCGATTATTCCCAACCCGAATTTTGAATTCGATTTTACAATTCGAACCTTATTAAATCTGCTCCTAAGGGGCAGATTTATCAAGGGTCGAATTTCGAGTTCATGTTAGTTTTTTCAAACTCCCATGAACTCGCAATTCAACCAATCAGAATTCATAAAAAAATTCAAATTTTCAAAACTCGGGCGAATATGATCGACTCGAAAACTCGAATCGAATTCGAAGGCTGCAAGCAACTCCAAGTTGATCCCAGGACGACTTCCGACTAAAACAGTAATTCGGCAGGTTTTAGGTGTCGAATAGTTGAATTTGAGTTCTTAAAGGGCCAGAGTATGATAAATCTCAAAAATCGAATCTGACATTTTTATAAAAAAATCTCAAATCAAATTTAAACAATTCCCTAGTCTAATTTGACAGTTTTGGCCATAAAAAAACTTCAAAATTCAAAAATCAAATTCGAATTTTCACTTTGACTCTTGCTAAATCTGTCCATTTAAGTGTTGTAATTATACACTCCACCGTAGAAGCTTTAAAAATGCTTTTTTTTAGCTTTCCAGAGAATAAACCTATTTGTCCTGGGGGGCATTAAATTAGAGGTATCAGCATACTAGGTATTTCCTTCTTATCTGTGCTCAGTGGGGTCCCCCTAAACTTTGACAATTTCCCTAAACATTCATTTGAACTGCTTTATCAGTCCCACTGGGATCCCAATATCTTGTGTGCCCCCAAACAGCCACAGGGTCTGCCGCCTTTACAGAAAGTGACACAAACTATGCACTGCATCTCTCTGTGCTTCTCTCTCATGCCAGAACATTGCAAATAAATCTTCAAGGAAATACTGTTAAAGAGGGACTGGGAACCCAATTATTATTGTACTGCATCAGTCATTCAGAATGCCACGTGCATCCCTATAATATTAACTCACAATAGTCATATAATATGTAAACTATTAAATAATCTGATCTTTGCCTTCCAGCGCGGCGTGCGAGTTTGATGTTTTATGCAGATTTTTTGGTGGATAAACAGTAAAAGCCGTATTCCACTCCAACCTGCTAATAAATAACATAAACCATCACTTCTTCCATTCATAAATGAATGTATGCTCCAGGGGAACGTTGTGTACCCTTTTTCCCTTTACTGAGACATGACGGACATCGACACGTTTCAATCCTATAGGGACAGGGACAGATGCTGAAAGAGGGATAGTGAACATAAACTTGATTATTTCAGAAACAATACCGATTTTTTTTTATTATATTTAGAAAGTTTCTTATTTCAGTATGATAAAGCTTATAATAAATTTTCATTTTCACGATAGTTCCCCTTTAATAAATTTACCCATGGGCACGTGCCTAAGAACGCCAGTTTTAATGGGATGGTTCACGTTTGAGAAAAAAAAAGAAAAATGATCCTCTCCTTTTCATATTCCAGTCTCCCAAATTAATGCTTGGTTGCCAGGGTAATTTGGATCCTAGCAACCAGATTACTTAAATTGCAAACTAAATAATACTAAAAATTAGGGTTTGCTGTTCTTCCATGCACAGCAGACCCCCCTCGTCTGCTTGCACAAACGTAGGAGAGTGACAGGGTTGACGGGATTTTCGGATGCGATTCGTTTACCAAAGTCGCCAAAAGTTGCCTCACAAGGAGACCCTCGTGAGTTAGGGTGCCCTGACCCTAACTCTGTAATCACGTGCAGATAACATTTTACAGGTTAGAAATAGGCAGAACAGAATTTCAAATAGTTATATATTATATAAGCCAATAATAAACTTTAAAGGGGTAGTTTACCTTTAACTTAACTTTTAGTATGTTATAGAATGGCCAATTCTGAGCAACTTTTCTATTGACCTTCATTATTTATTTTTATATAGTTGAATGAATTATTTACCTTCGTCTTCTGACTCTTTCCAGCTTTCAAATGGGAGTCACTGACCCCATCTAAAATACAAATGCTCTGTAAGGCTACAAATGTATTGTTATTGCTACTTTTTATTACTCATCTTTGTAATCAGGCTTCTCATATTCATATTCCAGTCTCTTATTCAAATCAATGCATGGTTGCCAGGGTGATTTGGACCCTAGCAACCAGAGTGCTGAAATCGCAACTGGAGAGCTGATGAATAAAAAGCTAAATAACTCAAAAACCACAAATGATAAAAAATGAAAACCAATTGCAATTTGTCTCAGAATATCACTCTCTACATCATACTAAAAACTCAAAGGTCAACAACCCCGTTAAGGGCAGAGACACACGAATTCGGGGAGATTAGTCGCCCAGCGGCAAATCTCCTCTTCTTCGGGGCGACTAATCTCCCTACTGGCTAGAATGTAAATCGCCGGCGGGATGGCAATCGTTGTGCTTAGTTTTCCAAAGTCACCCGAAGTTGCCTCATGAGGAAACTTTGGAAAACGAAGCGCTCCAAGTGCTATCCCACCGACTATTTAGAATCTAGCCGTCGGGAGGCAGTTCGGGAGATTAGTTGCCCCGAAGAAGAAGCGATTTATAGCCGGGCGACTAAATCTCCCTGAATCTGAGCGTGTCTCTGCCCTAATATAGGTAAACGTCCCCTTTAACTGTGTATATTGATCCATATTCTTCATTGCTTGTATTAAGAGGCTGAAATGTTCTGAAATAAAAGAAGAAACTGTGAAATCCTCCAATGTTCACATGTGACACAGAAAGTAATTTGGGGTGAGGCTGGGAGGAGCCCACATGTCAGCCTTCTGAGCTTAAACAGGGTGGGGTACTAATTGTAGAGGTTCCCAGGCCTGGAAATATCCCTTTTGCAGAAATACACACATAACTAAATGCTGCCATAAGATTTGCCTGCGACTGCCTGGGATGTTGGTATCTGTAGATTTATATGTCTTATGTGTATCTTCCTTACTAACAACAGGTGTATTCTCTTGTTCACTTTCACATTTAAAGGAAAACTATACCCCCAAAATGAACACTTAAGCAACAGATAGTTCATATCATATTAAGTGGCATATTAAAGAATCTCACCAAACTGGAATATATATTTAAGTAAATATTGCCCGTTTACATCTCTTGCCTTGAGCCACCATTTTGTGATGGTCTGTGTGCTGCCTCAGAGCTCACCTGGCCAGAAATACTGCAGCTCTAACTGTAACAGGAAGAAGTGAGGAAGCAAAAGACACAACTCTGTCTGTTAATTGGCTCATGTGACCTAACATCTATAGTTTGTTGGTATGTTTGTGAGTACAGTGAATCCTACGATCCCAGGGGGCGGCCCTTATTTTTTAAAATGGCAATTTTCTATTTATGATTACCCAATGGCACATACTACTAGAAAAGTATATTATTATGAAAATGGTTTATTTACATGAAGCAGGATTTTACATATTAGCCGTTTTATGCAATATCTTTTTATAGAGAGCTACATTGTTTGGGGGGTATAGTTTTCCTTTAATGGGGTACTACCAAAATTATTTTTTTTTTAAAAAAAAAAAAGTTTGTAGTTGTGCTTCAAAGCAAAGTGTAATGATTAAAAAATACTAGTTTTCTGTGCTTGGCTCCCTTGCACAATGACAGCGGTTCTGCCATGCTTTACGGCTGGGTTTGTGCACCATAAAATAAAATTAAATTTGAAGCAACTTTTCAGCACACATGCATGAAACGTATTCGGTGGTTTTAAATTTATAAGGGTAAGGGCACATGCTACTATTTCGGGAGATTAGTTGCCCAGCGTTGCTTCTTTGGGCGACTAATCTCCCCAAACTGGCTTCCTGCTGGCTACAATTTAAATCACCGGCAGGATGGCACTTCATTGCCCAAAGTTGCCTCACGAGGAAACTTCAGGCGACTTCGGAAAGCCAAAGTGATCCGACTGCAATCCTGCTGGCGATTTACATTCTAGCCGGCAGGAAGGCAGTTTGGGGAGATTAGTTGCCTGAAGAAGAAGCGATTTGTTGCTGGATGACTAATCTCGAAATAGCAGCGTGTGCCCTGGCCCTAAAAGGAATCGATATTGAAAGCAGTGTCTGTCTTGCTGGTTCTATTCAAAAAAATGATCAATTCTTTCAATTCTGATCCCTAAAACAATGTAGCAGAAGCTAGCTGGAGGCCGACTGACTTCTGCTACATTGTCAGAGCCTTAAACAAATACGCCTTTCAGTAGCAATTACATTTATAAATAATGTTAAAACCATTCACCATGTTTAATTAAAGGGGTTGTTCACCTTGCAAACACATTTTATAGTTGAGTTGTTTTCAGATTATTCTCCAGAAATAAAGATTTTTTTTAAAAAAATACTTCCCATTTTATATTTCTTACCGTTTAACGTTTAGGGCAGAGACACACGCTCAGATTCGGGGAGATTAGCCCAGAGACAAATCTCTTCTTTGGGGCGACTAATCTCCCTGAACTGCAATTTGGGGAGCGATTTGTTTTCCGGAGTCGCCCAAAGTTGGCTCACAAGGAAAGTTCAGGCGACTTCGGAAAACAAATTGCTCCGAGTGCCATCCCGCCGGAAATTTACATTCTAGCCAGCGGGAGGCAGTTCAAGGAGATTAGTCGCCCCGAAGAAGAGGCGATTTATTGATAGGCGGCTAAATCTCCCCGAATCTGAGCGTGTGTCTCTGCCTTAATGTCTCTGCTGTTCAGTCTGGCAGCTCAGTGATCCAGGTGCAGATTCTAAACTGTTACAATTTGCTACATTTAGTTGATCCATTTGTCAGCAGTATTTGTAGAAATATTAACAATTATTGTATCAATTCTAACAGCTGCCTTTAATGAAACTCAGGGATTCTGCTCAGCAGGGAGAAAAATAACAAATGTATCAACAAAGTAGGTCATTTAATAAGGTCAGAATGCCAAAAACTCGGAAAAATTTGAAAAACCAAATTTGTGAAAAAAAAACCCTTGAATTTTTCATGATTTATTATAACCCTGAGGATGGAAAAAGTTCAAACTGAAAATCCTGCCGAGGTTTTATATAAGACAATGGGAGACGTCCTGAAGATAACCTGATCTGCGCTGGGTTTCATGCAATAATCCGAAGATTTTGTGGTTTTCACACAAAAATCTGAAAAAAATCTGAGTTCTCTGAAAAATTCGTATGATTTTTATACAATTTTTTTGTTTTTTTCTATCAAATGAAATTTTCAGGAAAATGTATTGATACATGTATTGATAAATAAGGGGAAATAACCCATGCAGATTTGGTCGGAGTATATATCAGAAATAAATTTGGGCATTGATAAATAACCCCCTAAATGTATTAATTCAGAACAGTTTATAGGGTCAGCGACCCCCTCCCAGAGCTCCTTTAGAAGGTGAAAAATGAGACTTTACACTTCATTATTAGAAAAACTGTCACACATAGAAAACAGAAAGTAATTGGAAAAAGTCTTTATTGTTAATATCTGTAGATACCAGTCAATATAAATAACTAAACGTATTACGAGATATATTCCTCCTCTGTTATTTCAAGTCCAGTGGTTAAACCCCTTCGGGCTACATTTATTCCTTAGCATTACCCTCCGGATCATTTACTTCCATGATTACTTGGAATGATGTTAATAAAACCCCTTTCTGTATTGCTGTACCGCATGGGCTATATTACTCCTAGGGTCTCAGGGAGTTGTTTCATAGTATTCCTATTGCTCCGGGGATTTGATCATCTGCACCTACTCACAATGGGTAAATGGGTCTAGTCACTAATCCAATATTGGAATATAAACCCTCTAGTGTTGTGTTACTGCCAAATCCACATAACTAAATTATCCATCTAGCAAATCAAATAGGGGCCGATTCACGAAATTCGGGTGAAGGGTTCGAATAAAAAAAAATTCGAATTTCGAAGTATTTTTTGGGTACTTCGACCATCGAATTGGTTAAATTCGATCGAATTCGAACGATTCGAACGATTAGAATTAAAAATCTTTCGACTATTCGACCATTCGATAGTCGAAGTACTGTCCCTTTAAGAAAAACTTCGACCCCCTACTTCGGCAGCTAAAAGCTACCGAAGTCAATGTTAGCCTATGGGGAAGGTCCCCATACGCTTGCCTGTGATTTTTTGATCGAAGGATTTTCCTTCGATCGTTGAATTAAAATCCTACGAATCGTTAGATTCTAAGGATTTAATCGTTCGATCGAACGAAAAATCCTTCGATCGATCGATCGCAGGATTTGCGCAAAATCGTTCGACTTCGATATTCGAAGTCAAACGATTTTAGTTCCCAGTCGAATATCGAGGGTTAATTAACCCTCGATATTCGACCCTTCGTGAATCGGCCCCATAGTGTAATATATAGTGAAACCCATAGCATGTCAATGCATCAGAGCCAGGACACCTTACGTGAATACGACCCTATTGCCATAGCCTCTATATAACTTGACCTGGTGTGAAGAGACTTACAATATACCCACCAATGTGAAAAGCAACACCCTACAAGTGTACCCACTTACTTCGGGTTACCCCATTCTCTATGAAAATTCTTTATATAGCTGTTTAACTTTTTCATGCTAAGGAATAAATGTAGTAGCCCGAAGGGGTTAAACCACTGGACTTGAAATAAGAGAGGAGGAATATGTCTCGTATTGACTGGTAGCTACAGATATTAACAATAGACCATTTATATCTGCTCAGAGATAATAATTTGTAATTAATGTGTAACTAGATATCATTGATTTGATACAATTATGGTTGTTACTCTGTTTTTTGTTTTTAACTTTTAATTTCTTCTCTGTGTGGAATAATGCTGATGAATCATTTTATGGGGTATATATTCATTGAGGATGATGTATTGTGAAGGGGGGGGGTTATGTATTTTAACATAATTAGTATGTCATTGTGACACTGCTGTTTTCCTGACAGAATTGCAGATTTAAGGCATACTCACAATGTTTCAGTACTTTGAGAAAGGCAGCCATTCAAGCACAGGACACGTAGTAGAAAACAGATACGTTCTCAAGACTCCCATTGTTTACTACACAGGTTATCTGTTATCTGCTGTGTATCCTGTGCCTTTTCTCCTTTTCCAGTGGAATGGCTGCCCCCATGGCTACACAGCAGCTTGTTTATATAAACTATAGTAGTACTTATCTGTTTTCTATTGTGTATCCTGTGCTTTAATGGCTCTCCCATGGCTAAACAGCAGCTTGTTTATATAAACTATAGTAGTACTTATCTGTTATCTACTGTGTATCCTGTGCTTGAATGGCTGCCCCCATGGCTACACAGCAGCTTGTTTATATAAACTATAGTAGTACTTATCTGTTATCTACTGCGTATCCTGTGATTGAATGGCTACCCCCATGTCTACACAGCAGCTTCTTTATAAAAACTATAGTAGTACTTATCTGTTATCTACTGTGTATCCTGTGCTTGAATGGCTGCCCCCATGGCTACACAGCAGCTTGTTTATATAAACTATAGTAGTACTTATCTGTTATCTACTGTGTATCCTGTGATTGAATGGCTGCCCCCATGACTACACAGCAGCTTGTTTATATAAACTATAGTAGTACTTATCTGTTATCTACTGTGTATCCTGTGCTTGAATTGCTGCCCCCATGGCTACACAGCAACTTATTTATATAAACTATAGTAGAGTTTCTGAATCAAACCCACCAGTTGTACCAATGTCTATGTGAAAGAGTGTGACAGTCCTTGGCTATATTATATCACATGATGTGCCTGCAATAACATTTATATTGTCTCTTCTTTGGTTCTAGGTGGGGCGGGTGTTTCATTTGACTGTATAAATGGACTCTGCTTATCACTGGAATCTCACCTGGTGCATCTCATCTAATGACCAAGTCCTCATCCCTTGAGCTGTGCTGGAAGCTGTTTGTGGATCTATTGGACAACAGCTCCTGGATGGAAACTGCTTGGAGCTGTTAAAGATGGGCCTTATATTTCATTTCTGCTGACATAAGCGAGTCAAGTTCTTGTTCTTTGTCCCACCTGGATCTGTCGTACATATACAAATATATTTATTTATTTTCCCCTGTGGTGCCTTTTCTTCTGGTGAACGTTTTCTAACTTGTGCTTGGCAAGATGATGTGCGAAGTGATGCCCACCATTAATGAGGACAACCGCCGGGGCTCCACTTATAGCTCCGATGATGCTAACTTTGAGCAGCTGATGGTGAACATGCTCAATGAGCGGGAACGGCTACTGGATACCCTCCGGGAGACTCAGGAGAGCCTTGGCACATCTCAGTTGCGCCTGCGAGAATTAGGCCATGAGAAGGAGTCTCTGCAGAGGCAGCTGAACATTGCACTACCACAGGTAGGAGCACCATGATGTTTACATTTAAAGGAGAAGGAAAGCTTATTGTCAATAGATTAGCCACAACAGTGCAAGTTAGGAGGCTATTTTAAATCTTTAGAATGCTTTTCCATACCTGAGTAAACAGCTCTACACACTGTCTCTGTTTGTTTAGGATAGCAGCTGCCATATTAGCTTGGTGTGACATCACTTCCTGCTTGACTCTCTCCCTGCTCACTCATAGCTCTGGGCTCAGATTACAGCAGGGAGGGGAGGAGGGAGGAGGGAAAAGGGAGAGAGAGTGGGAAAGAGGAACAAACTGAGCATGCTCAAGCCCTAGCCCTGGAGGCTTAAGCTGAAAACAGGAAGTCTGATACAGAAGCCCATGAGTACACATTAGAAGGAAATTAATGTGGTGTTTCTTTTGACAGAGGACTCATAGCAGCGTTACTTTGAGGGTTTATTGGTGTATTTATATGGACCTTTCTGATAAAGCTTACTTAGTTTTAACCTTTTCTTCTCCTTTAAGATATCTTCTGTTGTTTACATCAGTTTGGAGTATATAAGTCTTAAAGGGAACCTGTCACCCAAAAAAATTATTATTATTATTATCCTGTTTTATAATGTTAGTCAAGCAAAATGAACATTAATTACACCGTAGAAATGATTAGAATTGTGTTTCCTTCTGTCTGGGAATTCATATTTATAGCAAGCAGGCAGGAGCCATTTTGTGTATACTGTTATTAAAGGAGAAGTAAAGCTTAACTAAAGAAGTAGCTAGAAATATTGTACATTATGTTTTGTGCTTCTGTATCAGCCCAAGGCAACCACAGCCCTTTAGCAGTAAAGATCTGTGTCTCCAAAGATGCCCCAGTAGCTCCCCATCTTCTTTTCTGCTGATTCACTGCACATGCTCTGTGCTGCTGTCACTTACTGAGCTTAGGGACCCACTCACAATATACAGTACACATAGAATAGAAATGTCACAATATAAGGCTGATTAGTAATTAATACAGATAAGTACTACATGGCAGCACAGAAACCAGTGCAATTAGCATCAGAATTTCATAATCAGCAAACCTGTAGCATCAGCTTATATTACAGCCAGGGAAGCTCA
This sequence comes from Xenopus petersii, assembly GCA_038501925.1. Lineage (NCBI taxonomy): Eukaryota > Metazoa > Chordata > Amphibia > Anura > Pipidae > Xenopus > Xenopus petersii. Next base: position 106,621,501 of record CM076685.1, on the reverse strand, counting down.
TTTTCTGCTGGATAATTAGTGACGAGCCCTAAGCTTAGCTTCTCAACAGCCAATCAGAGCCCACTGAGCATGTGAGTGTCACAGACACTTTCCAATATGGTGACCCCCTGTGACAAGTTTGAAGTCCTGGATCATTGCTGCTATTGACAAGCTGAAACCGTAGGCTGGTGCAATAAGCTCAGTGTATAAAACATGACATTTTTAGGGTTTAGTTCTCCTTTAAGTTGAGCGAAAATAAGTTTCCCCTGGGGCCACACCTACGTGCACCCAATAAAAAGGGATGAGCTGCATTCTATATATATATATATATATATATATATATATATATATATATATATATATATATACATATACATACACACATACAGGTATAGGATCTGTTATACAGAATACTCGGGACCTTGGGTTTGTTCTGGATAATGGATATTTCTGTAATTTGGATCATACAAAGTCTACTAGTAAATCATATAAACATTAAATAAACCCAATAGGCTGGTTTTGCTTCCAATAAGGATTAATTACATCTTAGTTGGGATCAAGTACAAGCTACTGTTTTATTATTACAGAGAAAAAGGATTATTTGATTATAATGGAGTCTACGGGAGAAGGCCTTTCCATAATTCAGAGCTTTCTCTATAAAAGGTTTCCGGATATATATATATATATATATATCTATATATATCTCCCCTATTTTGCTCCTAAAATGTTTTATTTGGTTATTTGAGGCAGAGAGAAAATGTTCATTTTAAAACTCTAGTTTATCTCTTTCCCGGCTCTCTATTTTTCTGTTAAATTTAGCGATTTTTGAAGCAACATCTTGCAGAGCGACATAGACAATTGTGGCATCATTATACTGTAATTGTGCATTAATGTATGTAGCAAATGTGTTTCCAGTGGAGAGATGAGCGGTTTAGTTTGAGTAGCAGGACTTCATACCAGGGTACACTATAAATAGCTGCCGTTCCTTCCGATTCTCCCTAGAGCTGAATATGCAGCATATAGGAAAGATAAGGCTTCCGGCCGGTGCATACAATAGCAGGCTTTTTTGCTTGCGCTTCCAGTGAAGAGAACCCAAAAGTCCTGTTCCACAAATTCAATGAAATCTCTTAATGAGTAGAGGGATTGTAAAATAGTAGAATGTATGCTGGCTCTTTTATTACTGGTAAGTGTGTCAATTTGCACCTTAAAATGAACTTTTATTGTGTTCGCGGTTCATGTACGATCATAAGCCTATGACTACGAACCCAGTGCACAAAACGCGTAATGATTTGTCTTACATTTATTTAAAATAAACGTTCTTTTATTTTAAATAAGCAGTTCTTTCACTCCGCCTGCTCGTGGGATATGTAACTGCCTGCTATATCTTGAATTCCCTCCTTAAACTGTAGGTTTTTGGTATGTGAACCCAGACCCCACATTTTTTTTGATGATCAAAACTGTAAAATTCGACTAGTGAGTTATCCAAATTTGATTGAAGTTTTTTAATTTAAATTTGAATTTGATTTTCGAGATTTATCATACTGTGGCCCTTTAAGAATTCGAATTCGACTATTCGCCACCTAAAACCTACGAAATTACTGTTTAAGTCAATGGGAGAGGTGCAGGAATCAATTTAGAGATATTTGCAGCCTTCCTGACATCCAAGTTTTTTTCTGAGATCGAATTCAAATCGAATTTGATTCATATGTTCAGGTCGTTTAAATTTGTATAAGAAATATAATTTTAATAATACATTTTGACTAGTCAAATTTTGAATTTATGGGAGTTTTAAAAAACTCATGAATTCGACCCTTGATAAATGTGCCTCTTAGGGGCAGATTTATCAAGGGTCGAATTTCCCATAAACTCAAAATCGAGAGTGTAGAGTATGGGCATTGCTGTTGAAAAAGAACACAAACTGGCAAGTTTAAGCTTTCAATTATAACTAGCATTTTGGTCAGTTCCCTAGTTTTCGCACCTCCTTAAATATGGCTGAGCAAGTAATACTGGTGGATACTGGTTGTGTTTACTCAATGGTTTACCAGCATTGGATTTTCTGTACATGCTAGCGAGTTCTCTGTAAGAAAGAATCTCAGCTATTGTAGACACAAAGTTGATAGTATAAATAATAGTGTCTGGAATAAATCTCTTGCGCAGTAAGCCGTATCTCTATAATTAATTGGAAATTGTCTCAAAATCTAGGACATCAGTTCAGGTGCTGAAATATCTTGCTAATATTGGCTGCGTTAAGTTTATCGTGTGTCCTAGTTTGTTTAAAAAATTCTTACTTTACTTTAAAAAGATGAGTGCGCAGAACCCTCTTTATGGTTAGGGACAGACGGGGCCAAAATCAGGATTCTGAAATATGCACGCTGATTTCAGCCCATGGCCGATAGCAGTGTCCTCTTCTTGTTTTGCATTTGGAAGCCTTTTGTTGGCTCCGACGCTCACACGATCACGGATTTCGACAAAAAAACCCACAAGACTCTGTCGAGTGAGTTCACACAGGAGTCGACACAAGGCTTCTGGACATGAAACACGGAGAGGACATTGCTAGCCATCGTGGGCTCAAATTGGCCTGCGGATTTCAGCAGGCGGATTACAGCAGGCGGATTTCAGCAGGAGGATTTCAGCAGGCAGATTTCAGCAGGCAGATTTCAGCAGGCAAATTTCAGCAGGCGGATTTCACTCCATCCGGAACTAGCCTGTGAGCACCTATAATGACTTGGGTGCCAAAGAAAACACAAAATTATATTATATGTGTGATAGTCTTCATATTAAATAAAAAAGGGGGATCTGTACAAAGGGGACTTATTTTAGCCTGATTTCCTCCGTTTCCTGACCATGCCTGATCTGAGTCTTTTAGATGTGAATGGGGATGTAGTTACTAGATGATAAGAGATGTGTGTGTTAAACCTTTCAGATAGCGCATATTTGTATTTAAGGACATTACATGAGGTATTAAGGCACTGCAATATGAAATTGAGGCTTTAAGAATGTAAACCAAACATATGCAGATGCTGATCAGACGTATAATAAATGTGATGAGGTTTTCAGTTCTTCATTAACTTAGCAGTCCTGGAATCTGATAAGATCTGCTCCTTGGCGGACTATAACGAAGGAAATGGGCACCAACAGGTTGTAGGACCGCATCAACTAACCAAAATCAAACCCGCCCAATCGATTTGAGGCAGATTTCTGGCCTGAAATACATACATAAACTTAGTAAATTAGGTTGAAATAAGATACACGTCCTTCAAGTTCAACCTTTTGACTCTATTTTAAACTGCCAGTTGATCCAGAGGAAGGCAAAAAACCATTTGAAGCCTCTCCAATTTGCTTCAGAGGGGGAAAAAATTAATTCCTGACTCCAAAATGTCAATTGGACCAGTCAATGGATCAACTTGTACTATGAGCTATCTCCCATATCCCTGTATTCCCTCACTTGCTAAACACCGTCCAACCCCTTCTTATACCTATCTAATGTATCAGCCTGTACCACTGATTCAGGGAGACAATTCCACATCTTCACGGCTCTCACTGTAACAAACCCCTTCCAAATATTTAGCTGGAACCTCTTTTCTTCTAATCGTAATGGGTGACCTTGTGTCAGCTGGAAAGACCTACTGGTAAATAAAGCATTAGGGAGACCTGTCAGAAGCTGAGGATAAGCTGCCAGCTTTAATCTGTGCATGTATGGCCACCTTTATACAGGTAGAATCTGGGCTCAATTAAGGCATCCAGTGAACATAACATGGACCTTAGCAGGACATTAGCAGGAATTCAAGGATGAAAGAACTCTGTTTTAAACTGAGTTTTAGCAGGACTGGCATTAAGGCCCAGTGAATAATAACAGAGTCAGAGAACCAGCACAGCACACATTCTGAGATATCAAGGCTAGTAAGGCAGATCTCATTTCATGTTGCAATGTCACCAGAATCTGAAAGCCTTTTATATACACTGAGAAATACATTTTGCTAGAGACAGAATTTAGATATACCTATTGTTGCTACCTTTTTAAAATATTCTTACCGGCCAGTGGGGGCGGTGACACACCAGGAGGCGGCGCAATGACATAAAGGGGGGGATGATAATGGTGCGGGGCGATGACATCACCAGATGTCTTTGGGAAGGATGAAGATAAAGAGAGTTGTTACTAGATGAGGGGCTTAAGCACTTTTTCAATGTACATTCATTATTTATTTATTTTGTTCTTATTCCAAGATATTAAGGGATACATGTACTGTTATTATGAATGAATTTTGTTACAACAGCGCCACCTGCTGGTCACTTTCTCACCAGTCTGACCACCAAGTAGTCAAGGAAGTTGTCAGGAGAAAGAAAGAGGCTGCTCTGATGTTCTTCTGCTTAGGAAAAAAATTAGAAACCTTCCCTAAACAGAAGAACATCAGAGCAGCCTCTTTGTCTCTCCTGACAACTTCCTTGACTACTTGGTGGTCAGACTGATCGGGAAATGACCAGCAGGTGGCCCTGTTTGAACAAAATGAATTTATATTAACAGTACATGTATCCTTTAATATCTTGGAATGAAAAATGAATAAATAATGAATGTAAATTACAAAAGTGCTTAGAATAGCACTCTCATCAATTTTACATTCACTTATTTTAAAGGTTTACGTATACTTTAAGGGGTGGGATGGGGCGGATCGGGGGAGGACCAGGGGCTGCACTTTGGGGTATTACAAATATACTTTGTAATATCGGCCGCGGCCCTCGCAGGTGTTTTCCTGGCTTGGCTTGTAAATTACTGGCCTGGTGGCAAACCTAGATATACCTTAATAGAGAAAGTGATATGGTTGTCATATCAGGCTGTGCCATTTTCCATTCAATGTGTCCAGCTTTCTGGTCAACAGCAGTCTGAAAGGACAAGGAGTGGCTGCCAAAAGACAGTGAAGTCACCAGATAAAGACAGGGCTGGGTACAACGTAAATTGGGGAGGCTATAGAAGTTCCTTGTACATTTCTATGTGTGGTATCTGAGTTTATGTGATATTGAAAGATTGATATTCCAGAGTAAATAGAGAGATGAAAGCTGCACAGAACCCAGAGTGAGATATCAGAGAAGTGACTGACACTGTGAGCAGCAGAATCAGTCCATTCAGGGATGTGAAGCAGTTACAGAGGGAAAGAGTCCGGAGGCGACAGCAGAAGCTGGGTTCTATATTGGAATGTTCTAATCCACAGGGGCAGCTGTATCACAGGAGAAAGGGCATTGACAAGGCAGTCGGTGTTCAAATCTTTATAAAGCTATTTTATCCCTTTAAAGTATTCCTTGTGTTAATACAATATTCAAAGTTTCCATCTTCCGCTTTTATTTTTCATTTCTTGAAGGAACAGTTCAGTGTAAAAATAAAAACGGGGTAAAATACTGTGCAAAATAAAAAATGTATCTAATATAGTTAGTTAGGCAAAATGTAATGTATAAAGGCTGGAGTGACTGGATGTGTAACATAATAGCCAGAACACTACTTCCTGCTTTTCAGCTCTCTAACTCTGAGTCAGTCAGTGACTATAAGGGGGGGGCCACATGGGACATAACTGTTCAGTGAGTTTGTAATTGATCCTCAGCATTCAGCTCAGATTCAAAAGCAACAGTTATGACCAGTGTGCCCCCCCCCTCCTCGAGTCACTGATTGGTTACTGCCTGGTAACCAATCAGTGGAAACCAAGAGAGCTGAAAAGCAGGAAGTAGTGTTCTGGCTATTATGTTACACATCCAGTCACTCCAGCCTTTATACATTACATTTTTGGCTAACTAACTGTATTAGAAACATTTTTTATTTTGCACAGCCTATCTATTTACCCAGTTTTTATTTTTACACCGAACAATTCCTTTAATAAATTGCAGAAAGTTAAAAAAAAACAAAAACCAAGCTTTCTTTACCTGTGTATTCAGTCTTCGTGTGTACAGGGGGTTTTATCAGGTTATTTTCATAGAAGTGGAAATATTAGCCTGGCACCAACACCAACTATCTCATTCATGTGTGGTAGGATGTGCACTGATTCATTTTCCATAGAACAGAATGACGTGATCACTGCAGGCAGGGAAGGTAATTGGAATAGGAATTACTGAATCCGTCCAGACGCTCGAAGAAGTGACGTCTATGGTGGGGATGATGCAGCAAGCAGCATGGCTGCTCTCACTGCACGGAGGCAGGTAAATCTGATTAAAATAGCACAGTTAGTGTTTATTGTGCTACACTTACCACCCACTATAATCACATGATTTCAGGCATGATTCACATAACAACATTTCTGTTTTATGTCAATAACTGTGCTGTTCTCTTAAACATTTGCACTCTTGTTTCTTGTGTTAATAGTAACTATTTATTTGCTAAAATTGATGCCATCATTTAAAGGGATACTGTCATGGAAATTTTTTTTTTCCAAAATGCATCAGTTAAGGATGCTGATCCAGCAGAATTCTGCACTGAAATCCATTTCTCAAAAGAGCAAGCAGATTTTTTTTATATTTATTTTTGAAATCTGACATGGGGCTTGTGGTGTTTATTCAAATGGCCTGTAGATGTCACTGTGCTCAAGACATACTGTGCATACTTCCTGGAGAGCTTAAAAGTGAAAGTTACTGTTGTGTAACCAAAACATAACAGGGCTAGACATATTGTCAGTTTTCCAGGTGCCCCCAGTCATGTGAGTCTGTCTCTTTACTGCCCGGCTGCAAGTTGGAGTAATATCATCCTCCCCCTTTCCCCCCCAACAGCCTGACAACAGAACAATGGAAAGGTAACCAGATAGCGGTTTCCTAACACAAGATAACAGCTGCCTGGTAGATCTAAGAACAACACTCAATAGTAAAATCCAGGTCCCACTGAGACACATTCAGTTACACTGAGTAGGAGAAACAACAGCCTGTCAGAAAGCAGTTCCATCCTAAAGTGCTGGCTCTTTCTGAAAGCACATGACCAGGCAAAATGACCTGAGATGCACCTACACACACCAATACACTTGCTCGGGGTCCGGCCAGGCTTCAGCCTTTTTCGGCAGAGTTTGGATTCGGCCGAATCCTTCTGCCCGGCCTAACCGATTCCGAATACTAATTTGCATAAGCAAATTTAGGGCGGGAGGGAAAACAAACCAAGGAAGTAAAAAATGTTCTCCCCTTCCCATCCCTAATTTGCAGATGCAAATTAGGATTCGGTTCGGGATTCGGGGGGTCAGCTGAATCCAAAATAGTGGATTTGGAGCATCCCTAATATATAGGAAATTACAGCGTTCAGGATTTAATAAAAGTCAGTGCTTTATAATGGATTTAGATTTGGCCAGTGAGGCCCTGGGGGCTCCAATACCACCCATCCCTCTGTGCCCCCTTTAGGGGTTTTGTAGCTGGCAATATAGTACAAAGAAAGTGGGGTGAAACAAGTAAAAGGCTAGATAAGAGGTGCACAAACTTTACCGGTGTGTGTACCATCAAGACCAGCTTCCTCATTATCGTACTGGTATGGGATCCGTTATCCGGAAACCCGTTATCCATAAAGTTCTGAATTACGGAATGGCCGTCACCCATAGACTCCACTTTATCCAAATAATCCAAATTTTAAAAAATAAATGATTTCCTTTTTCTGTGTAATAATAAAACAGTACCTTGTACTTGATCCCAACTAAGATATAATTAATCCTTATTGGAAGCAAAACCAGCCCATTGGGTTTATTTAACGTTTTCATGATTTTCTATTAGATTTAAGGTATAAAGTTCCAAATTACATCTATTATCCAGAAAGCCCCAGGTCCCATACCTGTACTTCTTTTATAAGTGGCATAAATAGATAATATTATTATAGTTGACTGTGTGAAAATACATTTAGCTATAGTTCTGTATCACCTATTCCTCAATTCATTTGTATAAAAAAACCTAACCCGTAAAAAGGAACCTGGAACATACTGACCATATATGTCTTGGATAAGGATGTGGTCATATTGGGTATACTTGTCAGAGATTTGTTTGCTCCTATAACTGTATTGAGAAGGACACTTAGTTTTGTGAAAATGTGGCATTCATGTGCTGTTAGTGGTTCTAAACTGTGGGACTAGCCTCATGGGTTGCCCAGTCTGAACTTAAGTTTCTAGGAGATTTAGGCAGAATTCTTATTTGTTCTCCAAGATCAATGATCCCCAACCAATGACTCATGGGCAACATGTTGCTCAGAACCCATTGGATGTTGCTCTCAGTGGCCTCAAAGCAGGTGATTATTTTTGAATTCCAGGCTTGTGGGCAGGTTTTGGTTGCATAAAACCATGTTTACTACCAACTAGAACCTCTTGTAGGCTGCCAGTCCACATAGAGGCTATCATATAGCCAATTACAATCTTTTTACATTTGAATGTGGGTCACAGGTAAAAAGGTTGGGGACCCCTGACACACTTTTTCCTGTCCTAGCTATTATTGGAACTATGGCTGATACACTGGTCTCCTATATCTATAACTTTATTATGAGGGGAAGCCCAGATCAAAGGCTGAATTTCCAAAGGGAATTTGGAAACAAAAAAAATGGCAGCCTTAAATACCTCTATATAACTGCTTACCTAGCAGCATGCTCCTTTTCTAGATTCAGTTGGTAGAGTTTAAATTGTCCTTGTTATATTCTGACCTACCCTTTTTCCATTGGCGTTGGAGATTAATGATTGGCACATCTGTACTGTGTCAGCTGTGTACTGGTGGCTGGATGCTGGACTTTGTAGTACAACAACATCTATAGTCCAGATTCCCAAATTGTGGGGACGGGGTTGGCTGCCAAAGTAGTGAATGGAGCTGCCCAGTCTTAAAGGAGAAGGAAAGGTTAAAAGTACGTAAGCCTTATCAGAAAGGTCCACCTAAATATACCAGTAAATCCTCAAAGTAATGCTGCTCTGAGTCCTCTGTCAAAAGAAACACAGCATTTATTTTCTTCTATTGAGTACACATTGACTTCTGTATCAGACTTCCTGTTTTCAGCTTAAACCTCCAGGGCTAGGGCTTGAGCATGCTCAGTTTGCTCCTCTCTTCTCCTCCCTCCTAATCTGAGGCCAGAGCTATAAGTGAGCAGGGAGAGACTCAGACAGGAAGTGATGTCACACCAAGCTAATACTGCAGCTGCTATCCTAAACAGAGAGCTTCTAGAGCATTTCACTCAGGTATGGTAAACATTCTACAGAATAAATGTAGCATTCTAGCTTGAACTAATTCAGCTTATCTATTGACAATAAAATGCCTCCGTAGCTTTCCTTCTCCTTTAAGGCCAAAAAGGATGCCGTTTCATATGAATGTTTAATTGTTGACCTGTATATTTCTGAAAGTGCTGTCAGAAGGTATTATAGGGTAAGAAGGAAGATAAGTCTGGCTGTTCTATATATTTTTAGAATTATGGCAGGATGACTGGTGCAACAATGTTTATTACAGGAGCAGGTCCAGTGGACCAGTAGAGAAGAATTATCAGTTCAATGACCAGAAATGCGGCGTTTAGTTACCAGGAGCGTCTTTTTGTTGCCACTAATAAGTCGGGGTTGTTTCTCAACTCGCATCATGGCAGCAGCGCCCCTGACTGCAACACAACGAGGGGCTTGAACCCTAAATATCACTGATCTTAATGCTGCTCATCCCTATATCATATATACACATGCCTTCTCATTTTTTGTTCATCAGTGGTGGAACTACCGGAAGATTGCGACTGCAGCAGGACTCCGCACCCCCTCGGGGCCTGCCAGCGCTTCGCATTTGAGCGAATCTGCTGTGAAAATTGAATTTCTGCTGCAAATTTTTCCACACGGGCCCCGCAGGGAGTAGTTCCGTTTATGTTGTCCATTAAAGTAAAACTATACCCCCAAAATGAATTCTTGAGCAACAGATGGTTTATATCATATTAAGTGGCATATTAAAGAATCTTACCAAACTGGAATATATATATTTAAGTAAATCTTGCCTTTTTCATCTCTTGCCTTGAACCACCATTTCGTGATGGTCTGTGTGCTGCCTCAGAGATCACCTGACCAGAAATACTGCAGCTCTAACTGTAACAGGAAGAAGTGTGGAAGCAAAAGACAGAACTCTGTCTGTTAATTGGTTTGTTTGTGTGCACTGTGAATCATACGATCCCAGGGGGCGGCCCTTATTTTTTAAAATGGCAATTTTCTATTTAGAAGTACCCAATGGCACATACTACTAATAAAGTATATTATTATGAAAACGGTTTATTTACACAAAGCAGGTTTTTACATATGAGCTGTTTTATGCGATATCTTTTTAAAGAGACCTACATTGTTTGTGGGGTATAGTTTTCCTTTAAAGGGGACCCCTCACCCAAAAAAATTACTCATAATCCTATTTTATCACATCAGTAAAGCAAAATGAACTTAAATTACACTATATAAATTATTTGAATCTGGTTTCCTTCAGTCTGGGAATTCATAATTATAACAAGCAGGCAGCAGCCATTTTGTGAACACTGTTATTAAGACAAGTCTTGTATCATCTCAGAATCATGTTTGTGCAACAGAATGGGGGACCTGATGTCCATCCCCATGTACTGGTTACACAATTAAACGGTGAAGAGAACTGGGGAATGTGGGGAGAGCAGTGACATGTAGGAAGTGCTGAATTGAAAATGAAAGTAATTCTTAGTCCTGCCTTTATGCCCAGGGCATAGAGGAGGGGCAGACTATATTTGATTGACAGCTGAGATGTTTAAATGAGTTTACAACAGCTATGAATGCTTTAATAAAAAATAGAAATTGGATTTCATGTTTAATTTGAAAAGGACTTTTATTATACAGATTTTTGTGTCTGGGTGACAGGTCCCCTTTAATGCTGTTTTTTGTTTACTTTGTATGGTTGTTACAGGCTGGAATTTGCCGAATAGCATAAAGCTTCCTTTCATTAAAATAAATAATTATCGACCTCCCCATTCGATTTAAACCCTTTTGCTTGCAGTCTGTTAATACTTTTCTCGTTAGCCTGGCCATTAAAGAGTTCAAGTGCAAATGCAGAGCATCAATATATGTGTTAGCCGCTCTCTCTCTCTCTCTGTCACCTTTTCCTACAAAAAAAAAAAAAGAATGAAATAGAAAACGCTGAAATAACCCTGTCCCTGGTTGCACAAAGCAGCCACTGTGCTCGCAGGGGTCTCTGCAAACCTTTCACAGGCTCTCCGGGGAGCTGCTTGGGACCCAGGTTACACAAAGCAGGCTGTGTGCTCCGAAATCCTTCCTCACCTTCCTGGCCCAGCATTCCCATATTCCCCTCCTTCTGCTTTCCCTCCAGACCTTGCAGTTTGGTGCTGCCGTTGTAAAGAAATTACCTTTTATTACAAAAAAATTCATTACGTTCACTGTAAAGTCCAATATATATATATATATATATATATATATGAAAAAGAGAAATATCCATCCTGTGCAGCTACTTGAGCCCAAATTCTCTGTCTCGGAGGGAATAAAATGGGCGTTCCACAGATTAACAAATATGTAAGAGTTTCTCTTTCAGGCTTTTACACTCTCACTGGGTTCTCTCGCTGCTCAGCTCACACTCTCTTTGTTTTTTACAGGAGTTTGCAGCCCTCACAAAGGAGCTCAACCTGTGCCGGGAGCAGTTGTTAGAAAGAGAGGAAGAGATCTGCGAGCTCAAGGCTGAGAGGAACAACACTAGGGTGAGTAAACTCACATCACAAGGAGGATTTTCTGGAGGGCAGAAAGACAATAGACACCTATGACCGGAGGGTATGAAATGCGTAAGGTGGGCCATGCACGGTCAGTATGTACCATTTTAAATGTAAGCTGCAATAAAAACTATTTTTTAACTATAAATTCAGCCTTGTGACATATATGTTGGATATATATTCGTAGAAAATTGTGGGTGCCTTTGAAACCAGGGCAAGTCCCTCTGGCTCAGCTTGGATTCACCGGAATCAGACTCCCAACTAAGAATAATTTCAGAAAGACAATAGGGCTCATTTATCAACACTGGGCAAATTTGCCCATGGGCAGTTACCCATGGCAACCTATCAGCTGCAAGTAAAACAATTAATGCAACAATCTAATTGGTGGCCACGAGTTAAGGTGGTCATACAGGGGCAGATAAAGCTGCCGATATCGGTCGTTTGGACCAATTTGACAGCTTATCTGCCCTTGTATGGGGGCTTCCGACAGGTCTTCCTGATAGATATCTGGCCACGATATCGATCGGGAAGGTTGGATTTTTACCCGACCGACCCGTCGGAGCCCCTTGGTGCATCATAAATCAATCGTTCAGCCACACGGCCGAACGTTCGAATTACCCCCGATATAGCCATGCCGTTAGTGGCATATCGGGGAAAGATCCGCTCGTTTGGCGATGTCGCCAAACGAGCGGATCTTTGAGTCTATGGCCAGCTTTACTGCCCATGGGCAAATCTGCCCAGTGTTGATAAATGACCAGAGAAGTAAAGTGTAAATATAGAAGTAGGTAGAAATGTTGTACATGATGTTTTGTGCTTCTGTACCAGCCCAAGGCAACCACAGCCCTTTAGCAGTAAAGATCTGTGTCTCCAAAGATGCCCCAGTAGCTCCCCATCTTCTTTTCTGCTGATTCACTGCACATGCTCTGTGCTGCTGTCACTTACTGAGCTTAGGGAGCCACTCACAATATACAGTACACATAGAATAGAAATGTCACAATATAAGGCTGATTAGTAATTAATACACATAATTACTACATGGCAGCAAAGAAACCAGTGCAATTAGCATCAGAATTGAATAATCAGCAAACCTGTAGCATCAGCTTATATTACAGCCAGGGAAGCTCATTTTCTACTGGATAATTAGTGACGAGCCCTAAGCTTAGCTTCTCAACAGCCAATCAGAGCCCACTGAGCATGTGAGTGTCACAGACACTTCCCAAGATGGTGACCCCCTGTGACAAGTTTGAAGTCCTGGATCATTGCTGCTATTGACAAGCTGAAACTTTACACTCGTGCAATAAAGTCAGTATATAAGATAATGCATTTTATATTTATATTCATTTTTAGGGTTTAGTTTTCCTTTAATGTCATACAGTTGCTATGCCACTTACCACAACCAAGAACACTATGCCATATAAGAGCCCAGTTTATTGGCCCCATAACAGCTGTCATGTTGTTGCAGATTTATTGAGCCACTTATCTGCCTTCATAATATATGGCTTTTTTTCTAACAACCATGTAGGATCTTTTGTAATGGCTTTTACTTACACAGATATGAGATCCTTTATCCAGAAACTTGATACCGGTATTGGATCTGTTATCCGGAAACCCATTATCCAGAAAGCTCCAAATTACAGAGACTCCATTTTATCCAAATAATCCAAATTCTTAAAAATGATTTCCCTTTTCTGTGTAATAATAAAACAGTACCTTGTAATTGATCTCAACTAAGTTAGAATTATGCCTTATTGGAAGCAAAACCAGCCTATTGGGTTTACTTAATATTTACATGATTCTCTTGTAAACTTAAGGGATGAAGACCCAAATTACAGAAAGATCCTTTATCCGGAAAACCCCAGGTCCCGAGCATTTTGGATAACAGGTCCGATACCTGTATTTGAAAAGCTTCCAGATAATAGATCATGTTCTGTATTGAGCATGCATTCAGCCATAGTTTTGTATTTATTAGATGAGAGTTTGCTAAGGTTTTTTTGTACTGTCTTGAGCCAGGGGCCCCTCTAAAATACTTGCTGGCTTCACTGTTTTGGACGTATGTTTATATAGTGGAAGGTCCACTGCCACTTTAATTTTAAGTCCTCCCCCCCTCCTTTGGGAGCTAATTCATATAGGTATAATACAAACTCAGTTGGATGAGGGTGTTGGGTTGCTCCGAGAGATTTAGGGTAGGACTCCACGGGCGATTTCGGTGTGATGCGACGTGCTGCGCAAAAACGCATCTGACAGTCGTGTCGCGTCAGATCAACGCTACGACACCATCCGACAATGCTATTACTTACCTTATTTCCGTTGCATCGGATGTGATGCCTGCGTTTTTGCACAGCGCGTCGGATCGCGCCAAAATCGCCCGTGGAGTCTTACACTTAGGGAACAGAATTGCTGCAGTTAGGCATGCCTCTTGTCCTTCTATTTGTTTCTTTGGGAGCTGATTTAGCAGAGACACACGCTGCTATTTTGGGAGATTAGTCGCCCAGCGACAAATCGATTCTTCTTCGGCGACTAATCTCCCCGAACTGCCTTCCCGTCGGCTAGAATGTAAATCACCGGTGGGATGGCACTTGGATCGATTCGGGCTTTCTGAAGTCTCCTAAAGTTTCCTCGTGAGGCAACTTCTGGCGACTTCGGAAAACAAAACATTCCGAGTGCCATCCAGCCAGTGATTTACAGTCTAGCCAACGGAAAGGCAGTTCGGGGAGATTAGTCGTCTGAAGAAAAAGCAATTTGTCGCTGGGCGACTAATCTCCCGAAATAGCAGCCTGTGTCTCTGCCCTTAGAGTGTTACATAGATCTGATACAGATTTAGTCCGCGGAGGGTTCCACAACTAATACTTGAGTTGGAAATAAAAATGTATTCTGAGCAAGTTTGGGTTCTCAGGGCTAAGGCACCACCCCCAATGCTGGTATGAAATCTACAGTTCAGCCCCCAAATCGTAAGGAATTATCAGGATATTTAATACAAATTGGAACCTTGGGTTGTCAAGAAAAATTGGTGAGCATCTCGTGCACTTGTGTAAAGAAACTTTTAGGAAATCAGGAAAGTATTTAGGAATGAAGGAAGATATTTCATTTCAAGGGTGTTATTCTTCCCCATGGTAGAAAAAGCAGATACCGACACTTAGGGGCAGATTTACTAAGCTCGAGTAAATGGTTCAAATGTAAAAAAAGTTTGAATTTTGAAGTAAATTTTTGGGTACTTTGAACATCGAATAGGCTATATTCGACTTCGATTCGAACGATTCAAAGTTAAAATCGTACGACTATTCGACCATTGGATAATCAAAGTACTGTGTCATGGCCGGCTCCCGATGCCAGAACAAATGCCAAGCACCCTGGTCTCGGCTCGGCTTCACCAGTAGTGTGACCACCGTTGGGCTTCGGGAGGAGCCCTCAGCTTACTTGGGTGCCACCTGGACTTAACGAGGGGTGTAAGGTGAGATGTTCTGGCTGGCGAAGGGGCACGGCAGGTAGCAGAGTCTTTTGGGCCAAAGGTCACGGTATAAATGGAGCAGGCAAGAGAATCGTCAGACAGGCAGAGTCGAGGCAGGCGGATATCAGAATCGTCAGGCAGGCAAGGGTCAAACCGGGTTGTCAATCAAGGGGTTAAGCAGGAAGAGTTGTCGTAGGCAGGCAAAGGTCAGGATACAGAGTTCAGAATAGTCAGGATACAGGCAGGGTCAAACACGGATAATCAGACAGACAAGATTCAGATCAGATGCACAAGGCTCAGGAAACCACTAGAAACAAGTTCTATCACGGGCACTGGCTAGGAGACAGAATGGGCCTTATATAGGTTCAAATTTCACGCCAAACGGGCGTCAAAAACGTGCTGGCGCAAAAGAGGCGCGCAGGCACGCTGCTCGCGCCCTAGAATCAAAGATGGCGCCAGCGCCGACTCATGGACCATGCAGCGGGCGTAACAGGTACTGTTACAAGCTGCCGAAGTGCAATGTTAGCCTATGGGGACCTTCCACAGCACTTTTCTACGTTTTTTTTTATAGAAATCCTTCAATCGATCGCTAAAAATCGTTTGATCATACAATTTCTATTCGATTGTTCGATCGATATAATACGCTAAAAATCCTTCGATTCGAAGGATTTCAATTCTAGGGTTGAATTTCGAAGTTTTTTTAACTTCGAAATTCGACCCTTAGTAAATCTGCCCCTTAAAGTCAATCAAAAGAGGGGACAAAACCCTTGATGTTTAT
This sequence comes from Xenopus petersii, assembly GCA_038501925.1. Taxonomy (NCBI): domain Eukaryota; kingdom Metazoa; phylum Chordata; class Amphibia; order Anura; family Pipidae; genus Xenopus; species Xenopus petersii. The sequence continues at coordinate 106,605,637 of CM076685.1, read as the reverse complement.
TAGGTCACTTAAAGGGATTCTGTCATGATTTTTATGATGTAGTTTTTATTTCTAAATTACACTGTTTACACTGCAAATACTTCACTCTACGATATAAAATTAAATTCCTGTATTTTTTAAATTGTAATATTGCTGTTTAGGTGCATCTCAGGTCATTTTGCCTGGTCATGTGCTTTCAGAAAGAGCCAGCACTTTAGGATGGAACTGCTTTCTGGCAGGCTGTTGTTTCTCCTACTCAATGTAACTGAATGTGCCTCAGTGGGACGTGGATTTTACTATTGAGTGTTATTCTTAGATCTACCATCTTGTGTTAGGGAGCTGTTATCTGGTTACCTTCCCATTGTTCTGTTGTTAGGCTGCTGGGGGGAAAATGGGGTGTTATCACTCCAACTTGCAGCACAGCAGTAAAGAGTGACTGAAGTTTATCAGAGCACAGGTCACATGACTGGGGGTAGCTGGGAAACTGACAATACTGTATGTCTAAAAATATATAAAAATCCCTGTTTTCTCTTTTGAGAAACGGATTTCAGCGCAGAATTCTGCTGAAGCAGCACTATTAACTGATGTGTTTTGAATTTTTTTTTTCCATGACGAGAATCGTCAATCGTCAAGGACTGAGGACTTCACAAAATTTATGGAAAAACATATATTAGTTGTGGTGCCTCCCCCCAGTGAGGGACCAAGATCCACCAAGTAATTAGCAAGGGCAAATAACAACTGGGATAATGGACAGCCTGTTTGGCCACTGTGTTATACCCTTCTGCAGCTTAAAAGAAGGGGAGGTAATATGGGTTTCTCTTACTGAATATGGGAGAATTTTTAGCTTAAAGGAGAGAGAAAGACTAAAATTAAGTAAGCTTTATCAGAAAGGTCTATATAAATACACCAGTAAACCCTCAAAGTAATGCTGCTCTGAGTCTTCTGTCAAATGATACACAGCATTTCTTTCCTTCTATTGTGTACTCATGGGCTTCTGTATCAGACTTCCTGTTTTCAAGGGCTAGGGGTTGAGCATGCTCAGTTTGTTCCTCTCTCCTCCTCCCCCTCTCCCCTCCTCTCCTGCTGTAATCTGAGCCTAGAGTTATAACTCTAAGCAGGGAGAGACTCAGGCAGGAAGTGATGTCACACCTAGCTAATATGGCAGCTGTGTCCTAAACAAACAGAGAGAGATTCTTGAGCTGTTTACTTGGGTATGGTAAAGCATTCTGCAGAATAAGTATAGTGTTATAGCTTGCACTATTGTGGCTAATCTATTGGGCAATAAACTGCCTCCGTAGCTTTTCTTCTCCTTTAAGCCCCTCTATAGTATACTAAAGCAAACTTCTCAAACACTGTTTGTCTGTCTGTTTATGGGGTTTGTTCTGTCTGGTGTCCTAGGCAACACACATATTGAAATTCTGGTAATTCTTTTAGACAAACAGGCATTGCACTTGGATCCTCACTGATCAGTTTTGTTGTACATAGAGAAGATTCCTCCAGTGATTGCCGAAAATGTATCGTCTCTTATTCCTGCTGTGTCACAAAGAGCAATGCATATTATTCATGAAAGAGCTTGTAATGATATCTATTACTTATAGTTCATTTGTTTTCTATCAAGTGTTCTCTCTCTATTGTGGGATTACAGAATGGATTTTAAACCAAAGAGCAATTGAGCTAGACAAGTACTAGTACAGTGTGAGAAACATTGGCTGAGCAAGCAAATATTTATATTGTGCTTTGATGAGTTTGTTTGGCTTTCTGTCTCTGTGTACATATATTTAATGACATTCATTGCATTAGGACTGCAGTTAGATGGGGAAGATAATGGCTGTTATATAAATAAATGGATGTCAGGCTACTGCCAGGGTAATTCCAAGATCTTTATGGCATCCCAGCGATATTCATTAATAAGAGTACGATTGGTGCTACTGGAGAGCATAATATGTAATTGTACCGTGTCTTTATATTGTTATTGTTACGGGTCTTTCCCTTTCTGTCTTTCTGTGTTCACAGCATCCAGAGACACAGAGACTTTAAGGGAGCTGCCCTAGGACCAACACTATGAGGCAGATAATCATTGGAAAATTCCAATGAAAAAAATTCGAGCTAACTTTTGTGTACTTTGACTAGGGAATAGTCCAAATTCGATTCGAAATTGAATACAATTAGAAAACCGAATATCGAAATTTATCATGTACTGTCTCTTTAAATATTCGACTTCGACCATTCGCCATATAAAATCTGCCTGAATTGCTGTTTTAGCCTATGGGGGACCTCCTAGAACCTATCAATTAATGTTTTTTTTTTGGAGAAACTTTGAACCGAATTCGATCGAATGCGATGTTACTTTCATACAATTCGAATTTGTACGAAAACGGCCTATTCATCCAAAAAAATTTCTGTTTTTTTTTTTTTTGATAAATTTTGGTTGGTCTTTTTTTTAACCAAATTTCAAAGTTATGGGAGTTTCTGCTACTTCGAAATTCGACCCTTGATAAATCTGCCCCTTAAAGGGATTGTTAACCTTTGAGGCAGATTTATCAAGGGTCTGATTTCGAGTTTATGGGAGTTTCTATAAACTCCCATCAACTCCCATAAACTTGAAATTTGAAAAAAAACGACAATCAAAATTTATTAAAAAAATCTAATTTTCAAATAGGATTGAGCTGCACAGGTGAATAGGACTGATTTCGATTAGAGTTTTCTCACCAAAAAAAAAAAATTAAAATTTTTTGTTCAAAAATCCACCATCTGACTCCAAATTGATTGTAGGAGGTCTCCCATAGGTTATTAATTAAAAATTTTAAATTTTTTTCAATTCGACCCTTGATGTATCTGCCCCTTTGAGTTAACTTTAAGTATGATGTAGAGAATGATATTCTGAGATGATTTGCAATTGGTTTTCATTTTTTATTATTTGTGGTTTTTGAGTTATTTAGCTTTTTATTCAGCAGCTCTCCAGTTTGCAATTTCAGCAATCTGGTTGCTAGGGTCCAAGTTACCCTAGAAACCATGCATTGATTTGAATAAGAGACTGGACTATGGATAATACTAGGATGTAATACCAGGACCTGAATAGAAATATGAGTAATAAAAAAGTAGCAAGGACAATGACCTTATTTATCAAAATTCTAATTTTTCTCATTATTTAAATAATAAAAGTCCAACCATACTAAAATCCACAATTTGACAGTATTTATTATTAAAAAAAGCTTGATTTAATCGGTTCGGGTAAAAACTCGATAAAATTCAGGGAAAACCCGAATCATACAATTATTTCAGAGTTGTTCCCTGAATTGCTCGATTTGTTCAGACTTCATCCCGAAAAGGTTGGATTTTCAGATTAATTCCAGAACAGACCACAGAAACTTCAAAATAGTATAGGGACCTCTGCCATTGCCTTTTATACCACCTCGGCAGGTCTGAGATGGCGGATTTTCAGATTCTGACTTTTTGCTGCGGCGGACTTTAATAAATCTAGAAAAATTCACGTTTTTTTAAAAAAAAAAATTAAAATTTGACTTTTGTACTAAAAAGTAGATAATAGATAATGAAGGCCAATTAAAAGTTGCTTAGACTTGACCATTCTATAATATACTAAAAGTTCATTTCAATGTGAACCACCCCTTTAAGGAAGGCAAGGAGCTTTCCATGGATATTGCTGGCTCAATTGACTCAATTGACATCAATTTATCTGCAACAACTAGGGGCAAATTCATCAAGGGTCGAATAATTAACCCTCGATATTCGACTGGGAATGAAAATCCTTCGACTTCAAATATCGAAGTCAAAGGATTTTGCGCAAATACTTCAATCGCACGATCGAAGAAATAATTGTTTGATCGAACGATTAAATCCTTCAAATTGAACGAATCGAAGGATTTTAATCCAACGATCGAAGGATAATCCTTCGACCAAAAAAACTTAGCCAAGCCTATGGGGACCTTCCCCATAGGCTAACATAGGGTTCGGTAGCTTTTAGGTGGCAAACTAGGGGGTCGAAGTTTTTCCTTAAAGATACAGTACTTCGACTATCGAATGGTCGAATAGTCGAACGATTTTTAGTTTGAATCCTACGATTCGAAGTCGTAGTCGAAGGTCGAAGTAGCCCATTCGATGGTCGAAGTAGCCAAAAAAAACACTTCGAAATTCGAAGTTTTTTAACTTCGAATCCTTCACTCGAGCTTGGTGAATGGGCCCCCTAGTGATGGGCGAATTTCCACGTTTTGCCACCAGTGAATAAATTCACAAATTGCAGCAACAATTCATCTGTGAAAGATCTGGGAAAATGTGGGTGGGTGTTAGAATAGTCGCGCGCAGAAACATTGTGGCGCATCAAAGCTATTCAGACGCCCTTTTAATTTTAATGCATTTAGCAAAAATAGGCAATTGTTGCGGGCGTATAAATTGACGCACGTCAAAATAAGCCCATTGACCTAAATGCGTTTCGTAAATTTTTCACCATTTTGTGAATTTCTTGGGAAATTCGTGAATTTTTCAGCGAAACGGAACAAATTTGCTAATCGCTAGAAATAACATTTGAATAAGCCCCAGAAATGGGAAACTTACCTTTGTTTAATAAGAAATCCATAACCTTACTAGTGATGAGCACTTTTTTTGCCATGGTGCTTCAAATCTCTTGAGTTTCACCGCCAGTAATAAGTTGAGCCGAATTCGCCACATGGGCAGCTTTGTGTGTGATAAAAAATGTTGCGCATGCATTGCGCAACAGACAAAAATGTTGTGTGGTAGACAAAAAAGTCTTTAATGTGTTTTGCAAATTTTTTGCCATTTCGCAAATTTTTTCACCAAAGGGAAAACGAAACAGATTCACTCATAGCTAAACCTAACTAAATGGAGGAGCCACTGTCCTATGTAAGTACAGTAGATGCTTGTGTTGGAAATTAGTAAATTTTATTTTAAATTTAATAAAAAAATAGAAAGCAATTGGAAAAAGTATTATTTCTGGCGAACAAATTGAACTGAACTAAATGTTGGACGGTGAACAACCCTTTAATAACTAGACTGCGCCAGGACCCCCTGCAAAAAAATCTTCAGAGGGGTTAGGCACACTCCGATGCCCATCCTGCCTATGCCCCGCCCACACTCCACCTCCATCCCACCCACTCCCTGCCTCACTCCGCCCACTCCCGCCCGACTTCTGTTCCCATTCCTCGCTGCAGGTGAAAGAGCGGCTGGGGAGAAGGCTACTACTCCTCTGTCTAGTACATTAATAGAATTATATGCAAATTACATTAAAACAATATATGTATCTCTTAAACAACTAGTTGTTTTCAGATAGATCACCAGAAATAACGACTTTTTCCACCGACTTTCTATATTCTATGTGTGACCGTTTTTCTAATATTGAAGTGTAAAGTGTCATTTTTCACCTTCTAGCAGCCCTGGGAGGGGGGGTTGCCGTTCCTGTAAACTGTTCTAAATGGATACGTTTAGTTGATACATTTGTTATCTTTGTCCCTGCTGAGCAGAATCCCTGGGTTTCATTACAGGCAGCTGTTAGAATTGATACAATAGTTGCTAATACTCCAGAGATGCTGCTGAGGAATGTATCAACTATAAGGGGCAGATTTATCAAAGGTCGAGGTGAATTTTTGAATTTAAAAAATAAGAATTTCAAGCTATTTTTTGTGTACTTCGACTAGGGAAATTTGAATTTGAAAAAAATTTAAAATTTCGAATATCGAAATTTATTATGTACTGTCTCTTTTGAATAGTCCAAATTCAATTTGAATTTGAAAAAAAATTGAAAATTCAAGCATCGAAATATATCATGTACTTTCTCTTTAAAACTTCGACTATTTGCCATCTAAAACCTGCCGAATTGCTGTTTTAGCCTATGGGGGACCTCCGAGAACCTATTTGGAGGCAATTGGTGGACCTTGGAAAATCTAAGGTTTTTTTGGGAAAAACTTCGATTTGAATTCCATCAAATGCACTATTACTTCGATTTGTATGATTTAAATTTGAAAACGGACCTATTCGGCCAAAAAAAAAACTTTTGACTTAATTTCGATTTTTGGATTAGAATTTCAAAGTTTTTCAAATTGAAATTCACCCCTTGATAAATATGCCCATTAGTATATACATCTGGTATAACATTCAACTTTAAACTTTGATTTTGGAAAAACAGTAAAAAAAAAATAAATAATGTAAAGTAATTGAAAAAAGTCTTTATTTCTGGGAAACAATCTAAAAACAACTGAATTGAAAAAAAGTGTTTTGAAGGTGAACAACCCCATGGTTTTTAGATAAATGCAAATGGAAAATGAATAAATGAAGGGTTTTTTTTAAGTAGAAAAGGAAGGAATTTGGAATAGTGGAGCAGAACAGTAGGTTCATGGGATAGAGGACAAAACCACTTGTAGTAAAGCAGTTTCTCTCTTGCATGGACTGAATGCCTGGTGGACATAACTGAAAGAATTCTCAAATCCTCTTAGTTATGTTTCACCTGCCGTCCCTCTTTCTTGTTGCGTCCCTCCTGCTGTCTCCTTGCCTGTGATATCACCTCATTACAACGCAGGGGATACAGGAGGGACGCCTGTGGGACGCCGCAATGGAATTCTTGCTAATCACCAAGCCTGCTGCTACATCAAGATCAGACTGGGAAAGCAGATCACAAATTAGTGGGGTTCCACACGGTTTTAAAGCAAAGGATGGAAAGCAGAGAGAACGTGTGCAGATTCATAATTTATTGATTTTACTTAGCCGTGTGACTACAGAATAGATGAAAAGGGAAAGAAACAGCATGCAGTGTCCTGTTAGCATCCTACTATTTAGGGTAAGCACAGACGCGAAAATTCGGGAGATTTATTGGCCATGGAGAAATCCCTCTTTTTCGGGGTGAACCTAATCCCTGAACTAGAGTCCTGCGCGGGTCCATTTTTTGTAACCCGACCCTTTCCCACAACCCGTATTCTTACCCGCTTGGACCCGGTACACAACCTGACCCGCAAGTACCTTATCCGCAACCCAGACCCGTGACTCGCTGACCTTCAAGTGACCAGAAGTGACATCGTCGGAAGTAGGCGTGATCGGAAAAAAGTAAAACAGGAAGTGCTGTCATTGTAAACCAAAGTGACATCATGTGACGTAGGCGTGATCAGAAAAATTGAGTAAAAATCTCTTATGAGAAGACCTCGTGACCCGACCCGCAAACCCGCAGAACCGTCGACCCGCATCTATATCTGCACCCGGAACTTTTACCCGCAACCCGCAGGGTACCACAGATTTTTGCGGGTACCCGACCTGCTGCAGGACTCTACCCTGAACTGCCTCCCACCAGTTAGAATGGCATTCGGAACGCTTTCTTTTCTGAAGTCGCCACAAAGTTTCCTCATGAGGCAACTTTAGGCAACTTTGGAAAACGAAGTGCACCAATTGCCATCCCGCCGGTAATTTTCATTCTAGTTCGGGGAGATTAATCGCCCCAAAGAAGAGGCAATTTGTCGCCTAATCTCCCCGAATCTGAGCGTGTGTCTCTGCTCTTAAGGCCCAATATTATAATTATAAGGATCTGGGAAAGGTCCTTGCCAATGGGTGCCCATATATGATCGGGATCCAATAGATTTGGGCTTCCCTGATTAGACAAAGATCATTAAGGGGGTTATTTATTAAAGTCCGAATGCCAGAAACTCTAAAACTTCTAGTTTTTTTGACTATAAAATCTGAATTCTTAGTGGAAAAGAAACTGAAATTTTTCGAGATTTTTTAAACCCCTTGGATGGAAAAAGTCAGAATCCGAAAACCCTGCATCTCAGATTTGCCAAGGTTGTATATAAGTCAATGGGAGAGGTCCCAATCCTATTTGGAAGTATCTGTGGTTTGCACTGGAATTAGCCAGAAAATCTGACTATTTTGGGCAAAAATATGAAAAATTCTGACTTTTTGACAAAAAGCCTGAAAAAGTCGTGCGATTTGGGAAAAACCTCTGAAAAAAATCATACGATTCGGGTTTTCACTTGAGTTTATCGAGTTTTCCCACCAATAACAATAAATAAGGTGAAATCGTGGATTCTGGTTTAATCTGACTTATTTTATTTTAAAATATCAGAAAAATTTGGATTTTGATAAATAACCCCCTAAGTATATGGCCAGCTTGAGTTAGTGGCGCCAACCTTTCTGCATATACAGAAGTTGGTAAGTTATCTGATAGATGCCATGTTCAAGGGGATTGATTTGAGTCAAATATTCATATAATTTAAAGTTAGCAGTAAAGTCTAAAGGTCACCAAAAGCACACAGAGGGCCAAATCCGGCTCCTGAGCCTCCACTTGGATATTTCAAATACAACTCTCTCCCCTGTTATTTAATTACTCTTCCCTTGTTACCACTGTTAGATGCTTTTCATATATACATACATTTAGGAGCAGATTTATTAAGGTTCGAATTGTAAATTTGAATTTTCGAATTGGACTTTTGGTCAAAACTCACAAATTAGAGTTGGGAATAATCCAAACTCGAATTAGAATTCAAGATTTATCAAACCTTGACCCTGGGATCCACTCAAATTCGATTATTCGCCACCTAAAACCTGCCGAGTTCATGTAGAAGTCAAAGGCAGAGGTCCAGTGACCCATTTGAAGATGTTAACAGCCTTCCTGACATTTGAGTTTAATCAAATTCTATTCGAATTCGATACGAGTTTTCGGGTCGGTAATATTCATTTTAGAGTTTTAGATGTTGGAGTTTTTTCTTAAATAACCTCCCATTCGAGTTGTGAGTATATTCGAATCTATTAGAGTAAATTCACGGAAATTCAAAATTCGACCTTTGATAAATCTGCCCATTATATAATGTGGCCCTCCGTCTTTCACTATAATAGAGATTTCATTTTATAGGTCCAGCGTGTCTCACATAATAGGTATTTTGATGTCTGGTGAAACATCCCAAACGAGACTCTGACACTGAGGAACTATTTTTCCTTACTGGCTTCTAACCCACATATATCTATAAAAGGCTGTCAAATAGGTCGGCTTGTAACCAAAAATAGTATTGTGTTGAAACAAAAATAGAGGAATTTCGCTGTATTTCCAGATATTACTGAGACAACAAATACTTATTTCAAGGGTCACTACGACAAACAAAAAAAAAGATTGATTTGAATTGACCCACCACCAGTTATTTCTATCTGCTACTTGTCAAAATGTTCTCATTTAAGCAGTCTACTCAAAAATCATTTAAACATTAATAAATTCCAATATGGTTTTGCCTCTAATAAGGATTAATTATATCTTAGTTGGGATCAAGTACAAGGTACTGTTTTTTTATTACAGAGAAAAAGGAAATCATTTTTAAATATTTCAAATATTTGATTAAAACGAAGTCTATGGAAAATGGCCTTTCCGAAATTCGGAGCTTTCTGGATAACGGGTTTTCTGGGTAACAGATCCCATACCTGTACGTTTTAAATTTGTGTGCGCAGGTCAGAACTGATTCAGATATGGGACCTGTTATCCAGAATGCTCGGGACCTGGGGTTTTCTGAATAACAGATCTCTCCATAATTTTCCAGTAATACCTTAAGTCTACTAGAAAACCATTGAAACATTAAATAAACCCAATAGGCTGGTTTTGCTTCCAATAAGGATTAATTATATCTTAGTTGGGATCAAGTACAAGTTACTGTTTTATTATTACAGAGAAAAAGGAAATCATTTTTAAAAATGTGGATTATTTGGATAAAATGGAGTCTATGAGAGACGGCCTTTCCGTAATTCTGAGCTTTCTGGACAACGTGTTGCCGGATAATGGATCCCGCATCTGCACAAAATTTTGTGTTTTCACAAAATTCTTTGTGCACACCAAAATTTGTTGTGCGCACTGGCTTCAAAATGTATAAATGAGAGCAGACCTTAGAGGGAACATTGTCAGGATCTGTTCTAAAGGCAAATACTGGTAGATACCTGGAAATAATGTGCTTTTTCATACATTCCCTAAACTGTTCTTTGTTATGCTGTGTTGCCTCCTGACTGTGAGACGGTTAAGTGATAAAAGAGTATTATAATGTTTGTCTATTAGGTGGCAGCAGTGTCAGACAGGCCCACCGGTGGGCCCAGGTGTCAGTGGGCCCTTATGCTGCTAAACATTTGGCCTATTTCATGGTCATTCCCTATTTCTATGAGAACAAAGTGGCTAAATAGATGGAATATTAGATTATAGTATGTAAAGAAAAGAGTCTAGGAGAATAGAGGTTGAGTGAGAAGAGGAATAAAAATTGTATAAAGAGTGGGCCCCTGGTCTAAGATTAATTAGTGGGCCCCTAGTCAAAGGTTTTTGGGTGGGCCCCTGGTGTCCCAGTCCGACACTGGGTGGCACCATGGGATTATGCACGAATCCCTGAGCAATTTTGCAACACATTATATACCGTAGCTGCATGAAAGGCTGGCAGTTGTAGAAAGTGCCAGTCACATTATATACAGTAGCTGCATGAAAGCCTGGTAGTTGTAAAAAGGGCCAGTCACATAATATACAGTAGCTGCATAAAAAGCTGGCAGTTGTAGAAAGTGCCAGTCACATATACAGTAGCTGCATAAAAGGCTGGTAGTTTTAGAAAGTGCCAGTTACATTATACACAGTAGCTGCATGAAAGCCTGGCAGTTGTAGAAAGTGCCAGTCACGCTATATACAGTAGCTGCATGAAAGCCTGGCAGTTGTAGAAAGTGCCAGTCACATTATATACAGTAGCTGCATGAAAGCCTGGCAGTTGTAGAAAGTGCCAGTCACATTATATACAGTAGCTGCATGAAAGCCTGGCAGTTGTAGAAAGTGCCAGTCACGTTATATACAGTAGCTGCATAAAAGGCTGGCAGTTGTAGAAAGTGCCAGTCACATATACAGTAGCTGCATGAAAGCCTGGCAGTTGTAGAAAGTGCCAGTCACGCTATATACAGTAGCTGCATGAAAGCCTGGCAGTTGTAGAAAGTGCCAGTCACATTATATACAGTAGCTGCATGAAAGCCTGGCAGTTGTAGAAAGTGCCAGTCACATTATATACAGTAGCTGCATGAAAGCCTGGCAGTTGTAGAAAGTGCCAGTCACGTTATATACAGTAGCTGCATAAAAGGCTGGCAGTTGTAGAAAGTGCCAGTCAAATATACAGTAGCTGCATGAAAGCCTGGCAGTTTTAGAAAGTGCCAGTCACATTATATACAGTAGCTGCATGAAAGCCTGGCAGTTGTAGAAAGTGCCAGTCATGGTAAGCGTGGTTGACAGAATGCCGCAGGCAAAAGAGTAAGACTCACTGTGCTCTCTCTTGTTTTGCCATTAAATTACCTTGAGTGAAGTGCAATAAAACAACTAGACGAGACATTATGAAAACTCCTCTGTGATAAGGATTGATTTAATTGGAATCACCACGGCATCTAGCCTCACTAGGCAGCATGTTGCCCTTTAGAAATCTGGTTCAATGAAAGTGATAACTAAACTGCGATGCATTGCCTATAAATGGTTCCAGCAATGTATTTGCCTTTTATCCAGTACTGGATAAAAGGCAGTATGGAAAGTATCAGTACTGGTTTGCTTCAACATATTGCATACCTCCCAACATTTTGGAGACAGAAAGAGGAACAAAAAGATTTGCGCGCTGTGAATTATTTTGACCACACCCATTTTTGTAGTCACACCCCTAATTACCATGTCCATTTTACAAAAAAAGTATTTGAACTATTCTGGGCTGTCTGCCAAAAGCCAATTAAATTAGACACTTTGGGGCACATTTACTTAGGGTCGAATATTGAGGGTTAATTAACCCTCGATATTTGACTGTCGAGGTTAAATCCTTTGACTTCGAATATCGAAGTCGAAGGATTTACCGCAATTCGTTCGATCGAACGATCGAAGGAAAAATCATTTGATCGAACGATTAAATCCTTCGAATCGAACGATTCGAAGGATTTTAATCCATCGATCGAACGATTTTCATTCGACCAAAAATTTGTTAGGAAGCCTATGGGGACCTTCCCCATAGGCTAACATGGCACCTCAGTAGGTTTTACTTGGCGAAGTAGGGGGTCGAAGTTTTTTCTTTAAAGAGACAGTACTTCGACTATCGAATGGTCGAATAGTCAAACTATTTTTAGTTCGAATCATTCAAGTCGTAGTCGAAGGTCGCAGTAGCCAATTCGATGTTTGAAGTAGCCCAAAAAACGTTTGAAATTCAAAGTATTTTTTCTTCTATTCTTTCACTCGAGCTAAGTAAATGTGCCCCTTTGTATCTTTTTCTGGCTGTTCAGTGCAGCGGATCAAAGAGAAACTCGGGACATATCAGTATAAATCCGTGACTGCGGGTTGAGCTGTCAAAATCAGGATTGCCCCGCTCAAAACGGGACAGTTGGGAGGTATGACATTCTACTACCGCTATTATCACTACTGTGCAGGGCCAGTGTAGAGCACCACTTGGTCATGCATAGACTTTAGGGGACAGATTTATCAAGGGTCGATTTGAAAATTCAAAGTAAAAAAATTTGAATTTCGAGCCATTTTTGTGTACTTCGAGTCCAAATTCGATTTGAATTTGAAAAAAAATTGAAAATTAGAATATCGAAATTTATCATGTACAGTCTCTTTAAAAACATTGACTTCGATCATTCGCCATCTAAAACCTGCCGAATTGCTTTTTTAGCCTATGGGGGACCTCCTAGAACCCATCTGCAGTTAATTTTTGGACTTTGAAAAATCCACCAAAAACTTTGAATCGAATTCGAATACAATGTTACTTCGATTCAAACGATTCGAATTCCACCAAATACAGCCTATTGACTCACAGAAAAAAAACTTTGGTTGGTCTTAATTTCGAAGTTATGGGAGTTCAAAAAAACTTCGAAATTCGACCCTTTATAAATCTGCCCCTAGCAGTGTGCTTAATGAACTATGGCTTATGATAAAGCAAATAAAGAGTTGCTGTTTCTACACAAAAGACATTAATTGGGAATGCAGGGAGTAAAACTTGGAATTAAAATAGGAAGGCAGGAAGGATTTGGTGAATTCTTACCTTTAGCAAAATGGTTTGGTAGCCATGGGGAGACATTTGATCCATATTTGTTGGACTGAAACCAGCAGGATTAACAGAAAATAAGCAATATGCATCATAACAAAATTAGGGTGCATAAATTTGGGCACCCCAACAGAGATATTACATCAATACTTAGTTGAGCTCCTTCTGCAAATGTAACAGCCTCTAGACGCCTCCTATAGCCTTTGATGAGTGTCTGGATTCTGGATGGAGGTATTTTTGACCATTCATCCATACAAAATCTCTCCAGTTCAATTATATTTGATGGCTGCCGAGCATGGACAGTCTGCTTCAAATCATCCCATAGATTTTCCATGATATTCAAGTCGGGGGACTGTGACGGCCTTTCCAGAATATTGTACTTCTCCCTCTGCATAAATGCCTTTGTAGATTTCCAAGTGTGTTTAGGGTCATTATATTGTTGGAATATCCAACCCCTGCAGCGTAACTTCAACTTTGTGACTGATGCTTGAACATTATCCTGAAGAATTTGTTGATATTGGGTTGAATTCATCCGACCCTCGACTTTAACAAGGGCCCCAGTCCCTGAATTAACCACACAGCCCCACAGCATGATGGAACCTCCACCAAATGTCACAGTCGGTAGCAGGTCTTCTTGGAATGTGGTTTTCTTCTTCCACCATGCAAAGCGCTTTCAGTTATGACCAAATAACTACATTTTTGTCTCATCAGTCCAAACAGTTTGTTCCAAAATGACTGTGGCTTGTCTAAATGAGCTTTTGCATACAACAAGCGACTCTGTTTGTGGCGTGAGTGCAGAAAGGGCTTCTTTCTCATCACCCTGCCATACAGATGTTCTTTGTGCAAATTGCACTAAATTGAAGAATGAAGAATGATGTACAAATACATCATCTGCAGCAAGATGTTCTTGCAGGTCTTTGTGTTGTCTGTAACCATTCTCACAATCCTCTGCATATGCCGCTCCTGTATTTTTCTTGGCCTGCCAGACCTGGGTTTTACAGCAACTGTGCCTGTGGCCTTCCATTTCCTGATTACATTCCTTACAGTTGAAACTGACAGTTTAAACCTCTGAGATGCTTTTTGTAGCTTTCCCCTAAACCATGATACTGAACAATCTTTGTTTTCAGATCTTTTGTGAGTTGCTTTGAGTATCACATGCTGTCACTCTTCAGAGTAGAGTCAAACATAGCACAACTTGCAATTGGCCACCTTAAATACCTTTTCTCGTGATTGGACACACCTGCCCATGAAGTTCAAAGCTTAACGAGCTAATCCAAACAATTTGGTGTTGCCAGTAATCATTATTGAGCAGTTACATGCATTCAAATTAGCAAAGTTGCACAGCCAGTTTTTCACATTTGATTTACTGAATACTGCTTCACTAAAAATCTTTGTTCAGAAAACACCCAAAACTCATAGACATACCACTTTTATCTTTTTTGTTGAAAGTGGATTAAATTATTATGCAGGCTGAGAAGGGTTGCCAAACTTTTTCATATGACGGTAAGCGTTGATAATAATCTCATCATGCGTTCAAGGGCCTGATTATAATGTCATATATGAAGGTGTCTATGGAGCTCTACAAAAGACTGAGGGCCATAAAAATGACTTGGAGTGCTACCTCTGACCTGTAGGCCCCCGTTAGACAGCCCTGTATATACCCGAATAAAGTGCATGCAGCTGTGTGGTTCCAATACAATGCACTGTGCATTACAGGTATTGGACCTGTTATCTGGAAACCTGAAAACATTGAACATTGTTTTTTTCATTTTCCTAACATGTACAACAGTTCCTGGACGTTTTATGCATCCAATTGATGGATCACAATGGTCATAAGCAGTAAATGTATTAAAGAATAAGAAAACCTTTAAAATAAGTGAATATAAAATGGATAAGGGTGCTATGCTAAGCATTTTTGTAATATACATTCATTATTTGTTTTGTTTTTATATAAGATATTAAGGGATACTTGTACTGTTAATATGAATGAATTTTGTTCCAACAGCGCCACCTGCTGGTCAGTTTCCCACCAGTCTGACCACCAAGTAGTCAAGGAAGTTGTCAGGAAAAGGAAAGAGGCTGCTCTGATGTTTTTCTGCTTAGGAATAAAAATAGAAAGCTTACTCACATTTTTCCTAAGCAGAGGAACATCAGAGCACTTTCTTTCTCCTGACAACTTCCTTGACTACTTGGTGGTCAGACTGGTGAGAAACTGAGCAGCAGGTGGTGCTGTTGTAACAAAATTCATTTATATTAACAGTACGTGTATCCCTTAATATCTTGGTATAAAAACAAAATAAATAATGAACGTAAAAATGCTTAGCATAGCACCCTTATCCATTTTACATTCACTTATTTTAAAGGTTTAATTATCATTTAAGTCAAACAGGAAGGAAAATAAGAACAGAAAGAAAAGTAAAATTAAACATGGTTAATATAGTTTTGTATATTCGTAGAAACCAAATTCCGAGTATATCTTTCAATCTTCCCAGACTAGGTTTGATTTACCTGAAGTAAGATGCAAAAAAGTCTATTGGTACGGTGGAAAACATGATTTTTGAAAACTTTTTAGGTGTATGACCGTCCGATTTACATAATGAATACTGTATATAGTGCAAGTTGCACAACTCGATGATCTCTCATGCATTCATTGACTCATGCCTGTCTCTGTCTGTCTGTCTTTCGCTATGTATTTGTACTTTTTTTTTTCATATTCTACACTCACCTTTTTATTTCTATGATGGCTAACTTCATATTTATTCATATTCTCAGCTGCTGTTGGAACATTTGGAGTGTTTAGTGTCACGGCATGAGCGATCTCTAAGAATGACGGTGGTGAAGAGGCAAGCCCAGTCGCCTGCCGGGGTCTCCAGTGAGGTAGAAGTCTTAAAAGCCCTCAAGTCCCTCTTTGAGCATCACAAGGCCCTTGATGAAAAGGTAAAAATCAGGCCTCTCTGCAAGTAGACGTGCATATTTTATCATGACGGTATATTAAATAAATATGGAATAAGCTGGATAACTTTAAGAGGTTTCCTAAATGCTGGGCAACCTTCTATTGGAGGGTTGTAACTAACTGGGAGTAGTAGTTGGAAGTATTTCCTATAAAATAACATTGAGTTGTGCTTCTGTATCTTATTGGTTGACTTTCCTTGTTCCGATTGGTTGAAGTTTTTATTTTGTGCCTGGATACTTGTGTTTTTTTTTCCAGATTATTTGAAGGTGTAATTTTCCCCCATTTTTTATTGCTATATAACATTAGAAATAGCTGATTGTCAAGGCTAGCTTGGTGACTAAGCTACAGGGAAGATGTATATTGTTCCATTTAGCCTTGGTTTTTGTAGGCAGTCATATATATGTGCTTTGTGCTGCTGAATAGATCGCTGAGCTGATGGAAAAGCAATATGGGAAAATGACATTTTGTTCTTATGATGACACTGAGCTTCAAGGGAATGTATACAGATCAGTGGATGGGCCAAACTTCATGTGGAAAGCACCAACATTTGTTCATAGTGGCAAAAAGCATCATGAGAAAGTAGGTTTTCTCCTGGCAACCTAACTGTATAGGGAAGAATCTAGTTCTTTTTGGACCCCAGTCTTCTTGGGGAGTTTACCTAGATGTGTTCTTTTTGGAGATTGCAGGTCTAAGCCCATCTAATAGAGTCCTGCATGGGGTTAGGTATCCGTGGGTACCCAACATAGGTGCAGGCTTGATGCCACCCTTGTCATTCTTCCAGTTTTTACCCTTTTTTGGGTAGATTTGGCACCGGAGTGGCATCATTTCTGGGCAGATGTGACGTCACTTCCTGTTTCTCATGTCTCCCGGGTCGGAAGGTAAGTTGGCCTTTTGCGGGTTGGGTAGTGGAAACATGCGGGTCAAATTGTGGGTTTGGGGGTACGGGTTTCAAAAAAATGGACCCGCACAGGACTCTACCATCTAACATCTGTTTCTCAGATGTTAACACCTGGGTTGCTCAGAGTGATAGGACTAATAGTTCAGTAATAACTAAAGGACCAACATTTGGATGTGCTTGGTCTTTCTTAATTCACCATATGAAACCTGTCCCGTACATATGGTATTCATTATCTGTGTTTATATAACTTGATGTACATAAGTTTGTGACAGTACTTACAATGTCATAGTACAAATGACATGGAGCTTGTTTATTTTGTGGTAGGTTCGGGAGCGACTTCGTGTGGCCCTTGAGAGGGTGGCCGTACTGGAAGAAGAACTGGAAATATCTAGCCAGGAGGTAAGTTGATCGTTTAATTACAGAATTCAGAATATTAGACCACAGTGTAAGCCCTAAATGGGTCCCTGATCGGTGCAGGAAAACCATGTGAATGAATTTTAATGGCCCTGGGGACTTCTTCCAGCCCCTAAGGATCAAGTATAAGTAGCAACAAAAAATGAAAATGTTTTAAAGGAATGGCAATGCTATATACTGTTGCCCTGCACTGGTAAAACTTTTGTTTTCACTTCAGAAACTCTACTATAGTTTATATAAACAAGCTGCAAGGTCAGACAGCAGCTTGTTTATATAAACTATAGTAGTACTTATCTGTTATCTACTGTGTATCCTGTGCTTGAATGGCTGTCCCCATAGCTACACAGCAGCTTGTTTATATAAACTATAGTAGTTCTTATCTGTTATCTACTGTGTATCCTGTGCTTGAATGGCTGCCCCCATGGCTACACAGCAGCTTGTTTATATAAACTATAGTAGTTCTTATCTGTTATCTACTGTGTATCCTGTGCTTGAATGGCTGCCTCCATGGCTACAGAGCAGCTTGTTTATATAAACTATAGTAGTACTTATCTGTTATCTACTGTGTATCCTGTGCTTGAATGGCTGCCCCCATGGCTACCCCCATGGCTACACAGCAGCTTGTTTATATAAACTATAGTAGTATTTATCTGTTATCTACTATGTATCCTGTGCTTGAATGGCTGCCCCCATGGCTACAGAGCAGCTTGTTTATCTAAACAATAGTCGAGACTCTGAAGCAAACACACCAGTTTTTACCAGTGCAGGGCAAGACTACATTATATGGTCATTCCTTTAAAACACTTTCATTATTTGACGTTACTGTTCCCTTAACAGATACTGAACCTGTTTGAGTGATCGGTATAATGGGAAGGATCTAATTGTTCTCATTAATTGCAGTCTATTTCACTTCGGGAGCAGCTTGCAAGGAGAAGATCAGGAATTGATGATGGTGGTAAAGATGGAGACTCACAGAGCTCGGTATGAAAACATGCACATTTTTATTTTGAATTTTTTTCTCAAAGAAAACATGAAACTATTTTGGGAAAAATATAGCAAAAGGCTGTTTTTGTGCTCTATGAAACTAGAAAAATCTCTTTTGATTTCAACAGTGTCATGTCTTCCACGAGGAAAAGTGAAAAGGTGCAAAGATTAGCAGGTTTTCTAACTGCAAAAATGTGATAAAAATCAGTTAAAAATAAACCGTATGCATTTTCAATCTCTAAAAAAAAATTTTTTGTCAGGTCAAATTTGAAGCACTATATAATTTGTGATATATTGAAAGATAGTTTTTTCACATGGTTTCCATAGTGGCTTTTTATAGAGCAACATCCCAAAACAAATGCCCTTTCCCACTTTGATCCCAATGGTAGAACTGTCTTTTCTGATCTTCCAGACCATATTAAATGGCTCCTCTCATCTGGAACTGCGAGGTGGAAAGGAAATAGAGCTGGAGGAGATGCTGGAGAAACAGAGGCTTGAGCTGTGCCAGTTAAAGGAGAGGTTAACCATGATGTGCCGTCAAATGGCAGAGCTTGAAGAAGAGCTAAACACAGCCCAGAAAGATGTCATAAAATCAGAAGAGGTCAATGCCAAGCTTCAAAGGGACCTCAAGGAGGTGAGTAAAATATACTGTTTTTACCAGTTTTTCACTGTCCACCAGGTGCTCATGGTCTAGGGTGAAATCTTGATGGAAATTACACCTCATGGTGTGGTTGCTCTATGAATGCAAGCATCAATGTGCTATGTAGGCATCTTATGGTAACAGGGAATAAACCCTCATTGCAATATGTAGAGACCACTGGAAACGTGTTCTTTCTTGGCTGATGTCAACCATATTTTGTCTGTAGTGGCAACAATAATTAAACCAAATTTATATATGACACGTATGTGTAGACAGAGTGATATAATAAATATGTTCTTAACCCAATAGTTAATTGGGTTACAATAAACAAGATGGAGTGAAATAGGACCCCAGCTCCGAAGAGGATTCTCTTTACTACTGTGTTTGAATCCACATCTTTTGACAGGCTCTGGCACAAAGAGAAGATATGGAGGAAAGGATAACCACTCTGGAGAAACGTTACCTTAGTGCACAGAGAGAAGCCACTTCGCTCCATGACGTCAATGACAAGCTGGAGAATGATCTGTTAAGCAAAGAATCCCTGTACAGACAGGTAATGAGCAACAGAAGCTTCTATTTGATACATAGATAATGGAATCACTCCCTAGGACATTTATGGTGGACATTAGAATGGGATGGACCTCTGGTCATATTTTATTGATAGGCCTATAAAAGTACAACTGACTGCCTTTCTAACACCATATAGAGGGGCAGGTCTCTCAGACGTAGTCCATTATTAAAATTCACAGTAACTTCATTTAAATGGTCTATTAAAGGTAATCTTGATGTGTTACTTTCATCTCAACTGTGTGTAACAGCAGGCAAAAGACCACATACTTGCCTTGTGACAACAGCACCACAATATTTTTTAATTTCAAAAACCATAAGGTACACACATGGCCTTCATTTCTATGCAGGCAAATTTAGGACATCTTTGCAACAGGACCTGGACAAACAGATGATGTCAGATGAAATGCTGTTAATTAATGTAGGTTATGTACCTGGGATGAAAAAATATGCAAGACCCTCAATGGGACTATATTAGGGAAACCCATAATGGAGAAGCCCTAGCAGCTGCAAGGGCAAACAAGGGTTTGAGCTATATTAAAAGGGGTATTTTTTTGCAAGAGAATAGGGATATATTTGCCTTTTACAAAGTACTGGTAAGACCCCATCTGAAATATACCATGTAGTGTTGGCCTCCTGTGCTCAAAAAAGGATATTATTGCATTGGAGAGAGTCCAAAAAAAGCTGGTTAAGAGCATGGAAAGTCTTGGTTATAAAGAAAGACTGGTCAAGTTAGCACCCTGGACAAAAAGTTGATTATGGGGAGATATGATAACATAATATATACATAAATATATTAAGGAACAATACAATAAACTCTCAAATGCTTTATTCATCAGTAGGTCCTTACAGCAACTAGCATCGAGGCAGGTTTTATTTGAACCAGTTGAACTTGATGGATTTGGGGCTTTTTTAACCTAAATTAAATTTCTGCTGCAGCTGTACTGGTCTGAAATGGGGGTCACTGACTCCGGCAGCCAAAAACAATATCTCTTTGAGGCTACAATTTCATTGTTCTTGTTACTTTTTATTACTTTTTGTTTTTTTAGTTCAGTCCCCCCCTACCATTTATATTCCAGTCTCTTATTTAATACACTGTCTTGTAGCTAGGAAAAACTGGACCCTAGCAAACAAATAGCTGCTGAAATTCCAAATTGGATAGCTTCTAAACAAAATGCCAAATATTTAAAAGAAAACACAATAAATAAATGAAGAATAATTGCAAATTGTTGATCACTGTCTACATCAAACTAAGTGTTAAAAGTTTTTATTTTTAAATAACACTGTTTACACTGGAAATAATTCACTCTACAATATAAAATTGTATTCCTCAACCAGCAAGTGTATTTTTTTTTTAGTTGTAATATTGGTGTGTAGGTGCATCTCAGTTCATTTTGCCTGGTCATGTGCTTTCAGAAAGAGCCAGCACTGCTTTCTGGCAGGTGTTGTTTCTCCTACTTAATGTAACTGAATGTGTCTCAGTGGGACCTGGATTTTACTATTGAGTGTTGTTCTTAGATCTACCAGGCAGCTGTTATCTTGTGTTAAGGAGCTGATATCTGGTTACCTTCCCATTGTTCTGTTGTAAGGCTGCAGGGCGGAAGGGGTGATATCATTCCAACTTGCAGTAAAGTGACTGAGGTTTATCAGAGCACAAGTCACATGACTGGGGGCACCTGGGAAACTGACAATATGTCTAGACCCTTGTCAGATTTCAAAATTAAATATAAAAAAAACTGTTTGCTCTTTTAAGAAACAGATTTCAGTGCAGAATTGTGCTGGAGCAGCACTGTTAACTGATGCATTTTGGAAAAAAACAGGATTTCCCATGACAGTATCCCTTTAAGATAAAGGTGAACTACCCCTTTAAACATAAAGTGAACTGTTTGATAGTTTATTGAGCTCACAAATATTCTTGAGCGTGTACCAACTACTTATATAGAGGTTTTCATAAATACAGTAGTGTACGCCTGTGGCTGCTGGGAATGATAGTTCAACAAAAGCTGAAGCACCTTCCTCTACCCATCCCTGCCTTAGACTATGACTTGTGGGTCATAAGCCAATGACTGCAGCCATTAAGTTATTGCCTGGCAGTTGTGTGCTATTGATTAGTACCAGTTCAGTGAAAGGGAAGTAATCACTATTGTACATTAGATGGAAGCGCAATGGGAGTCTGCCAAGATGTATTTTAGATTTATGGCCAGAGAGTCCCAGGGCTGTGATGTGCTCTTTATCGACCATTCATCTTTAGCTTTGCTGACTTGTAACTCCTTCCGCAGAGTGAAGAGAAGAACCGGCAGTTGCAGGAGTGGCTGGAAGACGCCAAGCAGAAATTGCAGCAGACCCTGCAGAAGGCGGAGACTCTGCCTGAGATCGAGGCCCAGTTGGCCCAACGAGTGGCCGCTCTCAGCAAGGTACATCCCTGTATCCAGGGAAAATGTCTTTTCATTAATCATCCCTACACTGTCACCCAGGCAACATTTATCTATTTTCCTTTGATATAAATCATTATAGGAGAGAGTAAAATAAATTCTAACAATACTTACAAGTCCATAAGCCGTACGATGGTCATAGATGCTTTAAAACATGGCACCCAAATTTAAAGGAGACATATAGGACACATGAAAAAAAGCCTAATTTTGTAGGTAATTATGAGTAATATATGGTGTTGCTTTTACATGATGCTAAAACTTAATATTGTCTTTAGAAATAGCCCCTTTATTAGAGCTCCCTATTAGGGATGCACCGAATCCACTTTTTTGGATTCGGCCGAACCCCCGAATCCTTCGTGAAAGATTCGGCTGAATACCGAACTGAATCCAAACCCTAATTTGCATATGCAAATTAGGGGTGGGAAGGGGAAAACATTTTTTACTTCCTTGTTTTCTGACAAAAAGTCATGCAGTTTCCCTCCCGCCCCTACTTTGCATATGCAAATTAGGATTCAGTTCGGCTGGGCAGAAGGATTCGGCCGAATCCGAATCCTGCTGAAAAAGGCCGAATCCTGGCCGAATCCCGAACCGAATCCTGGATTCGGTGCATCCCTACTCCCTATAGATGTTCTCTGGTCCCTGTTTCAAATGAGGGGTGGGCGTGTCTTAACGGTCCCTGCCAGAAGCACAGTAGGAGGGGGACAGCCAATCACAGCCCTGCAGTCACTGAAGCACAGACAGGCTTCAGTTCCCTATCAGGTCCTGCTAGCTGCTGATTGGTTCCTGTCCTACAGTGCAGTGAGCTGAGACCCGCCGGCTCCCCTGCACAGCCTGGGAATTCAGGGAGCAGGAAGTGGAAGAGAAGGGAGGGACTATTAGGGTTTTTGCAAAAATGTTCAATAAATCAGTCTGAAACACTACTAGAAAATCTTTTAAACATGAAATAAACTAGGGATGCACCAAATCCACTATTTTGGCTTTGGCCGAACCCCAGAATCCTTCATGAAAGATTCAGCCAAATACCGAACGAATCTGAATTTGCATATGCAAATTAGGGTTAGGAAGGGGGAAACATTTTTTACTTCCTTTTTTTGTGACAAAAAGTCACACAATTTCCGTCCCCACCCCTAATTTTCATATGCAAATTTGCTTTCGGTTTGGCCGGGCAGAAAGATTTAGCCGAATCTGAATCCTGCTGAAAAAGGTTGAATCCCGAACCAAATCCTGGATTTGGTGCATCCCTAAAATAAACACAATAGGTTGGGTTGGCTTCAATAAGGATTAATTATATCTTAGTTGGGATCAAGTACAAGCTACTGTTTTATTATTACAGAGAAAAAGGAAATCATTTTTTTAAAATTTGGATTATTTGAATAAAATTAAGTCTACAATAGGCGGTTATTTATTAAACTCTAAATGCCAAAAGCCTTAAAATCAGAATTTAGTGGGGGAAAAAAACACAAAATTTTCAGATTTTTTATAACCCGAGGATGAAAAAAGTCAGAATCCAAAAATCCGGCATCTCAGACCTGCCGAGGTTGCATATAAGTCAATGGGAGAAGTTCTGAAGTTATCGCGCTGGGTTTCATGCAATAATCCAAAAATGTTTTGGTTTTCAGGCAAAATCAGAAAAAATTAGTATGATTAGTTTTTTCCACAATTTTTTCCCGCAAAGAAAATTTTCGGGAACGTATATTGATTATTAAGGGGAAAAAACCTGTGCGGATTTGGTCGTTTTCAGAAAATATTCAGATAAATTCATACTTTGATAAATGAGCCTTCCTGGGAGACGTCCTTTCTGTAATTCGGAACTTTCTGGCTAATTGGTTTCCGGATAATGGATCCCATACCTGTAGTCAAATCCAGGCTTAAGGTGGCCATACATGCACCGATATTATTGTACGAAACGAATTTTCGTACCATATTCAGAGGGTGTGTCGGCTCTAGGGATGCACCGAATCCACTTTTTTGGATTCGGCCAAACCCCCGAATCCTTAGTGAAAGATTCAGCCGAATACCGAATCCAAACCCTAATTTGCATATGCAAATTAGGGGTGGGAAGGGGAAACATTTTTTACTTCCTTGTTCTCTGACAAAAAGTCACGCAATTTCCCTCCCCGCTCCTAATTTGCATATGCAAATTAGGATTCGGGTTCGGGCGGGTAGAAGGATTCGGCCGAACCCGAATCCTGCTGAAAAAGGCTGAATCCCGAACCGAATCCTGGAATCGGTGCATCCCTAGTCGGCTCATTGATCGGCTCAGGCAGAAAATTTTCATCTGTCGCCTTTAAGGGCACCCAGACATGTTAGTGCTCAATCATCATCAGATACAGGTAGAATTCTATTGTTTCTATATGTATATCTGATGATTCAACTCTACACGTGTGTTGTAACAAGCGTTTAGTGATGGGCGAATTTATTCGTCAGGCGCGGATTTCCGTGTTTGGCATAAATTCGCGAAATTCGATTGATAGACGTACATTGACTTTAATGGGCGCCGGCGTCAATTTTCACGCCGGCACCCATTTTGACGCTGGCGAATTGTCACCGGTGTTAAAATTGCCAATTCTCGAATTTCGTGGCAAATCGAAACGGGGCAAATTCGCCCATCTCTACAAACGAAGTTCTTTTCCAGGAAAGATCGTAATTATTACGTCTACGGCCACCTCTAGCCCACATTCCTAATGTAAGGTATGACGCCTGCATCATTCACCCATATGAAAAATTGCAGAGGGCAATTAGTGGGTGGCCAGTGATCAATGAAGCCTGTGAAGCAGAGACATTACAAGACAAACTATACAGGACACCGGGTTCAAAATGAATCTTCAGCTTTATTCAGCCAATGGCAGAGATAAATTCACCTTCTCAGAAAGATACATCTGTGTATATGACAAATCATGTTATGTCAATTGTACACAAGACATTGCACAATATTCATTGACTTGTATTGCCCCAAATTTGTTGTGGCAACAGAAACCAGAAATGTAATAAAGGCCGTCAGCTGAAAACGTGTAAATGTAGCCTTGCAAATAAACGGCACATTCCAATACTGTATTTTCTCTAATTACAGGTATAAGATCCATTATCCAGAAAGCTCCAAATTACAGGACAGCCATCACCCATAAACATAATGTTATGCAAATGATTAAAATATTTAAAGATTACAGGATGGGACCTCTTATCCAGAATGCCCAGGGATTTTCCAGATAAGGGATCTTTCTATAATTTGGATCTTCAGACCTTAAGTCTAGTAGAAAGTCATATAAACTTTAAATAAACCCACTAGGCTGGTTTTGCTTCCAATAAGGATTAATTATATCTTCGTTGGGATGAAGTACAAGCTACTGTTTTTTTTTTATTACACAGAAAAAGTAAATCATGTTTAAATTTTTTTTAATTATTTGATTATAAAGGAGTCTATGGGAGACGGCCTTTCTGTAATTTGAAACTTTCTGGATAAAGGGTTTCCGGATAACAGATCCCGTACCGGTTTTATTATTACAGAGAAAAAAGAAATCATTTTTAAAAATCGGAATTATTTGATTATAAAGGAGTCTAAAAAATATTTGGATAATTTGGATAAAATGGAGTCTATGGGGGGCAGCCTTTCCGTAATTCGGAGTTTTTTGGATAATGGGTTTCTGGATAACGGATCTCATACCTGTATTTCCCTGGTCTCTGTAATAATAAAACGGCACCATATTATCATTTATTATCATATTATACATTATCCCAACTAAGATATAATTAATCCTTATTGGAGGCAAAACAAGCCTGTTTAATTAATGTTTGATTTTTTTTAGTAGACTTATGGTATGCAGATCCAGTTATCAGAAAGATCCATTATCCGGAACAGCCCAGGTCTCAAGCATTCTGGATAATAGATACCTGTATATGGAACAAATCACAGTTAAAGTTTGAGTTTAAGTTAGTTTGCCATGCTGCAACTATTGTAAAGAATATTCTAAAATGTTGAATTTGGAATAATGACTGAAGTTAAAAATTATACAATAACCAGCAAAAACCACTGGAATGTGGGAAAACAGTAATGATGACTGCTTTGCCCCTTTATAAATCGGCTTCCAAGGGGCAGATTTATCAAGGGTCGAATTTCGAAGTAATGGGAGTTTTTTTTGAACTCCCATAACTTCAAAATTTGATTCAAAAAGACCAACCAAAATTAATTCAAAGGTTTTTTTTGGCTGAATAGGTCTGTTTTCGATCGAATAGGTCCGTATTCGGCCAAATTCGAATCATACAAATTGAAGTAATAGCGCATTCGATCAAATTCTAATCCAAGTTTTTCCGAAAAAAAACTTTGATTTTTCAAAGTCCACCAATTGACTCCATATAGGTTCTAGGAGGTCCCCCACAGGCTAAAACAGCAATTTGGCATGTTTTAGCCTGCGAGTGGTCGAACTGGAAGTTTTTAAAGAGACAGTACATGATGAATTTCGATGTTCGAATTTTTTTCAAATTCGAATTGAATTTGGACTATTCCGTAGTTGAAGTACACAAAAATAGCTAGAAATTCGAATTTTTTTGCTTCAAATTTTCACTTCGACCCTTGATAAATCTGCCCCTAAGTGTTTTTTTTTTCTCTCGTTCTCATTATCCTAACTGCGCTGCAGTTGTTAAAGCCAACAGCTTATTCGAAATTGGAATAAAAAAAAGACCAATCAAAATTTGTTTTATAAAAACCGTTTATTTTTTGCAGTGAATATGCTAGATTTGATCAGTCGAATCGAAGTAAGATCATATTCGATTCAAAGTATTTTTTTTAAAAAAACATAGATTTTTCAAAGTCCACCAATTGACTCCAAATACGTTCTAGGAGGTCCCCCATAGGCTAAAACAGTAATTTGGCAGGTTTTAGATGGCGAATGGTCAAAGTCGAAGTTTTAAAGAGACAGTACATGATAAATTTTGATGTTCGAATTATTTTGTCAAATTCAAATTGAATTTGGACTACACAAAAATAGCTCAAAAATCAAATTTTTTACTTTAAATTTTCACTTCGACCCTTGAAAAATCTGCCCCTAATCTTTTTTTGTCAAATTCAAATTGAATTTGGACTACACAAAAATAGCTCGAAATTTGAATTTTTTTACTTCGAATTTTCACTTCGACCCTTGATAAATCTGCCCCTTCGAAATTCGAATTCAAAAAGACCAACCAAAAGTAAGTCGAAGTTTTATTTTGTGACCGAATAGGTCATAGTACGAATCGAAGTAATAGCACATTCGATCGAATTCTAATCAAAGTTTTTCCCCCAAAAAACTTAGATTTTTCAAAGTCCACCAATTGACTCCAAATACGGCAGGTTTTAGATGGTGAATGGTCAAAGTCTAAGGTTTAAAGAGACAGTACATGATAAATTTTGATCGAATTTTCTATTTTTTTGTCAAATTCAAATTGAATTTGGACTACATAAAAATAGCTCAAATTCTAATTTTTTTAGATAGAATTTTCATTTCGACCCTTGATAAATCTGCCCCTAAGGGGCAGATTTATTAAGGGTTGAATTTCGAATTTGAAAAACTTAGAAATTTGAATACAAAAAGACCAACTGAAATTAAGTCTAAGTCGTTTCGATTGAATAGGTCCGTATTCGGCCAAATTCCAATCGTACGAATCGAAGCAATAACGCATTCGATCAAATTCGAATCAAAGTTTTTCCCAAAAAAAAACTTAGACTTCATATAGGTTCTAGGAGGTCCCCCATAGGCTAAAACAGCAATTTGCCAGGATTTAGCTGGCGAATGGTCGAACTCTAAGTTTTTAAAGAGACAGCACATGATTAATTTCGATATTCGAATTTTCGCATTCTTTTCAAATTCAAATTGAATTTAGACTATTCCCTAGTTGAAGTACACAAAAAAAGCTCGAAATTCGATTTTTTTTACTTTTGACCGTTTATAAATATAAATAAGTGTTTTGTTTTTTTCCATTCTCATTATCCTAACTGCACTACAGTTGTAAAAGCCAACAGCTCATTGGTTACTTTAGGGTACTGCTCTAGAGCTGCCGTTTCCGCCCACTAATGTCCAGTATTATTCTACTATCTACTCTTTGCTCTTGTGTGTGTGTATATACAGGCTGAAGAGCGTCATGGGAATTTTGAGGAGAGACTCCGTCAACTTGAAGCTCAGCTGGAAGAGAAGAACCAGGAGTTACAACGGGTAAGTAGTGAGTAAGTGCAAAACACTGAGCAATAAAGAAGTAGAGACCAAAACATTTACTAAAAATATCTAGCAATTCTTAGAAAATATTATACATTTATCTAATGGGCTTCTTCAGCTTCTCGGTAAAATGGAAATGAAGTAGAAAAATTTAATTTGCAGTCGTATTACTGCTTTTTAATAGAAATGTTTATTTTTTTTTTTTGGATCCAAAGTCCGAAGTAACCTGTAATATTTGCTCACCTCGTCTCTGATCATATACAAATGTTTTGATGTTGCATTCCCAAACCCTGGCCCATTATGTCTATGAGTCGCTGCTTGCAAATAATAAATATTAATTAACTGTCCCATAGATCCTAACAGCGAGTGAGCAAACAGTATTTTAAATAGAAACTCAATCCGACGCACTACTACTACTGAGTGACTACTGCCAAGTGACAGGCAGTTTACTTGTATGTGGCATAAAGAAGCACCAGTCGTTTCTCTGCCAGCTAATCTTTATTGAAACATTACAACTTCCATAAGCTTAAAGGAGAACTAACCCCTAAATGTGGCTGAAAATGGCATATTTTATATAGTGAACTTATTGCACGAGGCTAAAGTTTCAGCTTGTCAATAGCAGCAATGATCCAGGACTTCAAACTTGTCACAGGGGGTCACCATCTTGGAAAGTGTCTGTGACACTCACATGCTCAGTGGGCTCTGATTGGCTGTTGAGAAGCTAAGCTTAGGGCTCGTCACTAATTATCCAGCAGAAAAGGAGCTTCCCCTGTAATATAAGCTGATGCTACAGGTTTGCTGATTATTAAATTCTGATGCTAATTGCACTGGTTTCTGTGCTGCCATGTAGTAATTATGTGTATTAATTACTAATCAGCCTTATATTGTGACATTTCTATTCTATGTGTACTGTATATTGTGAGTGGGTCCCTAAGCTCAGTAAGTGACAGCAGCACAGAGCATGTGCAGTGAATCAGCAGAAAAGAAGATGGGGAGCTTCTGGGGCATCTTTGGAGACACAGATCTTTACTGCTAAAGGGCTGTGGTTGCCTTGGGCTGGTACAGAAGCACAAAACATCATGTACAATATTTCTAGACTACTTCTTTAGTTAAGCTTTAGTTCTCCTTTAAGAATCACTGTGTTACAAAATATCAGGATTTATCAGTGATGATGAGTATGATATTATTCCATTGACGTCATCGCTTTGGGCGCAGGTTTGGGCCTCACTATCACCTATCAAAGTGTTTTCATGGGGCAGGTGCTGTCTTATTGCAGTATACTCCGTCATACAAAGACCTGCCGTTATTTGCTACAGGAGAATAATAGATCTGCTACACCATGAGCAGGTTACCAATGCAGGGGCACTTAGCTGTGATGTTACAAATTCCAAAGCCATTAGATTTCTGCAGCCTCTGGGTTCTTAAATCTACACAGATTTCTGCTCCATGACATCTGCGGTGGTGAATGATCGCCAGTATTCCCCGAGCCCTTGGCTTTTTATAGAAGGATACAATAAATTGTCAAGTGCTGTAAGTCCCGCATTCATATGCTCTGATATCAATGTTTTGCACAGGCACGTCAGAGGGAGAAGATGAACGACGAGCACAACAAACGTCTCTCCGAGACCGTAGATAAACTTCTGTCTGAGTCAAATGAAAGGCTGCAGCTGCATCTTAAGGAGCGGATGGGAGCCCTGGAAGAGAAGGTGTGTCCGAGGCGGCCATATTCACTGATTGTTATAAGTAACGGAATGATAAAGCGCTAACATATACCCCAGAGCTGTACTACTGCCCTAATATTCTGTTTATGGACAAGTATAATAGGAAAAAGTAGTAGTGTCCAAGCATAGGGAGCTGGCGGAAACACAAACACTGCATCCATCAGGTGCAGATGTTTTTGGAGGATGAATGGAAGACATCTGAGCAAACAGCCCGGTGATAGAATGGTTTAGGCCTCCTAGGGCCCACCAGAAAACCTATTGGCCTGCTCCTTCATCAATAGTGACTAGTATTGCTTTATATATAGGTTTAGAAATAAGGATAGGCTGGAATTGTCCAAGGCTGGGCCTCTAGTGGGCTAAGGCCAGGACTTACTAGGGGCTGGGCCCAGTTATGATAGGCCAATCAACCTCACTTCAGTAGTTGATTCTAGTTCATAATACACACCTCCTAACTGTCCCATTTTTCGTGGGACAGTCCCAATTTTGACAGCTCAACCCGCAGTCCTTGATTGTTACTGAAATGTAAGGATGCGCCGAATCCACTATTTGGGATTCGGCCAAATCCCCGAATCCTTGGTGAAAAAATTCAGCCTGAACCCGAATCCTAATTTGCATATGCAAATTAGGGGCAGGAAAGGAAAAAATTCTTCTTTTGTGACAAAAAGTCATGTGATTTCCCTACCCGCCCCTAATTTACATATGCAAATAAGGATTCAGATTCGGCCAGGCACAAGGATTCGGCAAATCGAATCCTGCTGAAAAAGGCTGAATCCCGAACCGAAACTTGGATTCAGTACATCCCTACTGAAATGTCCTGACTTTCTCTTTGATTTCCTGCACTGAACAGCCTGAAAAAGATACAAAATTAATTGGCTTTTGGCAGAGAGCCCAGAATACGTGACAGGTGCACTTTTGTAACAATTTAAGAAAAGCAAAGAAGCAACTGTAACAATTTAAGATAAGCAGGTCTCTTGGGGAAACTGACTTGCAGTTTAAATGGCAATTCAACTTCATTAGCAAAACTGTAATAAGACATAAAAACCTTAACCTTAAAGGACATGTAAAGCCTACATTTCCTACCATGTATATAAGTTGGGCATATCTTCCCCACCGAAGCCACATCATTTTACTGTATATACCCCCTCCATTGGCCACAACAAATAGCAGCTTTGGCGGCCATTTTCCCTCTGACACATCATCCGTAACATTGAGACATGTTTGCTGTAAAGTTCATACAGTGCAGAATTCAGTGTTTCACAGGCACAGTATAGTTTGATAAAAAGTTCTGCTGGGGTTGAGCATTGTAATGTTAAGCTGAGCTCTGGAGAGGTGGTTAGGAGAAAAAAATAGGATCAGACAGCTATAGTTTCTATGAGAACCAGCAATGTTATCTCTTTATTGGCTGTTAGACTGGAGGGTGTGTTTAGTAATCTGAGCTGAGAAGAACTGAGCATGCTCATGAGCCAACAGCCAAAGCTAATTCCTGCAGGAGGGGCAGAGTGGGTTAGAGGAGGAGAAAGAATTCTAAGTGATAAAGGGGATGCTGCAGCCTTTTAACATCCAGAGTGGCAGCTATCTAAATATTTCAAAGAGGCTGTTCACTGATTAACATGTCCTTTAAACCCAACAAGTTCTCAGCCACTGCTTTTGCCTGTACTTCTCTTATACTGGTCTCTCTCTTCCTTTGCCTGCTTCCTTTCTCTCAGAACACTCTCTCAGAAGAAATAGCTAACATGAAAAAGCTACAGGATGAGCTTCTTCTCAATAAGGTTTGTATGGGGTTATAATCCGCTCTGATTCCTTTCTCTGCAGTGTCAGTGGCAGGGTATGTGTGCATATATATATATATATATATATATATATATATATATATATTTATACAAATCGCTCTGCTTTGATTACATAACTGTCCAAAACCTAAGGTTATTTTTAAATGAGAAGGAAAGTCTTCTTCCACTTGGGGCTGCCAAATATTAGGCACTCACAAGTGATTGTATTTACTTACCTGAAACCCCGGGGCCGGTGCTCCTATCAGCAGAAAACTGCACCGGCCCAGGGTTATACCAGTGAGCACCACGGATCGATCCTCTTCCGGCTTCTTCTTTCTTCAAATTTCCCGGGGCAGACGCATGCGCAGTAGAACGAAATAGGCAACTTTTTAGTTAAAGTTCAGCTTTTTGCTGTACTGTTCATGCTCAGCTGCGAGAAGAAAGAAGAAGTCGGAAGAGGATCACACTGTGGTGCTCACTGGAATAACCCCGGGCCGGTGCAGTTTTCTGCTGATAGGAGCACCAGGTAGGGATGCACCGAATTCAGGATTCGGTTTGGGATTCGGCCAGGATTCGTCCTTTTTCTGCAGGATTCGGACGAATCCTTCTGCCTGGCCAAACCGAATCCTAATTTGCATATGTAAATTAGGGGCGGGTGGAAAATCACGTGACTTTTTGTAACAAAATTTCCCCTTCCCATCCCTAATTTGCATATGCTAAATAGGATTTGGCATTCGGCCGAATCTTTCGAGAATGATTTGGGAGTTCTGCCGAATTCAAAATAGTGGATTCGGTGCATCCCTAGTTTCAGCTAAGTAAATACAATCTCTTGGGGATGCCTAACATTGGGCACCCCAAGTGGAGGAAGACTTTCCTTCTCCTTTAAGGTGAACATGTTACACTCTCTTTTTTTAAAGGAAAACTAAACTCCCCAAACAATGAAGGTCTCTATAAAAAGATATTGCATAAAACAGCTCATATGTAAAACCCTGCTTCATGTAAATAAACCATATTCATAATAATATACTTTTCTAGTCGTATGTGCCATTGGGTAATCATAAATAGAAAATTGCCATTTTAAAAAATAAGGGCCGCCCCCTGGGCACGCAAACAAACCAACAAACCCTACTTGTTAGGTCACATGAGCCAATTAACAGACAGAGTTGTGTCTTTTGCTTCCCACACTTCTTCCTGTTACAGTTAGAGCTGCAGTATTTCTGGTCAGGTGATCTCTGAGGCAGCACTTAGATCATCACAAAATGGTGGTTCAAGGCAAGAGATGTAAAAGGGCAATATTTACTTAAATATATAGACCAGTTTGGTAATATTCTTTAATATGCCACTTAATTTGATATAAACATATTGCTTAAGTGTTCATTTTGAGGTTATAGTTTTCCTTTAAAAGTCACTCCCTGGTGCCTTCAGTTGTAAGTAGTCTCTTGTTTGTGGTATCACATCTCACACTAAAACCAATATTTTTTTTTTTATTTTTGCTCTTAGGAGCAGCTGGTGACTGAGATTGAGAGGATGCAACTAGAAATTGACCAGCTGCGAGGACGACCTTCTTCCGCATACTCCAGGTAAGTGCCATAAAGACCAGTATGAATTATTCCTGCTGTGCTTCACTGGCTCCCTAACCTGTCAATAAACGAACACAGGCAGCATTGTTTTATTGGGCCTTTAGCTGCTGTGTGATGTCCGCATCTCTCTATATTTAGGAGAGGCTCTGGCTGCAGATTTATGGTTGCTTGGTATTCATAAAGCAAGCAATACTTCAAAACAGCCTTCCTAAATTATCACCAGCCGGTGCTTTATTTGTCATCTGGGAAAAATATACATGTGACTAGGGCGTTTGTGCCCATTATGATTGGAAATCCAGATAGCTGCCATCATAAAAGTCCAGCAACTAATGTAGACAAGCATACTGCAAAGCTGCTAAAAATCATGGCAAGTTTTCCACAAAATCATATTTTTTATGTTTTTTTTTTATGTTTTATGGTAGAAATCTGTAGTCTATAATAAAAATGTATCATTATTTGGGCACTCTACGTTAAATATATAGAGATGTAGATAACATTGGTCTTTATTGTAGCTTCTGGTCAGTAATTGAACTAATAGATTATTGAGATTATTGGTATATGTATTATGTACGCAAAACATGATTTCTTTGTTGCCATATTGCTCTATAAGAGAAGCTGCCTTAAAGGAATTGTTGAGTAAAAAAATTAAAACTGGGTAAATAGGCTGTGCAAATAAAAAAAACTTTTCAATATCGTTAGCCAAAAATGTAATGTATAAAGGCTGGAATGATTGGATGTGTAACATAATAGCCAGAACACTACTTCCTGCTTTTCAGCTCTCTTGGTTTCCACTGATTGGTTACCAGGCAGTAAACAATCAGTGACTTGAGGGGGAGGCACATGGGTCATAACTATTTTTGAATCTGAGCTAAATGCTGAGAATCAATTGCAAACTCACTGAACAGTTATGTCCCATGTGGCCCCCCTTATAGTCACTGACTAACTCAGAGTTAGAGAGCTGAAAAGCAGGAAGTAGTGTTCTGGCTATTATGTTACACATCCAGTCACTCCAGCCTTTGTACATTACACTTTTGACTAACTAACTATGTTAGAAACATTTTAAATGTTGCCAATTTATTTAGCCAGCAACTGTCATGCAGCAAACACATTTGAATCTTATGGTGTTATCAAAGCTGCACCCAAGCTTGCACAAATGCAGGAAAATGGGGTGCACTGCAACAGGGGACTTACCAAACAGGCTGCTACTTTGCATCTGTATCACTGTACTGTTGGAATAAAACTAGGCGACTTGTATTTGGAAAAGAGCACTTTACTCCATGTGTCATAAATAAGCCCTCAGTAGCACACTCAGACTATTCTTCCTACACTTTTATAGCACCTAATATTTTCACTAGTAGGATGTACCTGTTTTATAGAGCCTAAATCCCAGAAATGTAATTCTAACTAAAAAAAGCAATGGTCGCTAAATGCTACTTAGAAAAGGTGAACCTTCCTTTAATGCCCCACCCCAATTTTAGTTTTATGTTTGTTCATAAAGAACTCAGATTTCCAAACCTTCCATCTGCATGCCATAGTACATCACTGCCAGTGGTTTTATATGATATCCATTATCTCTGTGGTTTTTGTGCTTCGTCTTTCATTAGCATATTCAGCTATTGGGTAATGGTTTCTGTTGGCTTAAAAAGGAGTTGCAATTATCGAAAAGACATTACTGAAGAGATCTTGCAAATTAACAGAGCACTGTGTGGGGGTGTTTTTGGACAGCCAACTTACAGGAGAGAGGGGGAAGGTGGCGGAGAAGGAGATAGAGAGATGGTGTAGGAGGGAGATGGAGAGGTGAGAGAGGCAGTGTGGAGAGAGAAGGATGGGAGCGATGGTATTGCAGGAGAGAAAAGGATGGCAATGAATGGATACCTATGCATGTGTGAGATGGGGTTGTAAAGAAGAATTGGTGGTAGAAATGGGACAAGAGGGAGATTTTCAAGAGAGGATTATGAATTCCTAAATTCTGTGAGTTCTAGAGGGGGAAAGACAAGGAGAGTGTTGGTTTCAGAGAGTTTATACTAGAAGAGATAGGGAGGGTGACCGAGTTCTAGTGGTTCCAGAGAATTTTATAATAGGAGAAAAGGGAGTGATTACTAAAGAGGGAAGAGAAAAAGACAGATAAGGAGGGTGGTTGAGATCCAGAGGTTTATACTGGAAAATATAGGAAGAGTGATTAAACTCTAGAGAGAGAGAGAGAGATGAGGAGAGAGAACAAGTTCCAGAGAGTGTTATACTGGAAAATATAGGAAGAGTGATTGAGCTCTAGACAGAGAGTGAGAGATGAGGAGAGTGAACAAGTTCCAGAGAGTGTTATACTAGAAGACAAGGGAGGGTGATTGAGTCCCTACAGATGGAGAGTGATTCCAGAGAATGTTATAATAGTAGAAAAGGAGAGAGTGATTACTAAAGAAGGAGACAGATAAGGAGAATGGTTGAGTTCCAGAGAGTTTTATACTGGAAAATATAGGAAGAGTGATTGAGCTCTAGAGAGGGAGAGATGAGGCGAGTGAACAAGTTCCAGAGAGTAATTAAGTACTAGAGAGGGAGAGATGAGAAGAGTGGTTTGAGTTCCAATGTGTTTTACTACAAAGATAAAGGTAGAGTCAATCTGGAGAGAGTAAGATGGAGAGAGTGGTTAAGTTGCAGACAGTGGTATACTATCAGAGATAAAGGGATATGGATGGAGTTCTACAGAGGGTAAGGTGAAGAGAGTGGTTATGTTTTAGAGAGTGTTATACTAGGAGAGGTCAAGAGAGTGACTGGATTCTAGGAAGGGAAAGATAAGGATAGTGGTAGAGTTCCAGAGAATAGAAAAATAAAGGGAGAGATGAGGAAAGTGGTAAAAGTTCTAGAAGGGAGAGACGGAAGACATATTCAGATAAAGAGTGGAGAGGGTTGAGTTATTTACTGCAGGACTTTAATGTTAATGAATCATGCCTCGTTTAACTTTATAATCCAGGAAACAGGGGCATCCTTTGCCTGTGTGTACTTTCTAACAGCCAAATTATCGGAACAACCTCTGTCTCATCTCTACATTTCTTGCAGGTCTCTCCCAGGAAGTGCCCTGGAGTTGAGATACTCACAGACTCCAACACTTCCCATGGGCAGCCATGTGGATCACTACAGTGGCACATCAGTCATCAGGCGGCCTAAAAAAGGGCGTTGGGCAGCAATGAAGGATGATCCATCAAAGGTATAGTGCCCAAGTGTGGAACCATGGCGGTGTGCTTATAATAGCAAGCCAGCCAATAGGAGAGTGACATGAAAAAGGATGTTAAATTCATCAGAATTCCT
Organism: Xenopus petersii; assembly: GCA_038501925.1. NCBI lineage: Eukaryota > Metazoa > Chordata > Amphibia > Anura > Pipidae > Xenopus > Xenopus petersii. The sequence goes on along the minus strand of CM076685.1, from coordinate 106,569,205 downwards.
GTGGGTCTGCAGCACAAATATGAATTCTGTAGGAGAACTTGATAGACCAGGAAATTATCCACTTGTGTATGGTGGGTAGCTCAGTAGTGTCATAAGATAATCTGACACAATGTAAGGGTTACTAAAGTTACTGCTGTTTTGGAGGTAAATGGACTGCAAGTCTACCAGGTATGGGGCTGTTGCATTGTTGGGATAAAGGGGTTGGTTTAGTGTGATACACAACATCATGGGTACTGGTGTATGGGGCTGTTACATTGTTGGGGTGAAAGGGTTAGCTTAGTGTGACACACAGCGTCATGTGTACTGGGGTACAGGGCTGCTGCATTGTTGGGGTAATGGGATTGGTGCAGCAATACAAGTACAGGTTATAGTATCAGGGATGTGGAATGGTATAGGGCAGGCATGTCCAAAGTCAGGCCCGCGGGACAATTGCGGCCCGTTTTCAAATTTACACTGGCCCTCAGCCTCCATCATGAAATGAATAATAATGTGCCCCCCCCCCAGCACACTGCAATCAGGAATCATGTAGCCGTAGCACTAATATTTGGGCACATGATTAGTGAAATGATCGTCTATACTGCTGCCTGTGTGCTGAAGGTGTTGGCAATAGACAATTAATGGCACGTAGTGACACGCCGCTCTTGCATACGTCTTTAAGGCTGAAGGTGCAACAGACGTACTGTTGTGCATTACAGTCATCTAAAGACGTATGTGAGAGCAGTGCATCACTACGTGCCATTACGTGTCTATTACTAACACCTTCAGCACACACGCAGCAGTATAGACAATCATTTCACTAATCATGTGCCCAAATATTACTGCTATGGCTACGCGATTCCCTGTCTAAATGAGGTGCTGAGAATAAGTCCAAACAGACTCCACTTCTCCACTGCCTAAACGCCGTGTATGCGTCTGTCTCCTGGAGTGAATGATACTGATCACAAGCGAGTTACCTCAGAATGGATGTCAGGCTGAATGGTCGGCCCTCACACATTTTCACCTCACTAAATCTGGCCCTTGTTGCAAAAAGTTTGGACACCCCTGGTATAGGGGTTAAAGTAGTGGATACAGGGTCGGACTGGAGGGCTTCGGGCCCACCAGAGCTACTGCCCCAGGTGCTTCATCGGGCTAGTGCGATTGCACGCAGCACCGTGTTTGTGCGCACGCGCGCAGCAATACCTTTGTGCGCATGCACAGATCTACTATTCTACCGCGACCCCCGACAAAGTGGGGTCGCGCCGCCAAACTAAGTAGCGGATCTGGGCCGGCGGGGGCCCACCGGGTTTTTTCCCGGTGTCCCCCGGCCCAGTCCGACACTGAGTGGATACACAGACACTTGAAGTAATAGATATCCAGAGGCTGTGCAGTCTTGATTAGTGGTTATACCTGTTATGGGGGATACAGGGAATGGTGGCATGAAAGTTGCATAGAAGCTGTACCAGTAATACAATAATACAGTTCTGCAATGGATATGATGTTCAATACAATGACACAGAGACTATAATAACGAAGTACTGTAGTGTTTTATACAGTAATACAGTTGTTAAAATTAAAGGGAATCTGTTGCTTTTAGGAAAAAGTCACTTAACTGTAGTGGCTGTTTAAAACATCTGTTTCACAAATAGTCTTTTCTAAGTACTTTTATACTTAATGCATTATATAGGAGCATGGCTGAGTTACAGTAGGAAAGAATCAATCAATCTGTGATAATAGATTTATTAAGTATGTTCGTATCAATAACAGTTATTCTTTAATTCAGGCAGCTGGGATGGATGATTCCGATGGGTAGATACAAAAACACAGGGCCTGAGATGTTTGTGCAGGGACTGTGAGACTTGGCTAAATAAATACAGGGAGCTTTGATGGTTAGTGATGGATGAATAAATTCGCCAGGCACGAATTCATGGCGAATTTTCATGTTTCACTGCAGCGAAAATTTGCCGGCGTCATAAACTTTTGGACGCGTTTTGGAAAAGTCGCTTGTGTCAAAACCATCGCGCGTCAACACTATTCAGACGTGAAAATTCACGTTTACAATTTTGCGGGTAATTCGCTAATTTTTCGGCTAATTGAAACGGGAGATGACCAACCAATGATGGTTTGATAAAGTAACATGAGATGGTTGGATACAGTAACAAACAGATTTATATTAGATGGTTACAGTAATGAAGGGAATCTTTGAGGTTAAATACCACAAAAGGGGAACCCATATAGGCTGTTTTTATTAGGGATGCACAGAATGCAGGATTCGGTTCGGGATCCAGCCAGGATTCGGCCTTTTTTAGCAGGATTCTGATTCGGCAAATCCTTCTGCCCGGCCGGACCGAATCCAATCCTAATTTGCATATGCAAATTATGGGTGGGGAAGAAAATTGTGTGACTTTTTGTCACAAAGCAAGGAAGTATAAAATTTTTCCCCTTCCCATATGCAAATTAGGATTTGGTTCGGTATTTCGGCTGAATCTTTCGCGAAGGATTCGGGGGTTCGGCCGAATCCAAAATAGTGGATTTGGTGCATCCCTAATTTTTACTGAGAGCTTTAAAGGAATTGTTCAGTATTAAAATTAAAAAATGGGTAAATAGATTGGCTGTGCAAAATAAAAAATGTTTCTAATAGCGTTAGTTACATATCTCCAACTGTCCTGTTTTCAGAGGGACAGTCCCTCTTTTGAACTGGAAAGTCCTGATTTTCTCTGCACTGAACAGGCAGAAAAAGTAACAATGTTTTTAACTTAATTGGCTTTTGGCAGAGAGTTCACAGCAGCCACAGCTGCAGATAAGATACTTTTGTCACAATTTTGAGATAAGCAAATAAGTAATTGTAACAATAAAAGATAACAGTTCCCTTGGGAAAAGTTAGACTCCCAGCTTAAAGGGCAATTCACCTTCATTAGCAAAACTGTAATAACTGAAAAAAACCACAGAAATATGTTCAAACTTTCATAACCTGGCCACAAAATTGGCGTAGCCAAAAAAAATTTGTCCCTCTTTTTATGTCCATAATGTGTTTTTTTTATCATTCACAGACACTAGTGGTGCTGTTTCTATGCAATAACCGGTGCAGAGAGATGGCTGGGCTGCCAGTATTTTCGCAAATTTTAGAGTTTCACCGTCGGCGAATTAATTTGCAAAATTGCAGCGAAAATTCGCTAGCATCAAAGTTTTTTTGACGCTGGCGACAATTTAACGGACGCCATTGACTTTAATGGGCGTCAAATGTCGCCAGTGTCAATTTTGACTTTGGGGTCAAAGTTTGCGTTTCGTAAATATTTCGCCTGTTTCGCGAATTTCGCGGAGAAGCAAAACGGGACAATATTGGCCATCACTAATAGTATGTAATGACATATAAGGATCTGTAAATAATTCTCTTCTACCTCACTAAAGTAGCTCTTTTCTTTTATTGCTCTCCTCCTGGATTCCATCCCATGTAAGTACCTTTGTCTTTTCTCGTTTCATCCTAAATGTAGTTACCATGCACAAATAATGAAAGGAGCTGCACACTAGGACACACTGATACCGAGGTCGATGTTGCCTCCTCCTGGACGTTGTTGTCCTTTGACCTTATGTAAATCAGCATTTTCATATTAACCTTAGGACATTGGGTAATTGTACAGGAAACATTAAAGGGGTGGTTCACCTTTAAAGTAACTTTTAGTATGTTATATAATGGCCCATTCTAAGCAACTTTGTAATTGGTCTTCATTATTTATTTTTTTAATTTGCCTTTTTCTTTGGAATCTTCTCAGCTTAAAAACAAATGCTCTGTAAAGCTACACATTTATTGTTCTTGCTACTTTTTTATTACTCCTCTTTCTATTCAGGTCCTTTCCTATTCATATTCCAGTCTCTAATTCAAATCAGTCCATGGTTGCTAGGCTAATTTGGATCCGTAGCAACCTGATTGCTGAAACTGCAGACTGGAGAACTGCTGAATATAAATTTAAATAACTCCAAAACCACAAATAATAAAAAATGCAAAGTGTCTCAGAATATCACTCTGTACATCCTATTAAAAGTTTATTTGAAGGTAAACAACCCCTTTAAGGGGGTAATTTATTAAATTCCGAATGCCAAAAACTCAAAAAATGAATTATTAGTGGGGAAAAAAACGTGAATTTTTCAGGATTTATTATACCCCAACGATGGAAAAAGTCTGAATCCGAAAATCCAGCATCTCAGAGGTTGTAAATAAGTCAATGGGAGAGGTCCCTATCCTGTTTGGAAGTTTCTGTGGTCTGTGCTGGAATTAGCACGAAAATCCGATTATTTAGGACGTTTTGGCCAAAAATCTAAAAAAATTTGGACTTTTTTATTAATAAATAACATCCAATCGTGGATTATAGTTTGATTGGACCTTTTTTATTGAAATAAAAATACGGTGGTTGAATTCTTTTTTGTTTATTGGGCCCCCTCAGGTCCCAGGGCTGTAGTGTGCCTAGTCACTCTTTGTCATTTTGCCCTTGAATCCTTGAAGAAATGATAGAAAAGTCAGACCATGTGCACTTTTTGGGGTACATTGCAAACTTTTTCTATATACTGCACAATGTTTTTTCTTGTTAAGACCTAGTTTGGTTTGCTATAGTATTATAAATGTTGTGTATTTCTTTTAACCTTATTATTTAGGTGTTTGATTTGCAGCCCTTTATATTATTATTATATTCTACACTAAAGGGGTTATTTATTAAAGTCAGAATGCCAAAAACTCAAAAAATTCTAGTTTTTTTGAATAGAAAATCAGAATTTTTTTGTGAAATGTTTCGTGATTTATTATACCCCAAGGATGGAAAAAGTCTGAATCCGAAAATCAGACCTGCCGAGGTTGTATATAAGTTAGGGATGCACCGAAGCCATGATTAGGCCTTTTTCAGCAGGATTCGGATTTGGCCAAATCCTTCTGCCAGGCCAAACCGAATCCTAATTTACATATGCAAATTAGGGGCGGGGAGGGAAAAAGTGTGACTTTTTGTCACAAAACAAGGAAGTCTAAATGTTTTCCCCTTCCCACCCCTAATTTGCGTATGCAAATTAGGATTTGGTTCTGGGTTCGTCCGAATCCAAAACAGTGGATTCGGTGCATCCCTAATATAAGTCAATGGGAAAAGTCCCAAAGATTTCCTGATCTGCACTGGGTTTCACAAAAATCTGATTTTTAGGGTGAAAAGTCTGAAAAATTCATACGATTCAAATTGTCGGACGATTTTATCAAGTTTTTTCCCATACTGGAATTTTTCGGGAAAATGTATTGATAAGTAAGGGGAAATAATCCGTGCAGATTTTGGCAGAGTATTTGAGATAAATTCAGATTTTGATAAATAACCCCCTTAAAGTATTATATTCTGAGACCTGCACTGAATCCTAGTGTTATTTGTTTAACTCTTCCCTTCTCTTTCTTCCCTCTGTTCTCTTTCAGACACGAACGCTGGATGAGCAGGATTGGGAGCTTGCACAGCAGGCCAGTGTGTTGGCTAACGTGGCTCAGGCCTTTGAAGGTGACTTGGATGGGTCGGATGAAGACGACAGAGACACCATCTTTAGCTCAGCGGACCTGCTGTCTCCCAGTGGTCAGACAGATGTACAGACGCTCGCCATTATGCTACAAGAGCAGCTTGAAGCCATCAACAAAGAAATAAAGTAATAAAAAGCACCTGCCATTGCAGCCTGGCCTTGCTCTATATCTTCTGTTTGTTTACACTCTATTCTCCTTACAGGTTAATCCAAGAGGAAAAGGAGACCACAGAGTTGCGAGCTGAGGAAATAGAGAGTCGAGTGACCGGCGGCACTCTGGACGGATCACTGGGACGCTACCGATCTGCCACTTCCATCCCCACATCTGTCACCACATCAACTCTAGCCAGTCCTTCCCCACCTAGCAGCGGCCATTCCACCCCACGCATCACCCCACAGAGCCCTGCCAGAGAAGGAGACAAATTTGTAAGTTCCTTTCAGTGCAGATGTTACCAAAATCAGGGTTACCATTTGTGCTCATTGTTTTAGGTAGAACTACAGTAGAACCTCCAGTTTACGTTTTTCAGGGGACCAGGAAAAAAAATTGTGTAAAATCAGGGAAATGTATTAAAGTAACTTTTTCTTCCAGTACTGAAAGGACTACCTTTCAATCCTTTCTGAGATATAATATTTACTGTGTTAATAACAAGGGTTACAGGAATTCTTCAGTATAAAAATAAAATTATGTAAATAGATAGGCCGTGAACAATAAAAAATGTTTCTAATATAATTAGTTAGCCAAAAATGTAATGTATAAAGGCTGGAGTGACTGGATGTGTAACATAATAGCCAGCACACTACTTCCTGCTTTTCAGCTCTCTTGGTTTCCACTGAAACCAAGTAACCAATCAGGCAGTAACCAATCAGTGATTTGAGGAGGGGGGGGGGGGGCGCATGGGCCATAACTGTTGCTTTTGAATCTGAGCTGAATGCTGAGGATCTATTGCAAACTCACTGAACAGTTATGTCCCATGTGGCCCCCCTTATAATCACTGACTAACTCAGAGTTAGAGAGCTGAAAAGCAGGAAGTAGTGTTCTGGCTATTATGTTACACATCCAGTCACTTGAACTCAGACCAGACTCAGAGCAGCATTACTTTGAGGGTTTACTGGTGTATTTATATAGACCTTTCTGATAAAGCTTACTTAATTTTAGCCTTTCCTTCTCCTTTAAGTGGCATATTTTTTTTTTTTTAAAAAAAAGTAGAGTAATGCGTCAGGATTGTCATCCACAAACATACAACAAAACAAATAAGCTAGTTCAATATAGGCAAATTCAAAAGATTGAATATATTCATTTAAATGCTCCACTAAGGCAGTAACTGGCATTAATGATGTATAATCAATGGAATATGTTGACACTATATAAATAAAGAATAAGACATTTAAAAGTGAAATTTTAGAGACTGTATTGGGCAAGGAGGTCATAGTAGATATATAAGAAGTCCCTCAGCACCAAGGTTAGGTTAGGCCGACATTGTACAATAAATAAGTGCAGAGGACTGAGGGATAGTTATGCCATGCTTTTTATTTTTGCAGAATCACGTTCCAAAAGAGGACAGTCGGGATGAAAAGGCTTTGATGCAGTGTGAGACCAATGCCCCACTTACTCCACGGGCGGTGAGGTTGGAAAGGATGACACAAGCTCTAGCTCTCCAAGCCAGCTCACTGGAGGATGGAAGAGACCAACGGGCCAGGTATAATAAAGCCAAACTTGGCCCATTCATTCTTTGTTAGTGTCATGGATACATTTAAATGGGATATTCCTCTTAAAGGGCTACACTTTATAAAGGTATTATCCAATAGATCTTGATCACTTTATTGTGCCAAACTCCCATAAGTAGTCATTGTCTCTCACAATGGAGTATTGCCTTGCTATAAGGCTGTGCTCATTGGTCCCAAATTCTATTGGTAGAACATTGAAAGCCTATCTAAGTAGCAATCAAATTTCCCTGTTTCCCTCAGTTTGGCAGCAGATGGTCTGGGTGGGACAAACAGTACCAGCCAAGACTCCCTACACAAGGCTGCTAAAAAGAAGAGTATCAAGTCCTCCATTGGACGTCTGTTTGGCAAAAAAGAAAAAGGGCGCATGGGACAGATGGGCCGTGACTCCTCTTCCGTTGGTGAGCACTCAGGCTTCCTTCTTCTTTTCTAACTGAAGTCTTCTTTAGGCTAAAACATAACATCATTTGTTGACCCTACAAATTACCACAGAACATTCTTGAGTATTTTAGAATTTTATATCATTGCCTAATTGCTTGTCTCATTGGTGGTATCCTCCATATACAAAAGGATATCACCATCATTATGAAATCAGTTGATCTGGGAACCTCCAACCTGCAAACTTTCAGCTGTGGGGGTTCAAGGAGACATAGATCCAAAACATTTATAGGGCTTAACTGTTGCTCTTAAAGGGATACTGTCATGGGAATTTTTTTTTCCAAAACGCATCAGTTAAAGGGGACCCGTCACCCAAAAAAAAATCCCAAATCCTATTTTATCATGTTAATCAAGCAAAATTAACTTAAATGACACTATATAAATTATTCAAATCTTGTTTACTTCATTCTGGGAACCTATAATTATAGCAAGCAGGCAGGAGCCATTTTCTGGACACTGTTACTAAGACAAGCCTTGTATCATCTCAGAATCTTGTTTGTGCACCAGAATGGGGGACCTGCTGTCCATCCCCATGCCCTGGCTACACAATTAAATGGTGAAAAGAACGGGGGAATGTGGGGAGAGCAGTGACATTTAGGAAGTGCTGAATGGAAAGTGAAAGTAATTGTCTGCCCTGCCTAAGGCATAGAGGAAAAGTAATTGCCTAAGGCATAGAGAAGGGGCAGACAATATTTGATTGACAGCGGAGATTTTTAAATGAGTTTAAAACAGCTATGAATGCTTTAATAAAAAAAATACTTTGGTTTTTATGTTTAATTTGAAAAGGACTTTTATTATACAGCTTTTGTGTCTGGTTGACAGGTCCACTTTAACAGGGCTGCTCCAGCAGAATTCTGCACTGAAATCCATTTCTCGAAAGAGCAAACATGTTTTTTTATATTTAATTTTGAAATCTAGACATATTGTCAGTTTACCAGCTGCCCCCAGTCACGTGACTTGTGCTCTGATAAACTTCAGTCACTCTTTACTGCTGTACTGCAAGTTGGAGTGATGTCACCCCTTCCCCCCAGCAGCCTAACAACAGAACAATGGGAAGGTAACCAGATAACTATAGCTCCCTAACAGAAGATAACAGCTGCCTGGTAGATATAAGAACAGCACTAAATAGTAAAATCCAGGTCCCACTGAGACACATTCAATTACATTGAGTAGGAGAAACAACAGCCTGCCAGAAAGCAGTTCCATCCTAAAGTGCTGGCTCTTTCTGAAAGCACATGACCAGGCAAAATGACCTGAGATGCAGCAATAATCTTCAGGAATGAAATTTTATATTGTAGAGTGAATTATTTGCAGTGTAAACAGTGTCATTTAGAAATAAAAACTACATCATAAAAATCATGACAGAATCCCTTTAAGCTGACGTCTATGGAGAGTGCTTCATAGAATCTGGCTGTTCCAAATGCATAAAGGAAAATATACAATGAAGGCATATTCTTGATATTTTACTAATGCATGAAAAACTAAGGGATGATGAATGTTGCTATAAGCAGGTTATATTGTACCATTGGGAAACTGAATTAACTTATTTTCCTTACTCCTTTTCAGCTGGAACCCCCTCCGATGAGACCTCTCCAGCTGACCCTATGGGCCTGTCCAAGTTGGGTGGGCCTGTGGATAAAGATCGCAGGAACAAGAGGAAGTAAGTGTTGTTTGCTGTGTACAAATAACAGAAATGTTATGAAAAGTTTAATAGTTAAAAAGCATCTTTATAAGGTAAGAATACGCATATTGGAATGCAGAACAGTCTACAAGCTTTTCTGTGCAGCTGTGAAGTAGTGAGGGGTCAAGCCTGAAAGGCAGTGGGGATAAGATTTGGCTTGAATGCTTATTTGATCTTCTAGATCAGTGATCCCCAACCCCTTGGATGTTGCTCCCAGTGGCCTCAAAGCAGGTGCTTATTTTTTAAATCCTAGTTTGGAGGAAAGTTTTGGTTGAATAAAAACCAGGTTTATGGCCAAAGAGAGAATCCTGTAAGCGGCCAGTCCCCATAGGGCAACTGAATCGCCAATCATATCCTTTATTAACACCACCAGGGACTTTTTTCATGCTTGTGCTGCTCCCCAACTCTTTTTACATCTGTATGTTGCTCACGGGTAAAAAAGGTTGTGGACTCTTGTTCTAGATAATCCTGAAAGAGAAGCCTAAACCACTACGAGTGATAATATACTTATATATATACCCATCCATATAGCAATGTAAGATTGTTCAGAATCCTCTTCAGGTTTCAGAAACTAGACTTTAGTTTGGATCTGCATTTAGACTTTGTCATTCTTGTGCATCCGTTTTTTTTGTGTAGTCAATGAAAATGAATATGGATATAATTTAGTGTCTGTTTTGGTAAATCACACTCCTGCTGTGGCACACACATTCTCCTTTCATTGTGTTTGAAGGGAGTCACTTTCGGCATCAACAATGACTTTAGTGTCCACTTCACTTAGTGCAGCTATTGACTCAACCCTCTAAGGGACCACGTGATCCAGAAGTCAGATTCAGGCTGATGATTATTACAGATTAGCAGCCAGTGCTTCACTACTGGGTGGGTAGAAGCAATAAACACCCCATTTGTACTTGACTGACCAGCAGGACCACCATTAGAAATCACAGGGACAACAACATTTTAAAGGCCCACCCCAAGGCCCACCCTAGATCCAGCCCACACCACAGTTAAAAGACCACACAGACATCATCGCTAAAAACTGTAAACCTCCCCACACACAAGTTATAAAAAGCCATTGATGGTTAGGGCCCCCCTATAAGTTAAAAAAAATAGGCGAGAGGGCCCCCCTGTAAATTTTTTTTTTTTTTAAAAAAAACCATTGGTGCCAGGGACCCCCATAAAAGTTTTTTTAAAAAATCATTGGTGGTCAGGGCCCCCCATAAGTTAAAAAAAATGTTGGCGCCAGGGCCCCTCTAACAAGTTAAAAAAAAATTGGGTCCCCAGAGAATATTAAAAAAAAAAAACATTAGTGGCAGGGGCCTGTAGAATATTGAAATAGAACATTGGTGGCTAGGGATTTAAAAAAATAAAAAAAAAACACATTGGTATTAGAACTGAACTCGTGGCTTCAGTAACTTCGGCAGTTCGACTTTTCGGCGGTTCAGGACTTTCGAAGAGGTGGCACGTATTCGGCGCTGCCAAGGCTCGGCTGATGGCGGCCCTGCTGACCAGTAGGACTAGTCTGGAAAGAGTTAATATTATATGACACTTTCCCTGTGAATATCTAACAGGTCTTGTGTTTTCTGACAAAGACGCATCTGGCCTGAAATACATGCATCAGCGCTCAGGTGTGAATTGCAGCAGTGAGTCACAACTGTACTTGTCATAGCATCTTGTGCTGCTCTTATTCCCTTTCCCATAACCGGTTGTGAGAATACCAAGTGCCCCAAGAGCTTCATTGATCATGAGTTTTTCCCCAGTGAGAAGCGGACTGCTTCTGCAGCATAACAACTGAGTGCAAATTTTACATGTTTATCAAGAGAACTGTATGTCCTATATACATTTATGGAGTTGACCATTTAAGATACAGATGATGCCTGTAATCAGGCGAAATATAGAGGAAGCAGACCCTATGGCTGCAGGGTGGCCCAGGAGGTATAGGGGTCCCATGAGACCCTAATTCCGGGGTCCCCAATCTTTTTTTTTACCAGTGAACCACATTCAAATGTAAAAAAAAGTTGGGGAGCAACACAAGCATGAAAAAAGTTCCTAGAGGTGCCAAATAAGGATTATGATTGGCTATTTGGTAGCCCTGGGTTTATTGACAGCCCACAGAAGGCACTGTTTGGCCATAAGCCTGGTCTCATGAGCCACTGGTTGGGGACCACTGCTCTAATTCATATACAATTCCAATTAGAGATGCACCAAATCCACTATTTTGGATTCAGCCGAACCCCTGAATCCTTTGCGAAAGATTCAGCCGAACCGAATCCGAATTTGCATATGCAAATTAGGGGTGGGAAGGGGAAAACATTTTTTACTTCCTTGTTTTGTGACAAAATAAGCAAATTAGGATTTGGATTCAGTTCAGCCGGGTAGAAGGATTCGACCGAATCCTGCTGAAAAATCCCAAATCCTGGCTGAATCCCAAACTGAATCCTGGATTCGGTGCATCCCTAATTCCAATAAATATTGGTAAAGCAGGTAAATTTTTTTTTTTTTTGGGCGGCCTGAAAAATTATTTGCTGTGGGGCCCAGTAATAGTTAACTGGGTAATAGTAACTAGTTATGCCACTGCCTGTAATTAATAACGAAGGACAGAGTTATTGTGCTCACAGTATTATTTCAAGCTCATGGTGTCATGGGAACCATCTGTAGTAAGTAAAGCTGGCCATAGACGCAAAGATTTGATCGTACAAATCTCCATTTCGTACGATTTTCGGGCCGTGTGTGGAGTGTCCTGATAATTTTTCATGCCATAGCGATTGGTCGTTTAGACGATTGGACAGGTTAGAAAATATCCGTCGGCTACTGAAAATATCTCTGCATTTATTGCCGATCTGACGATATTAGTGGGAGACTGTCAGACATAACTTACATACGATTGCTGTCAAGGACAGAACATCGGCTGATCTGTTCTTTTACTACTTTATTTGATCTGAATGGTTAGAACTAGGGATGCACCGAATCCAGGATTCGGTTCGGGATTCGGCCAGGATTCGGCCTTTTTCAACAGGATTTGGATTCGGCCAAATCCTTGTGCCTGGCCGAACCGAATCCGAATCCTAATTTGCATATGCAAATTAGGGGTGGAGATGGAAATCGCGTGACTTTTTGTCACAAAACAAGAAAGTAAAAAATGTTTTCCCCTTCCCACCCCTAATTTGCATATGCAAATTAGGGTTCGGATTCGGTTCGGTATTCGGCCGAATCCTTTGCTTAGGATTCGGGGGTTCGGCCAAATCCAAAATAGTGGATTCGGTGCATCCCTAGTTAGAACAGCAGGGGGAGCCCCCGCCTTACTTCCCAGCCATGCAGAACTCAAGCAGCTTTGTTTGTTTCCCTGTAGAGCAGTCGGTGACTGTGTAGAGATTTGTATTGGATTTTATTTTTGCCTTTACATTCCCTTTACAGTTTCCAACTCCAGCTGCAGGGACAAAGATCATGGAGCCAGATTTAAACAGATAAACTGGGATTCTATTTGGAGGATTATTTTGCTGCAGCCACTGGTTCTACAGAGTTGGAGAAAGTTTGTATTAAACAATACAAAAACTATAAAATCCACATTAGATTACATGACAACACAGGACCAAGTGCAGTCTGTATATTCTGATTATTAATCAGTCTTGCTGTATCGGCTTCTGGCAGATATTATTTGACTTGTGCTGTTTTGATCATTTATGACGATCCCTAAGCAGCACAGACCACACTGAGCATGTGCACAGTCTTGGTCTTGCAAAGATGTTTAACAAAGTTTACAAGGTGGTGACCCCATGTGGCCAACTTTGAAAGCATAAATCATTTGTTTGATTAGGCTTGTGGTGCAGTTTCATATTTATGTTTAGTATACAAAATACAGCATTTCTAGCATTATTCTATTTTAGACTTTACTTCCCCTTTAACTGCCCCAATGGTGTTTCTTATATTTATCTTGCAGGCATGAGCTGCTGGAAGAAGCCTGCCGACAAGGACTCCCTTTTGCTGCCTGGGATGGTCCCACTGTGGTTTCATGGCTGGAGGTAAGAAAAGTCATGTTTTCTCGAGTTAGTCCTTTCTTGCCTCAGTGTCATTATGACTGGTGATTGCCAATACTTTTCAAGGGGGATCTCTGATTGGTTGCTGTAAGTATTTTCTGTTTGGCCACAATTCCTATAAAAGATGTGTATAGGGAGGTGTCATTTAGCCTATCAGAAAGGGCCCCAACAGGCACGAAACGAGCTAGGCCAAAACCTATTTTGTCCTAATAAATGGCTTTACATTTTTAATACATTTTTGTCTTTCACTTTCTTGGGAAAAATCCACCAAATACCTTTATTTTCCAATTTGTTACATACCCCCATGGACTGGGGTGAATGGTGGAATTCCCTTGGACTATTACTTTAAAAACAAATTGCGTAAAATACAAGATGAGGTGCCTTGGACTTTACATTTGAACCTCATGATGGGCTCAACATGCCCCGCTCATTAGTATTTCTCTTCATCCCTAAACTTGCCCTCTTATCTCTCAGCTGTGGGTAGGAATGCCAGCCTGGTATGTAGCAGCTTGCCGCGCTAATGTGAAAAGTGGAGCTATTATGGCCAACCTTTCTGACACAGAAATCCAGCGGGAAATCGGCATCAGCAACCCACTCCATCGACTTAAACTGCGCCTTGCTATCCAAGAGATGGTATCACTCACTAGTCCTTCTGCACCAGCCACCTCACGAACGGTGAGAGCTCACAACCCTTCTGTAGCATATGTAGAAACTTACTAATGACACATAATAACATGGTTAGTCCAACACAATGGGTATATTTATCAAAAAGTGAAGTTAGAGATCGCCACAGTCCTCTAGAGTGAAATCCCGCCACTCTCCATTCATTTCTATGGGATTGTTAAAAGAGTATTTATCAATGTGTGAAAGTGAAAATTCACCCTTTGATAAATACGCCTTTCAAAATCCCAAAGAAATGAATGGAGAGTGGCGGGATTTCACTCTAGAGGACTGTGGTGATCTCTAACTTCACTTTTTGATACATATACCCCAATGACTTTCAGCTTGTTGCAGTAATATTCCTAGCAACAGTCATTGGCCATAGATAATCAGGCCCATGTCTGTATTGTTTACATTACTGGCAGGTTTTATTTGTGTTTTGTGCTTTATCTTGATTTGACCCTTGATCTACTCTTCTATCATGTCCTCTGTCCAGTCGACAGGTAATGTGTGGATGACCCATGAAGAGATGGAGACTCTGACAGCAACCACTAAACCAGTATGTAGGGAGCTTTTTATTGGTTTTTAATGGAATAATGTAAATGTAAAACACATCAGTTAATAGTGCTGCTCCAGTAGAATTCTGCACTGAAATCCGTTTCTCAAAAGAGCAAACAGATTTTTTTATATTTAATTTTGAAATCTGGCATGGGGCTAGACATATTGTCAGTTTCCCAGCTGTCCACATTCATGTGACTTGTGCTCTGATAAACTTCAGTCACTCTTTACTGCTATACTTCAAGTTGAAATGATAGCTCCCGATAGCTCCCCCTCCCCCAGCAGCCTAACAACAGAACAATGGGAAGGTAACCAGATGGCAGCTCCCTAACACAAGATAACAGCTGCCTGGTAGATCTAAGAACAGCACTCAATAGTAAAATCCATGTCCCATTGCACCACATTCAGTTACATTGAGTGGGAGAAACAACAGCCTGCCAGAAAGCAGTTCCATCCTAAAGTGCTGGCTCTTTCTGAAAGCACATGACCAGGCAAAATGACCTGAGATGCACCTACACATCAATATTACAATTAAATACACTTGTTGGTTCAGGAATGAAATTTTATATTGTAGAGTGAATTATTTGCAGTGTAATTTAGCAATAAAAAATACACCATAAAAATCATGACAGAATCCCTTAAGTATAAGTTGCAAATACGGAGACAATTTGATGTTTGCAATTAAAGAGTGGATATGCAAGTATGTTACAATCTCTTTCTTTCCTTTCATTTCTTTCTTGTGCCTTCTCAATATGTCTTGAATTCTTCTGCTTGATAATTTAGCTGTTCTGCTTCTGTGCACATAATCTTACTGCTCATGCTACTAATGGCTCAACTCTCAACCTTTCTTCTTTATCCTTTTTAATTTAACCACTGCCAGGAGACTAAGGAAATCAGCTGGGAACAGGTAGGCTTATCACAAGGGGCACCTTGATTGATTAGTACAGGTATGGGAACTGTTATCCAGAATGCTCGGGACCTGGGGTTTTCCAGATAATGGATATTTCTGTAATTTGGATCTTCATACCTTAAGTCTACTAGAAAATCATTTAAATATTACATAAACTAAATAGGCTGGTTTTGCTTCCAATAAGGATTAATTATATCTTAGTTGGGATCAAGTACAAGCTACTGTTTTATTATTACAGAAAAAAAGGAAATCATTTTTAAAAATTTTGATTATTTGGATGAAGCTGAGTCTATGGGAGACAGCCTTTCCGTAATTCGGAGCATTATGGATAACGGGTCTCCTGATAACGGATCCCATACCTGTACAACCCCCAAGAGCAAATTGTTTAGGTGCTGTATTGTTAATTAGAGCCAAGTTATTTGGCTCCATCTATGGCTAGGGTTGCCACCTGGCCAGTATTTTATTGGCCTGGCTGGTAAAAATGATGGTTGATCCCAATGTTATTAATAGGGAAAAAAGATAAATATATAGGAAGGCCGGTATTTTTTTTTCCAGAAAAGTTGGCAACACTTTCTATGGCCAGTGTGTGTAATAGATCAATCGGGTGTTATAATAACATAATCATGGCTGTTTAATGTCGCTTTTTAAATTCATCTTAAGGCTCCTTAATACGGAACCTTATGTTTATCAAAAATGACCCAATAGAGGTAAACATCAGCTTTTTATATCTTTGGGTTATATATTATTTCAGGATAGGAGAATATTTTGGTTCTGTGGGCTTCACAATGTGGTTCCCCTAATTTTTGTGCCCTTTCTTTATCAGATTCTAGCGTATGGTGACATGAACCATGAATGGGTGGGCAACGACTGGCTGCCAAGTCTGGGTTTGCCCCAATACCGCAGCTACTTCATGGAATCACTGGTCGACGCCAGAATGTTAGATCACTTGAACAAGAAGGAGCTACGAGGACAACTCAAGATGGTGGATAGTTTTCACAGGTATGCTCATCAGGACCGCCATCAGAAATCGCAGGGCCCCATACGAAAAAATTTCCTGGGCCCCCTGGGCTGCGCCCACCACAAGCCCCACCTACAGGTCCACCTTCCCAACCCACCAGGTCCACCCCCCACCACACACTAAAAAAAAAAACATTGGTGGCTATGGTTCCCTAAAAAAAAAATATTGGTGGACAGGGCCCCCCATTGATAAAAACATTTGTGGTCAGGGCCCTCCATTAAAAAATATTGGTGGCTAGGACCCCACATGGAGAAAAAAATTGGTGGCCAGGCCCCCCAACGTTATAAGAAAATTGGTGGCTAGGGCCCCCCTTAAACGTCCATGTAAAAAAACTTGCCCCCCCCCAGAAGTTTAAAAACAATTTGGTGCCCAGGGCCCCACCACACAACAAGGACCACAAAGGGTTACCTTTAGGGGGGCCCTGCCATGTTACACTTACTTCATTAGTGGGGTCCACCTGCTGTCAGTGAGCTGCCAACTACAGAAGGGAGGAGGGGAGCACACGTGGCTGCATCTTCTTCCAATGACAGCATTTTCTTCCCTTATTGGTCACAGAATTTCTAGTCCTGGTAAAGCTGCATGGTGATTGGATGAGCTGAAGGAGAAGTTCAAACCTCAGCTATCCAATCCCTGAGCAGCTCAACTGGGACTTAAACTCTGTGACCAATAAGCGGAAGTAATGGACAAAAGATACCTCCCCTTTTGCTCCCGCCCTGCCTTCCCGAAGTTGGCAGCTATCAGAAAGCAGGGGGGCCTGGATAATCAAGAAAGTGTGGCGTGGCCGGGCCCCCTACAACTCTCCCCCCTGTCCCCCTCTGATGGCTGCCCTGATGCTCATAGTGAGATCCCACCATCCATTTGTTTGGTGTGTTTGTGCTTTTTCTTTACAATCCATGGGCAGTTGATTTATTTATTCTATCTCCTTATTTTTTATATTTTAGAGTTAGCCTCCACTATGGTATAATGTGCCTAAAGAGACTGAACTATGACAGGAAGGAGCTGGAGAGGAAGAGAGAGGAAAGTCAGAACCAACTGAAAGGTAAGTGTTTGGACAGTAAATCGACAGTCTTCTAAAACGGTAAAGCCAATCAGACATGTGGTCCCATCTATGGACCTTCATTTTTGGCTGCTTGGCTTCTGTTGTGTATGCATTGTAACAAAGGATTCTGCGAGTTCCCCTTCAACATGTTGATCGGTTATCCAAGGGGCAGATTTATAAAGGGTCGAATTGAAAAATGTGGTCAAAACTATCAAATTAGACTAGGGAGTTATTCAAATTCGATTCAAGTTTAAAAAAAAATTGAATTTGATTTTCAAGATTTATCATACCCTGGCCCTTTAAGAACTCCAATTTGACTATTGGCTACCTAAAACCTGTCGAATTGCTGCTTAAGTCAATGGCAGACGTCCAGCGATCTTGACATTTTTTCAATTCAATTTATTATAAATCAATTTTGATTGGTGGAATTTAAAATTTTTAGGATTTTAGGGGAGTTTTTTAAAAACTGACACAAATTCGAAATTCGACCTTTGATAAATGTGTCTCTAAGAGTCTTTGCTATATTATAATAAAAATGTACCTGCACTTGGATGTCATGACTGGATACTTCACTCATTTTGTGTTTGTGTTCTGTGGATTTATTCATATTAAAGGAAAACTATACCCCCAAAATGAATACTTAAGCAACAGATAGTTTATATCATATTAAGTGGCATTTTAAAGAATCTTATCAAGCTGGAATATATATTTAAGTAAATCTTGCCCTTTTACATCTCTTGCCTTGAGCCACCATTTTGTGATGGTCTGTGTGCTGCCTCAGAGTTCACCTGACCAGAAATACTGCAGCTCTAACTGTAACAGGAAGAAGTGTGGAAGCAAAAGACACAACTCTGTCTGTTAATTGGTTCATGTGACCTAACATGTATGGTTTGTTGTTATGTTTGTGTGCACAGTGAATCGTATGATCCCAGTGGGCGGCCCTTATTTTTTAAAATGGCAATTTTCTATTTATGATTACCCAATGGCATAGACTACTATAAAAATATTTTATTATGAAAATGGTTTATTTACATGAAGCAGGGTTCTACACATGAGCTGTTTTTTGCAATATCTTTTTATAGAGACCTACATTGTTTGTGGGGTATAGTTTTCCTTTTAAAAAAAAAAAATATATATATATATATATATATATTAAGAGGGGTATTTCTTTTCAAATCTTATTTGCTGAGTCATCTTAAGCTGGCCATATACTCAAAGATCCGATTGTACAAATCAAGGATTCGTATGATTTTCAGACCGTGTGTGGAGAGTCCTGACTTTTTTCGTCTGGCAGAGATCGGCGTTTGGTCAGTCGGACAGGTTTAAAAGATTTCTGTCGGCTGCTGACAATATCTCTGCGTGTATTGCCGATCGTATGATTTTCACAGTGGGAGACTGTCACTAGTTTTGGTCAGACATAACTTTCGTGCGATTGCTGCCAGGAGCAGAACATCGGCTGATCTGTTCTTTTCTACTTTATTTGATCTGAATGGTTAGTGGCAGGTCGGAAGGTGGGGAAGTCCGATCTTTCGAGGATTCGAACGATCGGATCTTTGCATCTATGGCCAGCTTTACAAAGCATACCATTGGTTGGCTGAGTGCTAAGCAGCAAAACCAGTCCTATTATAAAGTGTTGAAATAACAAACATAACATCACACTTACTGTACACACTCTGCTTGTTCTTTTCCCCGTGCAGATGTCATGGTTTGGTCCAATGAGCGAGTAATGTGCTGGGTGCAAGCCATTGGACTGAAGGAATATGCCAATAATCTACTGGAAAGCGGTTTACATGGCGCTCTCATAGCATTGGATGATACATTTGACTTTAATGACCTGGCATTGTTACTACAGATCCCAACACAAAACACACAGGTCAGCTGGGAAGGGTGGGACTGTAAACAGTAGCAATGTCTGTATGTTTTTATTTATTTAGCTCATGAAATACAGTGAGGGTCATTTATCAACACTGGGCAAATTTGCCCATAGCAACCAATCAGATTTCTGCATTCATTGTTCTACTTGCAGCTGGCTTTAACAAGCTAATCACTGATTGGTTGCTATAGGTAACTGCCCATGGGCAAATTTGCCCAGTGTTGATAAATGAGCCCCCGTATCTTTTAGAGAGAAGTCTGGTGGCCATAGACGTAGAGATCCGCTAGTTTGGTGATGTCGCCAAACAAGCGGATCTCTCCCCCACATGCCCACGTTGAAGTGGGCAAATTGGGCTGATCCGATCGTGGGCCTTAGGGCCCAACGATTGGATCATAATGCATCCGAAACGGGCGGTCGGATAACGGGACCGCATAAACGCACAGATTAGGCTGCGATCCGATGGGATTTTTTACCCTGCCCGATCAGTATCTGACTGACTTTCAGCAAGATATCGATCGGGGAAGCCCGTCGGGGGGCCCCACACACAGGCCAATAACCTGCTGACTCGGTCTGTCGGCAGCTTTTATCGCCCTGTGTATGGGGGCCTTTAAAAAAACCAGACTTGCTGTGTAACCTTTAAAAATGGCAGACAAAATACTATTACTCCGTGAGGCTACAATATTTTTGTTATTGTTACTTTTTATTACTTATATTTCTATTGTGACTCTCTCCTATTCATCTTCCAATCTCTCCTTCAAACAACTGCCTGGTTGCTAATGTAAGCTGGACAACAGTAACCAGCTGTTATAATTTCTAATGGCAGAGATGCTGAACAAATAGTTGAATAAATAAAATGAAATAAAGGCACTGTCTATATATATATATCATACTAAAAGTTCATTTAATGGTCAATTCCCTTTAGTGTTCTGATGTTGTGTTGTATTATTTCTAGGCTCGCCAATTGCTGGAAAAGGAGTTCAGCAGTTTAATTTCTATGGGGACAGAACGGAGGTTGGACGAGGTAAGCACAATACAAATAGGGTTCATTTTTAAGTGTGACTTCCGGGTTCCTTTTATAGACCCGTGTCGCTGCATTGATGACGTCATAAAAGGGACGGGGCAAGCAGGCACGCGGCTATAAAGCTGGAAGCCGGCATTTTGAAGGTGCACCGCGGGTCGGGCTGGTTCGGCCAACCTCGCACTCCTCGAGGTTGGCCCGACCCGCGGGTAAAACGAGCATCACTACTCCATACTGCCTGTTAGTAGCATGTCCTATGCAGAAGGCAGAACCATCAAAAAAAAAAGTCTGCGTATTCTTTGTTATTAGAGGCAGACAGTTGTGTTTGGGGGGTTATCTGACCATGTTTTTGGATCAGATGCTACAACTTCTGCAGGGTCACAGATTGGACTCTTTTTTTTTAATTGACTTTGTTCTCTAACTGCCACTCTGTTGGGGGTTTCATCTCATTGTCTTTAATGATGTCTCTCTACAGGACTGTGCCAAGACTTTTAGTCGCTCTCCTTCCTGGAGGAAGATGTTCCGTGAGAAGGACCTGCGAGGAGTCAGTCCTGATTCAGCGGAAATGCTGCCGCCTAACTTCCGTGCAGTCTCCTCCATTACCTCACCTGCCGTACAGCTTCGCAAGATGCAGTCTGAAGGTAGGAATCAGCCTGGGAAACAGAACAACATTTTTGTGTAGCACAGGGGTCCCCAACCTTTTTTACCCGTGAGCCACATTCAAATGTAAAAAGAGTTGGGGAGCAACACAAGCATGGTGCCATATAAGGGCTGTGATTGGCTATTTGGTAGCCCCTATTTAAACTGGCAGCCTACATGAGGTTCTGTTTGACAGTACACCTGGTTATTATACAATCAGAACTTGCCTCCAAGTCGGGAATTGAAAAATAAGCACCTGCTTTGAGGCCACTGAGAGCAACATCCAAGGGGTTGGAGAGCAACATGTTGCTCATGAGCTACTGGTTGGGGATCATTGATGTAGCACATTAAGTTTGCATGTATGCCTTCCTATTTTTGGACAAGCCATGTTTATGATAAAAGACCACTGTCCTGTGAGTTCTGAAGTCAGGGTTAGCTGCACATATGTTGCTTTGTCATTAGAGTTCAGAGAAACATATGGCAGGCTACATGGTTTGGAATCCCTGCAGTTGTGCTCTCGATGTACTCTTATGCTCATGGGATCCATAGAAAGGTAAGGGCACTTTTTATCCATATCCACATCTCTTTGAAGTTGAAGAAACATTACTTTATGTGTAGTACGTAATACACTGGATGTGGTTTTGCTCTATGCATGTAGTTGAGTGTGAAAAAAGATACTTGCCCATCAGGCTGAACATTTTGCTCAAATAATTCCAACTTTTGCCTGATTAAGTGTTGATGAGTATTTATTTATATTAGGGATGCACCAAAGCCAGAATTCGATTCGGGATTCGGCCTTTTTCAGCAGGATTCGGATTCAGCTGAATCCTTCTGCCCAGCCGAACCAAATCCAATTCCTAATTTGCATATGCAAATTAGGATGCAGAGGGAACTCGCATGGCTCTTTGTCACAAAACAAGGAAGTAAAAAATGTTTTCCCCTTCCCACCCCTAATTTGTATATGCAAATTAGGATTCAGATTCTGTTCAGTATTCGGCCAAATCTTTCACAAAGGATTCGGGGGTTCGGCCGAATCCAAAATAGTGGATTCGGTGCATCCCTAATTTATATATGAGCGGAATATATATTGGAATATTCGATTAATTATTAATAAAAAGGCTACAAACATCAACAAATTGATCCTTGGACCTCTCCCATTGACTTATACAGTAATTCGACAGGTTTTAGGTGGCGAATAGTCGTATTCGAAATCTTAAAGGGCCAGAGTATGGTAAATCTCGAAATTCGAATCCAAATTAAAACACGAATCGAGTTTGGATAATTCACAATTCCGATTTGAGGGTTTTGGCCATAATAAAAATTTGAATTAGAATTTTCAATTCGACCCTTAATAAATCTGCCCCCTAATGTCCTTAATAAAGGGAGATATAATCGCGATTTCCATGACAATAAATGATAATCGAGTAAACTAAGATTGGACTGCCTTATTGGGTTATATCCAGCAAACACTTACATTAAATAATTTTCTGCAATTTTAGGGAGTACTTCCACCAGCCCACGTGCAGACAATGTCTCAGTCAGAACCTATTCCTGTTAATGCCGTGCTGACACGGTAAGTATGAGATGGTGGTAATACGTTGTGGGGGATGGGGTGGGCATAAAAGTCAAAGGGGAACTATCGCGAAAATGGAAATTTCATATTATCTTCATCATACTGAAATAATAATCTTTCTAAATCAATTAAAAATTCTGCACTATCCCTCTCTCAGAATCTGTTTCTCTTCATTCTCTCTTCATGCAGCAGTTGGGTGTCAGATATTCACTGACAGTTAGATCCAATATATCTGATAGGGGAGCTCCTTTCCTAGCAGATGTATTAAAGCTCACTCAAATAACTGATTCCAGTACAAACAAAATCTAACAAAATAACTGCCTTTTGCACAAATTCTGCATGTAGAGAGACATATGATGTCTGGTGATTTTAATAGAGTGAGCTCTAATGCATCTTCTAGGCAAAAGGATAAAAATCTGACATCCAACTGCTGCAAGAAGACAGAATGAAGAGGAATAGTGAATATAAACTTGATTATTTCATAAACAGTGCAGAATTTTGAATTGATTATATTTAGAAAGTTTCTTATTTCAGTATGCTGAAGCTTATATTAAATGTTCTCAATAGTTCCCTTTAATAAGCAACATGAGCAGATACTGTGTTCTCTGCAACTCTATATCTTGTATTCCATTGCCTCTTTCTCTTTCCCAAACAATTCAGGTATCGTCAATAAGGTCACTGAGGGCACTTTTTGTCATATGATCACTACGTCAGAGGAGCTCGACCAATAAGATTTTAGTTTTTTCCCTCAACAATGACACTACTTGCTCAAGTGGATGCTGCAGGTTGTTATGTTGCAGGGATGATGGAGGAATGCGACAGTTGGCTATAACCATGTACATTTCTGCAAATAGATAGGCCCTCCAGCTTAAGGCTGTCTCTACATGGACCCTGGATGCTACTTGTATTAGACAAGGAACAGGCTGAGCATGAAAGGAACATCCATCTACTCTTTATTGCTTACCTTCTCCAGGATTGTCCCAACAAGTGGCGAGATAAGGAACAGGCTGAGCATGAAAGGACCATACATCTACTCTTTATTGCTTACCTTCTCTAGGATTGTCCAACAAGAGGCGAGATAAGGAACAGGCTGAGCATGAAAGGAACATCCATCTACTCTTTATTGCTTACCTTCTCCAGGATTGTCCCAACAAGTGGTGAGATAAGGAACAGGCTGAGCATGAAAGGAACATCCATCTACTCTTTATTGCTTACCTTCTTCAGGATTGTCCCAACAAGTGGCGAGATAAGGAACAGGCTGAGCATGAAAGGAACATCCATCTACTCTTTATTGCTTACCTTCTCCAGGATTGTCCCAACAAGTGGCGAGATAAGGAACAGGCTGAGCATGAAAGGACCATACATCTACTCTTTATTGCTTACCTTCTCTAGGATTGTCCAACAAGAGGCGAGATAAGGAACAGGCTGAGCATGAAAGGGACATCCATCTATTCTTTATTGTTTACCTTCTCCAGGATTGTCCCCACAAAAGGCAACACTTTGTAGACCCTTTCAGCATGGGAGGGTTTAAAGGTCAAAAACACAAATTGAATGAGCAGGATGATGGAAGTATGATCAACGTTCAATATAACATTTTATGTTTTATCTTTTTGGGTTCCTTTTGAGCTATGCAGATGGCAGCCACTCTAGGGACTCAAAGATTTTCGACTGGAGATTCCATACAAAGCCATGTTTCAGCCGGTCCAGGGGATGGAGTAAATTTAAGACAATAGAGAGATGTAGTGTTCAGTGTCATCTGGAGGGGATAAACCTGGTTCAGTTGGGACCCTGTCTAGTTTCACTTGGTAAAATAATCTGTTCATCGGACGATTGGGCTGTCCAAATGAGGGATGCACAACCTATTGTTTAGTCATGTCCCTTGTGAACTAATACTATGCTTTGATAGCTTCTTATAGCCACAACGCCATAATGAGGTGGCAGGGGTATAATGTTACCACCAAATACTGTTATTTATTATTATTTATTCTTTATATTCAGTTCACCGGCAGTCTAAGCAGCGAGGCAAAAGCAATGCACACACAGCCATCTACTGAAGACATTGCGGTTAATGAGGTACTTGTGATGTAAGAACTCAACAGAATCAAGCAGGGTTATAGCGTCCCCGCAATCGGGTTTTTGGTCAGACGTTTTACAGTTTCTTGTTTACAGATGAAAAAAAAAAAGGGGTCAGTTACACAGAGTGTTACGTCTTGTATGATAGCTTGTGAGTCTGTAAGTGCTCAGTGTCTCTGCAGTGGTGAGAATTATTCTCACCACTCATTATTAAAGCTGACACTCATTCTCTGTGCCATTCTCTAAACGGGATCCATATAGGCAAAACTGCATTTACTCTGGAGGCCTGCAGCTACGAGACTCTGAGCAAAAAAATGCCCCAAATGAGTTATGTATGCGGTACCTCTGCTGGGTCACTTTGGAAGAGTATAAATGCCTTAAATAATTTCTATTTTTTTTTTTTTTTTATCGGTAGGGCCCTCTAGGATGCAAAATAGTAATTCACGTCTGCTTCTGCACCCAGCAGGGTAACTTTGACTCTGTTTACGTGTGGTCTTTAAATCAGAATAATAGCAGCACCCACCCATTGTACATGTCTATGTTCCCTTAGATCCCCAAAGAGACTCCTTTTTAGAGGTAGAGGCAGGTCTGGTTTAAAGGGGAACTATCCCGAATATGAAAATGTAATATGTGCTTCATCAATCTGAAATAAGAAACTTTCTGAACACAATCAATTAAATATTCTGTACCGTTTCTCAAATAATCAAGTTTATCTTCACTATCCCTCTCTCAGCATCTGTTTCTTCTCATTCTGTCTTCATTCAGGAGTTGGGTGTCAGGTGAATAAGGGGGCTCCTTTTGCCTAGAAGATGTATTAGAGCTCACTCTATTAAAATCACCAGACATCATGTCTCTCTACATGCAGAATTTGTGCAAAAGGCAGTAATTTTGTTAGATTTTGTTTGTACTGGAATCAGTTATTTCAGTGAGCTCTAATTCATCTGCTGGGAAAGGAAGCCCCCCTATATAAGATCTTACTGTCAATGAATATCTGACACCCAACTGCTGCATGAAGAGAGAATGAAGAGAAACCAATGCTGAGAGAGGAAAGTGAAGATAAACTTGATTATTTCAGAAACAATGCAGATTTTTTTAATTGGTTGTATTTAGAAAGTTACTTACTTCAATATAAGGAAGCTAATATGAAATTTTCGTTCTCACAATAGTTCCCCTTTAACAGCCAGGCAAACTGAGCATTGTCATAGGCCAGATGTGTTAAGCGCAAATGATGTATTCCTTCATTTTCTGCCATGTTTTATATTCATTTAATGAATATCCAAGGGCAGTTGGTCGGCAGCTATTGAACTCAAACTGCCAGCATCCCACTGAGAGCCAATAGCTGCTCCAGGTTTCTGGGCATTTTACTTTAATAGCAGCAAGAGAGCTGTAGGGTTGGCATCCATATTTTGGGGTCATGCCTACAACCCTTCTTTTTCAGCTCTAACCTTGACTGGCAGCACTGATATTCAGGAATATTAGACCTCAGTCTTTTTGTTTTTCAGTTACCAGTTTGTATGATTTGTGTGCCATGGCCGTGCCAAAACAACGCGAAAGAGTTACGCGCTTGTACTTGCTGTAAGAGTCATTTATCAAGACATTGAAAGGGTTGTGAGATTAGAGGGCATTCTAGAACATAACTATGACTAACAAAGAAGAAACTGACAAGATCAGGTTTTAGTATTAGACACTTTTTGTTCCCACAACCTTATTTAAAAAAAAATACTTCTTCGGAATACCTTATTGAAGTCTATAACATAATGAAGGATATTAAGAGGCTGCTCTGGTATAGAACTGTATATTCAACTACATGAACAACTTCAGAGTTGACTAGAAAATATATGTTGCTGGGAAGTGCCTTGCTGACCCATGAAATGTACTGGGAAACCCTCAACCCGTGTTTTTCCAAGCTTGTTGCACTGTTCCGGCTAGTTATTGCAATAAATTCTTCAATCGCCAAATATCATCCCTTTATCTCATGCACTTGACTGAAACGTGCAATACAAATCTATTGTTCCTGAGTCAACAAACTCAAAACAAACCATGTAAGCTGGCTACACATACACAGATTTCGGCTACTTTGGCCACCTTTTCCCATGCAGCCGCTAGGATGGGCTACAGGCCAGGTCTGGACTGAGAATGAAAATAGGCCCTGGCATTTCAGGGACACAGAGGCCCAATCAGCCCACATAGAGGCCCAAACAGCCCCCACCAGCCCACTATATACTGACTTTCTATGGGACCTTATAGCAGCCCCTCTGGCATTTGCCAGAACCCACAGATTGCCAGTCCGGGCCTGCTACAGGCCCAAAACAACTGCCTCTCCAATGGAGAAGACTGGATAAGGCCATAGAAGTCCTGGTCTGACTCTATGGAAACTTCTGATAGTACAACAACATAGTCAGAGAACAAGATCTTCTCATGTATGGCCAGCTTTACTGCAGTGAAATGTCCAATAACCGTGGTCGTTGAACGGGATTGATGTGCAATAGAAGCCTAAATGCAAGCCATGCCATTGGCTGTTGGTTGATTGTGTCAGTGGGATTAGGATCCTAAAGCATCCCATGCCATGTTATGAACATAATTGGCTCACTAATTCTAACTGATATACTGCTACATAGACAATATCCCAAAAAATGGCCATGTAGGCAGTTGGTTTGTAGGTATGTGAGGTCCTTTAACATCACTGGAGATGTCCACCTGTAGCACTTCTTTATAGTGATGAGCGAATTTTTCCAGTTTCGCTTTGCCAAAAAAAACTTGTGAAACTGGGCAAAAATTCTCAAAACTGTGAAAAAATTTGCTAAACTGCAAACTTTTGTGAAACGCATTGAAGGCAATGGACGTTTTTACACGTGACAATTTTTTAGGGATGCACCGAATCCACTATTTTGGATTCGGCCGAACCCCAGAATTCTTCATGAAAGATTCGGCCTAATACCGAATCCTAATTTGCATATGCAAATTAGGGGTGGGAAGGGGAAAACATTTTTTACTTCCTTGTTTTGTGACAAAAAAGCACGCGATTTTCCTCCCCACCCCTAATTTGCATATGCAAATTAGGATTCAGATTCGGTTCGGCCATGCAGAAGGATTCGGCCGAATCCTGCTGAAAAAGGCTGAATCCTTGCCGGATCCCGAACCGAATCCTGTATTCGGTGCATTCCTACAATTTTTATGCGTGAACATTTTTGCACGCGCAACAGTTTTTCTCTCTCCAAATGTCAATGGTCGTTTTTTCTTATGGTGTCTTTTTTGTCCTAATGTATTAAATTCAATGGGAGTTTTTTCTTATGGCGACTTTTTTTGTCCTAATGCATTAAATTCAATGGATGTTTTTTGTTATGGTGACTTTTTTTGTCCTAATGCATTAAAGTCAATGGGTGTTTTTTCTTATTGTGACTTTATTTCTCCAAACCCATTCAATTCAATGGTATTTTTTCTTATGGCGACTTTTTTTTTTGTCCTAATGCATTCAAGCCAATGGGCATTTTTTCTTATGGTGACTTTATTTCTCCAAATACATTCAAGTCAATGGGCGTTTTTTTCTTATTGTGATTTTATTTCTACAAACCCATTCAATTCAATGGGCGTTTTTTCTTATGGCGACTTTTTTTTGTCCTAATGCATTAAAGTCAATGGGCGTTTTTTCTTATTGTGATTTTATTTCTACAAACCCATTCAATTCAATGGGTATTTTTTTTTTATGGCAACTTTTTTTTGTCCTAATGTATTCAAGTCAATGGGCATTTTTTCTTATGGTGACTTTATTTCTCCAAATGCATTAAAGTCAATGTGTGTTTTTTCTTGTGGTGACTTTATTTGTCCTAATGCATTATTCAATGGACGTTTTTTTCTTATGGGCGTTTTTCTTTGTGAATTTTCATCGCAGTTTTGGGGAAAAATTCGCACATGACGAAATTCAGAATTTTGCAGCGAATCCATGCCTGGTGAATAAATTCGCTCATCGCTACCTCTTTACAATGTCTGCCATAGACAATAGATTATCATTGCACACGAGAGTAGGGTCTCAGCTCTCTTGGGCTATGAAAGTCTCCGATCTTGTCTAAGGTTGACTGCACACCCAAATATAAGAAAGTCTTTTTCCCCCTCTCCCTATAGTGAAGTAGAGGAAAGTCCCATTATCCCCGTGCCCTGTTTGTATTTCGTGTGCCAGCACTTTTATAGGAGGTGCCAGCTCCTCCATTGGCATCAGTAGTCAAAGCAAATCGGTGCCCTCTGAGTATCCTATTGGATAAGATGTAAAGCCATAGAAATGTATTTTAATTTATGACTTTTGGTTGAATGTGGATATACACGCTTGTTACATAGGGTTTTTTTTATGTTATGTTGTATAGGTTTCTTGTACATGGAATGTTAATATTAAATAGTTTTTTTTTATATCAGATGATAATGATACAGGTAGAGACCTCTCTGGCAGAGAAAGAGTTAAAAGAGTGGTTGATCTTTAAGTTAACTTTTAGTATGTTATAGAATGGCTAATTCTAAGCAACTTTTCAATTGGCCTTCATTTTTTATTTTGGCTAGTTTTTTTTTTTTTAATTATTTGCCTTCTTTTTCTGACTCTTTCCAGCTTTCAAATGAGGGTCACTGATCCCCATATAAAAACAAATGCTCTGTAAGGCTACAAATGTATACTTTTTATTACTCCTCTTTCTATTCAGGCCTCTCCTATTCATATCTCAGCCTTTTATTCAGATTAATGCATGGTTACTAGGGTAATTTGGACCCTAGCAACCAGATTGCTGAAATTGCAAACTGGAGAGCTGTTGAATAAAACCACAAAACCACAAATAATAAAAAACTAAAACCAATTACAAATTGTCTCATAATATCACTCTCTACATCCTACTAAAAGTTAATTTAAAGGTGAACAACCCCTTTAAGCAACATCCAATTTAATTTGCACTGAATTATATTTAAAGCTGCCCCTTTGTGCCTGGAGGTGGCAGTGACCAAATAAACACTTCCAAATAGTCCTTCAGCTATGGGCTGTGCATTCCCTACAGGGGACGGGTTGTGTCACAAGAGCTAACATTCGGTGTTCATCATTGGCTGAACAGTGATGTTTTGCTATTGCATTGAATGGCCCCTGCTATTGCCTTAGAGATGTAGTACAGATATGGGATCCGTTATCCAGAAAGCTCCCAATAACAGGAAGGCCGTCTCCCTAGAATCCATTGCAATCAAATCATTTACATTTTGGAAAATTATTTCCTTTTTTTCTGTAATAATAAAACAGTAGCTTGTATTTGATCCCAACTAAAATATAATTAATCCTTGGAGGCAAAACCAGCCTATTGGGTTTATTTAATGTTTAACGATTTTTTTAAGTAGACTTAAAGGATAAGTAAACCTTTAAAATAAATAAATGTTAAATTGATTAGAGTGCTAGTCTAAGCACTTTTGTAATTTACATTCATTATTTATTCTTTTTTCATTCCAAGATATTAAGGGATACATATGCTGTTAATATGAATGAATTTTGTTCCAACAGCGCCACCTGCTGGTCAGTTTCCCACCAGTCTGACCATCAAGTAGTCAAGGAAGTTGTCAGGAGAAAGAAAGAGGCTGCTCTGATGTTCTTCTGCTTAGGAAAACAATTAGAAACCTTTCTAAAATCTTTCCTAAGCAGAAGAACATCAGAGCATTGTGAATACTGTGAATTGTGCCAGATCATCTGTTTTCTAATAGAATCTCAGGTCGAAAATACCCTCCGACCTGGCAGATGTATTTGGTAGGGCAGTATGGTGGAAACTGTCCAACCTGTCTATGGATATATATATATATATATATATATATATATATGACCAGCTTTAGTCTTTTTAATCCCATACAGATTGTGATTGGACAGAGAGGTTGGGTTGGCTAAATACAAAATGAATAGCCAGTTGCATAACAGTTATGGCCGGTGTGTTGCCAGCTTTGGACTCAAGTAGATGTTAGCCAACATAAATCAACATTTACTTGGTTGAGAGTGGAAGATAAAACAGCAGTTGGTTTTTGAGCATATTTCATAAACTTGTGCAGAATTTTTGCATCAAGTCATTGGGATCATATGCAAACACAGTGCTGGTGCTCAATTACTAATCCATCCATTATCTTTTTCAATCAGTTGTTACAAGAGTAGTTGGGACTGGGACTGATGTTTTAGCAACTTTGTCAATGGGCAAGTGACATTCCCAGAGGCGCCTTTAGTGGTGCTAAGGTCTAAGAGACAACAAGGCTCATTACTAAATCCAAACTTTAATTTTCATATTTACATTTCATATAAGTAACAAACATGGCCTCAAGTGTAAAAGGAAAATGTTCGCATTCGGCTTTCCGGAGCTTTTAAAAGGCACCCATACACGGCCGATAAAAGCCGAACAAACCGAGTCGGCAGGTTATTGGCCCGTGTGTGGGGCCATCCGACGGGATTCCCCGATCAATATCTGGCCGAAAGTTGGGTGAGATCTCGATCGGGCAGGTTAAAAAATCCCTTCGGATTGCAGCTGCATCTCTGTGTGTATGCGGTCCCGTGATCCAACCACCCGTATCGGATCCATTATGATCCGATCATTGGGCTCTAGGGCCAGACCAGCCCGATATTGCCCACTTCAGTGTGG
Organism: Xenopus petersii; assembly: GCA_038501925.1. Classification (NCBI taxonomy): domain Eukaryota; kingdom Metazoa; phylum Chordata; class Amphibia; order Anura; family Pipidae; genus Xenopus; species Xenopus petersii. The sequence goes on along the minus strand of CM076685.1, from coordinate 106,537,841 downwards.
GCATATTGGGGAGCGATCCTCTCGTTGTTGCCAAACGAGTGGATTTATACATCTATCGCCACCTAAGTCACGCAAGATTAAGGATTTAAATTTGGCTTGGCTGAGCATTTAGGATTCGGTTACATCCAATTCCTGAAGCAAATCTTGGCTTTAGGCTTTGCCTTTCCATTTGTGCTGGGACCACAGCAGATGTAGGTTGGACTACAATCAGGTGTAACTACAGAGGAAGCAGACCCTACAGCTGCAGGGGGGCCCAGAAGGTATAGGGGGCCCCATGAGGCCCTAATTCATGTACAATTTCAATAAATATTGGTAAAACAGGTCAACCTCTAGACATTTTGGGGGGCCTGAAAAATAATTTGCTGTGGGGCCCAGTGATATCTAGTTATGCCACTGATGAAAATGATATTAAATGTACCTCTTGCGATCTTGCACTACCATCTCCATCTTGTTCTCTTGTCGCTATCTTACCCTTTTATTGCTAAAATCCCCCTCTTTCTGTCTGTCTAGTTGCAGCATTTAAGCAACAGAACATGAAGGGGCAGCTCACATTTAACTTAACCTTTAGTATGATGGAGTGATAGAGACAATTTGCCTTTTTTTTTTAGTTATTTAGCTTTTTTGTTAAAGGGATACTGTCATGGGAAAAAATATTTTTTTCAAAATGAATCAGTTAATAGTGCTGCTCCAGCAGAATTCTGCACTGAAATCCATTTCTCAAAAGATCCATTTTTTTATATTCAATTTTGAAATCTGACATGGGGCTAGACATATTGTCAATCTCCCAGCTGCCCCTGGTCATGTGACTTGTGCTCTGATAAACTTCAATCACTCTTTACTGCTGTACTGCAAGTTGGAGTGATATCACCCCCCTCCCTTTTCCCCCCCAGCAGCCAAACAACACTCAATAGTAAAAACCCATGTCCCACTGAGACACATTCAGTTACATTGAAAAGGAAAAACAGCAGCCTGCCAGAAAGCATTTCTCTCCTGAAGTGCAGGCACAAGTCACATGACCAGGGTCAGCTGGGAAATTTACAAAATGTCTAGCCCCATGTCAGATTTAAATTCTGCTGGAGTAGCACTATTAACTGATGCGTTTTGAAAAAAACATGTTTTCCAATGACAGGATCCCTTTAAGCAGCTCTCTAGTTTGGAGTTTCAGCAGCTATCTGGTTGCCATGGTTCAATTTACCCTAGCAACAATGCAGTAGCTTGAATGAGAGACTGGTATATGAAATGTAGGGGAAAGAAAAGTAAAGTTGAAATAACAAAAATATTTGTAGTTTTACAGACCAATCGTTTTTTGACTGCCGGATCAGGGTGTGAAGGCCTAGCGGATCTCGAGTTGGGACCAATGAGGACACTGTATGCAGAAAAGTCAGGTTTGCTGTATCCGAAGAGTTGAAAGAGTTTGCACTTGTTTTTCAGGCAAAAAAATCAGGGCAGACAGCGAGCAGCAAAGTCAAGACAGGAGGTCAGGTGGGATCAAGTCCGAATATCAATTTAGGAGCCCCCTGGAACTTTAGCAAGAAAGACCTATATTCAGGAATTGAATCCGGGTCTCTGGCTTCCTTTTGTTTAGAGTTTTGCACACCAAAATGTGGTTTGATGATGACACGGTGCAATGACATCAGTGCAATGACATCAGTGTACAGCCATGGGTGCCGCTATATTGGGCACAATCCAGACAGATCCACAGACGAGTGCTCCTGATACAGGGACCCCTATTTGAGAGTTGTAAAGAGGCAGGAGAGAAAGGCAAAAAATGACCAGCACTTGAAAGATTGCCCAGAACTGCCCATTCTATAACATTGTAAAAGTTAACTTCAAGGTGATCTTTCCCTTTAATGCAGCAATAAGTAGAAGAGTCTTATATGGGCCCAACAAGCACCTTAGCTTTAAGGCCATAGTATAGTGTAAAGCTGGTCATTGTGGTGCCAGATTTGGCCTCCCATGTGCTGGGACACACTGGGCTCATCTGATCAAATCCTAGTTCAAGTAAAGATAAAGATTGCACACTCAGATGAACAGTATAACATTATATTATACAAAGGATGTTGGAAATTGTACCCCTGATGAAGACCACTGACGGTCGAAACGCGTAGGGCCAATGCCTTTATTTTGTTTCTTTTTGATGAAATCAAACAAATATGTGAGCAATCTTCATCTTTATTTGGAATTATTGTAAGCCTTGGTGACTGTTTGGATTAGCACCTCACATTTGTATGAGTGGGTGTGCTCCTTCTAACCATTTGTTTTCATACACATCCTAGTTAAGGCTACAACAACCCGTTGTACAAAGTAGGGATGCGCCAAATCCATTGTTTTCTAAAAGATTCATCCTTTGCGAAAGATTCAGTTGAAAACTGAATCCGGATCCTAATTTGCATATGCAAATTAGGGGTGGGAAGGGGAAAACATTTTTAACTTCCTTGTTTTGTGTCACTCGATTTCCCTCCCCGCCCCATTTCCCTCCCCGCGCTCATTTTCTAAACCTACTTCAAAATAGAGCAGACAAACGCGTAGCAATTGCAATAAATATCCATTCCCCCCCCCCCCCGGAAGACCCTTCATCTTCCCTTGAGCATCTGTAGTCTAAAGGCATTATAGGAAGTAGGGAAATATTATATGAGATCCATCTGCCGTTCATATTCCACCTTAAAGGAAAACTATACCCCCTGAACAATGTAGGTCTCTCTAAAAAGATATTGCATAAAACAGCTCATATGTAAAACCCTGCTTCATGTAAATAAACCATTTTCATAACAATATACTTATTTAGTAGTATGAGCCATTGGGTAATCATAAATAGAAAATTGCCATTTTAAAAAATAAGGGCCGCCTCCTGGGATCCTACGATTGACAATGCACACAAAAAAACCATACAGGTTAGGTCACATCAGCCAATTAAAGGGGAAGTAAAGTCTAAAATAGAATAAGGCTAGAAACGCTGTTTTTTGTATACTAAACATAAACATGAACTTACTGCACCACAAGCCTAATCAAAGAAATGATTTATGCTTTCAAAGTTGGCCACAGGGGGTCACCATCTTGTAATTTGTTAAACATCTTTGCAAGACTAAGACTGTGCACATGCTCAGTGTGGTCTGGGCTGCTTAGTGATCATCATAAATTATCAAAGCAGCACAAGTCAAATAATATCTGCCAGAAGCTGATACACAAGACTGATTAATAATCAGAATATACAGACTGCACTGGGTCCTGTGTTGTCATGTAATCTAATGTGGATTTTATAGTTTTTGTATTGTTTAATACAAACTTTCTCCAACTCTGCAGAACCAGTGGCTGCAGCAAAATAATCCTCCAAATAGAATCCCAGTTTATCTGTTTAAATCTGGCTCCATGATCTTTGTCCCTGCAGCTGGAGTTGGAAACAGTAAAGGGGATGTAAAGGCAAAAATAAAATCCAATACAAATCTCTACACAGTTTCCGACTTCTCTACAGGGAAGCAAACAAAGCTGCTTGAGTTCTGCATGGCTGGGAAGTAAGGCGGGGGCTCCCCCTGCTGTTCATAAGTATGATTGTTTCCCTGCAGAGCAGTTAGGGACCGTCTGACAATTCCTATCCACAGCAGTAAATGAAGGGAGAATTTTACTGCATACAGTCAGGTTTCTTATAAAAACGGTAGACATTTTTTAATTAAAGTATATTGGAGGTAGGTTTCCTTTTCATTAAAGAAAGTAAAAATGGGATTTTATTTTTTTTTTGCCTTTACATGCCTTTTAACAGACAGAGTTCTGTATTTTGCTTCAACGCTTCTTCCTGTTACAGTTGTAGTATTTCTGGTCAGGTGATCTCGTCCTGTTACAGTTAGAGCTGCAGTATTTCTGGTCAGGTGATCTCTGAGGCAGCACACAGACCATCACAAAATGGTGGTTCAAGGCAAGGGATGTAAAAGGCAATATTTACTTAAATATATATTCCAGTTTGGTACGATTCTGTTGCTTAATCTGTAAGAATCTGCTGCTTAAATAATCATTTTGGGGGATAGTTTTCCTGTAACTAAGCACTTAGAATAATTCTAATCTAATCGTTTAATGATTCCTTACCCCCCACTCGGCATTGTTCTGTTGTATAACGCCCTGGAGCTGAGGTTTCCAGTAGCAATTGAGCCATTGAGGAACAATTTAGGGAACATAGTGGAACCCATAGCAGATACGGCTACTCACTTTGCTTTCTGTGACTATTAAAACAATGTGATGCCAGGACCCCCTATTGATGCCCAACTGGCTATTTAACTTCTCAGTCTGGAGGTCCTGGCATGAAATGGACAACTTTCTTGAAACGCCTTGTTCTGCCAAATCTCCTGTTTTTTTGGGGCACGGAACAAATTTTCTAGCCAGGTTTCTTTAATCTGTATATGAAGCATCCACGTGTAATGAAGGGATCTGTGCTGTAATGCCTTACACTGGTAAATTGTCTGTCCGTCAGTCTGTCACTATCCCGTGCTTTTTGTCTGACCCCAACATGTGTGTATATAAGTGTGTGTGTGCGTACATGTGCGTGAGACTATATATATATATATATATATATATATATATATATATATATATATATATATATATGGGATCCCTTATCCGGAAGGCCGTTATCCAGAAAGTTCCGACTTAATGGCTGTCTCCCATAGACTTTCCTTTTTCTCTGTAATAATAAAACAGTAGCTTGTACTTGATCCCAACTAAGATATAATTAATCCTTATTGGAAGCAGAACCAGCCTATTGGGTTTATTTAATGTTTATATGATTTTCTAGTCGACTTATAGGGGTTGTTCACCTTTGAGTTAACTTTTAGTATGATGTAGAGAGTGATATTCTGAGAAAATTTGCAATTGGTTTTCATTTTTGGTTATTTGTGGTTTTTGAGTTATTTAGCTTTTTATTCTGCAGCTCTCCAGCTTGCTATGTCAGCTGGTTACCAGGGTCAAAATTACCATAGCAACCATGCATTGATTTGAATGAGAATAGGTGATATGAATAGGAGAGAGACTGAATAGAAAGAGGAGTAATAAAAAGTATCAATAACAACAAAATTGTAGCCTCGCAGAGCATTTGTTTTCAGACAGGGTCAGTGACCCCTATTTGAAAGCTGGAAAGAGTCAAAAAACAATTCAAAATAAATAATGAAGACCAATGGAAAAGTTGCTTAGACTTCTATAACATACTAAAAGTTAACTTGAAGGCGAACCACCCCTTTAAGGTATAAAGGTAAATATTACAGAAAGATCCATTATCTGGAAAACCTAGGACAAATACGTGCAGGGCGGTGACGTTTGGGGGCAAGTGATGTTTGGAGGCGGGACTGATGTCGTGGTGATTAGCGATTGGCTGATCGCCATTTTAATCATTTCAATGTCCTGCTTAGATTTCCTAATTTGGAAAAAAAACAGAAAGAAAAGACAGGTGGCAACCCTAGGAAAACTCCTGCATTCTGGATAACAGGTCCCATCCCTGTGCTGTATATGTGCGTATGTGTATATATAGACTCACATCCATCCTTGTCCATGGACAATATCACAGATTCTTCATGGATTCAGAGTCTATCCTAATGTGACACCAGGAAGAAGATATATCTATATAGATATTTATGTTTTTATTTTTTTAAATCATGGCAGATTTATTAGGGGGATATTGTTTCACATCAGCTCAAATTGGGCCTTTAATTGTTGCCGCGTAAAAAAGACTGAATCGAGATGCACAGAATATAGTCCATTCTCATATGTGCGTCAAATACCTCCTCCTCCTCCTCTTCTTCATCATTTTTCCCACTGCGCAATAAGGGCCCTATAGTAGTGAGACACCCCCATAGTGTAACTGTATAGGTGATGGGTCCCCCCGAGATGCAGCCGTTGGGTCTGGACAAGCAGCTGACACAACCAATCAGGAGAGGAAGCGTCAACACTTGCCGTCATTTTTTGGGGGGGTTTTTTCCCATGGGGCCCAGTTGTATAATAAACGCTGTATTTATATGTATATCTCATGTCGTGTTCATATGTGTAAATCAACTTGGAATGTTTCCCCCTCCTGACCTTTTTTTTTTTTTTTTTTTTTTTGTGCATGATATAAAATATTTCTTAAAAAAAAAGCTTTAAAAAAAAAGCTTTAAAAAAAAAACCTGTTGCAAGGTGAGATTGTGGCAAAAAAAATCTGGTTTTATTTTTGTGGGGTGGAGGCGGGATGGGGTTTTTTTCTTCTTTTTTTGTACTTTTCATTTCCCCGAATCTTGCAACGGGGGAAAAAAAAAAAAAAGAAATGATCAGGCTCTGTATGAATGATGTGCTCAAAAATGTTTAAAAAAATTGTGACAAATTTACTCTGTGTCTTGGTGTTATTTTTGTATTCTTTGTTTTTATTATTTAAGATATTTTATTATTTAATATATATATTTTAAAATATTTAAGATATATAGCCATATCTTCTGCTTAGAAAAGATTTTTTTCCTCAGCAGAAGAACATCAGAGCAGCCTCTTTCTTTCTCCTGACAACTTCCTTGACTACTTGGTGGTCAGACTGGTGGGAAATTCATTTATATTAACAGTACATGTATCCCTTAAAGGGATACTGTCATGGGGAAAAAAAATCAATATGAATCAGTTAATAGTGCTGAAATCTGACATGGGGCTAGACATTTTGTCAATTTCCCAGCTGCCCCTGGTCATGTGACTTGTGCCTGCACTTTAGGAGAGAAATGCTTTCTGGCAGGCTGTTGTTTTTCCTTCTCAATGTAACTGAATGTGTCTCAGTGGGACATGGGTTTTTACTATTGAGTGTTAATCTTAGATCTACCATGCAGCTGTTATCTTGTGTTAGGGAGCTGTTATCTTATTACCTTCCCATTGTTCTTTTGTTTGGCTGCTGGGGGAAGGGGGTGATATCTCTCCAACTTGCAGTACAGCAGTAAAGAGTGATTGAAGTTTATCAGAGCACAAGTCACATGACTTGGGGCAGCTGGGAAATTGACAATATGTCTAGCCCCATGTCAGATTTCAAAATTGAATATAAAAAATCTGTTTGCTCTTTTGAGAAATGGATTTCAGTGTAGAATTCTGCTGGAGTAGCACTATTACCTGATTCAGTTTGAAAAAAAATTTTTTTTTCCCATGACAGTATCCCTTTAATATCTTGGAATGAAAAAAGAATAATGAATGTAAATGACAAAAGTTTATTTTTAAACCTTTAAGGTATGTTATATACAGTCCCATTAAACTGAGTCCAACACAAGAACAGACCCACTTGGGGGCAGATTTATCAAGGGTCGAAGTGAAGATTTGAAATTCGAGGCAATTCTATTTTGAATATCGAAATTTATCATGTACCGTCTCTTTAAAAATTTGGCATCGACTATTTGCCATCTAAAGATAAGGAAGCAGAGCTGTCCAGCACTCAACCGGATCAACAGGACCAGAGATATTCAGTTAAAAAATATTTTTATTAGTAGAAAAATTAAAATATATTTGCATCTCCATCCACTCTATGCGTTTCGCACCTTTTAGGGTGCTTAGTCATGGGCTCTTTTTTGCCATCTAAAACCTGCTGAATTGCTGTTTTAGCCTATGGGAGACCTCCTAGAACCAATTTGGAGTCATTTGGTGGACTTTAAAAAATCAAAGTTTTTTTTTGGAAAATATTTTGATTTCGAATTCTATCCGAATCGAACAATCGAATACAGCCTATTCACCCGAAGTTTTTTTTTAATACATTGCGGTTGGTCATTTATTTGAATTTCGAGGTGATGGGAGTTTAAAAAAAAACTCCCATCACTTCGAAATTCGAACCCTTGATGTTTCTGTGCACTGAAACCCAACATACAGGATGATTAAAGGGGACCTGTCACCCAGCCACAAAAATCTGTATAATAAAAGTCCTTTTCAAATTAAACATGAAATCCAATTTCTATTTTTTATTAAAGCATTCATAGTTGTTGTAAGCTCATTTAAAAATATCAGCTGTCAATCAAATATTGCCTGCCCCTCCTCTATGCCTTAGGCAGAGAGGCGGGGCAGACAATTACTTTCACTTTCCATTCAGCACTTCCCAGATGTCACTGCTCTCCCCACATTCCCCCAGTTCTCTTTACCATTTAATTGTGTAACCAGGGCACGGGGATGGACATCAGGTCCCCCATTCTGCTGCACAAACAAGATTCTGAGATGATACAAGACTTGTCTTAGTAACAGTGTCCACAAAATGGCTCCTGCCTGCTTGTTATAATTATTAATTCCCAGACTGAAGGAAACAAGATTCAAATAATTTATACAGTGTAATTAAAGTTCATTTTGATTGACTGTGATAAAATAGGATTTGGAATGTTTTTTTTTTGGGTGACGGGTTCCCTTTAAGCTGTAATTAGGACAGAGTAATACATACCTCCCAACTGTCCCTCATTTGTACTGGAAAGTCCCTCTTTTCTCTGCACTGAACAGCCAGAAAAAGAAACAAAGTTTCTCACTTAATTGGCTTTTAGCAGAGAGCCCAGAACAGCTAACAGGTGCAAATAAGATACTTTGTAACTTTTGAGACACAAAAACAGGAGAAAGAGAAATATTTTCAAACTTTCATAACCTGCCAAATTTTGTAAAACAAACATGGTAATTAAGGGGTGTGGCCACAGAAAGGGGTGCGGTCAAAATATTTGCTGCGCTACGTGCGAGAATTTTTTTTTTGTCCCTCTTTTTTTACTTCCAAAATGTTGGGAGGTATGTAATAATTAAAAGTAGAGAGAGCTCATAAGCACACCATATCTCAAACTCATTGAGCAAGTAGCACAATTTGGGATCCTATGGGGATGTGTGGTCCTGTGCAAATAGGGAATTTCGAGTATAAAGTGCAAGTGCTTCTACAAGTACTAGGGAGTCAAATGTGCCCATAGAAATGCTGGAGGTCACTGAAGAAAAAAAAAAAGTCGGTATCTCATTTGCATTCAGCATTTATTTATTTATTTATAAGACTCACACACACACATACCTCAATAAAATAGAGACAAAGACATTTTCTTCATAAAGTGCAAAATAGAGGTTTTTTTTCATCGTTACACAAGAACGAATGCGTCAACTACCAATCAGAGCAAAATAAAGTCAAATAAATAATGCTTTACAATAAATCGAAAAACAAAAACCTGCGTATTGCGCCTGCCTTAGGGACGGGGAACCAATGGCAAGGCAGGTTGGAAGAGATGAAAATAAGCGTAAATGATAGATGTTTCTAAATTAAATGTTGAGGCTCCCAGAGGGGAAGTAAATTGCAAGCACTGCAGAACTTGGTGCAGCCAGCAGGGGGCGCTCCCCACACAATTAACTAGGAGCCGGTGTATCAACTGCTGCTCTGGCCAAATTCTGACTCCCACTGCTAAATACCAATGTCCCTGGGCTGTTATGACTTAGATCAGCAATCAAACCTGAATCCTGTAAAGCTGTCTATTTCCAGTCTATGCACAACCCCCATGTTATAACTTGTTTGTTTTAGGTTTCACGTTTACGGATCAAATAGGGACGCACCAAATCCAGGATTCGGCCTTTTTCAGCGGGATTGGGCCGAATCCTTGTGCCTGGCCGAACCCAAATCCTAATTTGCATATGCAAATTTGTGTAACTTTTTGTCAGTTCAGCCGAATCTTTCATGAAGGATTTAGGGATTTGGCCAAAACCAAAATAGTGGATTCAGTGCATCCTTAGGATCAACCTCTCTTTATATGTAGCGTCAGACTCGTTAACACTATCGTTAGCAATTATTCATATTCCCTGAAAGCAAAGGAAGACTCTTCCCAGGCAGTGCAATTACAACTTAAATAACATGAACCATAATAAGGAAAACAATGGCAGAAATAATAATAATAATAAATAAAATTAATGGAAATAATAATACAATAAATAAACAGGATGAAATAAATTAAACAATAATCAACTCGTTTCTCTCTTTTGGTCGCCATTGCTGGCTCTATACACCCTCCATATCAGGACAGAGTAGTGTAGTTAAAGGATAAGGAAACCTTTAAAATAAATTAAAGCACTTTTTCAATGTACATTCATTATTTATTTTGTTTTTATTCCAAGATATTAAGGGATACATGTACTGTTAATAGGAATGAATTTTGTTCAAACAGCGCCACCTGCTGGTCATTTTCCCACCAGTCTGACCACCAAGTACTCAAGGTCAGGAGAATGAAAGAGACTGCTCTGATGTTCTTCTGCTTAGGAAAAAAAATTATAAACCTTTCTCAAATCTTTCCTAAGCAGAAGAACATCAGAGCAGCCTCTTTCTTTCTCCTGACAACTTCCTTGGCTACTTGCTGGTCAGACTGGTGGGAAACTGACCAGCAGGTGGCGCTGTTGTAACAAAATTCATTCATATTAACAGTACATGTATTCCTTAATATCTTGGAATGAAAAAAAGAATAAATAATGAATGTAAATGACTAAAGTGTTTAAAATAGCACTCTCATCAATTTTACATTCACCTATTTTAAAGGTTTATTTATCCTTTAAACATGGCTATGGTTAAACTTCCTTTGTGCGGCCACTAGGGGGCGTGAGAGCGAAGTGCTTTGTACCCTGCTTAGCGGCACATATATACCGGGTAGCACCACGACCTTGGCATAGAAGGTTCCTATTGAGAAGGGCACTTTGTTGGTTGGAGACTGGATGGACAGAGCAGAGACCTCCGGTAGGAATGGGGTTTGGACAGATTGGGGCGAGGCAGCCATTACAGGTCAATGTCCAGGACATCAGTTGGGGTGCTGGATCTCTCTGGCTCCTCCACAGACTTGGACTCGGAGATTCTGTGTCTCTGCGCCTGCTGCAGACTGGACTCAAGCGAGATTTCAATCTGCTCCTGACAAGTCCTGAGAAGACTCTGAAAGAGACAGGCTGGTTATATAGGGGCTCACTTGGGTATAGAAGTACAAATAGTAACAGCAGGCTCCACCCTAGATAAGCAGCATGGAGCAGTTGCATTGATTTGCATGCGGAATGTTGCATTTACATTAATTACAGCAAAATACGCAAATGTCATCTTACCGGGTCACAGCGTATGGCATGTGCAAGGAAGGTTACGGTAGCCACGCTGGAGTAGCTCGTTCCCGAACTCTGAAGCTGGAGGCCGGTCACTGCTGCGGCTACACAGGCTGCAGCCACCATGGAAGGGGGGAGGGTAATAAATGTACAGTCTGCAAGGAATGAGAGGAACAAGAAGATCAGAAGGGGTGCAGGGGTAATCGGGAACTTTGCAAGGCCTGTTCTGTCTTTATATGGTCACAGAACCCCCCAGTGACTTCTAATATCCTTATCATTTACAGTAGGGGGTACAATATCCCTTATAATACATGAGTGATACTCAAGAGTTCCCTGTATAACTCAGCCTGCAGCCTTGTGTCTTTATATGGTCACAGAACAACCTCTCAGTGACTTCTAATATCCTTATCATTTACAGTAGGGGGTACATTATCCCTTATAATAAATAAGTGATAGAGTTCCCTGTATAACTCAGTTCTCCCAACAATACAAGCCGATGGCGTTTGTGCAGAGACACGTACCAGTGCTACACAGAGTGATGAAGGTCTCCACGAGCTTCCTGACCCGAGGCCTCTTCTCCGTAGGGATAACCAACAGTTCCAGGAAGTGCGGCAGGAACTCCCGGGGTGTCACCGCTTCTATGTCCCATTTCAGTTTGTTCAGCACCAGCAGCTCCATTGCCTATAGGATAACACAGCAAACTTAGGCACAGAGAACAGAGGAATTTTGGAATCAGATTGGTGGAGAGAGAAATCTCTCAATGCGCCAAGGCCCTACTATGGCCATAGACATAACAATTACGATCCCTCCTGAAAAAGATATTTCCAGGAAAATGTGTTTCAATACACACGTGTAGAGCTGAATCATCAGATATACAAAGAGAAACAATAGAATTCTACCTGTATCTGACCATTCAGCACTAACAATGGCCAATGTTCTGGTGCCTTCAAAGGTGCACAATGAAAACTTTCCGGCCGGTACAAACTTGTCTCCTGCCAGACATATGTATATTGTACAATAGTATCAGTGCATCTATGGCCACTTTAAAGGAGAACTAAACCCTAAAAATGAATATGGCTAAACATGCCATATTTTATATACTGAACGTATTGCACGAGGCTAAAGTTTCAGCTTGTCAATAGCAGCAATGATCCAGGACTTCAAACTTGTCACAGGGAGTCACCATCTTGGAAAGTGTCTGTGACACTCACATGCTCAGTGGGCTCTGATTGGCTGTTGAGAAGCTAAGCTTAGGGCTTGTCACTAATTATCCAGCAGAAAATGAGCTTCCCCTGTAATATAAGCTGATGCTACAGGTTTGCTGATTATTAAATTCTGATGCTAATTGCACTGGTTTCTGTGCTGCCATGTACTAATTATCTGTATTAATTACTAATCAGCCTTATATTGTGACATTTCTATTCTATGTGTACTGTATATTGTGAGTGGCTCCCTAAGCTCAGTAAGTGACAGCAGCACAGAGCAGAAAAGCAGAAAAGAAGATGGGGAGCTACTGGGGCATCTTTGGAGACACAGATCTTTACTGCTAAAGGGCTGTGGTTGCCTTGGGCTGGTACAGAAGCACAAAAACATCATATACAATATTTTTAGCCACTTCTTTAGTTAAGCTTTAGTTCTCCTTTAGGGTAAGGGCACATGATAAGATTCAGGGAGATTTAGTCGCCCAGCGACAAAATTGCCTCTTGCGGGAAGGCTTTTCAGGGAGATTAGTCGCCCGAAGAAGAGGTGATTAGTCGCCGGGCAGCTACATCTCCCCCCGTGCGTCTCTGCACTAAAGCCTCTGCAGAGTCCCTTCAACCCATCCTTATTTCACCATGGGCCTATAGAGAAACCTATAACATCTGGCACTGTCCATATCTAATTGCAGTGAGTGTGGACCCAAGGTGTCAGTTTCTCTGGGGGCCCAAGGAGATCCAGTCCAACAATGGACTGGAATAGATTCTGCATCTCAGGTACTACAGCCTTTTATCAGGTTCAGAGGATTCTATCACAATACGGGCAATGCACCAATGTTAGTAAACAGGCAGTTTCCCCACAGCACATTATTTGCTATAAGAGTGATAATGAGGGATGCTGGGAGTTGTAGTTGGAGACTTACCAGCAGTTCTTTGTCAGTGAAACAGTAGTCTGAGTACCTGCACAGGCTCTCAGCAGTCATGGGAGTGGAGTCCCTGAGTTTAGAGGCAAGAAAGAGGCACGTTGAGCCCAAAAGCTGGAGATGTCTCTTCTCTACTGGCACCAGGGACAAGAACCTGTCCAGACAGTTGACAGCCAGGGGGAAGACGTCTTCTCCGCATTTCTGCTCTTCACACACCTGAGGAAGGAACAAACACTGGTGGAACTGGAGCTGCAGCCAAAGGAATGAACAGCAGAGAATCTGCACATTTGGGGATTGCATTGTTACCCCGGTGCCAAAATAAAGGCAAACATTTGTGGTATTACTTGTCCTTTAAATTGTAAGTCACAAACTAGTAATTAAAGTGTATTCTTCCTGCTCCCTATCCAGGCTATTGTCCCTATATCTGAGCTATTATAATGTTTTAATGGATTTGTCTATTCAGGAAAAAGGGTATTATCAGCTTTCCGCCCCAACTGCTCCCATATAAAGTGACCTCCTTTTATCCAAGAGATGCCTGTGTTTGGGCTCTGGGTATCACATAACAGCCCTGAGCTCGGATTTATTTCCGCCCTTCATTACCTGGACAACAATATAGAGAAGATTCAGTCTGCGATGATAGAAGTGCAGAACTACATCTCCCAGGATTCCACTTCAGCTGCAGTTCAAATCTGGCAGCTCTAGTCAATAACTATGGGGGGCTGCAGTTTAGGGACCTCTTATTTTGAAGGAATTGTTCCCTTTTAAATTAACTTTAAGTATGATGCAGAGAAGGATATAAGACAATTTGCAGTTGGTTTTTGTTTTTTATTATTTGTGGGGTTTTATTTATTTATTTTTTTTAGTTATTTAGCTTTTTATTCAGCAATTCTCCGTTTTCAACAATCTGGTTGCTAGGTTTCAATTTACCCTGCCAACTATGCACTGATTTGAATAAGAGGCTGGAATATGAATAGGAGAGGGACAAAATAGAATTATAAATAGAATAATAAAAATTAGCAATGACAATACATGTGGAGCCTTACAGAGCATTTGTTTTTTTTTTTTTCAGATGGGGTCAGTGTCAATTGAAAGCTGGAAAGATAAGAAGAAGGCAAAGAATTTAAAAACTATAAAAAAAAAAAAAAAAAAAAATAAGGACAACTGAAAAGTTTAGAATTAGCCATTCTATAACATACTGAAAGTTAATTTAAAAGGATGGTTCACCTTTAAAATAACTTCGTATGTAAAGGTGGCCATAGATGCATAGATAATATTGTACAAAACCAATTTTCGTCCGATATTCGTTGCGTAATGGTGGAAAAAGAGCCGGCTGATATCGGCAGAAGACTTGGATATTGGTCGGCTCATTGATTGGGCTGGATGGAAAATTTTGATTGGGCGCCTTTGAAGGGACCAGAACATTGGCCATTGTTAGTGCTGAATGGTCAGATACAGGTAGAATTCTATTGTTTCTCTCTGTATATCTGACTATTCAGCTCTACAAGTGTGTATTGAAATGAATGATCTTTCTTGGAAAGAACTTTTCCAAGAAAGATCGTAATGGTTACGTCTATGGCCACCTTAAGAGACGTATGTGGTCACTACTAAACAACTTTTCAATTTTTTTTTTTATAGTTTTTGTATGATTTGCCTTCTTCTAACTCTTTCCAGCTTTCAGATGGAAGTCACTGGCCCCATCTAAAAAACAAATGCTCTGTAAGGCTACAAATGTGTTGTTACTACTTTTTATTACTCCTCTTTCTATTCAGGTCTCTCCTATTTGTATTCCAGTCTCTTATTCAAATCAGTGCATGGTTGCTAGGGGAATTTGTGTCCTAGCAATCACATTGCTGAAACTGCAGAGCTGCTGAATAGTGATGGGTCGTGATTCGCCAGGTACAAATTCTCAGCAAATTTCCGTGTTTTGCCGCCAGTGAATAAATTCTCGAAACTGCGATGAAAAATCTGCTGCGTCAGAGAGAAAAAAAAAACAATTGTGCGTGTCAAAATTGACACACGTATAAAAATTGCCGCACACCAAAATGATTTACGACGCCGATGCATTTGGACAAAATAGTCACCCGTATACAAATTGCCGATTGTGTCAAAATAATTTTGACCCCCATTGACTTCAATGCGTTTCGTGAATTTTTTGTTGTCAAATTTTTTGGCAAAGATTTGCCCATCGCTACTGCTGAAAAGCCACAAATAATCAGTCAAATCAGTGCATGGTTGCTGGGGTTATTGGGGCCCTAGCAACCAGATCACTGAAACTGCAAACTGGAGAGCTGCTGAATAAAAAGCTAAATAAGTCAAAAACCACAAATAATAACAAATAAAAACCAACTGCAAATGGTCTCAGAATATCATCATACTAACAGTTCCCTTTAATGTAATCACTCTGCAGTGATGTCTGCTGGCAATTAGAATATATAAATGACAAAACAAAGCCAATAGGATGTATATGTGGTGAATAGGGAAAGAGAAGGGGATTAGATTGATTTTAGATTATAATGGTCCTTCCTCACCTCGAGCATCCAGCTAGTGAGCATGCGCCGCATGTAGGGCTGGAGCTGAGTCTGGACACAGTGGAAGTAGGAAATACACGGGATGTGTCTCTCCTCTAATTCCAGCAGCAGATTCATCAACACTCGGCTCTGCAGCAGCACCGGCTCCTCCTGGGCCTTCAGCTCTGTCTCCCAGCGCAGCACATTTCCCTCCATGCTCTGCTCTTTCTGCCGCTGCTCGGCTTACAAGGAAGAAATAATGCCGGTCCCTTTAAACTTATTATCGTTTGTCCCTTTAAACCCAGCTCTTTATAGTGAGAGTGAAAGGGAAGCCCCGCCCCGCAGGCCGTTCATTGGCGCGTTCCAGCCAATGGCTGGTGGATGGTGTTGAGATTATTAGCCTCCCTACAATGAATATTCGCATTGGGTTATTCAATGGCTCCAGCAATCTCCTGATTATAGTAGTGACAGTTGTGCAGCTACATCTTTCATCTCATTGTTTTTTTGTACATTTTCAGCTTTTCAACAGTGACGGGCGAATTTGGGGCGTTCCGCTTGCGAAACTGCGCCGTTTTTTGTCGAAATTGCGCTGGCGTCCAAAAAAGCGGGCTTCCATTTTTTTTTTTTACGCTGGCGAATTTTTCCAGCGGTTTCGCAAATTTATTTGCCGGTGGCGAATCACAGGAATTTGCCCGAATTTGCCCGAATTTGCGCCTGGCAAATAAATTCGCCCATCGCTACTTTTTAAAGTTTTGAAAATAAACAAGGGGGGGAAAAAAGAAAACAAACACTAATAGTTGTATTGAAACTCCAGTGGTATACAAGTCATGCCAACAAGTTTTTAATGACTATAAAGCAATATTTGCGGTTTAATAACAATAAGACTGGGCAGAGCCGGTGTATAGAAAGCCGCACGTACGGTTGTCACCTGGCCGGTAAAAATGTTGCTTGATGCCAATGTTATTTATAGGGAAAAAAACAAAAAAACATAGAAAGGTCGGTCATTTTTTTTTTCAGAAAAGGTGGCAACCATAGCCGCACATTCAGATGGGCCTTATATTGCCCCCTAGTCTTTTACCTCTGTGCCCATTACCAGGTTTCCTATTGCTGCACAGTCTGCTGCCAACACAAGTGGACTGGGCCAGTGAGACACTGGGAAAAAACCCGGTGGGCTCCCTGCCGGCTCAGACCCGCTCCCTGCACTCAGGGCCAGATTTCCCTGCTTGCCGCCCCGAGGCCTCCGGGTCCTAGCGCCCACTGGCTGCACGTACATCTGCTCCCCGATGCAAGCGCGTGCACCGATACGAGTGTGCACATACACTTTAGCGCAAGGGAACTCGGAGTTCCCAATGCACTTTACTATGCGGCGGGGCGGCATGTCACCCCTAAAATTCCGACCACCCTAGGCCCAGGCTTTTGTGGCCTTGCCACAAATCTGGGCCTGCCTGCGCTGCCGCTGCTTACCTCCCTCCCTGACCCTGGCTGCGGCACAGGAAAAGGTACGGAGGGGAGGTGTGAGTTGCGGCTGAGATGGGGAGGCTTGAGGGAGAGGAGGCCTGGGCATACCTCCCAACATTTCAGGACAAAAAAGTTGCCAAATTTTTTTTTTGACCATGCTCATTTTTGTGGCCACACCCCCTAATTACCATGTTCATTTTATAAAATTTGGCAGGTTATGAAGGTTTGAACATATTTCTGTGTTTTTTTCTTTCCTGTTATTACAATTTTGCTACATTGTTCCGAGGAGTTTTCCTTTAACTATAATTATCACAGTGACCCTATTAGGGTGGAGATAAATCTGTTGTAAAGTAACACCAACTGTACAGTCACACCTGCCAACATTTGAAAAAGGGAAAGAGGGACAAAAATGTGGTGCATATTTTGACCACGCCCATTTCTTATGGCCACACCCCTAATTACCATGTCTGTTTTACTAAATTTTGTCTGAACACGTTTCTGAGAGTATTAGGGCCATGTTTTATGTCTTATAACAGTTTTGTTACAGAAGGTGAAATTGCCCTTTAAGCTGTGAGTTCCCCCAAGAGGCCTGCTTATCTTAAATAGTTACAATTGTATCTTTGCTTATCTTAATTTGTTACAAATGTTGAAATATTCTGGGCTCTCTGCCAAAAAGCCTCTTATTTTAATTAAGTTTCATGAAGCGAAATTCGGGAC
The DNA here is from genome assembly GCA_038501925.1 of Xenopus petersii. Taxonomy (NCBI): domain Eukaryota; kingdom Metazoa; phylum Chordata; class Amphibia; order Anura; family Pipidae; genus Xenopus; species Xenopus petersii. The sequence continues at coordinate 106,520,012 of CM076685.1, read as the reverse complement.
TTTTTATATAAAAATCTGGGACTTGGGTCTGACAGTTAGGAGGTATTCAGCATGTCATATAATGACCCCTAAGTATAGCAGCACAGTCACCCCTAGAATACAGGATATTATGGTACTGGGGCCTCCTAGCATTAAATTATACCGTTGCCTTCAGAAAAGAATGACAGTGATCAGACAGTGATCCCCAACATGTAATGAGACAGTAACTCCAGTGCTATCACATGGGGGTTGTAATTGACCAGAAAGTTTAAATTGCCCAATCAGAGTGCAGCTCAGCTGTGCAAGTCATGTGCTGCTAAAAACCTAGGGTTGCTTGCTGTACCCCTGTGCCATCAATGTGATATATAACAAGGGTATTTAAAGTCCCAGTTAAAAAGTATAGAGGGTTATACCCCGTCTAGAGCAGTGATCCCCAACCACAGGTAACATGTTGCTCCCCAACCCCTTGGATGTTGCTCCCAGAGGCCTTAAAGCAGGTGCTTCTTTTTGAATTCCTGGTTTGGAAACAAGTTTTCGTTGCATAAAAACCAAAGTTCACTGCCAAACAGAACCTCCTATAGGCTGACAATCCACATAGGGACCTCCAGTAGTCACCGTTTATAATTGGCACTCACAGGAGCTTTTTGCCTGCTTGTGTTGCTCTCCAACATTTAGGGTCAGGACACACAGGCAGATTCAGGGAGATTAGTCGCCCTCTTCTTCGTGGCGACTAATCTCCCCAAACTGCCTTCCCACCTGCTAAACTGTAAATCGCTGGCAGGATGGCACTCGGCGTGATTAGTTTTCTGAAGTTGCCCGAAGTTGCCTCATGAGGAATTGGCCTGTGTGCCCTTAGGGCAGAGACACACATGGAGATTTGGGGAGATTTAGTTGCCTGGCGACAAATCGCCTCTTCTTTGGGCAGCTAATCTCCATATTCCCGCCGGCTAGAATCTAAATCGCTGGTGGTATGGAACTTGGATTGCTTTGTTTTCCACAGTCGCCCAAAGTTACCTCGCGAGGAAACTTCGGGGGACTTCGGAAAACTAAGCATTCCAAGTGCCATCCCGCTGGCGATTTAGATTCTAGTCAGCGGGAAGACATTGCGGAGAGAAGAATCGATTTGTTGCTGGGCGACTAATCTCCCCAAATCTCCACGTGAGTCTCTGCCCTTATGTACAGTGCTACGCAAATGTTGGCGCTATATGAATACATGTTAATAATAATGAATGTCGCTCACAGGTAATTATGGAGGGAGGGAGATTAGGCATCTCTGGTCTAGGGAGATTGTTGATAATTTGCTTACCAGAACTTTATTATTTTACAAGGCTCCAAGACAAGGAAGGTTCTTCTGAATAGCTGATTTATTTATTAGAAAAAACATTGGAATCTTGAGAAGCTTGTCACAATGAGACACTTAGCATGGCACGGAGAGCTTCAAATGTCACGTCTATTTGACCAAGTTTATAGTATATATATATAGTATATCCATTTTACATAACATTCACTGTAAGGAACATGTACATGGAATTGTCATACATGGTCAATAAAGTACTTACATGTGAGCAGGTGCAAGCATTACTGGAAATATATTGCACAAGTAACGGTCTCCTGTGTCCAACGGTTTGCAAGCCTTGTGGTCTAACGCTACTAAAATATAGCCAGGATGGTTACTTGCAGTTCTTTTAGCTACAGGTGTATCTCGTGTCCCTAACGGATGTTAACCCTTTAGCCTTTGGCAGCAGGGCCTTGGCATTATGTGAGCACAGTTTGATATGACATTAGAGGGGCCACAAATAAATCCTCATGCACGCACCTGGCTTAGGTGAGTCTTGTCGTATTAGGGAACTTGGGGGAAGGCATTATAATTTTATATTGTTTTATGTGTCCCTTTATATAGACTCTCGTATTGTCATTGGTGGTCCGTTCTCCTTATTAATTATTTATTATTTCAAGATCGGCACCACCAGTGCAGGAAAGTCATAGGCAAGGTGAGAGAAGCAGAAAATTTACGTATCACATTGAAAGAAAGCCATAGGCAGTGAGGCTCCCAGACTTGTATCATGGCTGACACTCACTTATTTGCCAAACATTTTGAAGCTGCCATTCATTTAGGAGCAACTTCCCTTGGGACGTTGCCCTGGACTTGGTGACACATGGGCTGATTTGCAACAAAATCAGGTAGAAATTTGTGTTCCGTAGGGTCCATAGACAGAGCTCTTGTGCCTATGGCATTGGCAGGTGGCAGCTACACTCTTGCACTGGGCACAAAGAAGCTCTAGACCAGTGATCACCAACCAGTGGCTCATGAGCAACATGTTCTCACCAACCCCTTGGACGTTGCTCCCAGTGGCTTTAAAGCAGGTGATTATTTTTGAATTCCAGGCTTGGAGGCAAGTTTTGGTTGTATAAAAACCAGGTGCACTGCCAAACAGAGTCTCCTGTAGGCTTCCAGTCCATATAGGGGCTACCAACTAGTCAATCAAAGCCCTTATTTAGACCCCCAGGAACTTGTTCCATGCTTGTGTTGCTCCCCAACTCATTTTTCATTTCAGTGTGGCTCACGGGTAAAAAAAGGTTGGGTACAATATACAATACTATGGCTCCCAGTTTGTGTTCTGAACGACACATCAACCTAGGGGTGTTCCACATGGAATTGCCTCTATTCCACATGGAGTTGCAGTACAGGCTCGTATCCCTGATGTGAGGTCACTTTGGGGCATATTTGTGCATTAATTGCTGGGGGGACAAGGGGCTGCTGGTTGCACCAATCACATCTGTTCCAAAAGTAACAATAAAATTCCTTTACAATTCTTATTGTATGAGTTAATATGCCGCAGAATCCCTGGGAATGTGCAGTTTGTCAGGTTCCTGCTCCTCACAACCAGCCACCAGCTGGCCCAGCAGATCCCTTTATTCCCTGGGATTCTTTCTCCTTCTTTGGCAGACACTGAGTTTTGTTTCGCTGGTGGAAGGAATGGGAAAAATGAGCAGAGAAGAATCCCTGGGTCTGTTTGATGTGACAGCTCCAAGGAGGACACAATGTCGCCTTTTCTGTTGTCTCCGTAGTTGCCTTTGTTTACATTCACCACCACCAGCCCCCTCCTGATTCATTGTCCCTTCATGAAAACTATTTAAGGAAGTTTTTCCAAAGAAGGATTTCCTTTAAACAAAACCCCTGCACCCTCTGCTTTCTCCCTTACACCCTCTCTGGCTATTTGTTATTTTCAAGTGCCGTGAAAGAGGGTCAGGGCGTTTAATTGCCGCATGATTGTCCATTGTGGGAAGAATAGGGAAGGATATTTATGGCAGAGGGATAACATGTGGTTCAAGTGGAGAAGTTCTATGGGGAGAGAGGACAGGGAGGTGCCCTTATTCTTTGTTATTTTCTGGGATCAATTAACCTCTGTGGGTGTTGGGGTGGGGGTAACCCAAAGTGTGCACCGCACGCTCCATTTGTAAACCAGCTCCCATTACAGGCTCAAATCATTTGTAGCCCTGGAGGCAAAACTAATCTGTAACTTTCCCTCTGCTCTTTCTCTGGAAGCAAAATTAAACACATTTCTTTCTACAGTGCTGACTTGTTTTGCTACTATTTAATTAGCCCCTGGTTCTGTGGAACTGACAATCTAATGTGGATTACCTGGTCCTGTGGAGCTTGCAATCTAAACTTTTCCTTTACAGACACCTAAACACACATGCACTAGGGTCAGTTTAATCAAGAGCCATTAAATACTAATAAGTTATATTATTATTACTGCCTTTGTGATAATGGGTTGCTGTTAGTACACAAAGCTGCTGTACACTTCACTTATCTGTGTACTCAGAAATTTAATATGATATTATAAATATTATAATATTTGTTTGGCCTCTGTGTATGCCATTGAAGATTCCTATGCTCCACAACACTTCATTCATTATCCTTGACACAGTTTTTATCTGAATCTGTTGCTACCCCAGTGGAGCTTACAATCTAATGTGGATTCCCTGGACCGGTGAAGCTTGCAATCTAAATAATTCCATCACCTAAACACACATACACTAGGGTTGGTTTAATCAAGAGCCATTAAACCTATTTGTATGGGACTAATGAGTAATATTATGTTTACTGTATAAAAGGCTATATTGAGCCTGACTGCCTTTGTGATAATGGTTTGCTGTTAGAACACAAAGCTGCTGTATACTGTATATTATATTATAAATATTTGTTTGGCCTCTGTGTGTGCCATTGAAGATGCCCATACTCCACAACATTTACTTCATTATCCTTGACACAGTTTTCATGTGACTCAGTTGCTGCCCCAGTGGAGCTTACAATATACTTGGACATTTACACTAGTTGTTTGGGGCCCTTCCATCAGGAGCCAGTTAACTTGTTACCGTATATACTCGAGTATAAGCCAAGTTTTTCAGCCCCCAAAATGAGCTGAAAAACTCTACCTCGGCTTATACTCAGGTCAAGCGCAAAAACGGTCGCCTGTGTCTCAAAATAGTTGCTGGCATCTAAGAATAGTCGCCGGCGACTATCCAAGAATAGTCTCCACCAATATTCGCCGGCGTCCAAGAATGGTCGCCGGCATCCAAAAACGAGACGCCGGCACTTCCAATGGGAGCAGAAACCCTCAATTTTTTGATTGATACTTACCAGAAGCTGCTGCATTTCTCACCCTAGGCTTATACTCGAGTGAATAAGCCAGTTTTTGGAGGTAAAATTAGGTACCTCGGCTTATACTCAGGACGGCTTATACTCGAGTATATGCGGTAAGTTGTTTGTGGGATTAAAGTTAGCCGCACGCACTGAGATCCGCTCAGTTGATGGAAAAAATTGCTGCTTAATTTGTTTCACATACACTGGGGCCAATCTTAAACCTTGGCCAGGATCATACCTGTCAAATGAGGGACACATCAATGCAGTCCTCCCCTAATGAGATTATCAAACCTGCGTAATAATTATTTTATCTGGCCATATTCCATCCAGATATACGTGTGAGAATTCTTGGAGACTCTTCACATGGATCAATAAGCTGCTGACTGCCAAGAACAAGTTGTCACCTTCTCAGTCTTAAGGTGACCATAGACATAGAGAAACGATTGTTTGGTTATGTCGCCAAACGAGCGGATAGTGGGCCCTAATGCATCCGATATGGGCGGTCGGATGGCGGGACCACAGAAACGCATAGATACGGCCGCAATCCTGCCGATTTTTAACCAGCCCGATCAATATCTGCCCGACTTTCGGCCAGATATCAAACGGGAAAGCCTGTCGGATGGCCCCACACACAGGCCATTAAGCCCATGTATGAGAGCCTTTAAAGTGGTGGTTCACTTTTCAATTAACTTTTAGAATGTTGTAGAATTCTAAGCAGTTTTTCAATTGGTCTTCATGATATTTTTTTTTACAGTTTTTAATTATTTGCCTTCTTCTTCTTCTGACTCTTTCCAGCTTTTAAATGGGAGGGTCACAACAAATGCTCTGTAAGGCTACACATTTATATTTATTGCTAGTTAATAAAAAGTAACAATGACAATACATTTGCAGCCTTACAGAGCACATGATTTTCGGATGGAGTCAGTGACCTCCCCCCCCCCATTTCAAAGCTGGAAAGATTCAGAAGAGGAAGGCAAGTAATTCATAAACCCCCTTTTAAAATTGAAAAGACCCATGTCCATCCCTTGTTGTCAATCCCTATGTGACTAGTTGATTCAGAGTTGCTTGGTCTGCTGCCTCTTCAGTTAAATTGTCTGAATGTGTTGTATTCATCATTAAAGGAACAGTAACATCAAAAAATGAAAGTGTTTTAATGTAATACAAATATAATGTAGTGTTGCTCTGCGCTGGTAAAAATGTTGTGTTTGCTTCAGAAACACTACTATAGTTTATATAAACAAGCTGCTGTGTAGCCATGGGGGCAGCCATTCAAGCACAGGATACACAGTTGATAACAGATAAGTACTACTATAGTTTGTATAAACAAGCTGCTGTGTAGCCATGGGGGCAGCCATTCAAGTACAGGATACCCAGTAGATAACAGATAAGTACTACTATAGTTTATATAAACAAGCTGCTGTGTAGCCATGGGGGCAGTCATTCAAGCACAGGATACACAGTTGATAACAGATAAGTACTACTATAGTTTGTATAAACAAGCTGCTGTGTAGCCATGGGGGCAGTCATTCAAGCAAATGATACACAGTAGATAACAGATAAGTACTACTATAGTTTATATAAACAAGCTGCTGTGTAGCCATGGGGGCAGTCATTCAAGCACATGATACACAGTAGATAACAGATAAGTACTACTATAGTTTATATAAACAAGCTGCTGTGTAGCCATCAGGGCAGTCATTCAAGCACAGAATACACAGTAAATATCAGATAATTATTACTACTATAGTTTATATAAACAAGCTGCTGTGTAGCCATGGGGGCAGCCATTCAAGCACAGGATACACAATAGATAACAGATAAGTACTACTATAGTTTATATAAACAAGCTGCTGTGTAGCCATGGGGGCATCCATTTATAGGAGAAAAGGCTCAGGTTACACAGCAGTAATTTTTTGTTTTTACTGTTCCTTTAAGCAGTGTCAGACTGGCCCACCGCGTTACCAGGAAAACTCCCGGTGGGCCCAGGTGCCAGTGGGCCTCTTGCTTCTAAACATTTGGCTTATTTCATGGCCATTCCCTGTTTCTATGAGAACAAAGAGGTTAAATAGATAGAGTAATAGATTATGGTATGTAAAAAATAGAGACTAGGAGAATAGGAGGTTGAGTGAGGAGATGAAGAAAATTGTACGGTGAGGCCCTGGTCTAAAGTTTTTTGGTGGGCACTTGTCTAAGGTTTTTTGGTTGGCCTTTGGTGTCCCAGTCCGACACTGCCTTTAAGCGTCTCTTCTACAGAAGAAATAGCCTCATCTTGGTCACTCTGTAACTGACATACTCCAAACCATTTACCCTTTATGAAAATATCAGCTAAACTCTATGCTGTAATAGTTGGACTATGGTGTAGAATTCAGTTTGGTTGAGCCTGGCTCTAAGCTCATGGCAAGTGCCACTCTGTGTTTGATGAGTATAATGCATGGGCTCTTAATACCAGATGAGTAAAAAAAATTCAATTAGTCTGCAATTCCTGCACAGCAGGAGGCTTTTTGTTGTCCTGACAATTTAACATAAAACACAACAATGGCTGCCTCCGCATTAGAGCAGGTCACATTAGGAATGCACTGGGAATGAGCTGTTTAGCTGTTGGGACTTAAAAGCAACTTTAAACTGTCATAAAGGGAAAGAAAGAAATCAATGAGGCACTGTGGGAAATTCTCCTTAAAAAGAATAAGCGAAGAGTTGAAGCTGAGATCTGAATATTGTGCCCAAAGACTGACAACCGACATCCTTCAACAAACTAAAACACAAGCAAAGGCAAAAGAGAGGACATGGCAGGAGCAAATAAGACTTATTATAGCTAAACTGTATTGTAGCACTGGATTAATTAAAAATATAAAAATATGTCTTTTTTTTAAACACTTTAACACCATGCATTATAATATATAGAACAAATACATATTTATAGAGCCGTGCTATGAGTCCTGCGACCCCAGAATTCTACAGGTCTGCTAAATTAACAATCCAGTTGCAAGTTGCTCTCTGTGATCCCAGTAAAGCTGGCCTTACATTATAAGATCCTCTTATGCCCAACTTAAGATAAGAAATATCGGCCTGACCCCAGCATTTGTCCTTTGGGCCAATAATCACTGCTACACCAGCGGTCAGATTGAAGACCTCATTAACAAGAAGATATGGACATCGATACAATGGGAAAATCAATCCGATTTTTGGCCAGATATTAGCCGGGTGGGCCGGTTAGAGGGGCCCATACACAATTCAGCCTCAGGACCTAAATTGGCATCTTAAATTTGCTGTGTATGGCCACTTTAAATCTTATGGCAAATGCATTATGATTGGAATTAATGTCTTGAATAGATGCAGTTATCTTGGCCAAGTTAGACTTTCCTTTTATCCAGTGGAATAACTAGATGTTACTAGGCTTCACAGAAAATTAATTGTAGGGCCTCCAACATATCCAAATGTTGTTCTGTTTTATCAACATATATATATTGAAATAGTTTATTAATTAGGGCATCATGGGGCCCCTATACCTCCTGGGCCCCCCGGCAGCCACAGGGTCTGCTTGCTCTGTAGTTACGCTCCTGCTTTAATCACTAGGATGATATTGCTCCTACAGTTCCTTGTCCTAGTCTAGTTGCTCCATGACATACACTGGTACCCCATGCCCGTCTCGGTGCTCTTAGGATAGTTAAAAAGACAATGAATGTTTTCATATCTAGTTAAATGTTATTTACGACTTTTTTAATGAAGGAAAAACATTGGGTTAAAAAAAAGGCCCCCTTATTCATGGCCTCGTCTATAAATAAGGATAGGGAGAGACAAGTTTCCTAGATCCACCCATTTCATTTCTACAGCATATGTTTTTGGGAGTGTCATCATCATCATCATAAATAACTCATTACATCTCCCGTAAGCCATTAAAGAGGATAATATGTCTAATGAAAACATATCATAACCTCAACTTCTAAGCCTCTACAACTAAAAGCCCCCAAAGGATAAAAGACCCACGTCATTACAAAGCAGTTAAACACCCTCAACCTGTGGAGCATACGGTTGACCCCGGCAAAGTTCTCCATGAACATATGTCTGGGAGCCACTAAAACTCAAGAGACACATGAGCCAGTCAACCTAACATACTTGGGCACGGTCCAGTGGCTCTTTTGTTCCCTCCAGCCTTATTGGTCGATAGTATTTATATGCACAATTTAGGAAGGCCTTTCACTTAAACTTTCTTTGTCCCTGACTATAGAGGAGGGAAGATGGTTTAAGGGCAGAGAGGGAGGGTGGAGAGGTCCCTCAGCCATGAATACTAAACGGTTCAGCTTAGCTGAGATCCCATCCTACCCCTTTCCATTCAGACATTATTTCAGGCTAGTGAACTTGAAGTAAGGAGAACCCTGGAGGGCTATAACAGTGGGCCGCATGTTTTTATCCCTGCCTGAATGCAGCTAAATAAATGAGCTGGTGTAGGAGGGAGACCCCACACACTTTGTCATAGTAGTACAGACGGTGCTTGAAGGGAACCACAAGAAACCAGTCTGTAACCTTTTGTATATTTTGTTTAACGGAGGGCAGGCAGCTGGTGGGCAAGGGTTGGCCCTGTTTTTTCATGGCACCGTGGGACAGGGGCATTAGGGGTGGATGGGGAGAATAGAGACAGAATCAGCAGGTGTTAGCATTGTGCATCTCCTGACAATTATCATTTCTCATTGTCAAGTTTGTGTTGTGTTTCAGCCCTCGTTCTTCCCTCGCTTTCAGTTTGGAAGTTCTGCTCACAAGATTCTACCATGGCAGGGAAAGAAAAGAGCAGTCAGCCAAGCACAGAAAACCTATTTGCCCTAATTACTCCACAGATGGTGCTCAGTGTCAGATTGCTGACGTGGCCCTACTTGGTCCAGGCTGATGTAAGTCACAACAGTCTTATGTTAAAGATAAATGCTGCCCTATCCAGCCTCAAGGCCAAATCCTGCCTTTGATGTTCTTAGATCACTGCTATTTTATACTCACAGGGCCATGAACTCTGGCAAACAAATGGAAAGATAATAGGAAAGACTTTGCTTTCTTCATTGAATCAAAGGGAACCTATACCTTTTATTTTTTTTTAAAGGTATTTATTTTTCAACTTTCAGAAGCATACAAAATATAGTGCATACAGAAAAAGATTGTTACAGGCATTTTGCATCTCTGAAAGCCTTTTTTAATTTACAGCCTTAGAGGTAAGTGACAAGAATGAAAAAAGAAAAAGAGAAGTAGGAAAGAGAAAACAGTAAAAGAAGAAGTAGGGGGGGAGGTGGACCAATCTGCAAAGGAAACAAATAAAATGATAAACCAGCATCACAAAATTTGGAAGCCTGCTTGAGACAACAAGACATTGCAATAATCTATTAACCATATTGAAAACCAACTGCCGGTTAAGTACAGGTGTTTGGACAATCTGAATAATGCTAGTCGGCTAGGGTCTAGATGGGGGCTTCAAGCCAGTCCATTGGTTGGGTCGGAATATTTACTGTTCTGTTTGTATACGTTTCGTTGCGCAACAGCCAAAGTGTCCAGATTTTATTGAATTTCATAGAAACTATGATCCAACTGACCAATTCTCTTAGGACATTATTGTGTGTATCTCACCTATAGGGACTCACCTACAGGGACTTTTCTTTCCCTTGATTGAGAGACAGCTAACAGCACCTTGACTGTTCAGTATTGTAGTATTGACCAAAATGATGCACGTCAAAACCATGAGGCTGATGATACATAATGTATATTCTCTAAAGGCAGTGGTCCTCTATCAGTGGCTCATGAGCAACATGTTGCCCACCAATACTCTGCATGTAGCTCCCAGTGGCCTCCAAGCAGGTTCTTATTTTCAGTCCCTGGCTTGGAGATACAGTAAGTTTTGGCTGCATGAAAACCAGGCTTATGGTCCAACAGAACCACCTGTAGGCTGCCAGTCCACATTGTTGGTTGTCATTGTTGGTTGTCATCAGGGCTGCCATCAGGGGGGGACAGGGGGGAGAGTTGTAGGGGGCCCCGAGGGTAAGGGGGCCCTGAGGGTAAGGGGGCCCCGAGGGTAAGGGGGCCCTGCCATGCCACACTTACTCGATTAGCCGGGCCCCGTCTTTCTGAGAGCTGCTGACTTCGGGAAGGCATGAACGTTTAAGGGGCCTTGGCCACCAATTTTTTTTTTTCCTCATGTGGGGCACTAGCTACCAATATTTTTAAATGGGGGGCCCTGGCCACAAATGTTTTTTTTTATGGGGGGCCTTGGCCACCAATATCTTTTTATTGTTAATTAACATGTGGGAACCCTAGCCACCAATATTTTATTTTTTTACTGTGTGGTGGGGGCGGACCTGTGGGGTGGGGAGGGTGGACCTTTAGGTGGGGCTTGCGGTGGGTGCAGCCCAGGGGGCCCAGGAAATGTTGTCATATGGGGCCCTGCGATTTCTGATGGCGGCCCTGGTTGTCATTGTGATTATCGGTGTGGTCTGTCAGATGCCTACACATCTCAATAGAGAAGTGACACTTGCTGAGCTCCATCAATTAACTGCTGGAAGTCTTGTCACTTGGTAGAAGTTTGTGATAAAAGGCTGAACTGTCGGTTAGAACCGACTACACAGATTAGTACATTAGAACTGCTGCCTATTGACATCTGTTGAAGTTGGATGAGGGTTAAAGACAATAGTGTGTTGTGTGTTCAGCCCCAGACTCTTGCACCATAATGTCCTGGTTGAACTGAGTTGGGCAACTTGTGTCCAGCTTAAGGGCTAGTCTACACAAGGAGATTTCGGGAGATTTCGGGGCGATGCATTTTCTATAGTCGCCTGAAGTTGCCTCACTGAGGCAACTTTGGGCGAATATTGAAAAACGCATCGCCGCGTGTGCATTAGCGCAGGTGACTTTTCTTTGTAGCCTATGGGGAAAAATGCTGAGGCAGTTGGGGGAGATAGTCGCTCAAAAGACGAGGTGATTAGTTGCCAGGCGACAAAATCTCCCCGAATCTCCTTGTGTGGCCTTACCCTAAATAGGTGTCGTTTGGTGAGAGATCTGAAATACAGAACCATACAATAATGTGATAGTTCCTCAACTGCAGCTGGAATAAAACGCTGATCCAAATGAAACACTGGTGGCAAACTGGGAGATTCCGTGGAGATTAGTCGCCCAGTGACAAATCTACTCTTCTTTGTGCAACTCTGGAAAATGAAAATTATTCGGAGCAGGCACTCAAAAAGGCAATCTTCCACCAGGCAATATGTTCAAAGTGAAAAGGCAGTTTATTGTGTCCACAGCCTTATGCGTTTTGTGCTACAAACACTTAATGATAGTCGGAAAACAAAAAGATCCAAGTGCCATCCCGCAGGTGATTTACATTCTAGCTGTCGGGAAGGTATTTCGGGGAGATTGGTCGCCTGAATAAGAGAAGATTTCGGTGACTAATATCCCCGAATCGGACCGTGTGCCACCACCCTTAAAGTAGTGGCTCACAAAGGTTGGGCCCCCCAGTGAAGGGATCCTAGCTTGACCAGTTAGGATGAGGATCAGGCTTGCTGTGTTCAATAATGTTGGAACTTTTGGAATTGGACTGTTCCAGTGATGCTTTTATTTATCTGTAACCTTGTTATGAGCTAAGGGGAACCCTCAGTAAATTCTGGACTATAAAAGGGTGTCAGGAACCCCAAACATTAATGGATACATACGTATGACTAGAGCAGAGGCCCAAGGAGTTGGGGATCAACACAAACATGAAAAATTTTCTGCCCTAGGCAGGTGCCTCTTCTGCCTACCCCTAGTTCCGGCCCTGATCGCTCGGACACGTTCTAGTCTGGATGGAAGATGAAAGCCAAGTAACATATCTTCCATTCAATGGTTTCAGTGCTTATTTCCCTTTTTATATGGCAGGAGCTTGAGATAAGGTGCCAAAAACCAGAATCATTTCACTGTCCCCTGCTCTATTCAACCTGACTAAAGGCATTTTTATTTGTCTCGTTTCTGACCCAGAACATGGTACCGGTCGAAGAGTGTGATTCAGCTATAAGAACATGAAGGCATTTGTAGACATAGGGGAGCTCGATTGACACATTAAAGGCAATGTCTAACCAAATTTTAGTTTGCCAAATAAAAGAAAACATAATTCTAAGCAACTTTGCAATATACATTCATTACAAATGTCCTATGGTTGTGGATATGTATTGCTATTAAAAGCAGGGCCTTTCTATTCTCTGCACTGGTGGTTAAGACTATTGATACAATGTAAGACATGTAGCTGATTCACAGACCTGTCTTTGCTGCTGGGGAACTAAGACTTTTGCAACATTGTTTAAAAGGTAACAACCAGGAGTTGAGCTAATGCTGCTTTCAATAGTCATTGTTATAACCATTGAAATTATTTAAAACCATTTAAACAAACGTTTATTGGAAAGTATCTTAGAATTATGTTTTCATCATTAAATCTCAGTTCATGTCATTTCCCAGAGACAGACTATGTAGTTCAGTGTTAAAGGGATACTGTCATGGGAAAAATTTTTTTTTCAAAATGAATCAGTTAATAGTGCTGATCCAGCAGAATTCTGCACTGAAATCCATTTCTCAAAAGAGCAAACAGATTTTTTTATATTCAATTTTGATATCTGACATGGGGCTAGACATATTGTCAATTTCCCAGCTGCCCCTGGTCATGTGACTTGTGCTCTGATAAACTTCAAGTTGGAGTGATATCACCCTCCCCCCCCCCAGCAGCCAAACAAAAGAACAATGGGAAGGTAACCAGATAGCAGCTTCCTAACACAAGATAACAGCTGCCTGGTAGATCTAAGATCTACTCAATAGTAAAAACCCATGTCTCACTGAGACACATTCAGTTACATTGAGAAGGTAAAACAGCAGCCTGCCAGAAAGAATTTCTCTCCTAAAGTGCAGGCACAAGTAACATGACCAGGGGCAGCTGGGAAATTGACAAAATGTCTAGCCCCATAAAAAAAATATATAAAAAAATCAGTTTGCTCTTTTGAGAAATGGATTTCAGTGCAGAATTCTGCTGGAGCAGCACTATTAACTGATTCATTTTAATTTTTTTTTTTTTTTCGCAAGACAGTATTCCTTTAACATGAATAAAATGTCATTAGAGAAGCCGGCACCTGACATTTAAGTATCTGGGAGGCTTCCATTATACGGGGCTGCTGTATGTAGAATGCAGTACATTTGTTTTATCCATTGATACCAACTGAGTGGGTGAGCATTCTTATAGGCTTGTATTCATTTTCATTAGCTGCTCCCAGTACTTCTGTGTCTGTGTTGCATTTCCCTTTATAAAATGCTGTAAAACCACAATCTAAAAGAAGGCACAGGGGTCACAGGCACCCACATCCGGCAACAGGCTTTGTCCTTTCTTTGCCACACGCCATGATGAGCCCCTGTTTGAATACAAAGAAGGGCCCAGAAAGTGGAAAAGTAACTATAAAATTTCTCAACCCAATGAAGCTTTAATCAATTCCCCATTCACTGAAATAAAAAACCTCTTGCATCCGCCCTGCACCGTGCAGAGAATCCATGCAGTGAGATGCCCTGTGTGCTTATTGCTGGATGCCCATAGGACACAGGCAGCTGCATTTCACCACTGACCCCATCACCTTTGATGGTGCGGTACATAATGTGCCTGCTCCAAACCCAGCAGGTGGCCATATTGCTCAGCTCTCATTATAAGCCAGTTTACAACACGGAGCTGCTGTTCAGGGGTAGCCGGGCGTGTGATGTGTGTGAACATGAGGGGAGGTCACTGGGAAATACACTCAGTCTCCCTTTCTCTGGCTAATGGCCACGTCTATTATTGTCAGGGAAAAGGTGCAGTGGGATTTTAATTTGAGTTTTACAAGCTTTTTACAGGTTAGGAAGATGAAGAACGCTCGGTTATTTCAACAGTTCACTCTTTATCTACTTAGACCACCGGTATAGCAGAGAGGACATAGAAACACACACTTACTGTCGATGAATTACAGATGAGGATCTGTGCCAATAAAAACAAAGTTTACCAAAAAAAAACCAAAGGGGACGAACTACAGCATTGCACTCCAATTAAAGATAGTTTTCATTGGCACTATATAAGAAAAGGCAATTAAGGCCAAGGCCTTACTCATTTCGGGTGCTTCTGCCCTTTGTCATGGCACTTTTGCAAAGTTGTCTCCACCTGTTAGAAACAACTCTATAGGGGTCATTTATGTAGATCAGGGGGCTGAAGTGCAAGAGCACTAAGGGGCACAAGCAGGAATCACTGTATTCATGGAGCAGGTGCAGGTCTCTGTGCTCTGAAATTTTGTAAATGAGGCTTTCTTTGTTTGGCACATTCTGCTCTGCAAGGAAACTGGGTACCCTGAGGAACTAACAAAGTATCCCCTAGGGCAGGGATCCCCAACCTTTTGAACCCTTGAGCAACACTGAGATGTAAAAAGGAGTTTGGAAACAACGCTAGTATGAAAAATGTTCTTGGGATGGGAATTGGTAGCCCCTATGTGGACTGTCAACCTACACAAGGCTCTGTTTGGCAGTACATGTATTTTTTATGCAACAAAAATTTGCCTCCAAGTCAGTAATTCATAAATAAAGACTCGGTGTGAGGCCACTGGGAGCAACATCCAAGGGGTTGGAGAGCAACATGTTACTCACGAGCTACTGGTTGGGGATCACTGCCCTAGGGATACCAACTTTTCATTTACAAATTACCAGTGCCACAATGTGGTGGGGTATTGTTGTGACATAGATGGGTTTCGGGCAGATTATAGTGATGTGCGGGTCGACAAAAATTCAATCCACACCCGAACCTGACCTGTCTACTCCCAACCTGCACCCTACCCAAACTCAGCCGACACCTCCATTTATAGACCCATGCCCCCCCGCTTGTGACGTCAGAGAGTGTGCGGGTGCGCACCTATAAATGGAGCCAAAAAACAGCAGGGTAAGGTTGCAAGCAGGGAGAGCGGAAGTAGAGCTCATTCCAAACCCACATTCAACCCACAAAATGTGTGTCAGCCCGAACCTACCCAACCCACAAGTCCCTTATATATCAGGCCAGCACCCACATCACTGCATAGCATGGCTTGACTTTTGAAAGGTGGGTGGGGTGTACGTAGCATGTATGTAGTGTGTGATTGGTCATGAGTGGGATGGAACAGTGGTGCAACGGAGCTGGTGATGTAATTACTGGCAAATGTTTAATACCAGTTCCATCTAGGCCTGTGCACTACTGACAGGAGCCAGCTAAATGCACCCCCCACCGATATTTGGAGCAGGATCTGAGTGGGGAGTGAGAGGTGCTCTCACCTATTGGCCTGAACATGAGCTAATAATGGCAGTACATGGGAGAATATATGGGGGAAAGTGCAAATAAATGAAAAATTTGCCTAGAAACCAATATAGTTAGTCAACAAACTTTCTATTAGTTTCTAGGAAAGTTTTAAAGGCGCTCATTTTGGCTCCAGTTGGTTTCAGTGAAACAGTGATGGTGCCAAATTACAGCATGAAGTGTGCACTTTCACTGTATATGTAGGGCACAAAGCTTTTCCACCTGGAAATAGTGTACGTTAGTGAACACAAGTATCTGAGTGTTCCAGCCAAAGTGTGAAAGCGTTTGGGCAGTGCACAGCAATACATGATTGCTTTTTAGCTCTTTATACCCTCCATTGAACAGACACGCGTATGTCCTTACAGATTGAATAGGCCTTAAGACGCCAACAGCTGTGTAAACTGTCTCGCCTCATGCTCTCACCCCAGCGCACGGCGGGCAGGCCGACAAAACCCCATCCAGAAACTGGCAGAAGTTTTAAGAAGTGAACACAGTTCTTGTTTACCCCATGAGACTGAGTTTCTATGGCTCATTGTCTCTGAAGTCTGCTGTTCCCCACTTGTCCTTGTGCCAAGTTCAGTGGCCTGAAGTAATTCCCGAAGGGTGGGCGGCTTACAGATAGGGGAGCTAGCAGGGTTGCAGTTGGATGAACAATGGCGGGATATGTTCTCCTCTCTTGGATATATTTTTAAACTTTTTCTCCTCCTCCTCAATCTGTTTCCAAAAACGGCATATTGCTATTCTCTTGAGAAATGCTCTACCCTAGGGATTAAGGTGGGAGTAAATCCTCAAACATCTGGTACCATTTAATACAATGCTACCTGTTCCGTATCCTCATAATAAGGCCCAAGTTCAGACTTTTGCAGCCTAACATTCACCTATTACATCTCTCACAGCCCAAACTTTCATCTAATCTCATTACAGACTTACTAGTGCCCGTTTAATAAGTAGATCATTTATAAGTTAAGGTGGCCATGCACATTAAGATTTGCTCGTCTGGTGTGGTCACCCAACGTACAGATGTTTCCCCACCAACGTCAGGGCGATATCCGGTTAATCCGAATTTTTGGATTACAATGAAGAGAATGGGTGCTGACAGGACGAGGACCGCTTCAACTAGCCGATGCAGTCGTCGATCACCAGAAAAAGCAAACCTCCCCAATCAATATCTTGGCCAGATATCAATCAGGGTGACCCGACGGAAGCCCCCATACACTTGCAGATAAGTTCTGTCTTTAATCTGCCCATGTAGGGCCACTTTCACTCCTATGTGTCAGGATCGCCAGATGGTGCTCACGTCTCCCTTGGCGTCACCTCCGAAATGGCGGCTCCCATGACCCGCATGGACCGATGCCAGCGCCATGACGTCGGCATGGTGATGTTACAGAGCCGGCACTAACATTTAAAAGGACTTCCAGGTCACGGGTTCGATGCCCATTTATAGGAATTGCTGAATGTGTTCCTGGGTTTCCTAAATTCCTGAATTACTGTTTCTTGGCTTCCTGACCCCTGGTTTCACCCTGATTCTGTTCCTTGCTGCCTGCTTGCCTGATCTTGACTACATGTACCGCCTGACCCCTTTTTGAACACCGAAAACTTGGACTTTAACCCCTGGGCCTCCTCCTTGGTCTGGACTTCTCCACTACAAGCCGATAGGCCCCTGACACTATGTCAGAGTCAGACTTTACCTATGCAGCTGTGTTTCAGCTACAAGTCTTAAGTCACAGGTAATGTTTGGAGCTGTAGAAAAAGTTTAAGGGCCTTGTACTTTGCAACAATTTCCAAGGCAATCCAAATAATGATAAACAGTTCCATGATGCTGCCCTGTCTGCTTATAATATCTATAGCTGGTGGGTAATTGGGACTGGGATTGAGACAATACTTGTGCCCTTGGGTTCTGTGTAGAAACAAGTGTAGTCCTAACAGTGAATGGGTGATTCTAATATCTAGTACAACTTGTAATTATCTGATTATTAGGGATGCACCAAACCAGTTCATTCTGGACTCTGACAAATCCTAAATCCTTCACACTGGATGCAGGCCCGGATTTGTGGAAAGGCCACCTAGGCCCGGGCCTAGGGCGGCAGGATTTTAGGGGGGCGGCATGATGCCCAACCACACCCACATTGGTCCAAAAACACTGGAATGTGCTGGATTTTTAAACTCATTTTTTAACCTTCCCATGCACCAATCCCCATTGATGAAAATAAAGGGAAGGGGACAGGGGCGATGAACGGCAGTGGGCCTAGGGGCACCCATTATGTAAATCCGGCCCTGACTGGATGTGGCTGAATTCTATACCCTTGCTGCAGGCAGAAATTGCTGACACTCTGATGGAAACCACCAAAGCGCACCCTGGAAATTTTTCTCATTTTGTAGGGTTCAGATTTGGTTCCCCCAAGCTCTTGGATACTGTCATATGTTTAACTGGATCTTGGATTCGTTGCATCCCTACTTTTATTTATTTTTCAGTTACGGATTGGACGTAACTTTTTGCAGTGACCATGGTTATGAGTTTGAGACTAGTGACTTTGTTTAGGTAGAAACAGTTTAAGTAATCTTCATGTAGAATCCTGTCCAGTCCGTTAATACTAGCGCTGTATATGAATACACAGTGCTTCCATTAAACAATAAACATACCCCTACAGAGACCTCAAATTCCAATATCCAGCAACCTCTTGAGTAAGTAAATGATTAAAAAGTATATTCCAAGATGCAGAGCCATACAGCAGGCAGTAAGTACAGAGCCTGGTATTCATGGGAGCAGCTGTAGGTCTCTGAAATGAAGTGCCGAGGCCAGCAGCAATCCATTTAGGCTTGAAGGTGGGATGCAAAGTGCACAAACCCGTCACACTGCACCCGTTTTTGCCACTTTGCACACTGCCTTCCACTTTGTAAGCGACTTCTCATGTATATATGAAAAATGTAATGTAAACATGTCTTTAGTATCAACCCCACTGGTGAGAAATTCACCATTGCAAATGAAGGTCATAAACAGAAGAAGCCATTGCTGTCTATGTAGAAGGCCTCAGCACGTGCAGCCATATTGAACCCCCCACTCACCGATCTAAGTGAAATATCACTTTTTTCTTTTGTAAGATGAAATCCACCCAAAATGCTAAATTTTGTTTTTTGTTAGAAACTGCGATTCATGTTTTTCTATTGTCCAGTTGTAGATGCTCAGAAAAGACATCAAGCCAAGGAGACCACAGTTACGTGTATTATAGAATTCTTAAAGACTTTTAACATCTGACAAAAAATAATAAATAAATCTTTCAGTATGCAGGTTAAAAGACAAATTCCGTTGTGTAGGAAAAAATTAAACATTTGCTGAATGGATTGACTGGTGCTGAGGTCAGTCGCTTCTCCTGGTGAGCACTTTACTTACGTAGTGTCTCAGTATTGGAGATGGAGAAAACGTCCCATTTCAACTTCTTTCCCTTGACTGGTCTGACAACTCAAGTTGTTGACATCAACGTTTTATAATTGACGGATCTAGACAAGGGACAAGAACGCATATGGACTTTCTGTCACCCTCTGCGTCTCAGCCCAGCCCATTGTGTTTTCTGGCACATTCCAGTCTCCTAAAATATTGTAATATTCTGTATTGCTTGCAGAGGTTCCTCAAGGTGAGCAGCACCATCACATATTAAACCAAGTGACCTAGAAACCACATAGCCATGATGCTGGCCATTTTGGAAACCTCACTTTGTGTTTAGTGGAGTGATCAGGAGATCTTTATTTGGGCTATTTACCTAGGAGGTAGAAGATGCTAGAAAGAACAGAATGAATTAGGTGGTGTAAGGTGATGATCTGGTTGACAGTTACCAAAGTAAAATATTGAGTGTTCATTTGATTGTGGAGATGGGTAGAGAAAATTAAAACCCCTTCAAATGCCAGTATGTGCCACCACCCACACATCCAAACCTTGACTTGGCAGGATTGCCTCAAAGAGGAAGGAATAGGTTTAGGTCCATGTCATCAGGTGGTCAGTCCATGTTTGACGTTTGTCTTTTAAATGTGAGAAATACCAGAGTCTGGTTTTCTGAATTACTCATATAAATTACATTCTGTGCTTGGCGGTCTGTTCCAGGGCTCACTTATTCAAATATGTGGGTGATAGTCCTAGGGGGGGAGAAACAGATACTTCTTAATACAAGTTAAAGGATAGACAGACAGACAGACAGACGGATAGAGCAATAATATATTGATAGATAGAGATAGATGATAGATAGATAGATAGATAGATAGATAGATAGATAGATAGATAGATAGATAGATGATAGATAGATAGATAGAAGATAGTTTAATAGATAGATAGATAGATAGATAGATAGATAGATAGATAGATAGATAGATAGATAGATAGATGATAGATAGATAGATAGAAGATAGTTTAATAGATAGATAACAAACAAACAGATAGATAGATAGATAAATAGATAGATAGATAGATAGATAGATAGATAGATAGATGATGGGAAATAGTTTAATATATATAAATAATAAATAAACAGATAGATAGAAGGATAGATGATGATAGATAGATAGATAGATAGATAGATAGATAGATAGATAGATAGATAGATGATAGTTTAATAGATAGATAAAAAACGAACAGACGGATAGAGCAATAATATATTGATAGATATATAGATAGATGATGATAGATAGATAGATAGATAGAAGATAGTTTAATAGATAGATAACAAATAAACAGATAGATAGATAGATAGATAGATAGATAGATAGATAGATAGATAGATAGATAGATAGATAGATAGACAGACAGACAGACAGATAGATAGATAGATAGATAGATAGATACATGATAGGTAGATAGATACAGTAGATGATGGGAAATAGTTTAATACATATAAATAATACATAAACAGATACATAGAAGGATAGATGATAGATAGATAGATAGATGATAGGTAGATGATAGATAGATAGATAGATAGATAGATAGATAGATAGATAGATAGATAGATAGATAGATAGATAGATAGATGATAGGTAGATAGATGATGGGAAATAGTTTAATACATATAAATAATACATAAACAGATAGATAGAAGGATAGATCAATATGATACTGATCAATAGATAGTTGATAGATAGAAAATAGTTTAATAGATAGATAGTATATAAACAGATAGTTTAATAAATAGATGAATAATATATAAATAATAGATAGATAGACAGACAGACAGATAGATTATGGATTGATAATATATTGATAGATAGAAAGCTATTGATAGATAGATAGATAGATAGATAGATAGATAGATAGATAGATAGATCAATATGTATATCAATAATATATTGATAAATAGATAGCAGAAAATAGTTCAATAGATAGATAATATAGATTAATAGATGGATAAATAGATGATAGATAAATAATAGATAGATAGATAGATAGATAGATAGATAGATAGATAGATAGATAGATAGATAATATATTGATAGATAGGGAGATAGATAGATAGATAGATAGATAGATAGATAGAAAGTTAAATGGTCATTAAATTTCTAAATCGCTCTCTAGAATCCCATATCTTGGAAAAGCTCCCACTGAAGTTGTTTAACTCACCCCAGGAATTGCTGCTCCCACAGAGGATCCATGCTGATGGCCTACTTAAAAGAGCTATTTCGTTCTGCCAATAATCTACGGCAAGGAAAGTGACAGATCTATAGCCCAGACTGTTATTACCCTCAGCATATGTGGTTTTGTTATCAGATAACAGGGCAGTGAGTGAAGTGACCCACGTAAGGGTGAAGTAGCAGAGAGAGAGAAGAATAAACCATAAATCTGCACTTCTCCTGTGAAAGTTGGAAAGCTTTATTACACTGGCTATTTGGGTGCCTCTTAGAGTGTCTGACTGTGCCTATAAGTATCAGTGTTGGGATGGATATGCAGGCTCATCTACCTCCATGTATGATAGAAAAACTGTCACTCAATTGACAGAACATGAAATATAGGCACTTAGCTAATAATGCCAAATTATCCGAGCTCTAATGACACCCCACACTCTTCCTGCTTTTCACTATTTCGGGTGAATTCATTTCACACTTGGTGCTGGGATATTTAGTTGCCCTGTTTGAATACAATTAAGCTGATAAGACACAAGAAATTAACTTACTGATACAGAGATCCTGAAAGCTCATCTACGTAGCTCCCTGGAAAGACATTAAAAAAGGGGGGTCATCAGTATTTTTGTTGTTGTGTAGGGGGTCAAAACAGTCAGCCATGGAGCCAACCCGAATAGTGGCCCTTATCACGAGTCGCTGGCAATTGGCCCTTATTGCACGACTTGAGAACAAAGCACTGTACATCACATCAATAAATTATTAGAACCAATACGGAGTAATTACAATAATAATTAGAAATAAGTATAAAGTATAAATGCAATACAAATAAATATATAAGCATAATCTTGTTTAATTAGTATTGTGACATTGGGCTGCCTGGCAAACCTGCATTTTCTCTACGGGGTGTGCCACAGAAATGTTTTGACCATGTGCATTTTATGGCCCCACCCATTTAATTAGCATGTCATTTTTGCTATATTTGGCAGGTTTTGAAATTTTGAACACATTTCTGGGAGTTTATGGCCATGTTTTATGTATTATAACAGTTTGAAGGTACATTTACCCTTTAAGATGCAAGTCACAGTTCCCCCAAGTGACATGTTTATCTTAAATAGTTACTACATCTGTATCTTTGCTTATCTTAAATTGTTACAAATGTATCCCACACAGTGTTCTGGGCTCTCTGCCAAAAAGCCTCTGATTTAATTTAGTTTCGGAAACTTTGTATCTTTTTCTGGTGTCAGTGCAGGAGATCAGAGAGAAACTTGAGACATTTTACTAAAAAGCCGGGACTGCGGACCAAGCTGTCAAAATTGGGGCTGTCCCACACTTCGCCACACTTCGCCAGGCGTATTTTCGCCAGCGCTCCGCAAATTCACTAAAATCCAAAGTTGCGCACAGGGGTAGCATAAGGTTGCGAAGTTGCGCTAGCGTTGATTCGCTATATAAAGCGAAGTTACGCTAGCGAAGGCTAATTTGCATACAGCGCGAAATTCAAATTTCAATAGAGGAACACGTATCAGCACTACAAATGCCTAGAAAACCTTCAAATCAGCAAATAAAAATGTTATTTTGCCCTACACATGTGCCCACTGTCTAGGTAAGTTGCCATGAGTCAGGAAATGTAGGGGGGAAGGAGGGGAGCCCCAAAAATATTTTCGATCTTTTTCAGCCTATCACCCATCATGTAGAAAACACGACAGTGTTTCCAAAAAAATTTGACTTTTTTGGAAACAATCCCTCTCTACTCTATTGCGCTTCGCCAGGTCTGAGGTGGCGAAGGAAGTCTAGCGTAAAAGGTAGCGTTCAGTACACTGCGCAAGTTAGTGAATTTGCGTAGTTACATCGCTAGCGAAAATTTGCCTGGCGTAAGGATGCGAAGTAACACAAAAATATGCCAGTGTTCGTTAGTGAATTTGCGCAGTAGTGAAAATGCCAAACGCTAGCGAATTAACGCTAGCGTTCAGCGCTTCGGCGCTTAGTGAATTTGCACTTTTTGTGGCTGTTCAGTGCAGAGAAAAGAGGGACTTTCCAGTACAAATGAGGGACTGCAGGTTGAGCTGTCAAAAGAGGGACTGTCCCTCCGAAAAAGGGACAGTTGGGAGGTATGAGGTTGTGGGTCAGTGAATTAGGGATGTGGTTCTAGGTGCAGGTTGTGGGTCAGTGAGTAAGGGGCTCACCTGCACCTAGATCCACACCCCTGAATCTGAACCTCAACCTGCACCCAGATCCACTCCCCTGAACCCGGAACCTTAACCTGCACCCAGACCCACACCCCGGACTCAGTGACCCAAAACCTGCATCCAAACATCTCAATCCCCATTTTTACCAACTTAGATACACACCCTAGTATCACCACCAACACCTTTGTCCACAACCTGTTTGTGACTTTCTCAGGATTCAGTTGGCTGTTAGACTTACTTACTTACAGAAACTGACGAGTCTGTACTTTTTTTTAACCTAATTGTATTTTAAAGTTGACTTTCTATACCTTGACCACATATTATCGGCACTTCCGCATTTCGACTGTTCGGGATGGCCGCAGGTTTCGGCGTTCTCATGGGTGGCCCGACTCTATTCAAAACTGCAGCACTCCCGGGCCCCCCTACATGCCCGGGATACTTGTCCTCCCTGTCCCCCCCTGATGGCGGCCCTGCGCACGCGAGCACAGAGACAAGGATGGGGGACGAGTTGGCCAGCTGGGCTGCCTGGGGCACCTGACCGACAAGACCCACCTCTTGTTTATATATAGTATATATTCTATTGAACTCAGTATCACTGAAGAGAGTCGCAGTTTATCTAGAATAGTGATCTCCAACCAGTAGCTCTTGAGCAACATGTTGCTCACCAACCCCTTGGATGTTGCTCCCAGTGGCCTAAAAGTAGGTGCTTATTTTTGAATTCCAGGCTTGGAGTCAAGTTTAGGTTGCGTACAAACCAGGTGTACTGTCAAACAGAACCTCTTGTAAGTGGCCAGTCCACA
Organism: Xenopus petersii; assembly: GCA_038501925.1. NCBI lineage: Eukaryota > Metazoa > Chordata > Amphibia > Anura > Pipidae > Xenopus > Xenopus petersii. The sequence continues at coordinate 106,495,499 of CM076685.1, read as the reverse complement.
TAGGGGCTATCAAATAGCCAATCACAGCCCTTATTTGGCACCCCCAGGAAATTTTGGCTCACGGGTAAAAAAGGTTGGGGACAGGTCCGGACTGAGGATTAAAATAGGCCCTGGCATTTCATGTACACAGAGGCCCAATCAGCCCACATAGAGGCCCAAACAGTCCCCCACAGCCCACTAAATACTGACTTTCTATGGGACCTTATAGCAGCCGCTCTGGCATTTGCCAGAACCCACAGATTGCCAGTTCGGGCCTGGTTGGTGACCTCTGATCTAGAACATACTGATTAATTGTACATATAAATTTAGCACGGATTGGGTAAAACTTGACTATGCAGCTGCTACGATGTGCAAGTTAGAGAGCAAGATACAAGACCCCTACATATGTCTCCCAGACTAACCAATTTAATACAGCCCTGACAAACACAGGCAGCACTGTATTCTTTAGGCAGGCACAGGTTTTTGTGCTCTATTCAGCATAGGTCAGAGTGCAAAAATAATTGACTTTGTGGCTGTTGTGCACTTTGCACCCTGCCCTGCTGTGAGTTGTAAATGACTTCTTTTATGTTTGTTATTACACCAATTGCCTTGTTATATTCTGCTTTCTATGTGTTATAACACCACAAAGCCAATAGAGGGTGCAAAAGCATCATATGTATAGACTGCTGGGTTATATTTCCATGTCTCCTAAATGCTCTTAGATTTTTCCAACATTTTATTCTATTTTATTGACCCATATGTACAGTAGTATCATTTTACAAAAGAGAAATATATTGTAAGAGCTGGGCTATTTAGTGGAGGAATGGGGGATAAAATGAATGAACAGAGGTGGAACATTGCTCCTGTTACCAACAACAAACAAATATCATCAATGTGTGTCCCATTACAAATACACATTTATTTCAAATGATCAGCTCGGCATTTGCTGATTTTTGCACTGTCTGCAAACCACAATGAGACAATGACACTAACCTGATTATCAGGCTGATCATCCCTTTCAGATCAACATGAGATGCAGAAGGAAGTAGAGTTTCCTCAAGAGTAAACTTTTGGCAACTTTGGAAATCAAAGAGCCGCGAGTGCATTGGCGCAGGTGTTTTTCATTGAAGCAGACGTAAGGCATACGGAAGCAGTTTGGGGAGATTGGTCACCCCAAAGAAGAGCAACTAAATCTCCCCGAATCTCCAGGTGTGCCCTTACAGTCTGCAGGTGAGACTTTTTCAGCACCTTTTGTAATATTGTGTAAATGAAAGTGATACTATGGCAGCATTGGAGTCCTGAATTAACGAGAACCCTAAGTTAGGCTGTTGTATTTTGCTTTAGGGCTGGTGTAACTGGAAAATAATGGCTCTCTATGGAGTGTTTCAGCTGAAGCCTGGTACTCACCTGGTTTGCAGGCTGTCTCACATATAACTGGGCAAACATAACAGAACTTGCAGTACTGCAAAGATAAAAGGCAAACAAAAATCATTGAATTCCTGGGAACTGGGCAGATGGTGCCAGTGGCAGCAGAAGCAGAAATATTAGGGTGTGGGTGCATTTCAGAGACCATAAATTGCCTGGGGAAACAGTTGGGTATACATTCAGCAGGGAGGTGCAGTGCTAAAATGTGGCATGTTTGTGCAGGTGATGACATTATAAGTACTCGAGGAGTTTCATGACCATATAAAAACACAAGGCCAAAGGTCATGGAACTCCAAAGTAGCTTCTAATATCCTCATATTTTGCAACTGGGGGTACTTTATTTATTATAATACACAAATTTCAGTGAGTCATGTGACAGAAATGACATCAGAACTCATCGTTTATAACTGATGACATCAGAACTCACCATTTATAACTGATGACATCAGAACTCACTATTTATAAGGATATCATTTACAAGATATTCATAGCTTTTGTGTATTATATATAAATAGCTACACTTGTTATCTAACAGTATAGTTGTGTAATGAATACAGACTCTACCTGCCCCGTGTAAACACATTTGAACTACAAACGGCTAGTCAGTCATTTAAAAGTATTCTGCAAGGTTGCACGGAAACTATTACAGTCTGTAATTGGCATCTAAATGAAGTGCTAATTCGCTTGTGGAATTTAGATTTAGATTCAATGAGTCTAGGTGGCATGGTGCGCTGACTATATGCTGTCACAAACCAGAATGCTACAAAAAACAGACTAACGCCATGAGAATAGATGGAGCTTTTAGCTCACTGTGTATAAAGGTGCCCCTGTATGACATACTGCAGTGATTGGACTGGACTATAATAGGTTTTATTGTGCCATGTAAGGTAAAATACATGGACTCCAAGTAGGGTTGCCACCTGGCAGGTATTTTACTTGCCTGGCCAGTAAAAATGATGGTTGATGCCAATGTTATCAATAGGGAATAAAGATTAATAAATATCAAGGCCGGTATTTTTTTTCAGAAAAGATGGCAACCCTAAGGTGGCCAGTGGAGTAAACAAAAAAATCTTGCTCCTGCCACCTGCTTGTGCGGCCACGCTTGAAAATTTAAAGTACAAAGTAAAAGGGGGTGAGATTTTCAAGCTATAGAAGAAGCTGACTCAGTGGTCTGGACAAAGACCTGTAAGAGACATACCTGGTGGTCTAGTGGGACGCCCGCCACGTCGTGCGGGTTTGGTTAGGCCGCAGGCGCCGGATCGCGTGGGCGCACGTTAGGCCGCAGGCGCCGAATCTCTAGGGCGCGCGCGGCGCGCCTCTGTGATATTTAAAGGCGCAGGCGCACTGATGTGTGACGTCAGCCCGCAAAGGCGCGAAATTCAAATAGTATAAAAGGCCCATTCAGACTGCTGACTGATGCCCGTGATAGAACTTGTTTCTTGTGGTTCCTGAGCCTTGTGCGTTTGATCTGTTCTGAATCTAGTCTGTTTGATTACCCGTGTTTGACCCAGCCTGCTCCTGATTATTCTGCATTCTGTATCCTGACCCTCGCCTGCCTATGACAACTCTTCCTGCTTAACCCCTTGATTGACAACCCGGTTTGACCCCGCCTGCCTGACGATTCTTGATATCTGCCTGCCTCGACCCAGCCTGTCTGACGATTCTCTTGCCTGCTCCATTTGTACCGTGACCTTCGGCCCAAAAGACTCTGCTAACAGCCGTGCCCCTTCGCCAGCCAGAACATCTCGCCTTGCACCCCTCGTTAAGTCCAGGTGGCACCCAAGTAAGCTGAGGGCTCCTCCCGAAGCCCAACGGTGGTCACACTACTGGTGAAGCCGAGCCGAGACCAGGGTGCTTGGCATTTGTTCTGGTATCTGGTGCCGGCCGTAACAGGACCTCATCTGCTGGATGCGATCTACAACTTTGCCCAGACGAGATATTTAAACCTGCCTGAATCTATTTTACAAGACTGCTTCAGAGCAGCCCAATATCGCCCACCTAAAAGTGGGAACATTGGGGAAAGGTTCACTCCCCAAACTTATGTCCATCTTAAGCAGTGCAGACTGATCAGCTGAACAAAAGAAAACCAGTTTTTAGCCTGGTATATGTTCAGCATCATCATGCTCATGGCTTAGCCTTATGGGCTATGGCACATGCTGTAAATTTGAGGCCATGCAGTGTCTAGCTCAGCAGGCAGATAGCAAAACACACTCTATGTCAACTTTTTTGTTGACATAGTTACTTTGACCCTATCATGTCAGACAAGTGAGTGAAGCAATTATCCCTCAGAAATTTGCCAGAGGGGATTTCTGTAATTGCATCACCTGTAGGCACATTAACAAAGTCATAGTATTAGTCTGTGAACTGAAGAGCATTTTGGCATCTGCCTGCTAAGGTGGACTGGAAATCAGACAGGACAATTTTCATTCTGCTTTGAATTATGCAGGTTCTGAAATCCCTGGAGCTAATATGGGTTACGGCCCCAATTAGGGGATACTGGGAGTGCTAAAATGAGCCATAATGTCCTGCTCTTGCCAGCCTTTCCCCAGATTCAGCTGCATTGTTACAAAGCCCATGGGTTATACAGGGTTCTGTGTATCACTCACCTCGCAGTTGTTGCAGTGTTCGCTCTTATCCTTCTCCTCACAAGGGCATTTGTCACACTCATCGCAGTGCTGGGTGGGGGAAATAAACAATGTAGGAAATAAACAATGTAGGATTGAATTTCATTTCAACATGGGAAGAAGTAGAGGGCACAGAAATTTTAAAAGTGTGAGTAAGGCATGCGAAATTACAAAGCAGTAGAAGGGGTCATGTTTAGTTTTGGAGGACCTCGGGCACAACAGTTAGTAGATATTTTTGATTATTGGTGGACCCACTTAAGAAAAGAAACCATCTAAATTGGTTGACATTGTGGTCCATCAATTCATATAAAACTTGCCTGTCCAACAGAAGGGTCATCAGGTTACATAATTACATAATTAAATTGGGTTGTTCAACCCCTCCAAATGAAACCCAGCAGGTGTTGGAATTAAAATCCCACCAGTCCCTTCAAGGTGTCAGTGTTGGTTATAGATGTACTTCAACTATACTGTTGCCATCTTGACCCATTGTTGCCATATTGCTCTACTGTTGCCATTATGTCCTACTATGCCTACTACCCATAACTGTTCTATAGGGACCCACTGTGTACAGGGCCAGGCAGTTGCCCCTGACTGAACCCCTAATGGCAGCTTTGTTGTCAGTAAACCTGCTGTTGGGCTGGAATACCCAGCAACGTGGGAGACATAGTTAAATAACATCTAGAATGACAAAGCTTATCTGTTCCTAACGTAAAATAATTAAAAAACACAATATTTGAATATTTGGGACAATGTTAAAGGCATCACACATTAAATAATGCTTGTGTGGTATGGCCTGGGGCAAAACTGATTTGACTGGACACTGTTATTTAAGAATAAAGTAAGTCTGTCCAATCTATGGCTCTTCAGCTTTTATTGAATTACACTTTACGACTTTGATTGTCGCTGGGTGCTGGGAATTGAACTTCACCAAGATGAAGGGCCTCAGATTCTGCAGCACCAATATAAAATATTACTCTCATCATCTTGTAGGGTTTCCACCTGGCTGGTAAGATGTTTGCTATCAATAGGGAAGATAGTTAAAAATATAGAAATTATGGTATTTTTCCAGGTTAGGTGACAGCTCTATCATTCTATCATCATGACCTGCTGTTGCCATCTTGCTCTGCTGTACCGAATTCTTCTACACATATATATATATATACAGTATATCCATTCATGCTCTGTATTGAATCACTAGAAGCACCGGTTGTTACTGTGTGCCCCCTACTGTATTTTAGTGGCTCTGCTAGATTCCTAAGGTGCACAATGATCCCACTATCTTTTGGAGGCAGAAGCTTGGTCAGAGGTGGAGAAAGGAATACACAGCACACATCTATCTGAGAATATCATTCCAGTGGGGGAAGCTTATGAGGATAAATAGTAGCAGCTGCAAATGGAGACAATACCTTGCAGAAGGAGCAGTATTTGCAGAGGGAACCCTCTTTGTACTCATCATCATCTTCATCATCATCTAGAAAAACAGAAAAGAGAATACAATGATGCATAACCCTTGGTTCAATAATTCAGGTTTCAGGCACTGATAAAATTTGGAAAATAAGTTTTTCCCCCACAATGCATTGTTTTCCTGCAAAGGGATTCTAGAATCTGGATGTGTTGCTCAATTTTTAGTCTATTGCTAGGCAAAATCAAACCAAAATCAAACCTCCAATACTGTGGCTATTTAAAATTGTGAACAAATATAGTGTACACAGATAAGGCTTGGCCATTTTTTACATGGCAGGCAGTGCCATTATAATAACCTTTGTTAAGCAGCAGCTTTTTTTATCCTGTTTTTTCCTCGTTTAAAGATGATATTTTGTAACAATGGTTACAGATATTTTCTGCATGTACACCAGGAATATCCAAACTGCAGTCCCCTGAAATCTTGAGCAGCTGAACGTTTCCCTCTCATCTGCTCACCAAATGGCCACATCTTAGATTTACCTCCCCCCTAGATTGTAAGCTGTCTGTGCATGGGTCCTCCGATGTCAGGCACTTACTGTATTTTACACTGGGCACCACTTACTTCCATACACATTCCTTCCCCTTGTATATATATTATATATGTATATATATATTTATATAAAACAAAAATAATCGGTGTACTCAGAATACCTGATTACAGCCTAGGTGCTGGAACATGAAGATATGCATACAAATAAACAAAAAGAGTCCGCACCCTTCACAAGACCTAGGAGTGCGGACTCTTTTTATATATATATATATATATATATATATATATATATTATCTGTGGCACCCACAGAGTTGTATATAAAGGAACAGTGTCAGACTGGGACACCAAAAACCTTAGACCAGGGGCCCACCAAGAAAATTTTGACCAGTCGCCCACTCTCGGTACAATTATTCTTCCGCTCCTCACTCAACCTCATTTAGCAAGTCTCTTTAGTTATACATACTATACCCTATTATTCCATCTATTTAGCCTCTTTGTTCTAATAGAAATAGGGAATGGCCATGAAATAAGTCAAATTTTTAGCAGCACAAGAGCCCACTAACACCTGGGCCCCTGGGCGTTTTCCTGGTATCCCGGTGGGCCAGTCCGACACTGTAAAGGAAAATGGTCTCTATGGGAATTTAAGACCCTGTGCATTAGCCAATGGACTGAAATGGCTCTGATGAGACCCCCAGCTCAAAAAAGCCCAAAAAAGTGAAAGGTTTCTTATTAATTGCCTAAATGCTACTTATAAAGAGGGTACACATTTTTGTTTTAATATTTAATACATGGGGAATTTGCTGAGTGTCATAAGTGGTTTAGTCATTCTTTGTTTGTGAATGTGGCAAAAGGAAAAGTTAGTAGAATCTCCATATTCATAAGTCCTGTGAGCAGAATTGTAAAAGGATTAAAGAGCCAATCATTGGTTCCCATTGATCCTGCATTCCTAGGGGACCCAAAAGAATAGACGGTGGAACGGCCTAAAATCAAAATTGGGTGGAGAGATCTGAGGTTAATTCATATCTGCAGACAGCTCAATCACATAGGAGACAAGTGGCAGCTGAGTATCCCTGGCTATGTATGGATGACACTAACTGTACTGGGTGACGGATGGAAGCAACAGCTGAAGGCTTGTATTTCCTCACTGTGAGTTTGAAAGCTGCTGATATGGGATATGAGCTATCCTGTTTATTAGTGGTGGCTATTATACATTAAAAAATGTGAAAATATGTTATTCTGAATAGAAATGTTGACTTACCTGTAGCTAGATATTTGTGAGAGAGACTATTTGTATTTATTAATGCCATATAGCTTGCATTGCCAAGGTCAAACTGAACATCAGTTACCTGTATCAAGCTGCACAGTGGCAGAACTAGATATTACTGGGACCCACAGCAGATTATTTTTCAGGCCCCTGGTTGACCGGTTTTACCAATATTTATTTAAATTGTATATGAATTAGGACCTCATGGGGCCCCTATACCTCCTGGGCCCTCCTACAGCTGCAGGGTCTGCTTCATCTATAGTTACGCCCCTGAAACTGCAACTCTCAGTGAGTACATAGCACATGGATATCACAGCACACTACCAGCACATTCACACAGCACATGATAACAGACAGAGTGTATAGTCAGGGCCTACACACCACAGTCAGCATATTAATAGCACATTCAGTACATGTATAACACATTTAGCACATGCATTCTACACACAGAAAGCACAGTCAGCACTGACCATCCCATGCATAGATAGCACTTCCATCAGCCCATGAATAGCACAGTCAGCCCATGGATAGTACAGTCAGGGCATGAGTGGCACATTCAGCTCATGTTATAGTGCAGTTAGTGCATGTATAAGGCAGTAGCCCATTGCCCAGTCAGACACTGGTCTTATATCTGTGCAATCCAAAATGCAGCTTTTCAGGTGCCAGGGAATGCTTTTAGAGCAATCCCAGCTGTTGGCTGCATGTAAGACAGTCTTAGCAGTCACTGGGGTTCATTCATCAACACTGGGCAAATTTGCCCACGGGCAGTTGCCTATAGCAACCAATCAGTAATTAGCTTTTTAAAGCCAGCTGCAAGTAGAACAATGTATGCAGCAATCTGATTGGTTGCCATGGGTTACTGCCCATGGGCAAATTTGCCCAGTGTTGATAAATGACCCCCACTGACTCCTTCTACCCATACTCCCTCCCCATCACAATCCCAATGCATGCAAATGAGATATCTAATATACTATATAATTGTACTATATTTCCCTTTGTATAAAACAAGGGGCATTTTCACATAAAGTGATTGTCATGTGAGCTCCTTGCCTCCCACAGCAAGCAGGGGGGAGTAACAGACAGACACCCAGAGCATATGAAACAGTAAGGTGTCCATACACGGGCAGATTAAAACTGCCAATATTGGTCCTTTAGACTAGGGATGCACCGAATCCAGGATTCGGTTCAGGATTTGGCCTTTTTCAGCAGGATTCGGCATATGCAGATTAGGATTTGGTTTGGTATTCAGCCAAATCTTTCGCAAAGGATTCAGGGGTTCGGGTAAATTCAGAATAGTGGATTTGGTGCATCCCTACTTTAGATCGATTCGCCATCTTATCTGCCCGTGTGTGTGGGCTTCCGAAGGGTCTCCCTGTTTGATATCAGGCAAAAAATCGGGCAGATATCGATCAGGCAGGTTTGTTTTTTTCTGCGATCAAGGACAGCATTGGCTAGTTGATGCAGTCCTAAGACCCGTCGAGGCACATTCTCTTCATTGTAATTCAATCATTTAGCCCTGGGGCCAAACGTTTGGATTAACCTGATATCGCGCTGCCATTGGTGGGCATATCAGGGAAAGATCCGCTCGTTTGGCCTATTGCACAAGGGTTGTTTTCTCCTGTGGTGATTATAAGTGTCCCAATCTGGTTAAGAAGCCAGTCCTTTACAGGAATGGAATCAGCCTGACTGACACCACTGGGAGGGAGGTAGATATTGACTTGCATGGCCTTATTTGGGGGAAGGAAATTGTCAGCAGAAAATACATCCTGTGTGCCATGGGCCTAAAATCTCAACTTCCTGTTTCGAAACAGGAAGTGTGGCTGTTACTACTGTGAGAGAAAAAAATGCTGCCAGCTAGGCAATGGGCAGAATGCTTGGCTCACCCCTACATACAGCTGCTGCCCCTGCTTGTGTCCCCCAAATGACTGCCAGCATTTCTGTAGTCTTTCCAATGAAGTAGTAACATTGCCATACAGTATGATAGTAGTAGTAGGCCTTGGCTGACCCTACTTGATTCATCAGAGATTACAGTCATATTTCTATTCAGTTCCTCTCCCACAAAGTCTCATCATCTCTGAAGGGAAATGTGGGACAAGACTGGGGCTTGTACTGCCTGTCCAGAGCCTGCCCATAGCTGCCTGTAGTTAGGCGCACATTGTAGAGTTGCTGGCGCCATGTTGCTGTGGTGGGTGTTGACCCCAGAAATGTGGACTCTGAATGAAATTGTTTGTTAAGGGGTTGCTTGGTTACCTGCAGTCACAAGCTCCCTGTAATTTACAACTGAATTACAGCAAACCCCACATTAAAACCCACCAAATTACCTCAGAGAACAGGCAGAGATGGACAGAGCTGAGGGTGCTTAGGGTCTTCATTGTAAGGCATCAGGTCTGGACTGAGAATCAAAATAGGCCCTGGCATTTCAGGTACACAGAGGCTTAAACAGCCCCACCAGCCTTATATAAAGTTAGTGTATATGACAACTTACAACAGCCGCTCTGGCATTTGCCATAACTCACAAATTGTCAGTCCGGGCCTGTATGGCATCACTCTGTGCTCCAGCACTTGCTCCTGCCCATAGATAAATGAGCCCATTATAAGGTCTATATTGGTGACCTGCATTATGTATATGTTTTCAAAGGAATGATGTACTTTTGGGAAAAAACTAAGCTCACATTTACTACTATGGCCCTCCAGCTCCTGCTGAATACCTACACCGCTGGATGTTGTAGTTCAATAACAGCTATGGTGCCCAGTCACAAATCGTTAATGTCATTTGTACTAGTACAAAGCAGTTTAGAGCAATTCATAGGGCCCCCTAAATATCTTAGTTGCTTTGGTCACCAAAAATCTCAATAGACTTTTGACATAAATCTATGTATCCCTAAGGGCACATTATGGAAATTGCCCACTGTGAAGAATCCCAATATTTATAACAGCATTGCTGCTGCAGTCACTGAACTAAATTTCCCACCAGATTCTGGGTGTACTGTAATGTGACTGCTGGAGTTTGAACAAGAGCTAGGCCTTACATTTCACACAAACCAGTACAGGCTAATAATGGCTTACTATACACACTATTCCACTTTTACAGCCAATTCTGATGATTCCATCTTGCATTACTTACTTATTACTATACACTGGCCTGCTGTTACAGATCCATTTCCATGACCATTGTGCCTTACTATACTCCACCGCAGTGATCCCAAACCAGTGGCTCATGAGCAGCATGTCACCAACCCCTTGGATGTTGCCCTAGATTTGAATTCTTGGTTTGGAGGCAAGTTTTTGTGGCATAAAACCAGGAGTAGTTCCAAACAGAACCCCCTGTAGGCTGCCAGTCCACATAGGGGCTACCAAATGGTCAATCATAGCAATTACTGTATTTGGCACCCTCCAGGAACATTTTTCATGCTTGCGTTGCTCCCCAACTCTTTTTATATCTGAATTTTGCTCATGAGTAAAAAATGTTGGGAACCCCTGCTCCATTCCATAGTTACAGCACCTTTCTCCAACACCATGTTGTTTTACAATACATACGATACCATAACTGCAGCCCCTTCCAAAAAAATAGATGGAGTTTTTCTACAGTAAATAACTCTTGCTCTGCAAAGGGGGTGCTTGTACCACCCCAAAAGCAAATACAGTTTACACCCTGCTATCTGCACTAAGATGAGCCAAGAAGAAAGACAGCAACTAGTATGCATATACCCATAGATAGCCATAGCTATTCATAGGCTGGAAATCATATGGGACCCCAAACTCCAATGCAAAACTGGATATTGTGGGCTTAAACAACTGGTAGTTGAAGTTCAACAACAGTTTAAAAAACCTTGTCCTTATTCCATGCATGGGCCAATGCTACAGAAATTGTGCAATGCATTCCCTTACCCGCTGATTCACCCTCAGACACAATTACACACAGAACAACAGGTTACTTAGTGAAGCATTTATTCAAATGGTCAGTGATGTTGGCCGGAACAGTTGCACTCAGGTTACCTTGTAGAAATAACAGTGTAAAGGGTACACTTGGCATCTGAGTTAACCCTTATTTTCTACTAAAGGAGCCTCAGCATGTTCTAAACATCTGGCATCTATTTGGACTAAGTCACAGTTGAAATAATATAATTACTTGTCTTTCCCATGCATGAGCTTTAAGGGTATGTAATTGTAAACCCAACCATAACATTTTGCCTAACGGCAGAAAATGTAATTCGGAGCAACTATTTTTTTGGTGATTGTATTTGCAACTCAAAGCACTATTTGTGTCTCTTTCTACACTGCTGGTTCTGGCTCTGCAACAGTGTAGCCGATGCCAAGCCTTGCCCGCTTTCTTTACAGCACAACTAATTAGCTTCTGCTACATTGCTTCCAAAGTCAGAACTGCAGTTATGTGTGCAAATAACCCTCCAAACCATTTTAAAAATTGTGATACTGGGAAGTTGTTTTGTTCTTTCAGAATCAGAGTGTGACAGAGCGGTTGCTTGACAAGCAAAGCTGATATTTATGGTACGGACAGACAGAATGGCTCGGATTGGTACAAGGGAAGATGATATAAATAGGGCAGAGTCCTGTTTTATTGCTAGACTCTCTGGCTTTTGCTTTCATTTGGAGATAAGTTAAGTGAGGCATAACATTAACAAGACCTTCGGATGTCATTAGGCTCGTGGCACATGGGGAGGAGTGGCCCTACAATGGAGATTGTCAGCTCCTGGAGAACCTCCCAAATATGACTGTGCAGGTTGTGTGATCAGATTTGGGCACTTCTCCACTGCCAGAGTATATGCCACGTGTGCCATGAGCCTTAACATTTACATATTTGTATCCATTAAGATTGCTTTGATCATCCCTATATTTACAGCAAACAGAATCTGAATACCAACGGGGCTGCATTAAAGAGACACCATATTAACCAGTGCTGGCACTTAAAAACACAATATCTTCCTCAACATCATCATAATCATCATTTATTCATATACCTTGTGTGTTGTTCTAGAATAACAGTATTCTGAAGTCTGATAAATTATTATTCTTGCAGATTTCATCATCCACCAGGGGGCACTATTTCACCCAAAACTATTGATAACATTTTATGACTGTGTAACCCTGTTAAACATGGCAGCTTCGTTCTCATAAATAAATGCAGATCTGCAGATCGGTAAAACTCTCTGCACAGGATAACCTGTGTCCATATTTGTCTTTAAAGAAAATATTATAAACGTAAACCTTAATTGTATTTACCCTTTAAGAGAAAGGCCTCTTGATGTCATTAAATGCCACATATTTGCATTGAATACAATGAAAAACATGGTAGAGAAACAGGGGGTGTAACAATATAAAGTGATTGAAATTGCAAAAAAAGGGGGCCTAGAGTTATAGAGAGCCAAAAGTGGGGTCTGGGCTATTTTTTTTAAACAAAGGTTTAGGGCCCTGTCACATGGGCTGTTTTGTCACCCACACTTCATTAGAGACGGGGCTCTTTAAAATATTTTGTTTGGGGCAGTTATGTCACAGAAGACAAACATACAGAATGTGAGTACCAGACGGCTGCATAAAGCATTGGTAGCAGTATACAAGCAATGCAAGGGTTAAATTACATGAACAATATCATTTTAGAAGCAAATAAATGAATAAAATCATCAGATTTCAATTATATCATTCATCTAATGCAATCTAATCTGATTTTATCCATTTGTAAACCTTGAAAGCCAGCAGTCTTTAGTAGCAACATGAAAAATGCTGTTACAGGCTACAAGGCAACCCCTATGACTATGACTGTTGGGAACTACAACTCCCAGCATCCTTCCTTTGTCAATGCCTGGGGCAGGAATGCTAAGCGATGTAATCCAACAAACAGCCGGGGGGGCAAGTGTTGCAAAAGCCCATTACAAAAAGGTTAAAGGCATAAAGGCAAAACATGGTGGCACTCTTGGTATAGAACCCCAATGGAAGCAGCAATTCAGATGTGACAGAGAGTGAATTCAGACTTGACAGCTCTTGGAAATTCTCTGTCTACTGGTGAATTGGTTAATCTGGCCAGATCAGTATCAGATTCACTCTGCGTGATTTTCATACAGATGTAAATAGCCCAGAATCTTATATATTTACTTATTTGGATACAATCCAAGTCAACAGCCGTTGTCTCCCAGCTTTGTGCCAATGGAAAACCAGTTCATTCCAGTAGAACATCAGTCCAGTCCTTATCAATGTCCCATCGGTATTGCATACAGGTTAAGTAAAGCAGGGAGGTGCAAAAGGCTCAATGCAAATCTTTAAGGTTTCTTGTTCATGCCATCAGCCACGTGTTAAGTAAAGCCAGGTCATCTACTGCACTGTATAGGGCCAGGGCTAGGTTACACTAACCAGTTCACTGACATGTTCTTTTTAACAAGATAGAAAAATAATGATGCTACTTTTCCACTAGTGTAAATATTTATAATGGAAAGAGCTGTTCCCTACTTCCTTTTTTAAACTATGAAACAGTTTAGGTTTAATTACCTTCATCATCATCATCATCATCGTCATCATCATCATCATCATCATCATCGTCATCATCATCATCTTTCTTGTCATCATCATCGTCATCATCGTCGTCATCATCATCGTCATCATCGTCGTCATCATCATCGTCGTCATCATCATCGTCGTCATCATCATCGTCGTCATCATCATCGTCGTCGTCATCTTTATCATCATCTTTATCATCGTCGTCATCATCATCGTCGTCATCATCATCGTCGTCATCGTCGTCATCATCATCTTTATCATCATCATCTTTATCATCATCATCTTTATCATCATCGTCGTCATCATCGTCGTCGTCATCATCATCTTTATCATCATCATCATCGTCATCATCATCATCTTTATCATCGTCATCATTGTCGTCATCATCGTCGTCATCATCGTCGTCATCATCGTCGTCATCATCGTCGTCATCTTTATCATCATCGTCGTCGTCATCATCATCATCATCGTCATCTTTATCATCATCATTACCTTTATCATCGTCGTCATCATCATCATCTACCAGAGCTTTAACATCAACATTGCCATCATCATCATCATCCGCAGCCTCAGCCTGCACTTTGGGTATTAAGTTTACTTGGAAAGAGCAAATAAAAGTAATCAGCAGGCAGAAGAGCCACACTCTTTGTGAGGCCATTGTGGAGCAAATGAAATGTCAGATTCTGTATCTCCTCTCCAGTACAAGTTCCTTTGGGTTTCCACAGGCTTCCCAAGACCACCACAAGGCAAACCACTTGAAATGAGACAAATCCTGTATGGGGAAACCCCAGTTGGCAGCAGTTGTAGCAAATCCAATAAAGGAGCCTCTGAATGTGAGCAGGCGAAGAGGACGTCAGAAAGAGAAAACTGGAGAATGGAAGTGTCTCATGAAAAGTAGAGCAGTGCCCAGGGCTGGTGTGACTGAAAGCAACAGATGCAAAACATGAACTTGCCGTCTCTCAGCCAATCACGGCAAGGAAGTGTTTTTTTTTCCCAACTCCACTGAGCCGCTAATATAGAAAGAGATGATGGCACATACCCCCTTCATGACCATATTTGTGTTCCACAATGTGCAAAAAGTCACTGAAGCCAGCCCTATGGCAAGTCACTAGTAATCCACAAATTCCTCAATTGGAAGTCTATAATTAGGACTTATCTGCCTTTCCTTGTGCTCATCATTGCAATGAGAATATTAAACCTAATTCTCAGGTAGCTTTATACTTAATAGTGTCATGGAACTGCTATTTTTAGAAATACCAAAGCACGTGGGGGCGTAACTGTAGACTAAACAGACCCTGCAACTGTTGAGGACCCTAGAGTATTAGGCTTCCCAGTGGGGACAAACAATTTAGATATTTATGTTGAAAAAATGTCTTATATTCAACACTTAGATATTGTCGAACTGCGAATCCCAGCACCCTCCAACAGCCAATGCCTGCTGTGTTGTACATACGTGCACTTATCCACAACATACACAATGATGATTTGCAGAATATTAAATTCAATATTCAATATTAACAGCTGACAACTGTATACTGTATGTGTTACGTTGCAATGTGTAGTAATAATTCCTCCCTATGGTAAACTATAAGTTAAGTCATCATGGACTTCCATGACAATATAAAGGAACAAGGATGTAACGTAAGTGCGTTTATATAGGTCATAGACTTCCGAGTTGACTTCTAACATCCTCATATTTTACGAGGGTTTTGTTTCTAACAGGACACAAGTGACATCATTAAGCACAGTTTACAACTGATGACATCACAAAGAACTGTTTAAAACTGATGGCAACACAAAGCCCTGTATATGATGATGTATTTCTCTGGGTATTCATGGATTCTACAGTATATTATACCTGAATATAGTAGAGCCCTGAATATCCTGTGAACTATTTCCTTATAAACACTGCTAAGTGGGACTCAATGGCTCAAAACCTTTATCTTTCAGTACAGTTCCCTCTTCTAACTGCTCTGCTGTGAGTTAGGAACTTACAGAGCATCATGGGTCTGTAGTAATACTCCACATGCAGGTAACAGGTTGAGGATACAGTATTTTATAGGAAAATGCGTCTGTTCTGGCACTGCTGCACCCTGTGTAAATGGATATTTCACAGTGCATCATGGGAAATGTGGTCTTTCTGGATATGGAGTGCAAAGACTAATATACCTCCCAACTGTCCTGCTTTTCGCGGGACAGTCCCGATTCTCTTTGATCTCTTGCACTGAACAGCCAGAAAAATATGCAAAGTTTCTAAAACTCAATTGGCCTCAATTTTGCCCAGAATACGTGGCAGGTGCACTTAGATACTTTTGTAACAATTTAAGATAAGCACAGAAACAATTGAAACAATTTAAGATGAGCAGGTCTCTTGGGGAAACTGGGACTTGCGGCTTAAAGGGCAATTCAACTTCATTAGCAAAACTGTAATAACACATAAAAACCATAGAAATGTGTTCAAACTTTCATTACCTGCCAAGTTTTGTTGGCAAAACATGATAATTAGGGGGCCACAAAATTAGGCGAGGTCAGCAAATTTCCTCAGCGCTCCTCGCGCCAAATCCCTCTTTCTATTTCCAAAATGTTGGGAGGAGGTATGACCATATTATACTGGTGTCCACTTCAGCCTTTTGAAAGTTTTAGCTGCAGTCACTGTAGGGGCTCATTTATAAACAGTCTGCAAATTTGCTCCTGGGCAGTAACCCATGGCAACCAATCAGATGATTGCTTTCACTGCTCAACCTGCAGCTGGCTGAAAAAAGCTAATCACTGATTGGTTGATAAGGGTTACTGCCCAGGTGCAAATTTGCCCACTGTTTATAAATGAGTCCCAGTGGGCAAAGACTTGCACAGCATCATGGGACACGTAGTCCACATGATACATGCAGCACAAATAAGTCATTTGTGCTACAGATTATAATGTACCCCGAACTCATATGCATAATGCCTATAGCCTCCTGCTTACAGAGTATAACATATACTACTATATTTATAGAGATTGGATGGATAACTCAATAACAAATATACGCTTTGCAGATATAGCTGCAGTTACATATTTATTTATATATATATATATATATATATATATATATATATAATTAATATAGGACAGGAACATTAACAGAAATGTGCTGATCTGAGCTTTGTGCATTAGAAAAGGGTCTCGGAGAAAACTGCTGCCCATTTGTAACTGGAGCCCAGTGTATGCTGTCAGCCTGCATTCCCCCCGGCCCGTTGTTCTATAAATACCCCCTGATCCCTTGCTCTAGCTCTGTAATGACCAGGGAGAGGTCACAGGGGCAGCCTGCTGGGGGGTTTTAGGTTTCCGCCTTAGCAGGGTTTCAAGTGCACAGTGCTGAAAATCTGCAGAGCTCCAACAGTTTTTTGTATCTCACTCTATCCCCATAGAAGCCATAATTAGCACCAGGGTGCAGTTTGACCACGGAAGTAATATCCCTTTATTGCTCTTTTTTATTATACATTGTTTGGTTTATTTAACTTTTTTTGTGTGTGAAGTTGTTGCGGCAAATGTGGTTAAGTAATAGCCAGAACACACCTATAGGGGGCACTGTGCTTATTGCATACTGAATGCAGATGGACCCTTGATGGAACAGTAACACCAAAAAAAAACGAAAGTGTCTTAAAGTAATGAAAATATAAAGTAGTGTTGCCATGCACTGGTAAAACTGGTGTTTTTGTTATAGAAATATAAACTATAGTAGTACTTATCTGTTATCTACTGTGTATCCTGTGCTTGAATGGCTGCCCCCATGGCTACACAGCAGCTTGTTTATATAAACTATAGTAGTACTTATCTGTTATCTACTGTGTATCCTGTGCTTGAATAGCTGCCCCCATGGCTATACAGCAGCTTGTTTATATAAACTATAGTAGTACTTATCTGTTATGTACTGTGTATCCTGTACTTGAATGGCTGCCCCATGGCTACACAGCAGCTTGTTTATATAAACTATAGTAGTACTTATCTGTTATGTACTGTGTATCCTGTACTTGAATGGCTGCCCCATGGCTACACAGCAGCTTGTTTATATAAACTATAGTAGTACTTATCTGTTATCTACTGTGTATCCTGTACTTGAATGGCTGCCCCATGGCTACACAGCAGCTTGTTTATATAAACTATAGTAGTGCTTATCTGTTATCGACTGTGTATCCTGTGCTTGAATGGCTGCCCCCATAGCTACACAGCAGCTTGTATATATAAACTATAGTAGTACTTATCTGTTATCTACTGTGTATCCTGTACCTTTAAGAAGCTGCACACTCTTAACTGTACAGGTATGGGACCTGTTATCAAGAATCCTCGGGACCAGGGGTTTGCCGGATAAAGGATCTTTCTGTAATTTAGATCTCCATACCTAATCTCTACTATAAAACCATTTAAACATTAAATAAAACCAATAGAATTGTTTTGCCACCAATAACGATTAATTATATCTTAGTTGGGATCAAACACAAGCTACTGTTTTATTATTACAGAGAAAAAGGAAATAAAAAATGTATTTATTTGAGTAAAATGGAGTTTATAGGAGACGGCCTTCCCGTAATTCTAAACTTCTGGCTAACGGGTTTCCAGACAACAGATCCCATACTTGTACTTATAAGCTGGGGAGGTGCAGGTTGCGACTGGGATGGGGGGAGAGGGGGCTCTGCAGATGGGGGGGCCCTGGGGGATGGTGTGGGGGACCCTTGAGGCTGCAGTGCAAATTTGACGTGAAGCGTCATGTGAATTTGGTACGGCGCACATGATGCTGGCGCGTCCTAATTTGATGCGGAAATTTAAGCACGGGGGGGGCTCAGTTCAAGCTCCCCCCCAGTCCTTGAAAAAAAGTTAGGGCTTTACACTAGTCCCTGGGGCAAAAAAGGTTGGGGACAGCTGATCTACAGGATCTCCAGATTGTTACCATGTTGTGGACCTACATTTCCAAGGCTGGCTCCAATTAGATGTTAATTAGATATTTCTGGGCCCCACAGCAAATAAATTTTAGGGCCCCCAACCTATCCAGAGGTTTTCCTGTTTTACCAAAATATATTGCAATTGCTCATTAATTACTAGGGCCTCATGGGGCCCCCTATACCTCCTGGGCCCCCCATGTCTGTTTCCTCTATAGTTACACACGTATTCAGTGCAGAAATAGCCCCAGCATAACTGACCCATAGAATAATGCTGCAGTGTAATAGTTTTTATGGTTTTGCAAATTAAATGTATGGCAACTGCAGACAACCCTAACGGCAGGACTACACGGCCGATTCCACCGCGATCCGACTAGCTGTGCAAAATCGCAGGCGTCACGTCGGATGAGACAGAAATAAGGTAAGTAATTCAATTGTCGGATCGTGTCACATCGTTGATGCAAAGCCACACGACTGTTGGATGCAGACGCTGCAAGCTGCGACACGATCCGACTGCATTACTCAGTGGCGGGGGAGCAGGGGGTGCAAGCGGACCAGGGCCCGCACCCCTTCAGGGCCCCCCGGCAGTCCGCTCACCACTGAAATCCGGCTTGTGCAGAGGGGGGCGGGGCCCGGTTGCGCGTCACGCACCAGGGCCCGCCCCCTCTAGTTACGGCACTAGCATTACTTACCTTATTTCTGACGCATCTGACGTGACGCCTGCGATTTTGTTGGAGCGCGTCGGATCACAGTGGAATCGGCCGCGTAGTCCTGCCCTTATAGGTGAGAATAGTTGTAGTTAAGCCCTAAGAGGCCCATTGCATAAGGCATTTTAAATCTAGATATATAATTTAATAAAATATATATATTATATATATAAAATAAAATATATAACATATATATCTAGGGATGGGCAAGTTTTTTCCGCGACAGTTCGCCGGCAGCGAATTTTTGGCAGAACGAAACGGGTCAAATTCGGCTATCCCTACATATATATATATGAAACATATAACACAGAAAAAATTTCCCTAGAAAGGCCTCAGGGTATTTGAGATATCTATTTGTTGAATCTTACAAAACTTGAACTAACGTGTGAGCAGCCAATAACCCTTTCAAAACCTGCAATCTCTGTAGCAAGGAGAGAACATACTGTACATATATTGAGACATACAGCGCACTGTTGCTTGTGTATGACTCCTTCATGTTTTAGGGACATTTATGTTTGTTTTTGTGGCACACAGGTAGGCTCCAACTCTGCAGGGTCACAGATCTACCTGAAGACTTGTAATTAATGCTTAATTTCTTGGCAGATACACCAGTACTGTACAAAATGCAGAGACTTGCTGACACACTTCATGCCTTACTTCACAGTGCAGTAAAGTAGTATATCAATCACCATACAGCTTTAATGCTTTGAGGAAGTGCCATGAAGTAAAGCATGAAACGCGTCAGCAAGTCTGTGCACTTTGACCCATAGCGGTGTAACTGCTAAAACATTAATAAAGTTTGAAGCAATCTAAACAATGCCATTACCCTTTACAAAAAAAAAGGATGGGAATAAAAGGATGTTCTTCGAATATGTGTGCAAGCTTAACCAAATATAGTTTAACTTCTAGCCATTAGCTTCTATGAATAAAGCCATAAGATCTAGTCATCAGGGCCCTCGTTTACTATTTATTGGTATGTATTTGTAATGTTTGGTGCAGCAGTGCTGCAGAATATGTTGGTACTTTATGAATAAATAATAATATACAGTTATAAGGGGTAGGTAGAAGGGTTATAACGAGAAAATGTCAGAAGCTATAATAGTGAAAATCCAGGTTTCCCTGATAATCTCCTGGATTTACCATTGCTATAATTTTACCATTATATAACAAAGAAAGGTTAGAGCACTATCCTCTCTATTCATACCACCTGGTACCACACAGGCCAACCTATAAACAGTGGCGGACTGGGGGGTCTGCGCCAACCGGGGCTGCCGCATCAGGGACCCCCCCCACAGGCCCCCCCTCCCAAGCCGCTAATTCTGCTCTGTCTCCCCAGACCCCCCCCGCTTGTGCTCTTCCTTTTTTTGATGGTGGGGGTGGAGGTCAGAAGCGCGTGTGGAGTGGGTCGGGGGGGCCCACCAGGGCTGGCGGATCAAGGCCCTCGCCTCTCCTTCCCAGCAAGAAATCCTTATCTGCCCTGCTGCATCCCCTGCCTCCTCCCACGCCAGGTGAGTGCTAGGAGAGGGGTAGAGTTTACTGAGCGCAGGCTATGAAGCGGGTCTGGGCCACCTATAAATAAAGGTCTACAGAAGGTTTAATGCAAGCTATAACATTAAGTAGAAACTCAACCCACACCCAACCCTAAGCCGCAAAACCTTAACCCAACCCTAATCCACAAAATGTTGCTATTGTGGGACCTGACCGACCTCTACCCATACCCATAGCATCTCGCTGTTTAATCTACTAATATGAGTGCCTCTAGTTCCAAGACAGACAATCTTCAGAAGCATAGGAGGACTATACTTCCCCAGTCTGACATGCACCCAACCTTAAACTGTAATGGTTGGCCAAATTTCAACCTGAATCCGGCAAACCGGTAGTCAACCAATGGGTCAATGCGGGGTTTTGGGTTAACCTGCACATCACTAACATTAAAGCTATACTTATTATTTTGTATTCATACACTGGTAAACACATCTGTTTGGTCACTCTCCTGCCATTTGTTCAGGGACCACAGATAGAATGTTGTCTGGACTTTATTAAGTGATTATTAAATTAATCCATCATTGGTAGGATTTGATTCCATTTAGCCACAACCACCACTGTTGGGTTTTGATGTCGGGGATCATGTCTGGATCACAGTCAGCATTCCAGTTCATCCCATGGGTGTTCAGTTGGGTTGGGGTCAGGGCTCAGCACAGAATATCACTGTATAGTGTAGCGCCACCTGTCGACAATAATGGGTGAGGCTTAAATTGCCAATTTCAATAATTAGAAGGGGAATATATGTATTTTTGGCCAGTGTAGATTTATCAGTATTACACACATTTTTAAAAAACCTGTGGTTCATTTGAAACGGCAAAGCACTATAATAGATAAATAATAAAATAGTCAAGATATTCCACCTAATTTCAAAGCTATGTTGTCACTTGACATTGCTTGTTCCATCACTGGCACATTGTAATTTCAATGTGGGTATGTTACAGAGTAAAGCTCACTGTTCAAATCTACATTTATTGACAGCAGCTAGAAATACTAGAGCCCAAAAATGGAAATGTCATTCATATCATGGTCCAATCATATCAAAAAGTATTAGAAGCAGTGTCAGAAAATTTCCGTTACAAAAACTACAAGTGGCAGTAAGTATGAATGTGACTTCTTTTAATTAGTTATGGCGCCCTTGGATGTAATTATTTCCAATGCCTAAGGGGCCCATTCACCAAGCTCGAGTGAAGGATTCGAAGTGAAAAAACTTCGAATTTCGAAGTGTTTTTTGAGCTACTTCAACCATCGAATGGACTACTTCGACCTTCGACTACGATTCGAACTAAAAATCGTTCGACTATTCGACCATTCGATAGTCGAAGTACTGTCTCTTTAAGAAAAAACTTTGACCCCCTAGTTCACCATCTAAAACCTACCAAACCCAATGTTAGCCTATGGGGAAGGTCCCCATAGGCTTGCCTAAGTTTTTTTGGTCAAAGGATAATCCTTCGATCGTTGAATTAAAATCCTTCGAAACGTTCGATTCGAAGTATTCCTCGCACTATTTGCACTAAAATCCTTCGACTTCGATATTCGAAGTAGAAGGATTTTAATTCCCAGTCGAATATCGAGGGTTAATTAACCCTCGATATTCGACCCTTGGTGAATTTGCCCCTAAGTGTAGTAATTGATATTTGTCATATCATGAAAAATGCAATAAAAATTTTTTTTTAAAAAAAAAGACACAAGCTGCAACTCGCACATGCACATTGCGCTGTTTTTGTAAATGAGCCCACTTGGTCTTATTATGTTCAAACAGCACATTTCACGTTGTTTGCCTGTTGCACCCTAGTCATGAAGTCTTACAATTATTTTAAAGCTCAACTGGAGAACAAAAGGTCTGAGACTGAATGGGTGGGGTCTATGTACAACGTATACAACAGATTAAAGATGTCTGTGTTTAGAAAAGTAACAAATAAACAAAGTACAATAAATATAAGTGCTTTGGCTCCAAATAAAACCGTTTTACAAGCACTGGACAGGAATAACTGGTATATGTGTTTTGGTGTTATTGCTTCTTTAATATTGCTTGCAGGCCTCGCTCATAACTTACTCAGCAAGAGAAAGGAAATATCCTCAGCTCATATATCCATGCCCGGGGCAAATACATGACAGCAAATATGCCATGTAAGTATGTAGATGAGTCAGCAAACTTGGCAGCAGATGTCTGACCATAGGCAAAGTTTTAAGGATGAATATCCCTTTAAAAATGCAGATGCATGTAAAAATGCCTGCACACACAAACACATGCACACACAACACGTACATAGAATTATAAAAAAAAAAAGGGAAGGGAGTGTGACTGTGGGATAGCAGGTATAGTAGGGAGAGATGGTGTCTATAGTAACAGTGGATAATAGTCTCTGGGAAGGGAGTGTGACTGTGGGATAGCAGGTATAGTAGGGAGAGATGGAAATGGAGTCTACGGAAGGTAGGGTCGGACTGGCCTGCCGGGACACTGGGTAAAAACCCGGTAGGCCCCAGCATTGGTGGAACCTAGGCCCTCTAATTACATTGGTATCACAGTGCATGTTGTGCCAGAGCCAGCCGCTGCGATAGTGGAGGGGACCCAGTCACCCAGACATGACAGCTGGCTGGCTCTTGTGGTGTGTTCTGCATCTACACGTAGGGTTTGACTGGGCCGGCATCCCGTGGTTCCTCTTCTTGACGCGACTGGACTGAGGTCCATAGAACACAGTTCATGCATATGGGCACACACATGCTTGCGCATCGCCGCAGGGAGCAGTGGCGGGGGGCCCTAAATCTGCAGCCCGGTGGGCCTCCAGCCCCCCAGTCCGACCCTGATGGGAGATGGCCATTCTATAATTCGTAGCTTTTTGTAATGGGTTTCTAGATAACGGATCTCATATCTGTATAAATTAATTTTTTTGCTTACAATTAGAGTGCATTTAGACATCTAGTTCACTTAACTGTATTTGAGGAACAGAGTCAGGATTCTCCATGGCAAAATGCTTAATTAACACATAGAGTAAGTAATGGTGGCCCTACACTACTAGATCCGCTCGTTTGGCGAGGTCAAATGAGTGGATCTTAACCCGATATGCCCCTAACGGCTGGGTGATAGGTGAATCCGAACATTCAGGCTGGGGCCGAAGGATCTGATCACAATGCTGCCAATGGGGGGTGATGGGTCGCAGGATCGCATCAACAAGCCAATACGGTCCTTCCTGGATCTTAGAAAAAAATCAAACTTGACTGATCGATATCTGGCTGATTTTTGGCCTGATATAGATCGGAAGGACCCGTCGGGAGCCCACACATGGGCAGATAAGCTGCTGAGTTGGTCTAAAGGAACCATATCGGCAGCTTTAATCTCCCCGTGAATGGCCACCTTTAGGTTTGGCTGACAATTCCCAAGATATGCTCTTAAAGGAGAAGAAAATGCACTTTGTACTTGGGAGGGCTGCACAGTAGAGCGAACTTTAACGAAAAAGTTGGCTATTTCGTTCTACTGCACATGTCTGCCCCGAGAAATTTGAAGAAAGAAGCAGCTAAAAGCCGATCGTTCCATGGTGCTCGCTTGAAGAATCCCGGGCAGATGCCGTTTTCTCCTGATAGGAGCATCGACCCAAGGTGTCAGGTAAGTAAATACAATCACTTAGGGCTGCCTAACTTTTGCCACCCCCAAGTAAAAACACCTTTCCTTCTCCTTTAAAAAACAGTTCTTGAATTTAAGTCCCACTATGATGCCATGTTAGCTGTTAAGATTGGGTTTCTCTCACGCCGCACTTTTTGAAGCTTATTTATAAATAACCCGTGTGATTAAGGATTGCTCCGCACGCCTGTTCAGCCGGCTCACATTTCCTCTTGAGCATTTTAGGATGACACCCAATCCTGCACCCATTCTGCTGCTGTCTGTGCTAGACAAAGCACGGAGCAACATAAAGATCACTGGCACAAAATCAGCCACCCTGTAATACTCCTACTAGTTGCCTGAAATATGACCACGGGGTGTCTTGTCTCGGGGCACGTGGAAACAAATGCAGAGCTGTCACAAGAGTTGGGCAAATTTATGGATCCAGCTGTTGATCATCACTTGAGGCCATACTGTGGTTTCTGAAATTTGCCGCATTTCATCGGCTTGCAGATTGTTTCAGGACATGGAGCCGAATATATTCTCAGTGCCGCTTATGATATGGGGGTGTGCAATGACATCTTATCAGCTGGAATTTTTGTGGTTGCAAGAAGAAATGTTTTAGTAAACATTACCCGTTTATTCAGTTGAATGGGCTGTAAAATCCTTCCCTTTTGAAGTTTTGGCTTGGTCACAAATAGAGACACCATTAAAGGGGGGGATCACCTTTAAGTTAACTTTTAGGGGCACATTTACTTAGGAATAAAAGAAAAAATACTTCAAATTTCGAACTATTTTTTTTGGCTACTTCGACCATCGAATTGGCTACTTCGACCTTAGACTACGACTTTGACTTCAAATCGTTTGACTATTCGACCTTTCGATAGTCGAAGTACTGTCTCTTTAAAACAAACTTTGACCACCTACTTCGCCACCTAAAACCAACTGAGCATCAATGTTAGGGAAGGTACCCATACGCTTTCTAGCCAATTTCTGATCGAAGGAAAATCGTTCGATTCTAAGGATTTAATTGTTAGATTAGGCACTAAATCCTTCGACTTCGATATTCAAAGTCGAAGGATTTAACTTCGACGGTCGAATATCGAGGTTTAATTGACCCTCGATATTCGACCCTAAGTAAATGTGCCCCTTAGTATATTATAGAACGAATCAACTTTTCAATTGGCCTTCATTATTTATTTATTTTTTTATAGTTGTTTAATTTATTATTTTCCTTCTTCTGACTCTTTCCTGCTTTCAAATGGGGATCGCTGACCCCCATCTAAAAACAAATGTTCTCTAATGCTCCAAATGTATTGTTTTTTTTTTCATTACTCGTTAGGCCTCTCCTATTCGTACCCAGTCTCTTTTTCAAATCAATTCATGGTTGCTAGGGAAATTTGGACCCTAGCAACCAGTTTGCTGAAATTGCAAACTGGAGATGCTGCTGAATGAAAAGATAAACAACAAATAAAAAAAAATGAAAACTAATTGCAAATTGTCTCAGAATATCCCTCTCTACATCAGACTAAATGTTAAAGGGGTGGTTCGCTTTTCAGTTAACTTTTAATATGTTAAAGAATGGCTATTTCTAAGCAACTTTTCAATTGGCCTTCATTATCTATTTATAGTTTTTGAATTATTTGCCTTCTGACTCTTTACAGCTTTCAAATCAAATGACCCCATCTAAAAAACAAATGCTCTGTAAGTTTACAAATGTGTTGTTATTGCTACTTTTTATTACTCATCTGTTTATTCAGACCCTCTCCTATTCATACTCCAGTCTCTTTTTCACGTTAATGCATAGTTGCTAGGGGAATTTGGGCCCTAGCAACCAGATGGTTGAAACTGCAAGCTAGAAAGCTGCTGAATAAAAAGCTAAATAACTCAAAAATCACAAATAATAAAAAATGAAAACCAACTGCAAATTGTCTCAGAATATCACTCTCTACGTCATACTAAAAGTTAACTAAAAGGAGAACAACCCCTTCAATGGCGCAAATTCACTAAGCGCCGAAGCGCCGAATGCTAGTGTTAATTCGCTAGCGTTTGGCATTTTCGTTACTGCGCAAATTCACTAACGAACGCTGGCGTAGTTTCGCTAGTGTTACTTCGCATCCTTACGCAAATTCACTAACTTGCGCAATGTACTGAACGCTACCTTTTACGCTAGACTTCCTTCGCCACCTCAGACCTGGCGAAGCGCAATAGAGTAGATAGGGATTGTTTAAAAAAAAGTCAAATTTTTTTCTAAGTCCCAAAAAACGCTGGCGTGTTTTCTACATTATGGGTGATAGGCTGAAAAAGATCGAAAATATTTTTGGGGCCCCCCTCCTTCCCCCCTACATTTCCTGACTCATGGCAACTTACCTAGACAGTGGGCACATGTGTAGGGCAAAATAAAATTTTTATTTGCTGATTTGAAGGTTTTCTAGGCATTTGTAGTGCTGATACGTGTTCCTCCATTGAAATTTGAATTTCGCGCCGTATGCAAATTAGCCTTCGCTAGCGCAACTTCGCAACCTTAGCTACCCCTGTGCGCAACTTCGGATTTTAGTGAATTTGCGGAGCGCTGGCGAAACTACGCCTGGCGAAGTGCGGCGAAGTTGCGCCTGGCGCAACTTCGCATCTTAGTGAATTTGCCCCAATGAGTCTAAGGCAGCTATAGACTGATACATGTTATTTGTCCAAACTATCCCGAACCGGACAATGAGATTCTCATGATCAGACCCCCACAGTCTTTTTCCAAACATCCACTTGCAGGTAACATTACAGAGCCGCAATTATCTTCTGTTATCTATATTCAGATAACAAGCAGCCAGTAGGGGTGATCTTGGCAGGAGCTGCTAAACACTAGTAAATTAAAACTCCTGCGATAGGGTAACACATCAGGCAAGGACCTGTGGAAAAACCTATAGTGGCAGGATCTGTAAAGGTTCAAGGGAATACTTTGCAAAGAAAAGGTTGAAGAGATTGCAGTGGGAAGGGAAGTGCTTTAGTCATTCACCTGTAATTGCAGGTAAAGTTGTTGTACCGGGTTAGCCAGTAAAAATGTTACAGGGCAACCCTCTTGAAATAAAAAAATAACTAAGTGGTATAAAGGTGATACCTTTATATGCTAACTAATATAATCATAGCAATATATATATATATATATATATATATATATATATATATATATATATATATGGATGTGAAAATCTTAGACACCCTTACACTTTACAGACAGGCACATCCCTAGTAATATGGACACCTCAGTGGGTCCTTATGGGGATCTTGTGCTTATGTAACCCCTGCAGTTCACACAGTGTACACCAGATGGCACTGTGCCACAGTATAAAAGGTTTAGGAACCATGTGCTCTGGGTCCATTGCTTTAGCCCAACCAAGCAGGCTGGAAGGGAATGGGTAGTGCTGACCCTAGGCGCCTTGGCCCTAGTAATTAGACAGCTATACTCGTTTTATAGATCGCTCTAGGAGTGATAGAGAGGTTATTTAGTTGAGCAGCTCAAGGCTCCGCCGAGGAGATTAGAGGGATTAAGATCCCAGGGTATTACTGACCCAGAGTAAGGAACCAAGTGTTGAGATAGGGATGTCAGGAGTTCCCCTAGTCTGCCACTGGAAGATATCCTGAAAACTGGGCAATACCCATCACATGCTGTCAACTTACTCTCTGCTGTGTATTCCCTAGCCTGTGGGGATTCAGCCTATACGTGCTGTGAGTATATGCTTCCTTTATGCTGCTGTGTATGTTCTATACTCCATTGTGGATCAATGTGCTAAATGATCTCTGTGCTATTGTTCAATAAATACTGTTCTTTGTTCAACTGTTAAAGAACTACTGGCGCCCATCATTGTGCTATCGCATCAGGTTACAGTTACACTACACTACACTGAGCGAGGGCTCACCCCTGAGAAAGAGAGCTCATCGGTGGTCTCAGCCCACCAAGGAAAGTAGCTAAACTGTCCTAGCACAAGTCTGTTTACTATAGCGCTACATATATATATATATATAATCAAAGTTTGGAATAAAGCATTCCTGGGCCAGCACTTCCCTTAGCGAAACAAGGGTCTTTTTATTTTACACACATCACAGTGCTCCAAAATTTGTAAAAGACACTTGTTTCACTAAGAGAAGTGCTGGCCCAGGAATGCTTTATTCCAAACTTTGATTACATGATTGAGAATTGGCCGTGCACCCCTGAGATTGCTTGATTGGAGTGCGGATACTGAAGATATAGATATATATACTGTATACGCTCACTGATAATGCAGTAGTACAGAGACCCGGTAGAAGCACAGTATACACCCGCCGCTGCTCAGTGATAGGTCGCCAGGCCCGCCTTTGACACGCACTGACAGTTAGAGCAGGAGTCGGGGGAGTGGCCTTCATACTAACACTGTGCACTCACAGTACTGCACTCTTGTTTTCTTTTTCTCTTAATCTTTTTTGTGCGCTTCACCCTGCTCTTATACCTTTCCCTGTGTGCCTTTTAGATTATATCACTGGCTAATAGATTTGAGCACTTTCACTGACACCTGTATGGTTGCCTAGCAACAGATTTTGGCACCATTTCAATGCTTTATTACCTCTGGGGGGTTATGGGTGCTGGATGTTTGTTTTTTCTCCTGACGAAGATCCCTGTGGGGGATCGAAACGTTGAGGCTTAATAATAAAACAAAATTGATGCGGTCATCAAAATTCGCGTTTTGCTAATTTTTCCTCAGATCCGCAGATTTTTTTTTTTTTCATAAGAAAAAACTCCCATTGACTTTAATGCATTAAGAGAAAAAGTCACCATAAGAAAAAACGGCCATTGGAGCGAAAAAAATGGTCACACGCGAAAAATTTGTTGCGTGTAAAAATGCCCAATGACTTCAATGCGTTTCGTAAAATTTCACCGCCTTGCAAATGTTTTCACATGTTTCGCTAATTTTTCGTCAATGCGAAATGGGACAGATTCATCACTAATTGTATTTAGAACGTTTGTTTTTTTCCAGTATGATGAAGCTTATATAAAATTATATAAAAATATATACAAAATTTTCATTTTCACGATAGTTCCCCTTTAAGTACTTCTCATCACAAATCCAGGGATGTGCCCAGCCACTAGCAAGTGACCTCCGCTGCTTCTTAAGTTAACCGGCGTGCTGGTTAACACAGAGCTGGGCCAGGGCAGCCAGGCGCCCTAGGCAACCTGTCGGACCCGGCGCCAGCTGAGCGCGCGCAGGCGAATTGGCGCTCGTGCACACGTGCGCCGATTAGTGCTTTTGCGTGCATGCGCAAAATGGAGCAATCACGTGCACGCAATTCGTAGAAATAGAGCGTGCCCAGAGCGTGCACATGCGCAGGATTGCAAAGGATGAAGTAAATGCAGCGATAGTCGGGGAGATTTTTCTGACTTTTACCAGAAAAAACAGAATTTTTCGAATTTTTGCCCAAAAAGTCCAAATAGTCAGATTTTTGGGCTAATTCCAGGGCAGACTACAGAAACTTCCACATAGGATAGGGACCTCTCCTCTCCCATTGACTTATATATAACCTTGGCAAGTCTGAGATGTCTGATTTTCGGATTCAGACTTTTTCCATCCTCGGGGGAAAATAAATCTTGAAGAATCTGTTTTTTTCCCACTAAATATTTGGATTTTATAGTAAAAAAAAATAGACATTTTTGAATTTTTTGCATTCGGACTTTAATAAATAACTAGGGATGCACCAAATCCAGGATTCGGTTCGGGATTCGGCCAGGATTCGGCCTTTTTCAGCAGGATTCGGATTCGGCCGAATCCTTCTGCCCGGCCGAACCGAATCCGAATCCTAATTTGCATATGCAAATTAGGGGCAGGGAGGGAAATTGCGTGAGTTTTTGTCAGAAAACAAGGAAGTAAAAAATGTTTTCCCCTTCCCGGTTCGGATTCGGTTCTGTATTCGGCCGAATCCTTCGTGAAGGATTCGGGGGTTCGGCCGAATCCAAAAAAGTGGATTCGGTGCATCCCTATAAATAACCCCCTTCATGTTATGCACCTAGGAGCTGTGATTTATGCTATTTCAATTTCTATTAATAGTAAAGACTAGTGGCAAGGGAATTTTTTCTTTATTAGAATGGCCTGAAACAGACACAAGATGCTGTTTATTTCCTTACCTTCAAACTAACATGTTCCAATCATATTGTTGTAGTGTTGATGAAGGCAGCTCACTGTACAGGCACCAGTCTATATGGAGAGAGATAGAATAACTTACTGCATATTTATTGCACACCACTGTCACTATGGCGCCCTCTATTGTTTCCAGCTGAAAACCTCAGTTATTCTCTAGTTTCTATTCTCTGGGTTGCGTAATTTTGTTCTGCAATTAAAAAATCTGCAAAAGGTCTTAGAAATGATCAGAGACTAAATGCTGTACACTTTCAGGACTCTTCCTCTTATTATATCAATTCGATTATTGTTAGTGATTGGCGAATCTGTGTAGTTTCGTTTCGCCGGAAAAATTTGCGAAATGGTCGAAAAATTTGAGAAACACATTCAAGTCAATGGGCTTTGAAATAAATTTGATGAGAGCGACAATTTTTATGAGCGCCACTATTTGATCCAAATTCATTCAAGTCAATGGGCGTACGAATAATTTTGAAGCGCGGGCAATTTTTTTTTAATTTAGGGGCGAACCTGTCCCATTTCTCTTCATGGAAAAATATGAGAAATGTTGAAAAAAAAAAGAGAAAAGTTTTTTCACAGTATTTTCGTTTATTTTTTAGCCTTTTTTCAATGCACATACAGTAATGTGTTTTTTAGGGACAGTCCCTCTTTTGACAGTTCAACCCCAGAGACGTAACTAGAGGTGGCGGGCCCTGGCGCGGGACGTGCAGCCGGGCCCCGCCCCCCTCCGTATGGCCAGAAACGTGCGGCCGCATTTCCCTTAGAAGAGAGTGGCTTGCGAGCTGCCGGAGGGGCCCTGGCCCAATCGCACCCCCTGCTCCCCCGGTAGTTACGCCACTGCTCAACCCGCAGTCTCTCGTTTGTACTGGAAAGTCCCATTTTTCTCTGCACTGAACAGCCAGAAAAAGAAACAAGGTTTCTAACTTAATTGGCTTTTGGCAGAGAGCCCAGAACAGCCACAACAGAAGATAAGATGAATGTGTAACAATTCAAATGTATCTAGATAAGCAATCTAGATAAGGAAATAAGTAATTGAAATTATAAAAGATTACAGGTTCCTCAGGAAAAGTAAAGTGGGCCATACATTATAAGATCCACTCATTTGTCAAGGTCGCCAAACGAGCGGATATTAACCCGGAATGCCCACTAACGGCTGGGCAATATCGGATGCATCCAAATGTTGGGCCCTGCAGAGGTATGGGTTTGTGTTATTTTTGGGCCTCTTTTAAAGTGCCTCTTGGTTAATTTTGGGCTAGCTTTGTGGCTGACTTTGGCTGGTTTTGAAAATTAGACCTGACAACCCTGATCCAACCTTGCGGGAGGTGGGTACATGAGAGTATCAGGCCCAAGTTAGGGAAAGTTAATTTAGCAGTAGAAGTTTGTATAGTAGTCGCTTTAGGAGTGAAAGGTAGAGGCAGGTATTTAGTGAGCAGCTTTCTGTCTCCAACAAGGAGAGTAGTTGGGGTTAGCACCGTTGCAATGATCAAGGCACCAGACTGGGACACGAGTGGGTGAGCTCAGGAGCAGGTAGGGTTTCCAGCTGGCTGGTTTTGATCTGGTTTGATAAGGGCTGCCCAGGTCAAAACTTCCTGTGCGGTTTCCAAATTAGGAAAACTGGGCAGGATTCCCCATGATTGACATGGCCCACCGCCATATCATGCCACGTCCCTGCCCAGTCTCCATCTGCAGAAAAGGTGCCAACCCTAGGAGCAGGGAAAGTGCCAAGGAGCAAGATACCCCGTGGGACCCCTAGTGCTGGGGAACATCATCAAGTCAGGCTGTACTACCCCCTGAGAGAGATCAACTGGTAAAATCTCGAGGTGTAAATGTTTGCCACTGATTGCTGTGAATGAATTGAAGATCTAAATTGCCTGATGGCTGTGACCAGTTCCACAATCATTGTCCAATACAGAAGTTATTGGTTTGAAGAAGCAATTAAACTGGACTGCTGTTACTTTCATCCTGATTGATCTGTGCACCAGGAGACACCCAGGATCCACCTGAGGGTAAAGTGTTTAAAGGGACACACACACTGCTGGGAGTTACTCAAGCTCAAGGGTCGAATACCAAACTGAATCAGAACCCTAATTTGCATATGCAAATCAGTGAGAGGGAGGGGAAAATAGTGCCGCACACGAAGTGGCCAGGCTCGAGGATTCGGCCGAATCCAAATCCTGCCGAAAATGGTTGAATCCTGGCCGAATACCGATCCGAATCCTGGATTCGGTGCATCCCTATAATAAATTAATTAAAAGTTGTATTTACATATTATTATGAGATTAAAAGTTATAATTTTGACCTTTTCAAGTCATAATTATGAGATTAAAAATCTTAATTTCAACTTTTTAATGTCATAATTATGAGATTAAAAGTCATAATTATGAGTTTTAAAAGTCATAATTCATTAGAATGTTTTTTTTTGCTGGCCCCAGTGGTCTTCCGTAGTTATCCCATATGCAAAACAAAAGGAGTAGTTTGCCATTTAATTTGTTCATAGGGCAATGGTTCATGCAACATTTAAAATGGAATGACAGTTAGGAACACTAGAGAGCTAATATGTCGATACTATGTAAGATCAGTAAGCCAGCATTGTAATAGTCAACTGAAATGGCTAATGTTGGAGGTGGTCAGCTTTGTCAGAAGCCAACGTGACAAAGGGAGCCACTTAATACAATGAGAACTTTATGGGTTTAATTGTGTGGCTCAAAACAAAGGTTCTGGGAAAACTGAATGAGAACGTTTCCTACTCAGAAATTTGAATATTAAGAAACTACATAAACTTAAGTTTGATGCTCTTTTCACCCCCCAAACTCTTCTTTTGTTCTATGTCACATTCTGCTCTGAGGGCAAAGACATTTTAGTTAGTTTAGCTGTAGCCTTTCTAAATTCTCCAGGGGGCTTAGCAGGTTACACCCTCAATAACACAGACAGAAGATCTTCCCAGGAGATACTGGTAATGATACTGGAAGAACTCGCTGAGTTGCTCCCTTAGCTCATCATTAGGCAGATATAAATGGCCCTAGCTTATAGGATGGCTTATTGGCCAACACGGTTTCTGGTTTTAAAGGAACAGTTCAGTGTAAAAATAAAAAATGGGTAAAAACAGGCTGTGAAAAATAAAAAATGTTTCTAATATAATTAGTTAGCCAAAAATGTAATGTATAAAGACTGGAGTGACTGGATGTGTAACATAATAGCCAGAACACTACTTCCTGCTTTTCAGCTCTCTAACTCTGAGTTAGTCAATATAAGGGGGGCCACATGGGACATAACTGTTCAGTGAGTTTGCAATTGATCCTCAGCATTCAGCTCAGATTCAAAAACAACATTTATGACCCATGTGCCCCCCCCTCCTCAAGTCACTGATTGGTTACTGCCTGGTAACCAATCAGAGTAAACCAAGAGAGCTGAAAAGCAGGAAGTAGTGTTCTGGCTATTATGTTACACATCCAGTCACTCCAGCCTTTATACATTACATTTTTGGCTAACTAACTATATTAGAAACATTTTTTATTTTGCACAGCCTGTCTATTTACCCAGTTTTTATTTGCTTGCTTTACTTGCTTCTGTCTTTTCATTATTAGGTAATTAAATCCACAAATAATTAGTCATTCACTTAACACATGCCTCCAAACGCCACACAAGACAAAGTAGCAGAGAAGGAAATGATTGTAAGCTCTACAGGCAGGAACCTCCTCAATCCTGTGTCTCTTAACGTTGCCCCCGTTTGCACTTTTAGGGCCTTATTTATCAAAATCAGATTTATTTTTTGAGTATTTAAATAAAAAAAAGTCCGACCAAACTAGAATCCACGATTGGACCTTATTTATTTTTAAAAAGCATGATTTAATTGGATCGGGTAAAAACTCGCTAATCCGAAACGTACTTTTTTTCCCAAAATTGTACGTTTTTTTTAGACGTAATCTTCAAAACTCAGAATTTTTTTCGGATTTTTGCCTGAAAAGTCCGGAGTAGTTGGATTTCCAGGCTAGTTTCATAGCAGACCACAGAAACTTGACTTGACTCTCCCATTGACTTATATACAACCTCAGCAGGTCTAAAATGGAGCATTTTTCGAATTCTGACTTTTTCCATCCTTGGGCTATATTAATCTCGAAAAATTTGAGTATTTTATTTCCACTAAAAATTCCTATTTTACAGTTGAAAGAACTCAGAATGTTCTAGTTTTTTGGATTCAGACTTTAATAAATAACCCCCTTACAGTTTTGTAACACAAGAGCACTAGATAATTAATATATAGATCTATATTACAAAACATGGAGGAAGGAAATGACATTGGATGATCTTGTGGGTCTAAAGACCTGTGATGCCATGTCAGTCTTTACTGGATTCTTTAATTTGCTATTTCAGCACCTAGTTATATTCACTGTAGCACACTTGACCCGATCTCGTTCTTCACGTGGAAGGGTGCTGGGCCACTGCCCAATAACAGCATCATTTTGCCAATTGGTAATGATATTTATAGGAATGTCATTATTAGAATTTAAAATTGCCTGGAGCTCTGATTACTTGGGGACCTTAATTATCAAAGTCTGAATTCATCTGACTATTTTAATGAAAAAAAGTCCGACCAAACTAGAATCCACGATTGGACCTTATTTATTATTAAATATTTCACAATTTTATTGGATTGGGGGCAAACATGAAAAAATCTATTGAAAATCCGATTTGTATGATTTTTTCGGATTGTTTCCCCGAATCGCTTGCTTTTTTCGGACTTTTTCCTGAAAATACCGATTTTTTCTGATTTCTGCCAGAAAAGGTCGAAAGAGACAGATTTTTGGGCTAATTCCAGCACAGACCACAGCAACTTCCAAATAGGATAGGGACCTCTCCCGTTGTTTTATAAACGACCTCGGCAGATTTTTGGATTCTGACTTTTTCCATCCTCTGGGTTAAGTAAATCTCCAAAAATTTTAGTTTTTGGCATTGGAACTTTAATAAATAACCCCTAAGTGTTACAATTTTATTGCCATGACAGTACTTCAGCTTATCAAGTCTTTTGCCAGATCGTAAGCTGAATGCTGTATCTCTAGCATCAATGGGTGAAGGAGATAAAAAAAAAGAAAAGAAATGAACATGGGGGAATAATATTTACATATTTCAAAACTGGTACATTTTTTATTTGTGCTCATTAATTCCACTGGTCACAACCTCCACCCTCTTAAATAGGGATGTAGCGAACTGTTCGCCGGCGAACTAGTTCGCGCGAACTTCGACTGTTCGCGTCCGCCGAATGTTCGCGAACGTCGCGCGACGTTCGCCAATTGGTGTTCGCGTTCGATTCGAAGTAAAATTTCGTTCGACCATTCGACCATTCGACCGTTCAATCGCTAAAATCGAACGATTTCCATTCGTTCGAACGATTATAAGCATTCGATTGAATTAAAATCATTCGATCGAATAGCTTCGATCGTTCGATTCGAACGAAAATCCTTCGATCGTACGAATAAAATCCTTCGATCGTTCGATCGAACGATTTTATCGAGCGTTCGAAGTTCGCGAACTGTTCGCGAACTGTTCGCTTTTTTGCCGGTGTTCGCGAACGGCGTTCGCGAACACATTAACGGCAGTTCGCTACATCCCTACTCTTAAAGGAGAACTAAACCCCCATGGTGATAAGTCCCCACTGGCCCCCTCCCTGCCTCCCCCCTGCACAGTCTTACCCCTGAAGTAACAGTATACAAACAATTATAAATCACCATTGGCCAATATTGCAAACACATCCTATACTTGGCATATACTGTAGAGAACTGCCACTATTCTCTTATAAAATAGGTCCCAATGAAACAGGTAGGGAACAGCCACTTGCAACAATGTATACTGTATATTATGGCTACTATACAATGATTTTGATAACTGCCTAGACGTAATAGTGTATCTTTGGAGTGGGCCCTAGAGGGCAGTACTGCATGAAGAATGTTTATAACATGTAATGTAATGTCTGGCCACATTGTAGAACTTGCATACTTGTTGGTCTTTGTTTGGTGATAAATTCGAGTTTTGGGTTATGCACATTGTGAACACTAGCACCTGAGGAAGGGTCACTATGATCCGAAACGTAGTGCAATCAATAAAAGGTTACCTATTTGTAGTGATGGGCGAATAAATTTGCCTGGCACGAATTTGCGGCGAATTTCATCATTTCGCGGGCAGTAAATAAATTTGCGAATCTCCAGGGAAAATTCCACCAGCGTCAATTTCCGATTTTCAAGATTTCAAGATTTTTGAGCGAAATCCTTCAAATTTCAAGATTTTTGAGTGAAATCCTTCAAATTGCACAATTTTTTAGTGAAAACCGATTTTTGAGTGAAACGTCCAATTTTCAAGATTTTTTATTGAAAACTTCAAATTTCAAATTTTTTGAGTGAAATCCTTCAAATTTCACTATTTTTTTAGTGGAATCCTTCTAATTTCACGATTTTTGCACGAAAACGTCCAATTTGCAAAAAATTTTCGTGAAAACATTACATTTTTACGATTTTTCGGGAGCTTTCCTATTTCATGATTTTTTGAGAATTTTTTTGCCGTTTCGCGAATTTTGCGGGAAATTTGCAATTTTCTGGCAAAGCGAAATGGGAGAAATTTGCCCATCACTACCTATTTGGAATAAGCATTGGTTCTCCAGAGTGTTATATTGTGATTTATGAAGACAAGGAAGGTTGGCGACCCCCTACTGATGAACCTAATACATATAGAAGGGCAGCCTTTACCAACACGTGTGATATACTTTAAAGTTCTCCTTTAAACATACATGACCCCAGTATCAAATCACATAGTGTGTGTGTGTAAATACACAGAAATCTTTTTGCAGATCTTTACAAAAAAATAAATCTTGGGGGAGAGGCTAACATGGGACAATACACTCATTTGGTGCAGAACATTTGCTTTGGTGCAGAACTTTTGTTTACATGGAAACTGCCCACACACATGCTGCGTGTGCTTTTGGGACAAGGGTGGGTAAGAAAAGCTTTCTGCGCTTGTGTTGAGACGTCTTATTGTGCCAGCTCTTTTGCCACCCACACAGTTACATAAGTTGTGCAATCGTGCACACATAAGAATTTGTGAAGAGTGAATTTTCATCAGCGACTGCTTCACCACACTTCGCGCCAATTTGTTACCAGTACACTAGGGGGCAGATTTATCAAAGTTCAAAGTGAAATCGAGGGAATTTTCAAAGTTAAAAAATGCGAAATTCAAAGTCATTTTTGGATACTTCGACGATCGAATAGGCTACTACTACTTCGACTTCAACCTTCGATTCAAAGTAAAATCATTAGACTTTTCGACGATTCTATAATCGAAGTACTGCCTCTTTAAAAAAAAATTCGACTTCAATTCAACTTGGCCAACTTAAACCTGCCAAAGTGCTATGTTAGTCTATGGGGAACTTCCAGAGCATGTTTTTAAGTTTTTTTGTATTCGAAGGAAAATCGTTCGAATCATATGTTTCGAAGTATGATCGGAGTACGATTGTACTAAGATAGTAATACGATCGTATGATGCAAAAGATTCTACGAATTTGACTTTGAATTTCGTAGTATTCAATCCGATGGTCGAATTTCGAAGTATTTTCCACTTCGAAATTCGACCCTTGATAAATCTTCCCCTAGTTCACTAAAATGCAAAGCTGTGTCTCAGCAGCCGAATGCTGGCGAAGTTTCAATAGTGTTGATTCGTCAGTGCAAGCATTTCAATATGAATAGGGCGGGTACATATACCGTATATACTCGAGTATAAGCCGTCCCGAGTATAAGCCGAGGTACCTAATTTTACCTCCAAAAACTGGGAAAGCTTATTGACTCGAGTATAAGCCTAGGGTGAGATATGCAGCAGCTTCTGGTAAGTTTCAATTAAAAATTGAGGGTTTCTGCTCCCATTGGAGGTGCTGGCGTCTCGTTTTTGGATGCCGGCGACCATTCTTGGACGCCGGCGAATATTCTTGGAGACTATTCTTGGACGCCGGCGACTATTCTTAGACGCCAGTGACCGTTTTTGCGCTTGACCCAAGTATAAGCCGAGGTAGAGTTTTTCAGCATATTTTGGGGGCTGAAAAACTCGGCTTATACTCGAGTATATACGGTAGGTCATATATATGTCTTTACTAGTGATGTTGGTGCAAATGCTTGAAGTGACCACTTATTATTACACATGTCCAAGGAAGCAAAATAAAGAGATCCTCTAATGCCCTAGACATAAGCCCAACCTAAAACAAATGTGGCATGCCCCTTGGTTTAAAAAAATTGTTAACACAAAAATCTTTAATAGATACAACTTTTAAAGACAATCATGCTTTAAAAAATGAAAAGACGCCAGCGTTTTTTTACTACTTTTTTAAATTTCTGGCATATAGGATATGATGTTCTTGACATAAGATTGAGGAGGCCGTAGCTTCATCTTATCAGTCCGCCAGGTCTAAGGTGGCGAAGGAAACTCTGGCGAAAGAGGTAACATTCAGTAAATTGGTACTTTAGTGAATTTGTGGAGTAACAACCTGAGCGAAAATACGCCTGGCTATATGGTGCGAAACTGCGATAGCGAAGGTTTCTTTCCAGGCCCGGATTTGTGGAAAGGCCACCAAGGCCCGGGCTTAGGGCAGCAGGATTTTAGGGGGCAGCATGCTGTCAAACCACACCCACATTGGTTCAGAAACATTGGGGATGCACAGCAGATGAAATAGTTTTTAAATTTCCTGTGATCCAATTCCCAGTGATCCGGTCCAGACAATGAAAATTTGCGTGAATAAAAGGGAGGCAAACATCAGCGGCCTAGGGGTGCCCACTTTGTAGATCCTGGCCATGTCTTTTTCGCTAGAAAATTGTCCTCTACGCCATGTCCCTGCGGATGAGATTTCTGGTGAATTTTCGCTAGCGACGTCCACTTCGCACTTTAGTAAATCTGCCCCGTGGTGTGATTTGGACCCACACGTGTCTATGCGCCTACAGTTTTTCCAAAGTGCCCACAAGTGCTTATTTTAATGCACATGGCTGAAAGTAGGGAAGGCTGGCACACAGATACCTTTGTTGTTGAACAGGTTTGTGCAGGTGCGTAGCATAGAGAAGGTGAAAGGGTGGGACCAGGGAAGTTCCTTTCAGCTGCTAATGTGTAGGTGTGGCGTTCAGTCTCCCAGTGTAAGGGAACACCGGCCCCGCACTTTGTCAATTGAACTTCCTTAGCTTCCAGCTCAACAAGCAGGAAAACATAAAGGGTCCAGCACTGGATGTCGGCAGGTCACAGACAGCACAGGAATTATGGCCGACAACATTCAAAAAGACCAGGTACGCTCTGAACATAGGAATATCCCTGAGATGGCAGTTATATTTGGGGCCCCAGCATATGTGGCTCTGTGGAGGTATGCGGGACTTCAGGTGCAGACATGCTACTGCTGATCTTTCTGCCTCTTAGCTAATATGTTTACGGAAAAAAATCGAGCCCTGCCTTAAAATTCTTCTTCATGCTTGTCGCTAGCAGATAAGATTATCCTTTTAATAAATCGTGTTGGTACCACCCTGATTAACCCCTGATTCTGCCTGTTTTATAATTGGCTTATTGAGTATATGGTATTTATTCTGATTTACTAATCACTTTATGCAGTTATTCAGGCACAAAGTTTTTCTGTCACATAGAGCTTGCAATCTAAATCTGGTGCTTGAGGCACGAGAAAATAAAGTAACTTCCCCAAAGGAAATAAAAGTTAATCCAAGACTTGAACTAGGGATGCACTGAATCCGTCGTTTTTTTTGGATTTGGATGAAAACAGAGGCTCGGTTCAATATGTCAAACTGATTCCAAATCCTAATTTGCCTATTCCAATGTGAGCACACTCATCGCAATCTTTAAGCGGAATCATGTTGCTTTCACTTGTCCCATGCTTTCAAGACATTTCAATGTTTTCTCTAATTATTGTGGCTGTCAAAAGCAGATGTTTTAGCATAGGCTCCTCTCTATTCACTAACCTTATACCCGAGTCTTATACCCCAGCCTTATACCCGAGCCTTATACCCATGCTTCTATCCACTGAAAAGTGCACCTGCTCAGGGTATTTTCCTGCCTTACCATAATCTTTCTTTAAAGGGATACTGACACTCAAAAAATTATTCTTCAAAATATTATTGTACATTAAAAGTTGCCTATATCTCGTTGATCGTTTTTCACGGATAGATCTGGTTTTGTAATTGTTACTTGAAGTATCTAAACCTGACTGTTTTGCCAACCTGACTGTCTCATCTCAACTTGTCAGTTAGAGTTAATAATGCTAACGGACTCCTGAAGGTAAAATATGGCAGCCCCCTTTTGTTATTGATAACAAGGGGGATCAGGTGGGTAATGTAAAAGCATTGGGCAAATACTTTATGGCAAAGTTATAGATAGCATGCAACGTCAATGTCATGATAGATGTAAATAAAGTTTTAATTTCTGGTGTCAGTGTCTCTTTAAGGCCCAGA
Organism: Xenopus petersii; assembly: GCA_038501925.1. Taxonomy (NCBI): domain Eukaryota; kingdom Metazoa; phylum Chordata; class Amphibia; order Anura; family Pipidae; genus Xenopus; species Xenopus petersii. The sequence continues at coordinate 106,454,369 of CM076685.1, read as the reverse complement.
GATCATCTGCACTGCCTGATGGAACACTTGCACAGTTGAGTGAAATTTGCCTCTTTAAAGTTACATTTTCAATCTTTACTCCACTGGACGTGTGATGTCCGGGAGCATTTTGCAGCAGGAATAGTCCCCCAGGCCAGTCTACAGATAGAGATTATTCATTGTATAGATTTCACTTTACTTATCCTTTAATATCAAGGATTAAGCCAACTCTGAATTATGCAAACAGTTCTGGGATTTGGCTAATTCCCAGATTCAGTACATCACTAAAAATAACCTGTAACTTTTAAAAACTTTTAAAAATCCACATTTGAATCTGGCATAAATATACCGGTATAATCTGTTAGGCCATATAAATGTAAAAAAAAAAAAGAGACTGTACCACGTATGGCCCCCAGCCCCATGTATAGTTTGGCCCATTGGTAGGATAGTATTCAGGATCAGCCAGAGTATGGCTGCCTTTAATCTCTGCATTATTAAATCTGTTATACAAAGAAATACATGTTTTACCTTACAAAGCTGATCAGTGGAGTAACTAGAGTTTGCCAGGCCCCCCCTGCAAAAAAAGTCTTCAGAGGGGCCCAGCACACTCCGATCCCCATCCTCCTGCCCACTTTGCATCCACGTACTGCCTCTACCCCGCCCACTCCCTGCCCCGACTCCACCCACTACCGCCCAACTTGCGTCCCCCTTCTTTGTTGCAGGTGGGGAGGAGGTTTTCTTCTATTAGCTATAGAGGAAGCAGACCCCACAATCCAGGCCCTCCGGTTCCCCAGGGTCTGCTTCCTCTATAGTTACTATATAGTTCCTCTATAGTTACTCCACTGGAGCTGATTATTTATAATGCGCCTGTTTAAGAAGACTGTCGCGTTTCCCACTTAACTGCACGCACACAAGTATTAACAATAGTGCACAAACAAAATTGTGAAGCCGGTAGAATAATTTTGGTCTAGGTGCACTGGATGTCAAATGATTATTTTGACCACAAATGATGATGGATGAGTTATTGATACAACATAAAGACGATGACCAAACCCATTTGTGTAAATGTTTTATCTTTGTGTGTGTAAAGAGGGAGAGACTGAATATAATGAAAAGAAGGGTGGATTAGTTGTTGGGTTTTCATCCTAGAGTTATGAAAAGATCCCCTGTGACATATGTGTGTGCCAACATATGGACCTGAAGAATTTGCAATAAAAGAGGCAAGAACAAAAGTCATGTTGTACTGTGAAAAATAATTCCTTAAAGGAGAACTACAGTTTAACAAAGATACAGGAATGAAATGCCATGTCTTGAGTTTCTGTACCAGAAAAAAACCCACCACAGCCCTTTGCCAGGGAAGATCTGGGTCTCTGATAATGCCCCAGTAGCTCCCCCATCTTTTTTAATGCTAATTCCCAGCACATTCTTATACCTGACCTTAGGGACTATAAAGTTTATAATTTGTGTCTGTCGAATGATTCATTCAAATTCACATTACATGGCAGCACATAAATCACTGCATAATGCATTGGAATTAATTAATAATCAGCCCTTTGGCATCAGTTTCTGTTAAATGTAATCTCTCTTTCTGCCAATGCATTGACTGTCCCTTAATTAAGTACCGGCAACCTAGAACCCACTGAGCATGTGCAGTGTCACCGACACTCAAAAAATGCCCTAGCAAAATCAGATGACGGGAAGCCGCTGTGGACAATATTCAAACCGTGCATCATTATGGCTATTGGGCTGCCTAAGTTCTGGGCTGGACAGTAATTTTAATATATAAAGTACATATGGGGCAAATTCACTAAGCGCCGAAGCGACTAACGCTAGCGTCAATTCGCTAGCGGGCATTTTCGTTAGTTCGCAAATTCACTAACGAACACTGGCGTAAATTCGCTAGTGTTACTTCGCACCCTTACGCCTGGCGAATTTTCGCTATGGACGTAACTACGCAAATTCACTAACGCGCGCAGTGTACTGAACGCTACCTTTTACGCCAGACTTCCTTCGCCACCTCAGACCAGGCGAAGCGCAATAGAGTAGATAGGGATTGCTTCAAAAAAAGTTCAAATTTTTTCTAAGTCCCAAAAAACGTTGGCGTTTTTTCTATATTATGGGTGATAGGCTGAAAAAGATCGAAAAATTTTTTGGGGCTCCCCTCCTTCCCCCCTACATTTCCTAACTCATGGCAACTTAACTATACAGTGGGCACGTGTAGGGCAAAAAAAAAAAAAAATATTTGATGTTTTGAAGGTTTCCCAGGCATTTGTAGTGATTCTACGTATTCCTCCATTGAAATTTGAATTTGGCGCCGTAGGCAAATTAACCATCGCTAGCGTAACTTCGCTTCACTTAGCGAATCAACGCTAGCGCAACTTCGCAACCTTACGCTAACCCTGAGCGCAACTTCGGATTTTAGTGAATTTGCGGAGCTCTGGCGAAACTACTCCTGGCGAAGTGCGTTGAAGTGCGGTAAAGTGCGGCGAAGTTGCGCCTGGTGCAACTACGAATCTTAGTGAATTTGCCCCAATCTCTAACCATACTGTAGTCTATTCTCGGGCAGGTATCAAAAAATTAGAAATTTCCCCATTTACTTAACGTCTGTCTACTTGAGAGGCTTTTAGCAAGAAACAGACACATGTGCTTCGCTGTGGTCTGGAACTCCAGTCGATTCTTGGGCGAGTGTCTGAGAAAAGAGGGAGCGGACTATAAACTAACTAATTGTTCTTATAAATAAATTATGTATTATTTTTAATTCAAATATATTGGACACACTGATGAAACTTTGTTTAAATTTTCCTATAAGCCCGGCTCCAACATGTTTTTGTGCAAACGACTTCCACTATGGCTTAAGGAAGTTAAGAAAAAAACTCATACAATATGTTTTTTATTAATGCAACTGTTTTTATAGGATGTTCTCTATTTGTCTTGGATGCCATGTGCGTGCTTAGATTGTTTTGGGCACTCAAGGGGTGGGACATGGGTTACAGAGCTTCCATGCCTCCAATATTTAGTTTGCTTAGCTTTTACAATTGCTAAAATCTAGAAACTGCAAGAAATGCAAATGATTCATCAAAAATATAAAACGTGAGATGTGCAAATGATTCAGCAGTACTCACTTAGCTTCAAATAGTTTCCAAAATACATAAACAGAATAATGCCATATTATTTATTTGCATCATTGTCAAGAGAAGTGTCAGCTCTCTGGTCGATAGACTGTGACTGGCAGGCTGTTATATTTAGTTATGTCTGTGCAACAGGATACAAAGCTGAACATGGTGGCTATTGTTAAAGACTGGATGTTTATATTGCCCAGGTCAGAGCTAAAACACAACCTCAGATTCGGCAGAAAGGAAACAAATGTCATTTAAAAGACAGGGCACAGATCGGTGAGGCTTCCTGGCCACAGAATGAACTTTGTATGAGTACAAAATAAATATATAATAATTGTTAAACTTAGTTAAATTGGTTTGAAAAAAGACAAAGTCCATCAAGTTCAACCCCTCCCAATGAAAATCCAGCCCCATACACACACCCCTCCCTACTTTCACATAAATTCTATATACCCATATCTATACTAACTATAGAGTTTAGTATCACAATAGCCTTTGATATTATGTCTGTCCAAGAAATCATCCAAGTCCCTCTTATAGTCATTAACTGAATCAGCATCACAACATCACCCGGCAGTGCATTCCCCAACCTCACTGTCCTGACTGTGATGAACCCCCTACGTTGCTTCAAATGAAAGTTCTTTTCTTCTAGTCTAAAGGGGAGGCCTCTGGTACGGTGATCCACTTTATGGGTAAAAAGGTCCCCTGCTATTGTCTATAATGTCCTCTAATGTACTTGTAAAGTCTAATCATGTCCCCTCACAAGCGACTTTTTTCCAGAGAGAACAACCCCAACCTTTACAGTCTCCCCTCATAATTTAACTCTTCCCTCCCTCTAACCAATTTAGTTGCACTTAGTCTCTGCACTCTCTCCAGCTCATTTATATCCCTCTTAAGGACTGGAGTCCAAAACTGCCCCCATACTCCAGATGAGGCCTCACCAGGGACCTATAAAGAGGCAGAATTATATTTTCATACCTTGGGTTAATGCCCTTTTGTATGCAAGACAGAACTTTATTTGCTTTAGTGGCCACAGAATTAGACAACTTGTTATCTACAAAAACCCCTAGATCCTTCTCATTTAAGGAAACTCACAACACACTGCCATTTAGTGTATAACTTGCATTTATATTATTTTTGCCAAAGTGCATAACCTGCATTTATCAACATTGAACCTCATTGAACCTCAACCTCATTCCATGCAGCATCCTGCATGGAACCTATAGTTCTGCCCAATGTATTGTGTAATTTCTACACCCAGCAGCCCTTGCTACCAGCATCCACTGATATCTTGGGGCCACAATTTCTTTTGATTGACAGGCCCACTTCTTCTGAAGTCAGCATAACTTGCTACAATCATAATAATTCCCATGCATCAACATTACATTTTACTATACTGTATTGCCTAGTTTCCTACTGATGTTTAGGCAAACAAGAAAGAATTTAAGAAATAGCCATGTTGTATAATGAGAAGTTCCATGACATAATTAGCCATTCACTGAAATCGTAGTTTCTGAATTCATCTGCATCCTCAATCCTCCACAAAAGAGTTATCCAAATACCCAACTGAATTAGAATCCTAATTTTCATATTGAAATTAGAGAAAGAAAGAACATGGAGTAGGATGGGTGAACGCCACGGAAAGAGAGTTTGATGTGTATTTTCCCAAAATGCACTGTCCATGCCAGCAACACTGGACCTTGTCTGAAGGCTTATGTGTTTAGTGTCCGGAACACACAACATTGTGTGCTCTGCTAATAAACCTTGTATACATGAAGTCAGTTGAAACTATGTAAGCACAGCCATAGTCCAGCGTAAGATGCTTACTTTTCAAATGCAGAAGACTAAATCTGTTGACTATGGACAGAAACGTTGTACAATTCCTGCCATGCTGTACTTTGTCAGAATTTCAAAATATACTTTATAGTATGTGGTTTTCCCAGTGAGAGCGGTGGGTCCTGATATTGTTACTGCTCAAAAAACTTTGTTTCTATAAAGGGAAATGTGACAAACTGTACATCAGCCCTGAAGTTAACCAGTGATCTATCCTAAGATCCCTAACACCTAATTACTAGTGGGATGGGAGCTTTTAGTCAACTATTATGGTGAGGGAACATGTCAGAAAACTCTGCCGTTCAGTCTGTGATTGGCTTTAAGTTGGAGTTCACGACCAAATTAAAGGGCAATGTTTCCATCAGGGTCAGATGGTGCCCTGTATGTGGAGGGTTCTTTGCTAAGGTACAGATGGATGTATGGCCATTCACACAAAGTATATACTATGCAAGATTATTTAGGGCAGGGCAAGCATTGTAAGAGCTCTGACTTAGCCCATGTAACTTTCCCTTGTTACAGCCTTCCAGCTGCAGTACATAATAGTTTTCTGCTGCTACTGCCTGTGGAATATCAAGGAAACGTGTTCAGTAAATGTATATAATTACAGTGTTTACCCATGTAATTTGGGTGAGATATGTAGCATGGTGGAGGAAGTAAGAAAAAACAGTGAGAGCAGGTTGAACTAGAAATAAGTAGTATCCTATAGTGTATATTCTATAGCCAATAGTATATTTTATTGAGGCAATAATGCAACTTTTCAGGACAGAAATGGTTGCTCTCTTGAAAACATATATATATATATATATATATATATATATATATGTGTTCTCTCTTGAAAACAAAAACAAATTTGCTCTTAATAAATATTATACAAGAGGCGGCTGCTTTAATAATGTTGTATTGTAACTCCCATGAGTATGGCAAAACCAAACAAAGCCTGGTGTCAGTTTCATTGGTTTGTATGTGCTGCCAGGGTAATAACAACAAAGGAAGTCTGTGTACCCTGGTTCTTTTATTCTGGAGCTGGAATTCAAACTGAACATTGTAGCTGAGATCACTGCTGCTCTTATTACTTATCACGTATCACTGGTATAAAGATATAGGAAAATCTTTAACTTTTTCCCAGGTGGCAACCCTAGGAAGATCCCTACTGCTTTCATGTTGGTATGGCACTGGTGAGCTCTGCTATCACATGTCTAAACTACTGAATAATACTAGTCACTTCTGTACTTTGGCTGAGCAACTGATTCTGTAACTTACGACCGAAAAATTTGACATCATTTCCTCTGTTTTCACAATGGAAAGGAAATTCAGGATTTCCTTGTACCAGATGCAAGTGGCAAGACGCCATGGGAAAATCATATTAAATGATACTGCATGTCTATAACCTTCTAAAACCTTTTGTTTTATCCTATGCAGTGCAGCTTTTTAGTTTCATGCAAAGATTGCTGGTTATGTGGGTTGGCAGTACTGACCTGTTTGGGAATTCTGATTGAGTAAGACTGATTTAATGACAGGGTTTGCTGCAAAATAACAAGGTGCAAGGAGTGTCAATGACTCATATTTTTAGAAAAAGGTTTGAGTTTGAAGAAGCTGATTCAGGTTCTGATGTTGCCATGCACCAGAGCCAATGCTATGTCGCCTAGGAGAAAAGCTTTCTAGGGATGAACCTAATTACATGACTTGTTCCTCTCAGAGGAATAATGGAGCAGCAGACAGAATACTGACTGAGATGGAAGAATGTGACTAAGCAAGGAAGTCCCACTATTGAGAATACAAAGTTTAAAGAATGACTGAGCTGGTAGGATGTGACCAAGAAAGTGCATAGTCACCAACTGTTCTCATTTTCCATTTTCTTCCCTCTTAGTTTTGACTTACGTCACAGAATTTCAAAAGCTAGGTCTTAGATCAAAGTCTACTAATAATTTCATACTGGTTTAAGTGACTATATTTTACCTCTTTATTGGGGATGAGGTGTGAAAAAATTGAACCCAGAAAATCTAAAAATTCACTACCCTGCTTGGGCTGCTGGTAGGTTCTAAGGCTGTGTCCCAAAGAAAGGTTTTGTCTCTGTAACAGGATACTGGACAAAACAATAAATTTGCTTTAGTCACTCCAGTTCTGTTGTTCTAAGATCCCTATTACATTGTCCCTCCGTAGAAACCTTTAATTTATGCCCGCCTACAGATTAGGAACTAAGACAGCAGGATATATCCACAGCTCTCTAGCCTGTCTCTGGGTATGCACTTGCCACATTTAATCGTAAGGCACAAATGAGATGGGAAAAGTGTCAGCAAGAACCAATGCAACACCAACCCCAAACCAATCATTTCACCCCTACTGCACATTTCTCTTTGCAGCTGATCTTGTACACTGGCTACTACAACTCTTCACCCATGCCACCCGAAAAGGGTCTATTCTTGTTAGAGAGATTGTTAGAACAGAGGATAAACAAGACATCTAGTAATACGTTGTAATGTGCTTAGTGTAATAGGATATACCATTACCTGAACTTATAAAGGTTTTAGAAGAGTTAGTAATTATCGTTTACTTTGGGCTTCTTTCTGTTGATGCAATATGGTTTCAAATAAATTGGTCAAAATTAATATGGGAGTTTTCCTGACTATGCACCTAATTGAGCCTGATTCCATTAGTGAAGATCATGTAATAGAATGGGAGAAAAACATATCTAACTCACTACAAAGCTTCCTCAAAAATTGCCCCATAATAATAATGAAATACTAAACATGAAATATCATCAATAAACCATTCAGTGGCAGTGCTTGTTGGTATTGTCTATACCAGTGATCCCCAACCAGTTGCTCATGAGCAACATGTTCCTCTCCAACCCCTTGGATGTTGCTCCCAGAGGCCTCAAAGCAGGAGCTTATTTTTGAATTCCAGGCTTAGAGGCAAGTTTTGGTTGTATAAAAACCATGTGGACTGCCAAATAGATCATCCTGTAGTCTGCCAGTCCACATAGGGGCTACCATCATTCAATTACAGCCCATATTTGGCACTCCAGGAACTTTTAACATGCTTTTGTTGCCCTCCAATTTGTTTTTACATTTGAATGTGGTTCATGGGTTAAAAAGGTTGGGGACTCCTGGTCTATACATACAAAAGCCTCTCAGACAGGAGAAGTTATAGATTAGTAAACATTTCCTTTTTGTTTTATATCCCACCCTCTGGTATATTTGTTTCTGCCTTGCGTGTTAAGCCTCAGTCTGACAGCAAATTAATCAAAATGAAGCAGGAAGGGGTGGGACCTTTAGTATAAGAGGGGGGTCAGCTGGTTGATGAAAACAAAATAAAAGCGCAGATTCTGAATTCATATTTTTCGTCTGTCTACACAAATGAGGAACCAGTTAATGAAGGTTTCCTTCTTAATAGTCTCAATTCTAGTAATACAACTAATGATGCATGGTTCACACATGAGGAACATGTTAAGATAAAACAAAGGTCCGGGACCAGATGGTATTCATCCCAGGGTACTTAGCTCTGTGATTGCCAAACCTCTTTACTTAATTTTTTAGGATTCATTGAGGTCTGGCATAGTGCTGAGAGACTGGCGAATTGCTAATGGGTTGCCTCTATTCAAAAAAGAATCCCGTTCTCAGCCTCAAAACTATAGGCCAGTTAGTCTGACATCAGTGGTAGGAAAGCTTTTTGAAGGGTTGATAAAGGATAAGATACTGGACTTTATAGCAAATCATAATACTATGAGTGTGTTCCAGCATGTTTTTATTCATAATAGATCTTGCCAGACTAACTTAATTTATTTTTATGAGAAGGTAAGCAGGGACCTAGATTCTGGGATGGCAGTGGATTTGATTTACTTAGAATTTGCTAAAGCATTTGATACAGTGCCACACAAAAGGTTACTGATTAAATTAAGGAATGTTGGCCTGGAACACAGAATTTGTACCTGCACAGAGAACTGGCTAAAAGATAGACTACAAAGAGTGGTGGTAAATGGAACATTTTCTAATTGGACCAGTGTTGTTAGTGGAGTACCGCAGGGCTCTGTACTAGGTCCCTTGCTTTTCAACTTGTTTATTAATGACCTGGAGGTGGCCATTGAAAGTACTGTTTCTATTTTTGCAGATGATACTAAATTGTGCAGAACTATAGGTTCATGCAGGATGCTGCCACTTTGCACAGTGATTTGTCTAAGTTGGGAAACTGGGCAGCAAACTGGAAAATGAGGTTCAATGTTGATAAATGCAGGTTATGCACTTTGGCAAAAATAATATAAATGCAAGTTATACACTAAATGGCAGTGTGTTGGGAGTTTCCTTAAATGAGAAGGATCTTGGGGTTTTTTTAGATAACACGTTGTCTATTTCTGGGCAGTGTCATTCTGTGGCTACTAAAGCAAATAAAGTTCTGTCTTGTATAAAAAAAGGGCATTAACTCAAGGGATGAAAACATAATTCTGCCTCTTTATAGGTCCCTGGTGAGGCCTCATCTGGAGTATGGGGGCAGTTTTGGACTCCAGTCCTTAAGAGGGATATAAATGAGCTGGAGAGAGTGCAGAGACTAAGTGCAACTAAACTGGTTAGAGGGATGGAAGACTTAAAAATTGTGAGGGGAGACTGTTAAGGTTGGGTTTGTTTTCTCTGGAAAAAAGGCGCTTGTGAGGGGACATGATTACACTTTACAAGTACATTAGAGGACATTATTCACAAATAGCAGGGGACCTTTTTACCCATAAAGTGGATCACCGTACCAGAGGCCTCCCCTTCAGACTAGAGGAAAAAAACGTTCATTTGAAGCAACGTAGGGGGTTCTTCACAGTCAGGACAGTGAGGTTGGGGAATGCACTGCCGGGTGATGTTGTGATGCTGATTCAGTTAATGCCTTTAAGAGCGGTTTGAATGATTTTTTGGACAGACAGAATATCAAAGGCTATTGTGATACTAAGCTCTATAGTTAGTATAGATATGGGTATCTATCATTTATGTGAAAGTATGGAGGGGGGTGTGTATGTATGGATACTGGGTTTTCATTTGGAGGAGTTGAACTTGATGGACTTTGTATTTTTTCAACCCGATTTAACTATGTAACTATGTAACTATGTGCCTTAATGGGGCCTACAGGCTAATTCTGGTGCCTGGACCATGAAACATAATTCTTCCAATGTTACAAAAAGCTAACATGGACTATGCAAACTCCAGACCTTCTGTTTCTGTACTTAGTGATAAAGTTATGAGTTATTTATAATGTCCCCAGGTGTAAGTAGACCACGAATGGGCACGTATGCACTTTGGTCTGGCTGTGCTTTACACTTAATCGAAATAGGCAAGCAGTACATACGTGACTCTATTGGGACCTGTTCCTGGTGGTGCTTCCTAACTTACGTATCTGAATGACACACAAATTAGAGGATGCGTAGCAGGTCCGGACTGAGAATTAAAATAGGCCCTGGCATTTCAGGTACACAGAGGCCCAAACAGCCCCCACCAGCCCACTAAATACTGACTTTCTATGGCACCTTATAGCAGCTCCTCTGGCATTTGCCAGAACCCACAGATTGCCAGTCTGGGCCTGATGGGTAGGTGGCAGGAGGGGGCAGCCTATATTCCTCCCCTTGCCTCTCATACAGTGCTGCGGGACACGGGCCTTGCTGTATTCATGGTTCATATGCAGGTCTCTGTGTTCCCTTTTGAAGCACAGAGACCTTCAGAAATTCATAGAAGTGCACGGTAGGGCATAAAGTAAAAAAAAAAACATGGTGGATTGCACCAATGTTTTGCTCTCTGCAACTAGTATTGTAAATAGAAAATTAACTCCATTATTTTTCATGATCGCATTGGAAAAAGGAAAAAATAATCCCTTTTGGATTATTAACCAGTCCTAAATAGGCCCTCTTTTTATTTCCAAAATGTTGGGAGGTATGTAGTTGTACTTTAGACATTTTTTCCATGTATTAAATTACCAAATAGAAGGGTGGGACTGTGTAAAGTCTGTTTGTCATCTGGTACGTTTAGCTGTATTGGGCAATGTGACATCTACTCTTTCTCCATGCTTTTAATTACTGCACCTATGAGTCACCCACGGAATAAAACTCTCCCATTGTGTACATAGCACATGCAAAACTTCTTTCTCCTAATCTCTCTAGTTTGTGTAACCTGTAAGATTAACAAGAAGATGGCCAGTTAAGGTGGGGCAGAAAACTAACATGACATTATGTGTTTAGAAAGTGTAGGCTGGAAAGCCCTGCACAGAGCAGCGTTAGGGTAAGGGCACACGTGCAGATTTGGGGAGATTAGTTGCCCCGGTGACAAATCTCCTCTTCTTCGGGGCGACAATCTCCCCAAACTGCCTTCCCGTACCTTCCCGCCGGCTATAATGAAAAATTGGCTTGCGGCAATTCGTTTTCTGAAGTCGCCCGAAGTTTCCTCGTGAGGGGAGGGCAGTTCAGGGAGATTGATGCCCCAAAGTAGAGGAGATTTGTCGCTGAATCTCCCCGAATCTGCCCGTGTGCCCTTGCTCCTAGATGTTCAGCCAAATTAGGAGCTGGGTGATGATCGACTGGCCATTGGTTTTATCATTCACTTGTATCTTCATATGTAAAGCAAAGCTGAACACTGCTGCTGTTTTTGGTTGCCTTTAATTACCAGATCTTTAAATGTTATCTCTTTTTTATATTTTTATTACAAAATATAAAATATAGGAAATCCTTTAATGTAACAAACAGTATTCAAACCCGTGCAGAAATATTTATGGAATTATAAAATTAGCATGAAGGATAAACTATTATTCTGTCTGATGATTGGTCTGGGTGTGAGTCTATCCAATGAAAGGTTTGGCTGCACCTCTCATCCACCCCAACCCAACCTAACAGTAATTATTGAAGACTCCTGAAGTCATAGTTGTCTCTATGTCTCTACATATGATTCTATTACTCGAGTGAATCTGCACTAGTGCTAACATCTGTTTGGAGGCATGTTAGTCTCACTTCATATTTATACTGTATATGTAGTCATTGTTGGTCTGCATTCCAAACAGTGAAATATTCTTCTTAAATCTTAAAATCTTAAATCTATAATATCACATACAATAGCTGCAGCCATATCAATACTTTCTAAGTGTCCAAACATTACGGATAGAGAGTTATCTTATCAGAACCTACCACTGCCACTGTAGTGACTCCATGTTACAATGTCAATGACAACATATCACATTTCTCTGAGAGCAGAGGACAACGTTGCTATAAATGTACAACACTCAGCTCTCAAGTCACATTCTTTACAATGGTTTCATAGTGTGTGGACCATTTATTTGCTATGCTCCATGTTTGGGGACTGATTATAATAAAATGATGGTATCGTTCAAAGAGTTCAGTACAACTGGGGGTCAGAAAAAGCTTTTGGAGGGCCACATCTGGCCTTCAACCTCCAGCTTGAAAGCCCTGCTAATGTGTGTGCTTGTGCAGGCCCAGATTTAAAGCTGGTGCTGCCCTAGGCTGCTCGCACCTTCTTGCCCCCCTCGCACACCCACCCCAAGCCCTCTCCCCTGTCGCACACCCTTGCGACCCCCTAACATCTCCCACTGCTCCCCCAGAGCTGTTCCCCTGGTCACCAAAACTGGGGACGTGGCAGGTTGGAGATTCCAACTGTCAAAAACTCCCACCCAGTTCCCATTTCAGATGTGGCCAACATGCCACCCCACAAACTTTCTCACCCTAGGCCCACGCCTTTGACCTGCTCACTAATCCCGCTTGTATATGTGTGACCTGTGATGATAGGCAAATTTATTTGCCAAGCTCGAATTTTCGCCGCTGGTGAATACATTTTCGAAATTGTCCGGAAAATTCACAGTCAAAAATTCCCTGGCGTCAAAATACTTTGACACCAAGAACAATTCCAACACCAGGGACAATTAAAGGCATTGACTTTAATGCGAGCAAATTGTCGCCGGCGTCGGAATTGTAGCTAGCGTCAAAAATGGGAGAAATTCGCCCATCACAAGTGACCTACTGTTAAGTGGTGACAACAGTCATACTGCCTGGATACCACAGTGGAAATCTCTCATAATAGCTTGAGATACTCAAATCAGAACATATTAGATGCTTATTTTTTTTTATTGCATTGTGGAAGTACAGTGTACTTATATTATGAGAGCATAGAGTAGATCTCTGAAAAAAAAAGGAAACTACATACAGTATATACATTAGCCCTGTTGTTACATTATTTTCTAAAGGGCAGTAGCCAAGTGCAGCTATATTATACAGGTATGGGACCTGTTATCCAGAATGCTTGGGAGCTGGGGCTTTCCGGATAACGGATCTTTCCATAATTTGGATCTTCATACCGTAAGTCTACTAGAAAATCATATAAACATTAAATAAACCCAATCGGCTGGTTTTGCTTCCAATAAGGGTTAATTATATCTTAGTTTGGATCAAGTACAAGGTACTATTTTATTATTATAGAGAAAAAGGAAATTATTTTTAAAATTTTGGATTATTTGGATAAAACTGAGTCTATGGGAGACGGTCTTTCTGTAATTCGGAACTTTCTGGATAATGGATTTCTGGATAACGGATCCTATACCTGTAATAATAAAGCCAGGCGGCTAAGAAGGGCAACTGTAGACTCTCTTTAAGGCACAGTTTCATTATTTTGCTTCTGTTTATGGTGTGCAATGTTGTAACCAGCTTAGTTATAGTCAATAAATATCTGGTGTAAATCTTAGATCTGTAAACTGCTGCTCTGTAACTTTCTCTGAAATTCATACTGCATCTGAAGCAATTCACTAAATAGCATATGTTGTTAAAATCCTGAAAGGTTCTGACTCAATTAAGCTTACTAATGAACACTGGCCAATCTGCCCCCTGGGCAGTAAAGGCGGCCATATACTATGAGCCAAACAAGTGAATCTTTCTCTCGGTATGTTCAGCAAAGGGCCGAGCCAGTCTTATTACAATGATGCAATGATGGGCACCAATATGACGAGGAGCTCTTCAACTAACCGATAAGGTCTTCAATTCCTGAGAAATCAAACCTGCCTGATCGATATCTGGTTGATTATTGGCAAGATATTGGTTGGGGAGGCCCGATACACGGGCAGATAAGCTGCAAATTCAGTCTAAAGGGCCCAAATTGGCATCTTAAATCTGTCTGTGTATGGCCACCTTAACCCATATCAACCAGCGATTAGCTTTTTTGCAACCACCTGAAAAAAGAACAATGAAATACATAGTAACATAGTAAGTTAAGTTAAAAAAAAGACACACATCTATCAAGTTCAACTTTTAAACTCTTTCTTAAACCTGCTCAACTGGCAGTTGATCCAGAGGAAGGCCCATTTGAAGCTTCTCCAATTTGCCTCAGAGAGGGAAAAATTCCTTCCTGACTCCAAATGGGACCAGTTAGTGATGGGCGAATTTTGCGAAACGGCAAAAAAATCGTGAAACAGTGCCTGCGTCTCGTTTTCGATGCCGGCGTTCGTTTTTTTATGCCGGCGTCCATTTTTTTATGCCATCGAATTTTCGCAGCCGTTTCGCGAATTTATTTGCCAGCGGCGAATCGTGCAAATTCGCCATATATTCGCGCCTGGCGAATAAATTCGCCCATCACTAGTACCAGTCCCTGGATCAACTTGTACTATGAGCTATCTCCCATATCCCTGTATTCCCTCACTTGCTAAACATCATCCAACCCCTTCTTATACCTATCTAATGTATCAGCCTGTACCACTGATTCAGGGACAGAATTCTTCATAGCTCTCACTGTAAAAAACCCAAATCAAACATTTCATTGGTGCCTTTGGTTACTGCCCAGGTGCATATATGCCCAGTGTTTATAAATGAGCCCCAGTAAGTGAAGATTATGGGGTATTTTGTCTGTGTATAATCACTTGTAATGCATTTGTGTTCTTTTCTTACTCTGTAGAGCTGGATTCCCAAGTTGTTTAAAAAGAAAACATGTACTACCTTCATAGAAGACACAAAGAACGTCAGGTGAGTAGTTACAAAAAAAGACCAACCTCATGCTTCATTTATAGTTTGCTTAAGTCATGCACATAATCCTCTGTTTATTTTCCTCTATCTTATCTGTAGTGTTTGACATTTAGGCTAATGCCAGATGTGACAGATTCTCAGCCAGCAGTGAGAGTCAGCTTCTCCCTTGCCTGCACCCACAACCAGGGTCCCGGCACATACAGTGGATTTTGGCACCTAAATCACACATTAGACACATTAGCCATAGGCATTGTGTGACTGAGTAGCCTAGCTAATTCAGGAACCAACATTGACTATAAACACAGTTATGCCAAGCTTAGTTGGCAGCTTATTGGTTGGCCCCTACATGAAACTAATGAGCTAATATCTGCTCATATATATATAAAATATGGACAGATATATAGAGGGAAAGATTTGATTGAACACAGGAAATTGTGAATTTTTTTTTTTTTTGGAAATTGTGAATTTTAAATCTGTTTCGGTTTTCAATTTCCTGATTCTTGCACAGATTGTATTGAATAACCAGTGCACAGACTCAGCCCCTGCCTTATGGACTGCAGGTAATTTGCCATAACAGAGGCATCAAGTTGGGGGAAAGGGGAAGCTCAATATCTCTATTTAATTATCTGCCCCAAAGGCTGACCAGGGAGGAAGCCTCAGAAGGAGCAGGCACAACAGATGTTATTCTGGATCAGGGGTAAGGGACTGCTGAAAGACCCGAACCCAAAAGCAAACAGGTTGTGCTGAAGGAACTGGTTATGAATTACTGGGTTGGTGTTTGATCTGTGCAAGATTCTACTATTTAGTAGTGACATTAGGGCACATTTTATCTGGGGGGATCAACATCTAGGGGGTTATTTATCAAAATCCGAATTTATCTCATTATTTTCTGAAATATACTCCGACCAAATCCACACAGGTTATTTCCCCTCATTTATCAATACATTTTCCCAAAAAATTCCAGTGTGGGAAACAGGGTCGGACTGGGGGGCCCAGGGCCCACCGGGACTACTGTCCAGGACCCCCTTCGACCCCCCTGCCTCCCTACTATGATGCGTCGAGCACGCATGCGCGAAGGCACTGCTCGGCGCGCCTGTGTGTAGGCGCCGCTCCCCAGTGAAAGGTGACGTGCGCATGCGCTAATGGCGCTGCGCGGCAGATATAGAAAACAGTTTTTACAATCGGGACGGGGGACTGGCCCGGCGGGGGCCCAATAGGGGTCGGGGCCCACCGGGCCAGTCTGACACTGGTGGGAAAAACCATACAATAAATTAGAATCGTACAAATTTCCAAAAAATCTGATTTTTTTTGGGATCTTCGGATTATTACATGAAACCCAGTGATATTTTCAGGACTTCTCCCATTGACTTATATACAGGTTTAAGATGACAGATTTTCGGATTCGGACTTTTTCCATCCTCGGGGTATAATAAATACTGAAAATTCAAGATTTTTTTTCTTCACTAAAAATTAGAATTTTATAGTAAAAAAAAAAAACTCACATTTTTAGAGTTTTTGGCATTTATACTTTAATAAATATCCCTCCTAATGTATAATCAAAGAACATCTAAATCTACATCAATTAATTGGGTGAGAGAAATATTACCCTTTTTGGTAGAATGGTTGTGAATTTTATACTTGGGCCCCATTTGAGAGATATTGTATATTGGAAAGCTGCTTATAATGACATTTTCTTTCATTATGTTAAAATTTCCTTTTCAGTATTTGGACGGAATTCCCATTTAATGGACAATAAGAACACGGGATTTGCTGCTGAACTTGAGGCAGTTTGCATTAATGGACTTGTCCATCGCTATATGTTTTCCCTGTTCAAAGCTTTACTAACAATGAAACATTCAATACATGCAGTAACGCTATTCATTCTGCAATCGGATTCACTCTGCACATTTGACTTACATGTGACAGTACTGACATTTGTTTTGTTGTTTTTTTTTCTTTGGCTAAATGCTAAATAGCATGCATTTATGAAATGTTTCTCTTTTGTACAACAAAACCATAGATTGCATTGTAGCCTTGCCTTTTGCCTTATACCTGCTGTCTGACACAAAGTATTTCAGTAATGCTTACTATGTCTAGAAGTGAATTGAATTACAATGAGGTGCATAAGGGTACTGGCAGATGAGGAGTTTTGTCACCCATGATAAATCTCTCCTTCTGCGGGCGACTAATCCCCTAATGCTTTCCCATCAGCATAAATTTAAATCAGTGAAGATAAAGTATTGAAACGTTTTTACTCAGTAAGAATATTTCAAATGGAGCTATTGACATGACCGTTACACCAGATGTCAGTAACAACCCAAGTAATTCACACATACAAAGAAGTCCATACATTAAATGGATACTGTCAAAATTTTCAAATGAATCAGTTAATAGTGCTGATCCAGCGGAATTCTGCACTGAAATCCATTTCTCAAAAGAGCAAACAGATTTTTTTTATATTCAATTTTGAAATCTGACATGGGGCTAGACATATTGCCAATTTCCCAGCTGCCCCAAGTCATGTGACTTGTGCTCTGATAAACTTTAGTCACTCTTTACTGCTGTACTGCAAGTTGGAGTGATATCACCCCCTCCCTTTTCCCTCCAGGAGCCAAACAAAAGAACAATGGGAAGGTAACCAGATAACAGCTCCCTAACACAAGATAACAGCTGCCTGGTAGATCTAAGAACAACACTCAATAGTAAAATCCAGGTCCCACTGAGATACAATCAGTTACATTGAGAAGGAAAAACAGCAGCCTGCCAGAAAGCAGTTTAATATAAGCTGGTTTAGTCCTAATTGATGGCCTATAAGGTTTCTCATTACCAAGGTATCACACAAGAAGCATCTTATGATGGGTAAAAGCAAAGAGCTCTCTCAAGATCTCAGGGGGTTATTTACTAAACTCTGAATGCCAAAATCCCGAAAAATTTGTGGTTTGTTTTTAGTATAAAAATCTGAATTTTTAGTGGAAAAACAAAACACAAATTTTTCAGGATTTATTATACCCCGAGGCATCTAAGACCTGCCGAGGGTACATATAAGTCAATGGGAGAAGTTTGAAAGATTTGCGCTGGGTTTCGTTCAATAATCTGAAGATTTCAGGGGTTTTCGGCAAAAATCAGGAAAAAAACAGAAAAAATCAGAAACATTTTCAGAAAAGTGTATTAATACATAAGGTGAAAAAACCTTTGCAGATTTGGTCGGAGCTTTTTTCTGAAAAAATGGAGATAAATTTGAACTTTGATGAATAACCCCCTTATTGTTGCAAACCATATTGATGGCATTGGTTACAGATGTATCTCTAAGCTTCTGAATGTTCCAGTGAGCACCGTTGGGGCCATAATTCAGAAGTGGAAAGAACTTAATTTCACCCTAAACTGGCCACAACCCGGTGCTCAAAGATCACTCACGAGTAGCTTCAGAAAGACCTTGAATTAGTAGGTACAAGTAATGCACTCAATAGACATGACCTCTATGCATGCTCACCACTCAGGACTCCACTGGTGAAGAAAAAGCATGTTGAAGGTTGTTTAAAGTTTGCTGCACAACATTTGGACAAGCCAATGAAATTCTTGGAGAATACAGCCTGGTCAGATGAGACCAAAATGTAACTATTTGGATGTCATTGCACACATCATGTTTGGAGAAGAAATGGCACTGCACATCGCTCCATAAACACCAGGCCAACAGTGAAGTTTAGAGGTGGGAACATCATGGTGTGGGGCTGTTTTTCAGCATATGGTTCTGGCGGACTTCATATAATAGAAGGAAGGATTAAAGGAGAAATGTACCAGGACATTCTTGAATCTGCTGTCATCTACCAGGATGCTGAAGATAAAATGAGTGTGGACATTTCAGCAAGACTACAATCCCAAACACACAGCCAAGGAATCTCTCAATTGGTTTCAGAGAAAGAAAATAAAGCTGCTAGAATGGCCCAGTCAATCACCCGACTTGAATTGAATTGAAAATCTATGGAGTTCATAGAAGAGCCAACTGGAATCTTCATGATTTGAAGATAGTTTGTGTGGAAGAATAGGCCAAAATCATTCCTTTTTAAATACATTTCAGTTCAATATCATTCCACTTTACTACACATAATTTAATTTATGTATTTATTTGTTTTGAGTTCTTTGTATGTGTGGATTCTATGGGTTGTTAAAGACATCTGGCGCAAATTTCATGTCAATTAGAAATATATTTACTGAGAAAAACGTTGACATGTTCAATATTTATCTTCCCTGCTGTATATACAGTATATTGGCTAGGCACTGTGTTGGTTAGAAATACATAGGGGCAAATTCACTAAGATGCGAAGTTGCGCCAGGCACAACTTCGCCGCACTTTGCCACAATTCGCCACACTTCGCCAGGCCTATTTTCGCCAGCGCTCCGCAAATTCACTAAAATCCGAAGTTGCGCACAGGGGTAGCGTAAGTTTTCGAACTTGCGCTAGCGTTAATTCGCCAACCGAAGCGAAGTTTCGCAAGCGATGGTTCATTTACATACGGCGCGAAATTCAAATTTCAATGGAGGAACACGTATCACCACTTCAAATGCCTAGAAAACCTTCAAATCTGCAAATAAAAATTTTATTTTGCCCTACACATGTGCCCACTGTCTAGGTAAGTTGCCATGAGTCAGGAATTGTAGGGGGGAAGGAGGGGAGCCCCAAAAAAATTTTCGATCTTTTTCAGCCTATCACCCATCATGTAGAAAACACGCCAGCGTTTTTTGGGACTTAGAAAAAATTTTGACTTTTTTTGAAACAATCCCTATCTACTCTATTGCGCTTCGCCGGGTCTGAGGTGGAGAAGGAAGTCTGGCGTAAAAGGTAACGTTCAGTACACTGCGCAAGTTAGTGAATTTGCGTATTTAGTCGCTAGCGAAAATTCGCCTGGTGTAAGGGTGCGAAGTAACACTAGCGAAAATACGCCAGCGTTCGTTAGTGAATTTGCGCAGTAGCGAAAAATGCCAAACGCTAGCGAATTAACGCTACCGTTCGGCTCTTCGGCGCTTAGTGAATTTGCGCCATAGTGATTCCAAGGGTATGTTGCTTATTCTAGCAAATTAATTTTCTGGCCAGCATTACAGGCAAGGGGCATGAAGGTATATTTATTATTTTCCCAAATGCAGGTGCAAGAGCACTAATAGGCACAAAATAGAGTATATTCTCATAGCACTTGGATGCTGGGCAATATATGGATTCTGCACCATGGTGCAAAGCTGTTGGGTGCCAGACTAGAGGGTGTGACAAGGAGAACCTACATCCCATCTACCCCCTGCCCATGTATATGCTACTGGCACTACATACTGGAAAGATTAGTTTGGTGAGTACAAGGCGTTGAGTTGAGGATTTGGGCACTTTAGAATTTTACTTCGGTTTGTTAATTGGGAAAATAAATGAATATTAAAATGAATAATATTAAATCCTCAGAGAGAATGGAGGTCGATGATTCAGGTACATACATTTAATCAACAGGAGATTTAAATGGAAATATGCCATTTGATTGTGTTTTTTGTTCATGCAGCCCAACAAAACTGTGCCAGTGTGGGGCATTCATGATAAATCATGTGTCAGTGGCAATGGAGGATAATTTTGGTGCAGCCATCGTCAGTAAGTGGAACTCTGCAGAACACACAACGGAGGAATCTACCGATGCCTATGGAGATATTGAGTTTGTGGGTGCTGGGAAAAAACATAGCAAGGTAACATTTATTCAAGGAAATGGGGACATTAATACAGAGTATATAAATTGTGAACTGTAAATTATGGAGCACACCACTTGCCATGTTTTTTTTGTTAATTTACCTAAACCAAAGGTTTCTGACATCCTTTTGCTTTCCACCATTTCATCAGCCTTTCATCCCACTTACACTATATCACCAAAATGATGAGGACACCTGCCTGTCCAACACTATATTCTAAAACCAACCTACTGATATGAAGCTGGTCCTCTCTTTAATTCTATTAACACATAAAAAGGTTGGGCAATTTCTTCAATTCGCATATCAGCAAACCCCTTCTGTATTGGCCTTGCTTTATGCTTTGTGGACATAGTTTGCGTTGCTGTTTCCCAAACTATGGCCAGAAAGTAGACAGTACGGAATTATCAAGAACAGTTTGATGTATTGGCGCCTCTGTCAACAATTATGGGTGTGACTTAAATTGCCCATTCCAGTAAATATAAAGGTTTTTCAACTTACTTAGGTCCTTGTAGTAGTACAAATAATTTCCAGTGTCAGTGTACTTTAGCAATATATGAGAATTATATTGAAGCCTGTAATACACCCCAGATCCATAACCTGTGTAATATATGATTCCAAATATTGGTTAGTGATGCCTCCAGTTATAAGAGGTTCTTAGTGAGGTCACTTCATATCCAAATGTGTATTGTAATAAATAGTGTACCTTTAGAATCCTAAGGTCTGTATCAACTTGGCCTGTGGTTTATATGGTCATCCAGTTCATCCGTTACCTCTAATATCCTTATATTTTACAAAAAGGTGAACATCATCTCCCATATATTTGCAGCTGGGAATTCTACTACTGCAAAATTAGCTTTATTATGATACGTGCCACTAACAAGCATTCTCAGAGTCTTGTGAAATAATGACAGTTAATAATGAGTAGTAGTTTATGTTCCAAGTTGCTAAATCCCCATACTACAAGCTATACAACTTGTAATCGGAGAATCTGTCCCGTTTTGCTTTGATGAAAAATTCACGAAACTGAGAAAAAATTTGTCAAAAAATTTGGGAAACACATTGAAGTCAATGGGCATCAAAATAAATTTGATGCACGGCAATTTTGATGTGAGCGACAATTTTTATTGTCGCACTGATTTTTTCGGCAGACGGTGAAACACGGAAATTTGCAGCAAATCCATGGCTGGCTTTCACCCATCACTAGCTACACTAGTTATCACTGCTGTACGTTGTCCTACCTTCCAGCAAAAGAACTCTGCTAAAATGCAAACATTTTCAAAAGGGTTGGGTCATCCTTTGGTTAGGAGACACTCTTCCCAAGATACTTCTACCAAACTGTTAGGACCAGAGAGGTACCAGTCTATGAGACTTAAGGTGGCCATAGACTTTAAAATTTCGATCATTCTTGGAAAAGGTCTTTCCAAGAAAGATCATTCGTTTCAATACACACGTGTAGAGCTGAATCATCAGATATACAGAGAAAAACAATACAATTCTACCTGTATCTGACCATTCAGCACTAACAATGGCCGATGTTCTGGTGCCTTCAAAGGCACCCAATCAAAATGTTCCGTCCAGCCTGATTGACGAGCCAACTGATATCCAAGTCTTCCGCCGATATTTCCCACCATACACGCACCGAATATTGTATGAAAATTCATTTTGTATGATATTATCTGTGCATCTATGGCCACCTTATGTCCAGAGATAAATAGTTTGTACCAGAGAGGTATCGGTCTGTTAGAATATCACCAGAGATAACTAATTAGGACCACTATACGGGTTTACCTTAATGGGAAATGGTGGCTTAAATATAGAAAGATAGACTCAGTCTCTTCTGTTTCTCCTTTACTCATATTTCACAGGTTCTAAATTGTATCTTAAATAAACATTAATCATGTATGAAGCAGGAAAATGTCATGTTTTACTTTGATTAGCAGCTAGGGAAAGCAGTATTTCTCGGCATTCAGCAACAAATATTTTCCACTCATTCATTTACTATAAAACTCAGTAGAAGGAAAGAATTGTCCCCATGGGCATTTACATTTCATAAGTGACGTGAAACAGCTCTTACTGTCAGCTAGTCTGTGTGCATCTTGTTCAGATGGATAAAAACAGACACGCACAAATATTTCCACAATTATAGTAGTGGGACCAAAACAAAAGCAATGGAAACAAGGTGCTTATTATTTTTAAACTTTAAAACGATCATTCTGCAAGCATCCAGAATACCAAATATGCATTCAGCCCAACTTTTGCCCTCAGTGGGGCTCATTTATCAACCCTGGGCAAATTTGCCCATGGGCAGTAACGTATAGCAACCAATCAGTGAGTGGCTTTTTTTCAGACAGTTGCAGGTAGAACAATGAATGCAACAATTTGATTGGTTGCCGTGAGTTACTGCCGGGCCAAATTTGCCCAGTGTTGATAAATTACCCCCACTGACATTTGTCCAGGACCAGCCAAAAACCAGGGCCAGCCTAAAGGTTTTGGATGAGACAGACTCAGCCTACAGGATCCCGTGTAATGCCCATTGATAAGCTTAAAGGAACAGTAACACTAAAAAATAAAAAAGTGTTTTAAAGGAATGGCAATATAATGTAGTGTTATACTACACTGGGAAAACTGGTGTGTTTGTTTTTGTTTCACAAACACAACTATAGTTTATATAAACAAGCTGCTGCGTAGCCATGGGGGCAGCAATTCAAGCACAGGATACACAGTAGATAACAGATAAGTACTACTATAGTTTATACAAACAAGCTGCTGTGTAGCCATGGGGGCAGCCATATAAGCACAGGATACACAGTAGATAACCGATAAGTACTACTATAGTTTATACAAACAAGCTGCTGTGTGGGCCATTGGGGCAGCCATTCAAGCATAGGATACACAGTAGATAACAGATAGTTTTGAAGAATCCCATTGTATACTACAGATATCTGTTATCTGCTGTGTATCTTGTGCCTTTTCTCCTTTTTCAGCATTGAATGGCTGCCCCCATGGCTACACAGCAGCTTGTTTATATAAACTATAGTAGTACTTATCTGTTATCTACTGTGTATCCTGTGCTTGAATGGCTGCCCCCATGGCTACACAGCAGCTTGTTTATATAAACTATAGTAGTACGTATCTGTTATCTACTGTGTATTCTGTGCTTGAATGGCTGCCCCCATGGCTACACAGCAGCTTGTTTATATAAACTATAGTAGTACTTATCTGTTATCTACTGTGTATCCTGTGCTTGAATGGCTGCCCCCATGGCTACACAGCAGCTTGTTTATATAAACTATATTTGTATTTCTGAAGCAAACACACCAGTTTTACCAGTGCAGGGCAACAGGACTTTATATTTTTTTATTACATTAAAATACTTTAATTTTTTGTTTTTACTGTTCCTTTAATTCTATAAGTATTACAGCAATCATCCTAAAGGCAATTCCATAAAGAGGGGTGGGGTGACATATTTTGGCCTGGGGTAAAGTGGTTCCCATAGCGCACCCATCAACATTATTTTTGGAAATCATACCATATTATTTTAGTTAACTAAAATATTCAGTAAAGACTTTTAGCAACCAACACCCCTTTTCCTGCATTAAAAACGTAGCAGCTCGCACACTATGCCCCACCTCTCCAGCCACTTATTAACCCTCCTTTTGCATAAAGGGTACATTTAAATGTATATGAAGCTTTTTCAGTTGTGTCACTGTTCTTTTAAATTGTAAATGAGTCGCAATCAAAGGGACCATATTATTTACAGTTGTAGATAATGAAATTTATGCCTTTTGTGCATATACATAGTTTTTAAGACCCTTTGCCTTGATGTAAAGTCTCTAATTTTTTTAAGCTAATTCATATATGTTTCTCATTGGGAACAAAGGTGCACCCATTAACAATACACATAGCAGGTAAAATGAGTATTTCTAGAAATACTGGATTCCAGCACAATTACAGTATAGGTGAATGTGACCACCATCCTCCCCATTGTGCTTTACTCATGATTGGCCTGCTGACTGTGAATTCCCTTTGTTTAAACCCACCTCAAATTTGCACATGGGTTGGATTAGCATCTTGCATGAACACCAAAATATTCTACTCTATTGACCCTCCCTCAAGCAATTTTAAGATGACACGAAAAGCCTGGCAGTCCACTTCTGCACTATACAGCCATGTCACACAAGTTACTTAGGAGATATGGTATACTGTAGAAGAACAAATAAATCCAAAAGCTTAAAGGGAGAAATTGCAAAAATAGCAATTTAATATAAGATTCTCATGCTGGAGTAAGACATATATAAAATATACTCACAACAAAATTCTGTGCAGGTGCTTAAATAATCAACTTCTTCACTATCCCCTTCTTAGTTTCTGTCTCTCTTCATTCTCTCTTCATGCAGGTGTCTGAGTAAAGGTGGCCATACACTATAATATCCGCTTGTATGGCAAGGTCGCCAAACGAGCGGATCTTAACCCGATATGCCCACTAATGGCTGGGCAATATCGGCCGACCAATCAGATTGCAATACTACGAATGGGCAACTAGCCGATGCGGTCCTGGATCATACGAAAAATCAAACTTGACCGATCGATATCTGGCCAATTTTTGGCCTGATATCGATCGGGAGGACCCATCGGGAGCCCCCACACATGGGCAGAGAAACTGCCGAATCGGTCTGACCGATATCGGCAGCTTTAATCTGCCCCTGTATGGCCACCTTAAAACGTTAGATCTAATACAACTTTTAAGAGGTGCTTCAATTGCCTAGACAATAGATTAGAGCTCTCTCTTTTAAAAACACTAGAAATCCTGTCTCTCTACATGAAGGAGTTGTGCCAGAATCAGTTATTTTGTTAGATTTTGTTTGTGCCTATATCAGTGAGCTTTAATCAGCATTGGACTGGGCCAGCAGGACACTGGGAATCCAGGATTCGGTCCGGAATTCAGCCTTTTTCAGCAGTATTCGGATTCGGCCGAATCCTTCTGCCCGGCCGAACCGAATCTGAATCCCAATTTGCATATGCGAATTAGGGGCGGGAGGGTAATCGCATGACTTTTTGGCAGAAAACAAGGAAGTAAAAAAATGTTTCCCTTTCCCACCATTAATTTGCATATGCAAATTTGGGTTCGGGTTCGGTATAAGGCCAAATCTTTCGCAAAGGATTCTGGGGTTCGGCCGAATCCAAAATAGTGGATTCGCTGCATCCCTATAAAAAACTTTGCAAATATTGGGTCAAATGATTTCATACAAAATTAAGGGTAACAAAAATAATAGAGAGTACAACTGGTGTATTCACCACACAAGCCTAGTTAAAGGGAGAAATGTCCTTAAAATTAATTTTAGTGCCTTGTATTCTTAAGTAATCTAAGCCATTTAGCAGTAGATTATTTTATACATTTTATTTATTATAATTATTTTCCATTTTATCTAAATTCCAAACTGAAGACCTGCAGGTCAAATGAATATATTTTAAACAGTGCTTAAAATAAAACTCAATTTTCCAACTGTCAGTATCCATTGCAGCAGTGCTTCAGTTTAAGGAAAAGTCTTAACACGTCTATAATCAAAATATAAAGCGTAAGACAATCAGGAGCATTACTACATACAATGGACATTCATTTCATGGACATATTGACTGGTGATGATTTGATGGACAATTTAATGGACAAATTGACTTATGACTTTAAGTCCCTTTGCTTCCATGTTGAGTGGGGGTGGGGCAGATTTTCTTAGCAGCAGAGGGATATCAATTCCAGATTCCATGACTTGAACATGAAAGACGGCCGAGGAAGGGGGTTGAATTCCATGGACTTTGGTCTGTTTAGGGATCGGGTCTACTTGAAAAATCTGTTGATGCCCTATTTCCCCCTACCTTTGACATTGGTCTTGGCAAAAACCAGACAAAGAAGTGATCCAATGAAGTCAAGTGGGAACCAGTAACACTGGGGGACAGAGCAGTTCCATTGTTGGGCAGATTAGTGATGTAAGGGGGTGGGGTCATGACATCTAAGGGCATGGTAGTAAATGTGGATGGGGAGTTGTAACTTAAGGTGGCCATACACGGGCCGATAAAAGCTGCCGACAGACTGTGTCGGCAGCTTATTGGCCCGTGTATGGGGGCCCCCGACGGGCTTCCCCGATCGAGATCTGGCCGAAAGTCGGCCAGATCTCGATCGGATGGGTTTAAAAATCCCGTCGGATCGCGGCCGCATCTGTTCGTTGATGTGGTCCCGCAATCCGACCCCCCGTTTGGGAATGCTAGGATCCGATCTTTGGGCCCTAGGGCCCACGATCGGATCTGCCCGATATTACCCACCTCAAGGTGGGCATATCGGAGGGAGATCCGCTCGTTTGGCGACATCGCCAAACGAGCGGATCTATCCATGTATGGCCACCTTTAAAGGGGAACTATCAGGAAAATGAAAATTCGATATTAGCTTCAGCAGACCGAAATAAGAAACTATATACAATCAATTAAAAATTATATACAGTATCTCATATAATCAAGTTTATCTTCACTAATCCTCTCTCAGCATCTGTTTCTCCTCATTCTGTCTTCATTCAGGAGTTGGGTGTCAGATGAATGATCCAATATATCTTTTAGGGGGGCTCTGTTTGCCTAGAAGATGTATTAGAGCTCACTGTATTCAAATCACCAGATGTCATGTCTCTCTACATGCAGAATTTGTGCAAAAGACAGTTATTGTTAGATTTTGTTTGTACTGGAATCTGTTATTTGAGTGAGCTCTAATACATCTGCTAGGAAAGGAAGCCCCCTATAAGATATATTGGATCTAACTGTCAATGAATATCTGACACCCAACTGCTGCATGAAGACAGAATGAAGAGAAACAGATGCTGAGAGAGGAATAGTGAAGATAAATTGATTATATTTCATAAACAATGCAGATTTTTTTATTGAATGTGTTTCTTATTTCTGTGTGAGGAACTTTAAAGGGGATAGTTCCCCTTTAACATTGTGCATTTCAATGTGACCCCTGAGCCTGTAATAATTTCTCTTTCCTCTCTCCTTTTGTCTTAGTTCATCCGCTTGTCCAATGACACTGACCCAGCGAGCGTGTACAGTCTCATAACCTACAACTGGAAGATCCCTCCACCAAACCTGGTGGTCTCTGTTGTGGGTGGAGATGGCGACTTTAAAATGAAGACATGGCTGAAGGACATCCTGAGGAAGGGACTGGTCAAGGCTGCTCAGAGCACGGGTGAGTGGTCCAAATAATTAGAAATGGGAAAAATTTCTAATAACATAGTCACTGTTTTTTCTCAAGTTACACAGGAGTGTCTGTACTTAGTCTCAAGGTGGAAAGAGCAAATATATTTTTGTAAATATTTATACATTTGATAACTTGGCTTTGTTTAAAGCAACTAAGGACAGTGGCACACGTTGCTTCTGGTGGAGATTAGTGGCCCAGTGACAAATTGCCTCTAATCTCCCCTAAATGGCTTCCCACCGGCTAGAATGTAAATCAACGGCGTGATGGCACTCAGATTGCTTCAGCTTTCCAAAGTCGCCCAAAGTTTCCTTGTGAGGCAACTTCGGGCGACTTCGGAAAACGAAGCAATCTGAGTGCCATCCCCCAGCGTTTTACATTCTAGCCGACGGGAGACAGTTTAGGGAGATTAGTCGCCCCGAAGAAGAAGCGATTTGTTGCTGGGCAACTAATCTCCCCCAGTAGCAGCTTGTGCCACTGCCCTTAAAGGAAAACTATACCCCCAAAATGAACACTTAAGCAACAGATAGTTCATATCATATTAAGTGGCATATTAAAGAATCTTACCAAACTGGAATATATATTAAAGTAAATATTGCCCTTTTACATCTTTTGCCTTGAGCCACCATTTCGTGATGGTCTGTGTGCTGCCTCAGAGATCACCTGACCAGAAATACTTCAAGTCTAACTGTAACAGGAAGAAGTGTGGAAGCAAAAGACACAACTCTGTCTGTTAATTGGCTCATGTGACCTTACATGTATGGTTTGTTGGTATGTTTGTGAGTACAGTGAATCCTATGATCCCAGGGGGCGGCCCTTATTTCTTAAAATGGCAATTTTCTATTTATGATTACCCAATGGCACATACTACTAGAAAAGTATATTATTATGAAAATGGTTTATTTACATGAAGCAGGATTTTACATATGAGCTGTTTTATGCAATATATTTTTAAAGAGGCCTACATTGTTTGGGGGGTATAGTTTTCCTTTAATGTCAATCACTTACCGTATATACTCGAGTATAAGCCGTCCCGAGTATAAGCCGAGGTACCTAATTTTACCTCCAAAAACTGGGAAAGCTTATTGACTCGAGTATAAGCCGAGGGTGAGAAATGCAGCAGCTTCTGGTAAGTTTCAATCAAAAAATTGAGGGTTTTGGATGCCAGCGACTATTCTTGGTCGCCGGCGAATATTCTTGGAGACTATTCTTGGACGCCGGCGACTATTCTTGGGCGCCGGCAACCGTTTTTGCGCTTGACCCGAGTATAAGCCGAGATAGCGTTTTTCATCATATTTTGGGGGCTGAAAAACTCGGCTTATACTCAAGTATATATGGTACCTTACTCTGTCCCCATTTCGATGGCATTGAGAGACGTTGTTCAGTTCAGTCTGTGATTAAATAACCTTGTGTCTCAGTGGCAGGTAAATCAATTAGATCCCCTATTGTTTGAACCTTCTTTAGAAATGGAACTTAGTGCTAATTCCAATGATAGGGAACTTTAGATTACCAATCCCAATGCTTTGATACTTCCTTGACTGAAAAAGGTAAAGTGTGGAAATTATTTCCGATTCCACTATTGCCAAAGCTTTTAGTGTTTATTTCTTTTGAGACTCTTCGAATAACAGTAAAGAGGGGAATCCATGGTTATTCCGGGTCATTTTGATTGGTCATATATCACGCTCACGCTCCTCAGTTGTACCAATCAGTTTCCTCATGAATATGGCAGGTACTCATTGTCAGTGCTGTATCTGTCAAATAACCTGAACCCACACAAGTTTCAGGGCCCTATGCACTAACCTTTTACCTTAAAGGGATCCTGTCTTTAAAAAACATGTTTTTTTTCAAAACACTTCAGTTAATAGTGCTATTCCAGCAGAATTCTGGGCTGGAATCCATTTCTTAAACAGATTTTTTTATATTCAATTTTGAAATCTGACATGGGGCTAGACATTTTGTCAATTTCCCAGCTGCCCCTGGTCATGTGACTTGTGCCTGCACTTTAGGAGAGAAATGCTTTCTGGCAGGCTGCTGTTTTTTCTTCTGTTTTTTTGCTTAAATGTCAGTGCTACTTTGCATGTCAAAAGATCATGGAAACCTGTGTAGTCGCTACAATTTGCATTTGCCATCATTGCACAGGGGAAATGCAAATAATTCAGAATCTGCATATACTGATATTAATTCCCTATCACCTGTTCACCTGTCTTTATGGTTAGCGTGACATCATGGCAATGGCTTCTCTTGTATCTTGTATGTACTTTTCATAAAATAAGTTGTATTTTTGCCATTCTCAGTTTTCTAAGATACTTTCTCTTCTAAGCACTTTTGAAGTTTCCATAATTTTTTATTAGAGATTCCACAATATTAGCAACAATGTCATCTGACAATATAATAAATACAGTCGCAACAGCACCACCTGCTGGTACATTCTTCTGACCCAGTGTAGGGAGAACATCTTAGAAGAAAGAGAATAGCTCAGATGTTGCCCTGCTCAGGAAAGAAAAGTCATCTTGTATAGTCTTCCCAGCTCTGTGTAGGGTTTCCCTGGTACTCCGATTTCCTCCAAAGCTCCAAAATCATACTAGCAGGTTGATTGGCTCCTGATAAAACTGATCCTAGTGTGTGTGAATGTGATAGGGATCTTAAATTATAAGGTTCACTTGGGCAGTGACTGATGGAAATGATGTACAATGTCAGTGCTGTATAAATGAAGAATAACAATAATAGTGATGGGCGAATTTACGCAAATTTGCGAAACGGCGCCGCCGTCTAGTTTTTGATGCCGGTGAATTTTCATGGCTGTTTCGCGAATTTATTCTCTGGCGGCGAATCACTCAAATTCGCTGCAAATTCGTGCCTGGTGAATAAATTCGCCCATAACTAAACAATAATTATCATGGCGATCCACCCTCAAATACCCCTTTGGAGTCCCAAATGAAAGGTTGAAAACATCCATGCAGGATTTACTATAGCTGTAGGACAGAGTCTTGTATTGTCAAACCAATTGTTGCAGAGGTGCGGCAGTTATAAAGCTCCTGTCGGTTTCAAGTGTTTTTATGGATATTTGACTTAAAGGTACAGAATAAATGAAAGGTGTAGCAGACGCAGTATAGGTATGAGACCTGTTATCCAGATAACGGATCCTTCCATAATTTGGATCTTCATACTGTCATGGAAAAAAATTTTTTTTTCAAAATGAATCAGTTAATAGTGCTGCTCCAGCAGAATTCTGCACTGAAATCCATTTCTCAAAAGAGCAAACAGATTTTTTTATATTTCATTTTGAAATCTAAAATGGGGCTAAACATTTTGTCAATTTCCCAGCTGCCCCTGGTCATGTGACTTGTGCCTGCACTTTAGGAGAGAAATGCTTTCTGGCAGGCTGCTGTTTTTCCTTCTCATTGTAACTGAATGTGTCTCAGTGGGACATGGGTTTTTACCAATGAGTGTTGTTCTACCAGGCAGCTGTTATCTTGTGTTAGGGAGCTGTTATCTGGTTACCTTCCCAATGTTCTTTTGTTTGGCTGCTGGGGGGGGGAGGGAGGGGGTGATATCACTCCAACTTGCAGTACAGCAGTAAAGAGTGATTGAAGTTTATCAGAGCACAAGTCACATGACTTGGGGCAGCTGGGAAATTGACAATATGTCTAGCCCCATGTCAGATTTCAAAATTGAATATTAAAATATCTGTTTGCTGTTTTGAGAAATGGATTTCAGTGCAAAATTCTACTGGAGCACCACTATTAACTGATTAATTTTGGAAAAAAATTTTTTTCCCATGACAGTATCCTTTTAAGTCTGCTTGAAAATCACATAAACGCTAAATAAACCCAATAGGCTGTTTTTCTTCCAACAAGGAATTAATTACTGTATATCTTAGTTGGGATCAGCTACTGTTTTATTATTACAGAGCAAAAGGAAATCATTTTTAAATATTTGGATTATTTGGAGTCTACGGGAGACGGCCTTTCTGTAATTTGGAACTTTCTGGATAACCGGTGTCCGGATAATGGATCCCATACCTGTACTTGCAATGGTGTCCCATTTCAAAGGCATTTGACTAATGAAAGTGTGGGTTTGACAGTTTAGCTCCAAGCAGACATGTTGCTACACTGATGACTCTAATCTACTGGTGGGGCCTTCTAGAAGCCTGCCATTATTTTATTAGAGGGTAGTTACAAATGCTCAATATCTTTTACAGTTAGATTCTATAGTGTGTCTATAGTGTGTCTATAGTGTGTCTCAGCTGACACAAACAACTCTGCCTTGGCCCTTAAGGCAATACTGTCCCATCTAGAAGTCATATTCTGTTGAAGCATATTTACTGCATGTACTACTCTTATCTGTCTGATCACACATCACCCTTAAAGGGGTTGTTCATCTTCACCTTTAAATTAACTTTTAATATGATGTAATAACTAGTGATGGGTGAATTTGTCCCGAAACGACAAAAAATTCACGAAAAAAGAATTTTGACGCCCGGGTCAATTGTCCGAATAATGCGAACGCGCAATGGTTTTGACGCAAGCGACTTTTCCAAGCATCCGAAATTTTTTGCCGCCGTAAAATTTTCGCAGAAATTCGTTGCAAATTCACGCCTGGTGAATTTATTCACCCATCACTTGTAATAACTGATATTCCGATATAATTTGCAATAGGTTTTCATTTTTTATTATTTGTGGTTTTTGAGTTATTTAGATTTTTATTCAGCAGCTCTCTATTATGTAATGTCAGCAATCTGGTTGCTATGGTCCAAATTTCCCTAGCAACCATGCATTGATTCGAATAAGAGACTGGAATATGAATAGGAGAGGCCTGAATAGAAAAACAAGCAATAAAAAGTAGCAATAACAATAAATGTTTAGCCTTACAGAGCATTTGTTTTTAGATGAGGTCAGTGACCCTACATTTGAAAGCTGGAAAAAGTCAGAAGAAGAAGGCAAATAATTAAAAAAAAAACTATAAAAAATAAATAAGGAAGACCAATTGAAAAGTTGCTTAGAATTGGCCATTTTATAACATACTAAAAGTTAACCACCGCGGTGGCCATACACGATAAGGTCGCCAACGAGCGGATTTTTCCCCAATATGCAGGGCAATATTGAGTTAATCCTATAGTTTCTCCCTAAGGCCAATTGATCAGATTATAACGAAGGAAATGGGTGTCGACGGGACGAGGGTCGCATCAAGTAGCCAATGTAGTCCTCATTTGAAGGAAGAATCAAACCTCCCAGATCGATATCTGCCCGATTTTTGGCCAGAGATCTATCGGGGAGATAAAATGCCGAATTGGTCTAAAGAACCAAAATGAGCATCTTTAATCTGCCCGTGTATGACCACCGTACGCATTTCATGCCCTTCTAAATGCCAAGCCTAGGAGGCACATTCCTCTTGCTGATTTGCAGTGATGGGCGAATTTGTCCCGTTTCAATTCGCTGGAAAATGCGTGAATTTCCAGTGAAATTTGCAAAACAGCAGAAAATTTGTGAACTTGCCATTTTGACGCCCACGTTAAAGTCAATGGGCGTCCAAATAATGTTGATGCCGGCGAATTTTCACGGCAGTTACGAAAATTTATTCACTAGCGACAAAATTCGGAAATTCGCCGCAAATTCACACCTGGAGAATTTATTTACTCATCACTAGTGATTTGCCATGAGCAACCTCAGGAATGACTTGACATTTGGCTTGTGAAACTTCTTGGTGGCCTGGATTCAAGTTCTGGGTCATAAATTACTGGGCAATTAGCTGTTGTGCTTTCAGTGAGTCAGAACTGACTAATCCAGTAGCCTCAGACACTCATCTAATGTTGTGAATTCCTGTGCATAATAATTTAAAATACCTGTCTTAGAGGCACCCATATGTAGCCAAAATTAAATTGCTAAATGATAGAATATATGTTAATTCATATCATAAAATTTTTAGCAAAAATATTTATTTGGTTTACCTTAAATGGGCTGTTCACCTTTAGTTTAACTTTTGGTATGATGTAGATTGTAGAAAAATTGCTTTTTCGATTTTATTATTTGTGGTTTTTGAGTTATTTAGCTTTTTATTCTGCAGCTCTCCACTTTGCAGTTTCAGCAATCTGGCTGCCAGGGTCAAAATTACCCTAGCAACCATGCATTGATTTGACTAAGAATTTAGGAAAGAGGATGCACAACCTTAAAAATATATAATGCGAGGTGCCATAGGGAGACTCCCCATGTGGGTCTCCAAATCTCACATATAGAAAATCAGGAAAGCATTGCACACTTAATTGAAAGAAATTAAATAATATATTTATTACATAAGAAAAAAATTAAAAAAAGAAAAATATACAAAAATTACAGAAATAAAAAGTGAGCCCAACGCGTTTCGACCATACAAATAACAAAACAACAAACAAAAAGAAAAAGGCCTGCCTTTTTCTTTATTTTTTTTTTTTTTGTTATTTGTGCCCCTGAGGAAGACCAATATGGTCGAAACCCGTTGGGCTCACTTTTTATTTCTGTAATTTTTGTATATTTTTCTTTTTTTTTTCTTATGCAATAAATATATTATTTAATTTCTTTCAATTGAGTGTGCAGTCCTTTCCTGATTTTCTTGATTTAACTAAGAGACTGGAATATGAATAGGAGAGGAACTGAACAGAAACACGAGGAATGAAAAGTAGCAATAACTATACATTTGTAGCCTTACGGAGCATTTGTTTTTAGATGGGGGTCAGTGACCCCCATTTGAAAGCTGGAAAGTATCAGAAGAAGGAAGCAAATAATTCGAAAACTATAACAAACAAATAATGAAGACCATCCATTTAAATACACAAGG
This sequence comes from Xenopus petersii, assembly GCA_038501925.1. Classification (NCBI taxonomy): domain Eukaryota; kingdom Metazoa; phylum Chordata; class Amphibia; order Anura; family Pipidae; genus Xenopus; species Xenopus petersii. The sequence continues at coordinate 106,419,718 of CM076685.1, read as the reverse complement.
CTACAGTATATAACAAGTAGTTTATTATCTATGTTACCGGTAACACCAAAAACATCAAATCATTTTGCCAAAAGATTTAGTTATTTGGAAGAATATATTATTATTATACTGTCTTTAATCCCGACTTTTTTCCCTTGAACCTTTTTTCTCAGGTGCCTGGATAATGACAGGAGGGATGCAGGTGGGCATTGGCAAATATGTAGGGGAGGCAGTGAGAGACCACGCCACCGCCAACTCCAATTCCAGGACCAAAGTTGTTGCAATGGGAATCGCTCCCTGGGGAATTGTACACAACCGGCAGAGCTTAATGAATATCAAGGTAACGCAACACCTCCAGTTAATTTCCAGTACTCTTAAGGGATGCACCGAATCCACTTTTTTGGATTCGGCCGAACCCCCGAATCCTTTGCAAAAGATTCGGCCGAATACCGAACCGAATCCGAACCCTAATTTGCATATGCAAATTAGGGATGGGAAGGGGAAAACATTTTTTACTTCCTTGTTTTGTGACAAAAAGTCACGTGATTTCCCTCCCCGCCCCTAATTTACATATGCAAATTAGGATTCGGATTCGGTACGGCCGGGCAGAAGGATTCGGCCGAATCCGAATCCTGCTGAAAAAGGCCGAATCCTGCCCGAATCTTGAACCGAATCCTGGATTCGGTGCATCCCTAGTACTCTTACATTAATGACTAGTGGGGTCATGGACATCTTTTATTTGTTTCTTGTAACGCAGGGCTCTTTTCCAGCCACATATTACATGGACAGCGTGGATGGACCCACGTATTCCTTGGACAACAATTACTCTGTATTCCTGCTCGCAGATGATGGGACACACGGACAGATGGGTGGCGAGACAAGTTTCCGATTCAGGCTGGAGGAACACATTTCCAGACAAAAAACTGGAGTTGGGGGTAAGCTTGACTATAGGTCCCCGAAAGTTTCTTTTTTGGATGTTCCAGTGCAATTAATAATAATAATAATAATAATTCTGATGAATGAGAGAGTTGTGGTTTTTGTTTGTTTTTATGAATGTATTAATACACCCTATGCTGTTAAATTTGAGCAGGTCAATGAAATTTAAGGTGACTTCTAATATCCTTGTTAATGATGGGCAAATAAATTCGGCAGGCAAAACCGTTGTGAGTCAACAATATTTGGACGCCCATTGGCGTTCGTGAGTTTTCGAGTTTCACAAATTTTTTGAAGAATCGAAACGGGAGAAATTCGCCCATCATTAATACTTATTTTTAACAGGCGGAAGAACATTATTATTATTTTTATTATTATTATGGGAATGAGAGGTTGGAGAAGTGCCTTAAATTAAAATTCATATGAAGAACTAAACGGACATGATGTCATGGTCATTATGTTTTGTGCTTCTGTACCAGCCCAAAACAACCACAGCCCTTTAGCAGTAAAGATCTGTGTCTCCAAAGATGCCCCAGTAGCTCCCCATCTTCTTTTCTGCTGATTCACTGCACATGCTCTGTGCTGCTGTCACTTACTGAGCTTAGGGACCCACTCACAATATACAGTACACATAGAATAGAAATGTCACAATATAAGGCTGATTAGTAATTAATACACATAATTACTACATGGCAGCACAGAAACCAGTGCAATTAGCATCAGAATTGAATAATCAGCAAACCTGTAGCATCAGCTTATATTACAGCCAGGGAAGCTCATTTTCTGCTGGATAATTAGTGACGAGCCCTAAGCTTAGCTTCTCAACAGCCAATCAGAGCCCACTGAGCATGTGAGTGTCACAGACACTTTCCAAGATGGTGACCCCCTGTGACAAGTTTGAAGTCCTGGATCATTGCTTCTATTGACAAGCTGAAACTTTAGCCTCGTGCAATAAGTTCACTATATAAAATATGCCATTTTTAGCCATATTAATTTGTTAGAGTTTTCTTCTCTTTTAAGAACAATGTTACAACCCCGATGATGTTCAAAACATTGATCTTTTAAGTGAAAAATATTTAAAGCTTGGTCCCTGTGTGTATATATATGTGTATCAATGTATTTATGTTATGGTGACTGTATATTTTAACCTGACATGCATTATTTATACTCTCTCTCTATATCTTATTATCTTAGGCAAAGGAAGCATTGAGATCCCAGTCTTGTGCATGTTGATAGCTGGAGAATCGAAAATGCTGGAGGTGAGTTTTTTCTGCTTGTCTGAAGATGCTCAAATGGGAAAATGCTCCTCAGTGGAGACCTCGGTCATTCTGGTGAAAACTCAAATTTGAGATTGTGCCCTTATTTCTTTAACTACTTGTTTGGGAAGTCACTTTAGGTGAGACACAGGGTGAAAACAGAACTCTCAGGTTTCAGCTTTTAATGGATATGCCTTAAATTCTATACAAAAGAACAGACTGGGGAAATTCCCCTCATTCTGTGGGGAGCTCTGTTTTCATTATGTCCAGAATAAGCCCTTGGACATATAACTGTGTAGACTTAAAGGATAAGTAAACCTTTAAAATAAGTGCATTTAAAATTGATGAGAGTGCTATTCTAAGCACGTTTGTAATTTACATTCATTATTTATTCTTTTTTCATTCCAAGATATTAAGGGATACAAGTACTGTTACTACAAATTAATTTTGTTCCAACAGCGCCACCTGCTGTTAATTTTCCAATCAGTCTGACCACCAAGTAGTCAAGGAAGTTGTCAGCTACTCTGATGTTCCTCTGCTTAGGAAAGATTTTAGAAAAGTTTCTAATTTTTTTCCTAAGTAGAAGAACATCCTTTCTTTCTCCTGACAACTTCCTTGACTACTTGGTGGTCAGACTGGTGGGAAACTGACCAGCAGGTGGCGCTGTTGTAACAAAATTCATTCATATTAACTGTGCATCTATCCTTTAATATCTTGGAATACAATCAAAATAAATAATGAATGTACATTGAAAAAAGTGCTTAGACTAGCACTCTAATCAATTTTACATTCATTTATTTTAAAGGTTTACTTATTCTTTAAAGGATCGCGTTAAGTTCTAGCATGATGTAGAGAGGATCTTCTGGGTCAATTTGCAATTGATTTTCATTTTTTATTATTTGTGGTTTTTCAGTTATTTTGCTTTTTATTCGGCAGCTCTCCAGTTTGAAGTTTCAGCAGTCTGTTGCTAGGGTCCAAATTACCTTAGCAACCATGCATTGATTTGCGTAAGAGACTGGTCTATGAATAGGGGAGGGTCTGAACAGAAAGATGAGTAATACAAAGTAGCAATAACAAATCATTTGTAGGATTACAGAGCATTTGTTTTTTAGATGGGGTCAGTGACCCCCATTTGAAAGCTGGAAAGAGTCAGAACAAGGCGGTAAATAATACAAAAACTATAAAAAATTAATAATGAAGACTAATTGAAAAGTTGCTTTGAATTGCCCATTCTATTGCATACTAAAAGTTAAATTAAAGGTGAACCAACCATTTAAGTAAATTGGTCCCTTTAGCTCAGGAATCCCTGAAATCTCAGGTTTTATCAGCCTGTAAAAAAAAATAATCCAGAAATGCTCAGTTGAGAAGCTTGAAAAATAGTGGCATTAAACTTGCCTTCAGGGGAAACAATCTTGCAGAACTTGCAAATAAAAAAAGAGTAAGTAAAAGTTGTCAAGTGCTCTGTAAAGTGTTTGTTTAACAAATACAGTTGTCACTTTTTGACGCATAGACAGCACTCGGATTAATATTTATGTTTAGACACTTAGGAAACTGTCTCTCACTCTTTGCTGGGTGCATGGGGGACCTATGAAGAAATCATAAATGCAGGCTCTTTGCAAGTCAGATTTTATGATGGGTAATTAGCTCCAATGCATCATCTATCTATCATCAAGTTGTACTAATCCCATCCCTTATGAGAAGAATTGCATGGGTTGTGGGATGCAGTTGATGCATTGTCACTAACAGTCCCCAGCAATGGGAAACGTTATATCACATATCATATATATGTCTAACATAAAAAGATTTAGCCTTCCTACTCAACCCTTTATAATCTTGCTTCATGTTCAGAAACCCAACAGAGCTAGGGTCACGCTTTGCATTAGAAATACAATTATGTGTAGCAAAAATAAATGAAATTGAAATATAACCTAAATGTTGCCATTCCATATTATCAGAGAGTATATAATGCCACAAAAAGCCCAATCCCATGTCTGCTGGTGGCTGGTTCAGGAGGGGTCGCTGACTGCTTGGCTGAAATCCTGGAGGAATCCTTAGCTCAGGAGTCTATTAGGGGTTTGATAGAAGAAAAACTGAAACATTATTTTCCTAATGAGAACCTAACAAAAATGGTGCAAAAGGTAAGTACTATAGTTCGCATAATTCAATTTTATTGAAATTACGTTTTATAGCTTTTTTTAATGCCTTAATCTGAGATGTTGAAAATACACGAGTGATGGAGTAAATCTTCAATGCATGATTTAAATACCAAGCCACCTTTAGCGATAACACTCCATTAAATAACCTTTTTATTTAGTTTTATTTGGGTTGATTTTTCTGACAATTGTTTCAATAAATTCCATTTTACAGAACCTAGACAATGCTGTAGTGGAAGGAGATCTTAATAGTACAACATCACTGAAAGTAGACCCTGTATCACTAGCCTGGACACCCCTTATTTAAGACATGGAATTAGGGATGGGCAAATTTTTTCGCCTCATTTCGCCGAAAAAATGACAACCTTAGACTCGTATGGCGGCGTGCGTCAAAAAAAAAAAAAGGCAAGCGTCCAAAAAATTTCGACGTGCGACAAAATGTTTTTGACGCCCATAGACTTTAATGGGCGTCTGAGACATTTCACCGGCAGCGCATTTTTGACAAAACGAAACGGGTCAAATTCGCCCATCCCTACTGGTATGTTAAAGATGTGGAGTAGGGAAACACCCTAGGGAAAACATGTTTTTCTCAAAATGCTTCAGTTAATAGTGCTGCTCCGGCAGAATTCTGCACTGAAATCCATTTCTCAAAAGAGCAAACAGATTTTTTTTATATTCAATTTTGAAATCTGACATGGGGCTAGACATATTTTCAGTTTCCCAGCTGCCCCCTGTCATGTGACTTGTGCCTGCACTTTAGGATGGAACTACTTTCTGGCAGGCTGTTATTTCTCCTACTTAATGTAATTGAATCAGTCTCAGTGGGACTTGGCTTTTACTATTGAGTGTTGTTATTAGATCTCACAGGGAGCTGTTATCTTGTGTTAGGGAGCTGCTATCTGGTTACCTTCCCATTATTCTGTTGTTAGGCTGCTGAGGGGGGGGGAGAGGGGGTGATATCACTCCGACTTGCAGTACAGGAGTAAAGAGTCAGTGCACAAGTCACATGACTGGGGGCAGCTGGGAAACTGACAATATGTCTAGCCCCATGTCAGATTTCAAAATTTAATATAAAAAAATCTGTTTGCTCTTTTGAAAAATGGATTTCAGTGCAAAATTCTGCTGGAGCAGCACTATTAACTGATGTGTTTTGAAAAAAATACGTTTTCCCATGAGAGTATCCCTTTAAGAATTGAAGTGATATTTAAGTATGGGGACGGGAGATGCTATCAGCAATTAGCTTTCCTTTGGAGGAACTTATATATGAATGTAATGCAGTTGATGGTTGGTCATTTACTACTGTCCCTGTCGCAAATACAAAGTAGTAAGGAGCACAAATGCACACCCTTAGTTCTCATTCACTTTGCACTTCTGGCAGGGCAGGAATGACAATCTGGAGTGAGGTGCAGAGTGCTGTGCAAAGTGCCGGCTCTGTGTCCTGCACTCATCAGTGCTCACTAATTTGCTCATCAGAATATTATGGGCCAGCAGGGGGGTGGCTATAGGCCTCAGTCCATGCACCCCTCAAGAGCCCTTTTATCATGGGGTGAAAGCAGGTCTTTACATACAGGGCTGGGTGCAAAGTGCAGAAACATGGGAAACTGCACTTGTTTTTTTTGCATCTTGCAAAGGCCGTTCATGATCTCAAGTAGCATCTGTTTATGGCATCTCTTCCTTAGGTCGAGAGAATTGTGGAGAACAGGGATCTGGTTACTGTCTATTCAGACTCTGACGGGACTGAGGACTTTGAAACTGTAATCTTAAAAGCACTGGTAAAAGGTACATTAATACTCTTGGTTGATTGAGCATGATTTCACTAACGTGGCACCAGTTTTTAATACCCTGACGTGCATTCTCCTGTCTCAGCCTGCAAGAAACAGTCAAGTGATGCCACGGAATACCTGGATGAGCTTAAACTGGCAGTTGCCTGGAACCGAGAGGACATTGCCAAAACTGAGCTGTTCCATGGGGAGATTCTCTGGCGGGTAAAGTACATTTAAAACACCCTAAAAACGAATAAATGCCTGACAAGGTTTCTAGTTCTATACTCATGTACTTTTCCACCCACAAAGGCAAAAAATAGATTCCAATGTAAGAGCAATGATGCACAGGGTGTTTTGTCACCCGCATGTTAAAGGAACAGTAACAACAAAAATGAAAGTGTTTTAAAGGAATGACACTATAATGTAGCGACGCCCTGCACTGATAAAACTAGTGAGTTTGCTTCAGGAACTCTACTATAGTTTATATGAACAACTTACAGTGTAGCCATGGGGGCAGCCATTCAAGAACAGGATACACAGTAGATAACAGACAAGTTCTGAACAATCCCATTGTATGCTACAGAGCTTATCTGTTATCTGCTATGCAACTTGACCCTTTTCTCCTTTGAATGGCTGCCCCCATGGCTACACAGCAGCTTGTTTATATAAACTATAATAGTACTTATATGTTATCTACTGTGTATCCTGTGCTTGAATGGCTGCCCCCCATGGCTACACAGCAGCTTGTTTATATAAACTATAGTAGTACTTATCTGTTATCTACTGTGTATCCTGTGCTTGAATGGCTGCCCCCCATGGCTACACAGCAGCTTGTTTATATAAACTATAGTAGTACTTATCTGTTATCTACTGTGTATCCTGTGCTTGAATGGCTGCCCCCATGGCTACACAGCAGCTTGTTTATATAAACTATAGTAGTACTTATCTGTTATCTACTGTGTATCCTGTGCTTGAATGGCTGCCCCCATGGCTACACAGCAGCTTGTTTATATAAACTATAGTTGTCTTTCAAACACATCACACATTTCTCCAGTGCAGAGCAACATTATATTTTCACTGCACTTTTCTTTTTTTGGTGTTACAGTTCCTTTAATATAATTGCACTAAAAATCAGCAGGCATTTTCTCATGATCGATTTCAGTTCTTGCCTATGGTAAAGTATTCTTGCACTTTCAGACAGCAATAAAACACCCGTGTGGCATTGCTCTTAAGGAGGATGGTTCTGTTGGAGGTTAAAGTGGAGGAGCTGCCACATTGGTTGAGAAGGAAATAGATGCGGCTGTTTTATATCTACTGCACTTTGTCATATTTTGAGGTGCCAAGTTCTTATTAATATGCAATCTATTTTATCAGCAACCTTTGGCCCTGAAGATTATAATAAAAAAAAGGGACCTATAGTATCACTGATAGGTTCAATGTCTCTCCTCTGCAAATATTATTTTGGTATAGTTTGCGCATGATACATGATGTTTCTAGAAGAGATATTTTATATTGTTATAACCAACCAAAAAAGTGAGTTGTCCTCTTTCTCCGGACGTAAATATGTTAAACCCTTTTAGACTCCTTGGGGATCATTTATAAAGTTTGCATGGATATATTTATAAAGCTGAATAAGAGGGTGCAAACAGAATTGCGAATTTTTTTTCGCAATGCGAATGTTTATAGGAGCTTTTTAAATATGTCACAATTTGAAATTGCGACTATTTATGTGCACACTCTGCGACTCAATTAAGCCACAACTTTGGTGGCAGATAAAATATTCGCAAAACAGTTTCGCAAAGTGCAAGTTTAAGTTGCTGTCAGCGCTATTTTCGCGCACAATAACCTCGCACATTGGGTGCTCTCGCGCAAACTCCCGTCTCATTTGTAAAAATTTATTCACAATGTGATGGTATGGGACCTGTTATCCAGAATGGGCAGGACCTGGGGTTTTCCGGATAACGGATCTTTCCGTAATTTGGATCTTCATACCTTGCATGTACCAGAAAATCCTGTAACTAGAGATGTGCGGGCCGACCTGAGGCCCCGCGGGTCGGACAAAATGTGCAGGTCGCGGGCGGGTGCAGTTTGAGCTCTTCTCCTGCTCTCCCCACCCGCGACCTAGTACTCCCGGCTTCCGGCGCTGGAATTTATAGACTTCCGCCTTCACTGCAGTGCTGGTTGGCGCAGGTCTATAAATAAACGGGAGCAGCGGGCCTGGGTCAGATGCGGGCGGGTTAGGGTCTGGTGCCGGTCGAAAAATTTGCGACCTGCACATCACTAATGTAAACATTAAATAAACCCAATAGGCTGGTTTTGCTTCCAATAAGGATTAATTATATCTTAGTTGGGATCAAGTACAAGCTACTGTTTTATAATTGAAGAGAAAAAGGAAATCATTTCGATTATTTGATTATAATGGAGTCTATGGGAGACGGCCTTTCCATAATTTGGAGCTTTCTGAATAACGGGTTTCTGGATTCCTGTATTGCATTTGTATTTATATAATAGAAACACTAAAAGGTTAACATATAAATATGTCCTTCTCACTCTAAAGCTGTTACTGGCTTGCTGGCAGTTTCAGCCTTTCATAAGACTCCATTGTTCTTTACAGCCTTATGTATCCAGACATGGGCCTGTTGCAGTATAAAAACCCCTTATGATTCTTTGCTATCTAATTGGTTCCCTATATACTGTTCCCCATTAGGCAACTGACCTTGATGACACAATGACTGATGCCCTGATAAACAACAAGCCCAAGTTTGTGAAACTTTTCGTGGACAATGGCTTGAACATTGTGGATTACTTAACCTACGGGCGACTCGAGGAACTGTATAGTTCTGTGCTGGACAACACTCTCCTCTATCAATTGCTAAAGAACAAGCACGACGAACGGAGGAATTCAAACAAGGTCCATCATGAATTCCCACTGATGGATTCTAATGGCAAAGGGATGGAATTCAAACTTTACGAGGTTTCCAAGATCCTACGAGACCTGTTGGGTGATGTCTGTGCTCCTTTCTACACACATGTCCTGGGAAATATGAAAGGTTCTATTACCAGAAGACACTCAGCCGTATGTAGTATTTGGACATCTGACTAATATTTACTTTTAATAATAGAATGTAAGAAATAGTGATGGGTGAACTTCGCCCAAAAATTCGCAAATTTATTTGCTGGTGGCCAAACGCGGAAATTCACCTCAAATTCGTGCCTGGCAAATAAATTCGTCCATCACTAGTAAGAAATGAAGCTCTGAGTTTTATAAAGGTCTGACAAAAATGTTGTTTTAGTACATTTTTAGTACATTTCTAGTATTATGTTTATGTTGAAAGGCTCAGACAGATGCACAGATACTCTTCCTATATTACATGTAGCCAGGTAAATCTAGACATATTTGTTCTGTTTAGGGCTATTCCACACGGGGAGATAGCCACGCGTTTGCGGTCGCGGCGTCAAAGCGCCGCGACAGTCGCCGCGACCGGCGCAGGCGACAGTTTTGTATGGGCGCCTATGTAAAACGCCTGTGCTAACCACACGAGGCGATGCGCTTTTCAACAGTCGCCTGAAAATGTCTCGCCAGGCTTTTTCAGGCGACTGTTGAAAAGCAAATCGCCTCGTGTGGTTAGCACAGGCGTTTTTACATAGGCGCCCATACAAAGCTGTCGCCTGCGCCGGTCGCGGCGACTGTCGCGGCGCTTTGACGCCGCGACCGCAAACGCGTGGCTATCTCCCCGTGTGGACTAGCCCTTACTGAGCAGTTTCTGGGGCATTTAGTAAAAATGCAGTTGTATGGTACACGTGTGTCACCTAATTGTATATATTTATTATTTCTTATATGAACAGAAAAAAGCTCAGGAGCAAATCACTGTGGAAAAGTATGAACCAAAGAAGTCAACATCTCCATGGATAGATCTCTTTATTTGGGCAATATTACAGAATCGAGATGAAATGGCCTCTTACTTCTGGGAAATGGTGAGTTTAAGATTAGGAATAACTTAAACAAGACTTCAGTGCCCTGCATATTATGCCTACTGAAAAAGAGATTCCAATCGGCAAAACAAAGGGTCGAAGAAGTATCTTTCAAGCCACGAGTTAAAAAATCCAAAAAATCTTTATTACCAAGCTTTCATTAAAAACAATTAGATATCATTTAGGAGACTTGTTTCCTGGACTATGAAATGTACAGTCACCTGATGCGTTTCATGCCTTGTTCTGACACATCACCTCTGATGAAGTGGCAGAACGAGGCCTGAAACGCGTCAGGTGACTGTATATGTCCTAGTCCAGGAAACTGGTCTCCTAAATGATACCTGTTAATTGTTTTTAATGAAAGCTTGGTAATAAAGGTTTTTTTAAAAAAAATTTAACCTGTGGCTTTTCAACTCTTTGTTTTGCCAATTGGGATTTGAATTTGACTTGAGCAGAGACCAGCTAGTTGAGTTGAAGCATGCCTGTTTCCAAGGAGGAGTCCTGAGTGCAGGCATGTAAGTTTTCTAAGCTAAACCTACTGAAAAAGCGAAACATAGCAGCAACAACAAACTTAATACCATACATATGGTACCTCAATACCAGATCTGGGGTCATTCGATACCCTGGAATATGATGTGACCACAGTTTTTCTCAGACTGTGATTGGATGAATATTTAAATGCACATTTGTATGGACCTTACAGACAGCAACATGAGCCAAATCGATAGGCCTGTAATGAAAATGGTCTTATGGATCATGGTTTCATTTTCACCCAAAAACTGCCCAGTTCTTTCCTACTGATATCAGCAGAGTTAAGGTGTTCATACACATGCAGAATACATTGAATACTAAGTTTATCTAATACAGAGAGTACAGAGAAAAATGCAGGTTGTCTCTTTATGTAAAGCAGGCTGAATGGTTACATATTGTACCATTTGTCCATCCATATGGATGTCACATATTCCTTAAAACCAATAGCGGATCTGAGGGGTAGCAGATCCTCTTACTTACTCACCCACCAAGAAGGGGCATCCATAGATAACTTATCGATCACAGGATGATGTGCCATTAATAGTCCTCCAAGGTGTCATACCTGCTCTGATAGTGTAGCCCTATTGAGCAAACCAAGCAAATTGTCTCACCAAATAGGGACATTATTGACTACCTTTAGTTTAAAGAGTGATGGTGAAGTTTGCATACATTACATATACTAAACTGCCCAAAACTATATATAAAGACTAATACTGAAATGTTCACCAGATATAATATTATCTGTTTGGGCCTGGAAAATATAGTTATTTCTTGTGCTCAGTTGTTTCCCTTTGTTATTTTGCAGGGCTCTGAAGCTGTTTCCTCTGCTCTGGCTGCTATGAAGCTTCTTAAGGATCTTTCCCGAATGGAGTCCGAGGCTGAAGAATCTTTAGCCATGAGGGATCTAGCAGCAAAGTTTGAGCAGCTTGCTATAGGTATGTAACGGCCTGTTGTAAATTTCCTTCTCTTAGCTCTTCTTTATGGGATTATGGGTCAAACCATCCACAGAATGGGCCATCTATACAGGTATTGGATAGATTATCCAGAATACATTGGATACTAAGTTTATCTGATACAGAGAGTACAGAGAAAAAAGCTGGTTGGCTCTTTATATAAAGCAACTGCAACATGTATGAGATTTAGTGCTTATATAACTAAAGATGGCCATAGATGGTAAATGAGAGGATCTTTCCCTGTTATGCCCACCTTGAGGGGGACCATAGAGTTGAGGTTGGTAATATCAGGCCAAATGATCGGATCACAACAAGAGAGATACAGGGCTGTCTAAGGACCACATCAACAAGCCAATGAGGTCCTCTCCTTGACAGGATGCTTAAACCTGCTGGATCTGCATCTGGCCAATTTTTGATCACACATTAGGTGGGTAGGCCAGTTGGAATGCCCCATACCTGAGCTCATAAGCTGCTGAATTGTTCTGATATACTGTGTCCCATTAGGCAACTGACCTTGATAACACAATGACTGATGCCCTGATAAATAACAAGCCCAATATTTTGAAGCTTTACGTGGACAACAAGAGAGATACAGGGCATCCGGCATAGGAAAACATCAACAAGCCATCAAACACATCAATAAGCTGCTGAATTGTTCTGAATGGGTCGATTTGACATCCTAAATCTGCCCTTGAATGGCCATTTAAGAAATGCTATTGTGTCTAAATGCATCAGCTTTGTATTAAAATGCTCTAAAGCCCATATTTACTCTTGCAGGAGTATTTAATGAGTGCTACAGAAACAGTGAAAATCGAGCATTTAAGCTCCTTGTGCGTCGCTCCAGCATCTGGGGAGGAGCCACGTGTCTGCAGTTGGCTTATGAAGCTGATGCTCGGAATTTCTTTGCCCAGGATGGAGTTCAGGTACATGAACATTGGCATTTCTTGTTGTTCCAGTTCCAATTTATTTTTTCCTGGTGTAGCTATGGATATTCTTCTTTCGTCCCTTAACTATTCCCTTTATATGAGCAAAATGCTGCTCCCTTTTCAGTTAGTGGGATCATGTTATCTTTGGCGGATTTTTAGCAGCAGTGGTATCAGCAAAGACCATATGTCAATCCGTAATATCAAGACAAGAGTACATTAGAGTTTTAAGACATCTTGTATGATAAATGGTTGCTTTCTAGAAAATTTCTTTAGGTAAAAGTGACATGATCTAGTTATTGATTGGATTGGACAGAGAATACAGAATAAAAGACAACCTCAAGGTTCCTGTCTGGTGAGAGAGCAGGAGATAGTAAAGTCATTAACAGTAATAGATTATTCTGGATTATTATGGGTGTTTGACATAAGAAATAGGTCCCATGTCTAGTGATGGGTGAATAAATTTGCCTGGCACTAATTTGTTGCTAATTTCCGCGTTACGCCACCAGTGAATAAATTTGCAAATCTCCCGTGAAAATTACCCGTGAAAATGACAGATTTTTTTGAGAAAACCTTCAAATTTCAAGATTTTTGAGTGAAATCCTTCAAATTGCATGTTTTTTTATTGAAAACCTTCAAATTTCACGATTTTTGAGTGAAACGTCCGATTTTCATGATTTTTTGTGAAAACCTTCAAATTTCACGATTTTTGAATGAAATCCTTCAAATTTCAAGATTTTTTGAGTGAAATCCTTCAAATTTCAAGATTTTTTGAGTGGAACCCTTCTAATTTCACGATTTTTGCATGAAAACATCCAATTTGCACGATTTTTCGTGAAAGCTTTCAAATTTCAAGATTTTTTCGGGAACTTTACAATTTCAGAATTTTTCACGAATTTCTCGGCGTTTCGCGAATTTTGCGGGAAATTCGCAAATTTTTCAGCGAAATGGGAGAAATTCGCCAATCGCTATCCATGTCTGAATGTGACAGGCTCAAGTTGGTAGCTCTGGGACAGTAGAAATGGCCATCAAAGAGAGATAAATAAATGTGAATGTTAGCATCATTCTTCCATGAATCAGCATCAGGATAATAACAGAAAATGTTTCGCAGTAAACGAAGGTGGAATGAAATGCTAATACATTGTTAATTGGATGTTGTTTTTCTTTATAGTGATCCTATGACGCTTTATGTGCAATATTATTACTTACTTGTCATAATAATACATTTTATTTGTATTCCAGTCAATGTTGACAGACAACTGGTGGGGGCAAATGGCTCAGAACACCCCTGTATGGGCGATGGTACTGACTTTCTTCTGTCCGCCTCTGATTTATACAGACCTGATCACATTTAAGTAAGTTACAAGCTGCATGTGTTGCTCATTTTCCAGAAAGAGGCTGCTCTGATGTTCTTCTGCGTAGGAACAACATTAGAAACCTTTCTCAAATCTTTCCTAAGCAGAAGAACATCAGAGCAGCCTCTTTCTTTCTCCTGACAACTTCCTTGACTACTTGGTGGCCAGACTGGTCAGAAACTGACCAGCAGGTGGCGCTGTTGGAACAAATTTAATTCATATTAACAGTACATGCATTCTTTAATATCTTGGAATTCAAAGAAAATAAATAATGAATGTATATTACAGAAGTACTTGGAATAGCCCCTCATCAATTTTACATTCACTTTTTTTTAAGGTTTATTTAACCTTTAAGGACATTTTATGTTAGAATGTGTTCTAGAAGAACTCCTAAATATATGTAATACCAACTAATACCAAAGAAGTCCATTTGTCTTATATTGGATATAGAGCACCAAGGTTTTCTTTAAAGGTATTTAATCCACATTTAATCATTATTAGAGAAGGAATTGTTTCTCCGAGGTCTTAATTGTTCCAGAAACCAGGCCCTGTCTGAAATAAAACAAAATATTTACCTGTGGTGTTAAGATTGGTTACAGGCTGATCAGTCCTGAGGTTACTTTATACAACAAAGATATGCAGCTTGCAGACTCCAAACTGGACACAACTGCATAATATGCTTTTTACATTTTATCTTTCGTTAAATCATTCTCGTTATTGTCAGTAACAATCTCAACAGTATTCCGGTATTACAATATTGACACCATTTCATTGTTACTCTCACTCTCTACTTCAGGTCCATTGACCATGAAAATGGAATAGAAAGTGCTCACAGAATGGAAATGGACAGCCTGGACACTGACATAAAGACAACTGTTGCGGAAATTATGGAAGGGTAAGCCATGTCATAAGATGGCTTTAAAATAGAAAATAACACTAGCTTGAACAGATCTTTTTTGGGTAACCGGTTTTCTCCAGACATTTTATAACATATGGAACATTAATTTTACAGTGGGCTCATGTGTAGGGCCTCTCTTGTCTTTATTAAGGTTCCCTGGACTTGTGTAATAAAAAGAGGTAATTTTACGCATTTGCACCAATGTTTATAATAAAGACGTCCATATAACTTTATAGCCTAAGCGCAAGATCACTAGTGAATTTTCGGTAGGCACAAATGAACGCTAGTGCATCTTCGCTATGAAATGCTCACACTGCCAAAGTAACGATAACGAAAAATCGCCAGCGTTTGACGCCCGGGCCGAAACTTCACATTTTAGTAAATTAGCGTATTCATAGCGCATTTGCTCCTGGCGAAGTGGTGTGAGGGGTGAAAAGCTGGCGCTGACGGAAATTCGCCAGTTAGTGAATCTGCCCCTAGGAGAAGCAATAGGCATTCTTAGCCTCTCACCTTCTCTGGCCTTCAAGCTTTGCCCCCTCCCAACCAACTTCCCTAGGCTCCCTAGTGGGGTATCCCCTACATTTCACTGCCTTTCTTATCTCTGTCACTTAGCAAATCATTCCTTTTATTTTACATTTCATCCTAAAGGTGGCCACCTCGTGCTCGTTTGGCAACATCGAAAAATGAGCCGATCTTTCCCCAATATGCCACTAACGGGCATGGCTATATCGGGGATAATCTGAACGTTCGGCCCTATGGCCGAGCGATCGGATTACAATGAGAGTGCAATGGGCTCCGGCGGGACGGTTGGGACAAAATCAAACCTGTCCGATCGACCAAACGACCGATCTCCGCCTGACGAAAAATTTCGGGACTCTCCACACACGGTCCGAAAATCGTACGAATCCGAAAATCGTATGAATCCTCGATTCGTACGATAGGATCTTTGCATCTATGGCCACCTTTAGGACTGCTGTTGTTTGCCAGAAAGGAAGCAGAAACAGTCACGTGAGCTTTATTTCTTTTTCAGGGAAGACAAACAAGACAATGAAGAGCAAGCAGAAGAGGTACCGCTCAAAAAGATGAGCGTGAAAGAATCCAAAAAAGTCAAGGCCCCCGAGGCAGAAATCATCAAACAGAAACAGCGGCCAAAGTGGATGCAGCGCTGGAAGCAGTTCTGGAGTGCCCCAGTGACTTCCTTCTTTGGCAACGTGGTCATGTACTTTGCTTTCCTGTTCCTTTTTTCCTATGTGCTGCTTTTGGAATTCAAGATGCCTCCTCCAGATGGTCCAGCAAATTCAGAGCTTATACTATATTTCTGGGTTTTTACAATGGTGTGTGAAGAGATACGGCAGAGTTTCTTTGTGGGCAGCATGCCCGTGGCTCAGAAGGTCAAGCAATACTTGCAGGATTCATGGAACCATGTTGACATCATAGCCCTATGTCTCTTTATCATCGGAGTGATTTGCAGGTAAGTCTGACTGGTAGAATGTGTGGATGCTTCAGAGCAGTCATAGTCAACCCTCTGCCTTTCAGATGTTATTGAAGATTAATTTCAGGGATTGTTGGGAGGCTTCACTTCACAAAAAAAAAACCAGAGAAGCATGCGAAGATTCTGGGAGTCTCCCCGCCAGCTAGGACGATATGGCACTTGGAGTGCTCCATTGTCGGAAGTTGCCCAAAGTTGTCTCACAAAGAAACTTCGGAAAAAACTAAGCTCTCCAAGTGCCATCCCGCCGACGATTTAGATTCCAGCCGGTGATTTCGATTCTATCCGGAAAGGAGGCCTGGCGACTAATCTCCCTGAATCTCCACGTGTGTCTCTGCCCTAATGGACTTCAGGTTGCCAATCACTGCTCCTGAGAGTAGAAGAATGCAAATATTAGAGCTTCTTGATTGAATGTTTGTTCCTAAGCTTATTTGCTTTTTTTATTTACCATTCCATTTATAATTTGATACATACAGGCTGGTGATACAGGTATGGGACCTGTTATCCAGAGTGCTCATGAGCTGGGGTGTTCTGGATAATGGATCTTTCCATAATTTGGATTTTCATACCTTAAAGGGATACTGTCATGGGAAAAAAACATTTTTTCAAAATGAATCAGTTAATAGTACTGCTCCAGCAGAATTCTGCACTGAAATCCATTTCTCAAAAGAGCAAACAGATTTTTTTATATTCAATTTTGAAATCTGACATGGGGCTAGACATTTTGTCAATTGCCCCATGTCATGTGATTTGTGCTCTGATAAACTTCAATCACTCTTTACTGCTTTACTGCAAGTTGGAGCGATATCACCCCCTCCCTTTTCCCCCCAGCAGCCAAACAAAAGAACAATGGGAAGGTAACCAGATAGCAGCTCCCTAACACAAGATAACAGCTGCCTGGTAGATCTAAGAACTACACTCAATAGTAAAAACCCATGTCTCACTGAGACACATTCAGTTACATTGAGTAGGAAAAACAGCAGCCTGCCAGAAAGCATTTCTCTCCTGAAGTGCAGGCACAAGTCACATGACATGGGGCAGCTGGGACATTGTCAAAATGTCTAGCCCCATGTCAGATTTCAAAATTGAATATAAAAAAATCTGTTTGCTCTTTTGAGAAATGGATTTCAGTGCAGAAGTCTGCTGGAGCAGCACTATTAACTGATTCATTTTGAAAAAATGTTTTCCCCATGACAGTATCCCTACTAGAAAATCATGTAAACATTAATTAAACCCAATAGACTGGTGTTGCTTCCAATAAGTATTAATAATATCTTAGTTTGGATCAAGTACAAAGTACCGTTTTATTATTACTGAGAAAATGGAAATCATTTTTAAACATTCGGATTGTTTGCATAAAATGAAGTCTATGGGAGACGGCCTTTCCGTAGTTCGGAGCTTTCTGGATAGATAACGCATCCCATACCTGTACTGGGAACCATCATCTAATAAGTTTTTCTTTCAAACTGGTTCCATGACACTAGTTTGTGTTCAGCAATTGTAATTTCTTTCATTAGAACATTAAAGTTCTCTCCCCAAGTAGAGGTAAAGGGGGTTAATCATTTTTACTGTGGCGGAGGTACAGAGAAATACAACTTTTCAGGTGATATTTCATCCCCACTGCATTGCCAAAACGCCCAAAAGAAGCTAAAAAAGATACCCAACGGCGCATGCCCATGATGTTGATGGACCAACTAACTGCTGATGCTTTCTTGCAGGATGTTTAATGAATCGTTTGAAGCTGGCCGTACAATCCTCTGCTTTGATTTCATGGTGTTTACTCTCAGGCTGATCCATATCTTTGCCGTCAACAAGCAGCTGGGGCCAAAAATCATTATAGTCAGAAAGATGGTGAGTAATACAATGATTTGCAAAAAAAAAAAGGCAAATATTTCTGATTATTTATTGTTGTGCTGCACAGCTAGGGAAATAGAACTACAGATTACTGTACTGTATTTGGTCGAACTCTTGTTGCTAAGAACTTCAGAACTGTGGAAGTTACATTGAAAAAGGCCATTATGATTCTATTTTTGTTCATTTTGCTGTCTCTAATGTCCAATGACCCCTCAACAACCTAATTAATGAGCTACAGTATTGTGCTGTTTGATTTTGATACATTAAATTGTCTCACAGCTCAATAGCGCTTCTTAAATATTAGGGTAATGATTTTCCCATAATCCATAGCAAAAGCGGAATTCGAGGGTATTGGCAGGTAAGGCTCAACTACGTGCTCTGTATATGCCCTTTTGAAACTGATTTCATTTTTCCTATCTAGGGGGCTGATTTATTAGTGATTTATTTATTTTATTTCATTTTGTTTATTTATTTATTCATTTATTTATTTATTAGTGATTTATTAGTTACTTTTATCACTATAGCTCTGTATAATGTCTTCAGTCATTTAAGGTATAACCAATTATTTTTATTCCAGCACAGAAAATAACTGCCCACGACTAGGGATGCACCGAATCCAGGATTCGGTTTGGGATTCGGCTTTTTTCAGGAGGATTCAGATTTGGCTGAATCCTAATTTGAATATGAAAATTAGGGGCGGGTAAGGAAATTACGTGACTTTTCATCACAAAAGAAGAGTTTTTTCAACTTTTCCTTTCCTGACCTAATTTACATATGCAAATTAGGACTCGGGTTCGGTATTCATCCAAATCTTTCACCAAGGATTTGGGGATTCGGCCGAATCCCAAATAGTGGTTTTGGTGCATCCCTACCCACAACGTGCGTATGGTTTCTCCAGTAGATGTATCGCTACTGAATAATTAGTTAGTTTTATAGTCTATTTGTCTTGGAGTCCATCAAGTTCAACCCCTCTACAGTAGTTATTAGTTGGTTGACCCAAAAACCCATGGATCTGTGGTTTTACCTACAGGTTGGTCTAAACCACAACAAGGTGAGCCCCAGGTGTGGGTTGGGGCAGGCAGCAACCAGGCCACTGCATTTTGTGATTTAATGTTGCTGAACCCTCCCCTATGGAGACTGATTCCACCCATTTACGTAATGAGCGAGATGTTTTTAGCTTATTTTATCATTTGTTTTTTTTTTTGTAGATGAAGGATGTTTTTTTCTTTCTATTCTTCCTGGGTGTCTGGCTCATTGCTTATGGAGTAGCAACTGAGGGCCTGCTTCATCCCAATGACATGCGTCTCAGCTGGATTTTCCGCCGGGTCTTCTACAGGCCTTATCTCCAAATATTTGGTCAAATCCCACAGGAGGAGTTTGATGGTGAGAAAAGTATATTTCAGTGATAAACACACATTATACCCACTGCATAAATAGGTTGTACAGATATACTGTTTCTCTGAATATTTTAAACTGCATGATTAGAATATACCTATATTAGATCGGTATCTAAGTAAACCATTTTCATAAAAACATTATTTTTGAGTTGTATGTGCCTGTCCTAAATAGAAAATTGTCATTTAAGAACTAAGGGCTGCCCCCCTGTTGAGCAGAAGTGTCATTGCTAAATTGTGAATAATGGGAGGTAGACATTTGATTTAATTGCTTGTATGGATTGCAAATTGATTTACATAAGTTATATGCACAGTGCAGCCTTCCTGAACTTTCTAGAAGTTTTGTGCCAGCTAAATTTTGTGCCATTGAAATGCATTTAAAAAAATGCCCATGTCCGGCCCACAGGCCTATCTTTGAAAGAAAATGTCTACGGGGGTTGTTTATCAAAATCCAAAAATATCTCATTATTTTCTGAAAGCTACTCCGACCAAATCCGCACGGGCATTTACCCCTTATTTATCAATACATTTTTCCGGAAATTTTCTTTTGCGGGAAAAAACTTGAAATCTTAGAAATTTTTCGGATTTGCCGCCCAAAAACTCTGATTTTTTCAAATTTTGCCCGAAAACCTTGAAATCTTCAGATTATTGCACGAAACCGAGTGCAGATCAGGATATCTTCAGGACTTCTAGCATTGACTTGAACTGCATGAACTCGGCAGTTCTGAGTTGGAGGACTTTTTTATTCAGACTTTTAACATCTGGGTTAATAAATTCCAAAGTTTTGTTTCCACTAAAAATTATCAAATCAAATTTTTCGAGTCATTGGTATTCAAACCTTAATAAATAACCCCCTATGTGTTCTATGTGTACCTCACTACAAAATATGTTGGCGCTATATAAATACATAATAATAAATACGTGTATCTGAGGTCCTGTTCTGCTCTCTTAAAGCTGCCAAGATAGCTGCTTCCAACTGCACGGATGACCCTATTGCCATAATGCTGGAAGAAGCTGAGCCTTGTACCAACACTTATGCCAACTGGCTGGTCATTCTCCTGCTTGTCGTTTTCCTCCTGGTTGCCAATATCCTTCTTCTGAACCTGCTGATCGCCATGTTCAGGTGACAAACTAGTGAAGGGCTGAGAACAATTTTCTCATTCAGTGTGTCTTTCATTTTACCTTCTTAAGACAAACGGAACACTGCTGCCTGCCCCTGACTTAAAGGGATCCTGTCATCGGGAATCATGTTTTTTTCAAAACACATCAGTTAATAGTGCTACTCCAGCAGAATTCTGCACTGAAATCCATTTCTCAAAAGAGCAAACAGATTTTTTTATATTCAATTTTGAAATCTGACATGGGGCTAGACATTTTGTCAATTTCCCAGCTGCCCCATGTCATGTGACTTGTGCCTGCACTTTAGGAGAGAACTGCTTTCTGGCAGGCTGCTGTTTCTCCTTCTCAATGTAACTCAATGTGTCTCAGTGGGACCTGGATTTTACTATTGAGTGTTGTTCTTAGATCTACCAGGCAGCTGTTATCTTGTGTAGGGAGCTGCTATCTGGTTACCTTCCCATTGTTCTGTTGTTAGGCTGCTGGGGGGGGGGGAGGGAGGGGGTGATATCACTCCAACTTGCAGTAAAGCAGTAAAGAGTGATTGAAGTTTATCAGAGCACAAATCACATGACTTGGGGCAGCTGGGAAATTGACAATATATCTAGCCCCATGTCAGATTTCAAAATTGAATATAAAAAAATCTGTTTGCTCTTTTGAGAAATGGATTTCAGTGCAGAATTCTGCTGGAGCAGCACTATTAACTGATTCAAAAAATTTTCCCATGACAGTATCTCTTTAAATAGCCATTGGCTGTCAGCAGCAGACTGTTGCAGGCAGCACGGGTGGTCAGTGTCGGACTGGCCCACCGGGATACCAGGAAAACTCCCGGTGGGCCCAGTTGTCAGTTGACCCTTTTGCTTCTATGTTGTTAATTTCATGGTCATTCCTTATTTCTTTATGGGAAAAAATGCTTAATAATGGAAGAATAGAGTAAGTAAACATAAAAGACTAGGAGATTAAAGAGGATCAGTGAGGAAAGGAAGAATAATAGTTTGGAAAGTGGGCCCATGGTCTAAGGTTTTCTGTGGGCCCCTGGCATCCCAGTCCGACACTGCAGGTGGTGACAGGTGTTGCTCAGCGGGCAGAGAAAATTGATACACATGCCATTATCTTGGGCATTAAAGTGTATTATATACATATTGCTAACAAAAAAAGGGATGTGTCTGTGGTTTTCATTTAGAATAAGCATCAGGCATGGGGCAGTGAGACACTCTTGTGACTAATTATATATAAACAGTGGTTTCATTCCAAATTTTTCCCCAAAAGAAGCAGTTTAGTGTAAATATATATCTTATGGTGTTTATGGAATCTTAATCATCTGCATGCTTATGTTTAAACCTGTTTACCATATGACTGTAAAGATTGTGGGCTATTCTTAAAGGAGAACTAAAGCCTAACTCAAGAAGCAGCTAGAAAAATTGTACATGATGTTTTGTGCTTCTGTACCAGCCCAAGGCAACCACAGCCCTTTAGCAGTAAAGATCTGTGTCTCCAAAGATGCCCCAGTAGCTCCCCATCTTCTTTTCTGCTGATTCACTGCACATGCTCTGTGCTGCTGTCACTTACTGAACTTAGGGACCCACTCACAATATACAGTACACATAGAATAGAAATGTCACAATATAAGGCTGTTTAGTAATTAATACAGATAATTACTACATGGCAGCACAGAAACCAGTGCAATTAGTATTAGAATTTAATAATCAGCAAACCTGTAGCATCAGCTTATATTACAGGGGAAGCTCATTTTCTGCTGGATAATTAGCGACGAGCCCTAAGCTTAGCTTCTCAACAGCCAATCAGAGCCCACTGAGCATGTGAGTGTCACAGACACTTTCCAAGATGGTGACCCCCTGTGACAAGTTTGAAGTCCTGGATCATTGCTGCTATTGACAAGCTCAAACTTTAAGCTGGTGCAATAAGTTCACTATATAAAATATGTAATTTTTAGCCATATTAATTTTTAGGGTTTAGTTCTCCTTTAAGGTGGCCATACATGTACTGATATTATTGTACACAACTGATTTACATACGATATTTGGTGCGTGTAAGGAGGGAGACAAGCCAACTAATATCTGCAGAAGACGTGGATATTGGTCGGCTTGTAGATCAGGCCAGGCGATTAATTTTGATCTGGTGAAGGCACTCAAACATGAGCCACAGTTAGTGATGAATCGTTAGCTGTATGTAGAATTCTATTGTTTCTATATGTATATCTGATGATTCAGCTCTACACGTGTGTATTGAAACTAACAATCTTTCTTGGAAAGATATTTTTCAGGAAAGATCATAATTGTTACATCTATGGCCACCTTAAGTACAGTACAGTACAATAAATGTTCCGGGACCTGCCCAAAACCCACATTATAGTGGACCAACCAGAAAACTTTTATCTTTGGGAAGCACAGATGGTTGCATGAACTGTGTCAATTGTG
Organism: Xenopus petersii; assembly: GCA_038501925.1. Lineage (NCBI taxonomy): Eukaryota > Metazoa > Chordata > Amphibia > Anura > Pipidae > Xenopus > Xenopus petersii. The sequence continues at coordinate 106,396,711 of CM076685.1, read as the reverse complement.
TGTATTATGCCATAATACAGACATGACTCCTGATTAGAGGTGGATCTTTTATCTTTGTTTCTTTTATCATCTTCAGTTACACCTTCTCAAAGGTCCAAGGCAACAGCGATATCTATTGGAAATTCCAGCGTTACAACCTGATAGTGGAGTATCACAACCGTCCGGCCCTCGCTCCTCCATTCATCATCATCAGCCACATTAACACCTTCATCAAGCGTAAGATCCGCAAGGTGGCATCTCAGAAGATCCGACATTTCAGTGAGTACTTTAGAATCTACAGATTGTGTGTTTTCCAACACTGTGGATCCCCGCTTTTGTTTTTAGTCTTTCAGCGACCATTTAAACGACTTATATCGACCATCTAAACGACTTATATTGATTTGTGTCCTTAGTGCTGGAACTGACAGAGACTCTAGACAACCGAATGCTGATCTGGGAAGCCGTGCAGAAGGAGAACTACCTGGTAAATGTTGCTAAGCATAAAAGGGACAGTGACACAGAACGTCTGCGCAGAACCTCACAAAAGTAAGAACCCGAAATTGCCACCACTGTTTCCTCTCGTTAAAAAAGGCAGCACAAGTGATCTCTTTGCAGAAGCTTGGATCAAGGCTGGGATGGGAATTATGCATCTTTCAAGGAAAGAATATCTTACAGAGCCTTTTGTTATGACTGCTGCTGCTGCTTGGACTAGAGTAGGGCAACCAAACATCGAATCCATTGTCACCTTATATAAATGCAGTCTAGTGATGACAAACTTAAGAGCAAAGACACACGCTCAGATTCGGGGAGATTAGTCGCCCAGCAACAAATCTCCATTTCTTCAGGGCGATTAATCTACCCAAACTGCCTCTCGCCAGCTAGAATGAAAATCTCCGGTGGGATGGCAACTGGTGCCCTTCCTTTTCTGCAGTCGCCCTAGTTGCCTAACGAGGAAACTTTGGACAACTTTGGAAAACTAAGTGCTCCGAGTGTCATTCCGTTGGTGATTTCGATTCTAGCCAGTGGGAGGCAGTTCAGGGAGATTAGTCGCCCCGAAGCAGAGGCGATTTATCGCCAGACGACTAATCTCCCCGAATCTGAGCGTGTGCATCTGCCCTGAGTGTTCACCTTGCTTCTGGGAGATGGTGGTAGGTCTGCAACATCAATGGAAAAAAGGTTGCCTTCTTCAGAATTCAGTCTGATAACAGGGTTGTCTATCCCTTGTAGAATAATCTTGTCAGATGACAATATTTCTCATACCTATTCTAGAACAAATTAGTCTGATAACAAAGAAGGCTATCCATTATATAATGTGGTCTGTAAACAACCCGACACCATTATTTCCCTTCTGCAGGGTTGATATTGCCTTAAAACAACTCAATGAGATAAAGGAACATGACCGAAGGATGAAAGCAATGGAAACTGAGGTAAATTGCTAAATACGGTTTTTGCATTATTGGTTTAAGGAACACATAGATCAGTTTTGAGGGCAGAGACAGACTAGAAGATTCGGGGAGATTTAGTCGCCCGATGACAAATTGACTCTTCTTCGGGTGACTAATCTCCCCGAACTGTCTCGCCGCCGGCTAGAATCTAAATCGCAGGCGGGATGGCACTCGGAGCGCATAGTTTTCTGAAGTCGCTTGAAGTTGCCTCACAAGGAAACTTTGGGTTATTTCAGAAAACAAACCTTGGAGCTTGCTCTTCACTGGGGCCTTCTCTAGTACAGGCTTCCTGCACCATCCACCATCTATCATGAGAAAAGTCCAAGAGAACTAACATGGCTACCACTGTTACTTTTTATTCATATCTAATGGGAAACACCTTGACAACCCAATAGCAATAGGGGCCTCACTACTCACAGGACATGCCTACATCTAGATGGGGCGCCACGTATTCACACCACTCTTACATAAACCTGTCTTCCTACCTATTATTATTATTATTATTATTATTATTAACATGTATTTTTAGAGCTCCAACATATTATGAAGCGCTGATAGGGCTTTAAGCTGAATGTTGAAGAACAACCACAGGGGAAGACAATATCCCTACATTCCTGCATAAATGACAAAACAGTCTGTTTTCTTCAAACCATTTACCATTTTTCCTACATTTTACTAGCTGGAATACTGCCGCAATGCACTTTCCTGGATAGTGGATGCACTTCAACACAGTGAGGTTGTGAAAACCACTAGAAGTCCACCTGTTTTTAATGAAGGTAAGTGAGAAATTCCATGAAGTCATTAAAGGAACAGTAACACCAAAAACTAAAAGTGTTTTAAAGTAATGAAAATATCATGTAGTGTTGCCCTGCACTGGTAAAACTGATCTGTTTGCTTCAGAAACACTACTATAGTTCATATAAACAAGCTGCTGAGTAGCAATGGCGGAAATTGAAAAACGGCTAAATGGCACAGGATAAATAATGGATAACAGATAGCATTATGTTCTATAGAGCTAATCTGCTATCTGCTGTGTAACTTGAGCCTTTTCTCCTTTGAACAGCTGCCCCCATTGCTACACAGCAGCTTATTTATATAAACAATATTAGTGTTTCTGAAGCAAACACAGCAGTTTTACTAGTGCAGGGCAACACCGCATTATATTTTTATTACTTTAAAACAATTTCATTTTTTGATGTTACTGTTCCTTTAAAGTGTCATCCTCAGCCATCTAATTGCAGTCCTTCAAAAAAAAAAGTGCACTATTCACCTGCAGGAGGCGTCACATTGTGGACCTGTGACTAGTTGATACCTCAATATGTGAAAATATATAGGGAACTCGTATTGTATTGTACCACTAGACACACCATATACCATAAACGAAACCATAAAAATTAATATGGCTAAATATACCATATTTTATATACTGAACGTATTGCACGAGGCTAAAGTTTCAGCTTGTCAATAGCAGCAATGATCCAGGACTTCAAACTTGTCACAGGGGGTCACCATCTTGGAAAGTGTCTGTGACACTCACATGCTCAGTGGGCTCTGATTGGCTGTTGAGAAGCTAAGCTTAGGGCTCGTCACTAATTATCCAGCAGAAAATGAGCTTCCCTGGCTGTAATATAAGCTGATGCTACAGGTTTGCTGATTATTAAATTCTGATGCTAATTGCACTGGTTTCTGTGCTGCCATGTAGTAATTATGTGTATTAATTACTAATCAGCCTTATATTGTGACATTTCTATTTTATGTGTACTGTATATTGTGAGTGGGTCCCTAAGCTCAGTAAGTGACAGCAGCACAGAGCATGTGCAGTGAATCAGCAGAAAAGAAGATGGGGAGCTACTGGGGCATCTTTGGAGACACAGATCTTTACTGCTAAAGGGCTGTGGTTGCCTTGGGCTGGTACAGAAGCACAAAATATAATGTACAACATTTCTAGCTACTAGTTAAGCTTTAGTTCTCCTTTAAAGGAAGATGTGGCTAATCCCTGTTTTTGGAAATAGATGACATCTAGGCTTTACGTATCACAAAGTTGGCTGCTTCCCAATTTACTAATATCATATTCTCCTCTTCACAGGTTAAGACATTCTTTATCCAAGAAAGAATTGCTGCTACCAGCTGCTGAGGTTCCTCTCTGCTGATCTTCTTCTCTTGCACCTATGGACCAATAGTCTGTTCACTGATACAGTCGCTGAATTCCATCGATAATTTCAACGTTTGTGCTCAGTGGATCTGGTATCGTTCTCTTATGTCATTGAAAAATAATTTAGGATGAACTCTAAAGCTCATTCTTAGTGATACAGACTAGAAATGATTTGCCTTCTTGTCCAACCAACCAGCAAGGCACATACAGAACTTTTTGTCTCAACTTTGCTCTGAGCTGTCCTGCCAATAAACAGAGATGGACTTGCTTACCTACAGCAGCTGCAGAGTGCCGCCCTCTTTCAGGATTAACAATTTCAACTCAAATTCTTATTTTTCTAAAGAGAAGTTTTAAGGTCTTCATTGTAGAGGTCTTCAAGATCTAGTTTGGTTAGATGATTTCTTACAGGTCCAAGACTTTTTCTGTAATATAATGTTTGTTATGTGTCTAGACACCAACAGGGTGCCATGTTGTTGTTTTTTTTACTGTTTTTGTTTACAGTTTTTATTTTGTATTATGAATTTGTTTACAGTTTCTGGGTGTTGATAATAATGTTCCTATATGGACAAAAAAAGATATATTTACTGATAAGATTATAAAACAAAAGGAGTAGCGGTTCAGGAGTAAGATTTATAATTAGTGATGGGAATCTGATAGAGATGCAACGAATCCAGGATTTGGTTCGGGATTCGGCCTTTCTCAGCAGGATTCGGATTCGGCCAAATCCTTCTGCCCAGCCGAACCGAATCCGAATCCTAATTTGCATATGTAAATTAGGGGCGGGAGGGAAATCATGTGACTTTTTGTCAGAAAACAAGGAAGTAAAAAAATGTTCCCCTTTCCATCCCTAATTTGCATATGCAAATTAGGGTTCGGATTCGGTTCGGTATTCGGCCGAATCTTTTGCAAAGGATTCGGGGGTTCGGCCGAATCCAAAAAAGTGGATTCGGTGCATCCCTAGAATCTGACCCTTTTTTTTCACCCATTGGAGACTATGGGGCGTCATTTTTGATGCAAAACTCTGCGAAACATTTCGCTCATCTCTATTTATGATGGAAAGTTTAGGGGGCATACACCAGCAGAATGTCATGTTTTCTACAGTTTTTGTTTATTTTTCATTTTAAATTGTGTCCATAATAATAATTTGTATATGTGTATTTTATTTACTAAAACATGAGTCAAAGCATAAAACGAGGCGATTATTAAAGTTATTATCTAAAATCCTTCTTCATGTCCTATAGGACAGATTTAAAGGGGTTCTGTCATCAGGGGCATAACTACAGAGGAAGCTGGGGCCCCAGGAGGTATAGGGGCCTCATGAGGCCTTAATTAATATATTATTTTAATATATATTGTTAAAACAGGTCAACCTCTAGATCTTTTTGGGGGACTGAAAAATAATTTGCTGTGGGGCCCAGTAATATGTAGTTATGCCACTGTCTTTCATGATTCTTATGGTGTAGTATTTATTTCTAAATTACATTGTTTACACTACAAATAATTCACTACAATATAAAATGTCATTCCTGAACTAGCAAGTGTATTTTGTAGGTGTAATATTGGTGTGTAGGTGCATCTCAGGTCATTTTGCCTGGTCATGTGATTTCAGAAAGAGCCCGTGCTGCACTACGGAATGTGTCTCAGTGGGACCTGGATTTTTACTATTGAGTGCTGTTGTTATCAGAGCCGGGCCAGGCCGGCCAGGGGCCCTAGGCAACCTGGCTGATCCTGGCGCTGGCTGGTTGCGCATGCATGAAAAAAATGCTTGCATGTTCGAAATACTGATCTCATGCGCACATGCGAAAATGGCAATCACGTGCACGAAAATCATGCGCTCCTGTGCGAAAATGCTGCTCATTTGCGCATGCGCGAATCAAAGCATGCATGGATCAAAGCGTGCATGCGCAGAAGCACTTATCGATGAGGAAATCACAGGAGAGAGGGGACCGGGCATGGGGTTGGCAACATAGAAGGTACGTGCCTGGCGCCCCCCCCAGCTTTGCACCCTAGGCACTTGCCTACTCTGCCTACCCCTAGTTTCGGCCCTGGTTCTTAGATCTACCAGGCAGCTGTTATCTTGTGTTAGGGAGCTGCTAACTGGTTACCTTCCCTTTGTTCTGTTGTTAGGCTGCTGGGGGGAAAGAGAGGGGGTGATATCACTCTAACTTGCAGTACAGCAGTAAAGAGTGACTGAAGTTTATCAGAGCACAAGTCACATGACTGGGAGCACCTGTGAAACTGACAATATGTCTAGGCTCATGTCAGATTTCATAATTAAATATAAAAAAAAATCTGTTTGCTCTTTTGAAAGACGGATTTCAGTGCAGAAGTCTGCTGGAGCAGCACTATTAACTGATGCTTTTTGAGAAAAAAAACATGTGAGGTTGCATTTTGAAAACAACATGTTTTCCCATGACAGTATCCCTTTAATTTTTTATGGAAACCTCTTGGAGTGTTTTGTCTTATACCTGCTACAAGCTTAAAGGGATACTGTCATGGGAAAACATGTTTTTTTTCAAAATGCAACCTCCTCCTGGCAACTGCAGTGATACAGTGTCCACATGTGCAAAGGTAAAACAAAGAAAAACGGAATTGGTGCATAAATAGATTAAAGCGCAACGACACTGGAGCATTTTGCTGGGCAGCATCCCCCGGATATGTCAGGCAAATGAAGCTTGTGGTCACAGGACACGTTTCCTTGTCTGAAACTCAAATAGGAAACAAGAGAATTAAATACACAGGTATTAGCATTTGCATTTCATATCCGCTTACCTGGAACACAGACATGGTAATTATTAGACTGAAACCATAGCCAAGCATGCTCCCTAGTACAGCTTCTCTTATTTGAATTGGAACTAGAGAAAGGTGTCGAGGTGTTTGCACTGGCCTATCAATTAGCATGGCTGGAGCTCACCTGCCAACAAAGACAAAACAAAACAAATGCAAAACAAAACCTATGCAAAACAAAGGGTGCAATTTAAGGGGAGCCTGCTAATATGAATAATCACAGTTGCATGCAATCTGTACTGGTGCAGTCAATTCTGAAGGCCCACCAGTGTTAATGTTTAATAATACTGAAGGACTACGTACAGAATCTATATAATGTAAATGAGCACGCTGGTTGTGTGTGTGTGTGGGTTGCTATTTTACTTCATTTGTCGACAGGGTTTATATCAGACAATATTCTGAAGAGTGTGGGTAAATATTGACTTTCACAATTGGTTGAGAGGCTTCATAGAACACTTTTTACGCATTACTGCAGAAGTTCTTTGAGAGCAAAGCACCTTGAATTTTAATCATTATGCTGACACTGAGCTTTGCAACCACTAGATGGCGCCATTGCTCTCTGCATGTTGGTTATGACCGGATTTCTAGGCGATTCCATGTGACATTTGAATTATTATTATTATTATTAACATGTATTTATATAGCGCCAACATATTGCGTAGCACTGTAAAGTAAATGAGATTATACAAATACATCACATGAATTAGATACATAGAACATATGGAGTAACAAACATCACAATCAATACAGGTACAAAAAGGTGAGGAAGGCCCTATGCATAGGCATACAGTCTAAAGGGAAGGGAGTAATACACAAGGTGTGGGAGTGGGCAAGATCGAATTAAGTGGGTGAGAAATGTGGTACTGTATGTGGCGTTGCGTTTGGTAGTTAAGCAGAGTGAGGGTAGGCTTCTCGAAAGAAGTACGTTTTAAGAGATTTCTTGAAAGCACAAAGGTTGGGAGAAAGTCGGACAGACCGTGGGAGAGCGTTCCAGAGGAGGGGTGCAGCCCTTGCAAAGTCTTGAATGCAAGCATGTGAGGAGGTAATGAGAGAAGAGTTGAGTAGCAGGTCAGTAGAGGAGCGTAGTAAGCGGTTGGGTGAATATATAGAGATGAATTCAGAGATGTAGGGTGGGCAGAGTTATGAAGTGCTTTGAAAGTCAGTGTCATTAATTTGAATTTGATTCTGAAAGGTAACGGAAGCCAGTGCAGGGATTGACAGAATGGCGAGGCAGAGGAGGAGCGGTTGCTGAGGTGTATGAGCCTCGCAGCAGTGTTCATTATGGACTGGAGAGGTGACAGTCTCTGGAGGGGAAGGCCAATTAAAAGAGAGTTACAGTAGTCTAGACGCGATATGATGAGAGAGTGAATAAGAATTTTGGCAGCGTCTTGGGTGATAAATGATCGTATTTTGGATATGTTCCTTAGGTGGAAGTGACATGATTTAATAAGTGACTGGATATGAGGAGTGAATGACAGGGCAGAATCTATTTTGAATGAATTTGAATGAAGTATAGGACTTATCTTTGCCTGGTGTTAAACTGAAAGGGATATAGGGAGGTACCATTAGACAGGATTAATAATATTCATTTGAGATTATTCAGAAGGCATGCTGATTCCAAAGATGACTAGAGGCAATGACTAGTGCTTGGGAATATGGAAGAGATAGTGATTTAAGCTACACAAACCTCCAGTCTCCTGGAATTTTCATTAAACAGTAGATATATGGGAAGGGGTGTGGGTGCACGGTTATCCCCAGAATTTAATGATAATCCCAGTGGTATCAAGAGTATTTTCAACAACTCGGTCACCCACTGTTGGACCTTGGTTGGACCATAGTATTTTAGCATTATTTATATCAGTTTAAAATTGGAGCAAAGATAATAAAAAAAAATAGTGCTTAGGGTGTGCTATAGTTTTCAACTGGAGGGCTGGTCTACTGTGCTGGCCAATCAGCTGCCTGAGCCTTGTCTGATAGTATTGGTATGAAGATAATAATACTTTGCCTCTTTCATGCTTCTTTTCCCCCTCCATAGTCCACACTCCATCGGCCCCTGCATCCCTCCCATATGTCCCCGTGCTTCTCGTTTGTTCTGTTGCTCACCACCTACTAGTCCCCTCAATTCCTCCCATGCATGTGCCTTTGCTTCCTACTAGTGATGGGCAAATCTGACCCATCTTGCTTTGCCAAAAATTTGCGAAACAGCAAAAAATTTGGCAAATGTCAAATAAATTTTTTCCCCCCTATTGGAGTCATTGGGTGTCTTTTTCGTGGATGAAACCTGGCAAAAAATTCGCTCATCGCTACTGCCTACCCCTAGTTCTGACCCTGTTGCCTCCAGGGAGTTATGGGATGTATCATTAGACTGTGCATGCATATGATGGAAGGATCAGCTCCCAGCTATGTACATAGTGACTGAGCCAAGGGACTCGTTAGGTGCCTGCATTATGATGCCTAAAATGATTTTGCTGTGGAGCCCAGAATCTACAACTTGTGGCACTGTCAGCCCTCCCTGGGTGTCATCCGACAAGTTTTTCTGTGCCCATGGCCGTTCCACATTTCTTCTTTTTATGGCAACCCATGTCCAGCAGAGGGCGCCATGTGCACATATTTAATTCCTCTATATCGTGCCTGTTCCACCTGCCTCCACACCATTTAGTAGGCGAGTGCTTGCCAAGTGTCACTCACCCTAGTGGGAAATGGCTGCCAAATGACACACATTTCATAACTGAAACATTCCTGCTGCAAAAACAGTTCTAGAGCATGCTGGGTACTTTCCCTTCTTGCTTGTTTTTCACTCATGCTGAAGCCAAGAAAGGAACCTTTAAGTTGCAATGGAGCCGCATCTCCAATAATAACATTCTCCTGGTCTGGTGCTGGTGGGGGGGGGCAAGTCTGATTCTGCATTTCATAGGTGAAAGGTGCAGGATATTGTATTACTGAGCATTAGGGGCAGATCTTATGTCAGTCAGTGCTGCTGCAATACGAGGCACATCGGTGCATATTGTTGTTTTCTCCACTGTAGATCTTAAAGGGGAACTCCACCCAAACATAACTTAAGCTTTTTGAAAAGTAAACATAATTTCAAGCAACTTTGCAATATATATAGATTAAAAAATATGCAGACTTTTCATGCTTTTTAATGGTTTGAAACAGTCTAGCCCCCTGCTCTCCTGCTGATCTGGCTGACTACTTTGCTGAGCTGGCTGACTACTGTTATTTTGTATCAACAGCCCGAACCCACCTGACCTGCGGGTAAGTTTGCGGGTCCCGCGAGTATCAGGCCAGCCTGCGCATCACTATTTGCCATAGTGTGGTATTAAACAATGAATTGCAGGGTTGGACTAGGGGGCCTGGGGACCACCGGGGCTGCTGCTTTGGGGCCTTCAAACCCCCCTTGGGCCCCCAGCGCTAAAGACACCTCTGGCTCCCCTGTGCCGCAACCTCCCCCCCATGTCTACTTTTTTTTTTCCTGCTCTCGGTTGCAACGGGCCGGAAGGGAGTTCAGGGAGTTGAGGTCTGGCCAGGGCAGTGAAATGGTTAATAGTGAGACTCCCAGGCAGGCTTCCGTGTGAGAGAACGGCCCTCTTAAACTTTGAAGACCTTTCAGAAAAGATCTGGAAGCATTAATGGAATCGAGCACTGCAGAAACTCTAATGGTTTGGAGTTTGAGTTTGAGTCATAGGGTCAACATTTTTGAAACATAAAATTCCTACAGCATGCCTGGAAAAATGACTCAAGGATTTGTTTCCATCCATGTGAAGCATCATTGGGTACCAGAAAGGGCAGGGAGACACATGCGAGCTTGCACTGAAGCTCAGATCATTAGGAAATTATAGAACATTTCATGTAATAGTCTGTTATGTATTCAGTAACAGTGTGGAATCTCACACCTTTCCCCTGAATGCTCCAGCCCAATCTACTTCTTCTTCCCGTAACACCTTATTTTCTCCATTCAGTAGTTCATGCCTCGGCTTCAAACAATTATTATGCTCGTGGGTCCTAAACATTTTCAACAGTTCCAGATAACTAATATTTTAACCAGCCATAAACAGGCCTCTCTATACTGTCAACAACTTATTGACCCAAGTATGAGAAACTGTAATGATCAGGAACAGAAGTGAAACAATCAGAGGGGAGTCTGTATGGTGGGGAAAATGGGGTATATTAGTAAATGGCAGAACCGAGTTTGAGAGTCATGGTGAAGTATATACAGGATTTAATGAGACAAAGTAACTAAACAGGAGGGGACAGGAGCACAGGGACAAGGCTGGGAATCAAGGAACAAGGGAGGGTCTCAAGAACAGGAATCTCGGAACAAGAATCAGACCGACAAGATCAGGGCTAAGAAGCAAAATGACCAAGCAAGGAGCAATCGAATTCCGTGATATTTTAAAGCAGGGGTATATTAAATCCTAAAAGTCATAAACATGTTTCTAAAGTATGTGTTTATACATTATTAACCTTGTAAATATGAATATATATTCATCTATTATGTATTCTGCCACTAGGTGGAGCATGCAGTTAAATCAACTAACATCTTTAAAACACTGCAATGCTGCAAAGGCTCTGGATATCATTGAAACCAGCAACCTCAGTGGTCTTATTTCTGCCTAGGGTCACCACCTTTTGTGAAAAATATTACCGCCCAGTGGGGGGGGGAGAATAAAAGGGGGCGATCCGTGATGCAAAAGGGGAGACTGTCTTTACATCAAACAGAACACGGAGGAGGCAGCCCGAAGTATTGTCAACTTTATAGTCAAAGTTTTAACCTTATTTTTAAAGGACAAATGTACTTCATTCACCTGATTAACCCAATTAATAGGACTTTGCACACACAATAAAAAATAAGGGAACTTGAATTGCGATTACATAAAATCATATTAATGTCTAAACATACCAGTGTGTGACCTCAATAGTGCTGGTTGTTTTCTTAAGGATACATGCTCCCATGAACCCCCATCCCAGATCTGAGAAAATGTACAGGCAAGGGCCCCTGTTCTCTCCCACCTACCTGAAGAGAATGGAGAGAGAAATGAATGTAGAATACCCAGCTGGGCACAAACTAGTACTTGTACAGGTCTGGCGATTTCCAAGGAACTCAGTGGGGGTTGGTTTCTTGCATTCTTGGTGCCACGTTTGGGCTACTTAACTTTACTAAAGCTTAACTAAAGAAGTAGCTAGAAATGTTGTACATTATGTTTTGGGCTTATGCTCCATTCCAAGGCAACCACAGCCCTTTAGCAGTAAAGATTTGTGTCTCCAAAGATGCCCCAGTAGCTCCCCATCTTCTTTTCTGCTGATTCACTGCACATGCTCTGTGCTGCTGTCACTTACTGAGCTTAGGTGCTGACACACAAGATACTGAATATATAACATAAATGTCAAACCTCATTTACTGTTGGATAATTTGTGACGACCCCTAAGCTAAGTTTCTCAACAGCTGCTCAGAGCCCACTGAGCCTGTGCGTGTCGCTGACAGTCCTAACAAAATCCAAGATGGGAAACTTTGCGACAACTTTGAAGGCCTGGATCATTACTACTATAGATTTGCTGAACCTCAATAAGTGCAGTATATAAAATATGGAATTTCTAGTTATATTCATTTTAGGGTTTAGTTCTCCTTTAAGAACCATTGGGACTTTTTTTACCCGTTAAGTAAGTCTTTAGCCTATGGTGGGTATAAGGTACTTTGCTCCTGATTAACACTGGCTTCTGTTTGGATAGAGCATGTGGAATATTATTCCAGCCAGCAGGGTCCCCACATTATTGCTATACACAGACTGACATAAGCAGGACAGGAGCCGGGTGGTGCATATGCCATAAAGGAATTTATTAAATAATCCATGGCTGTTTTTCTTTCTCACACCCACACTGTTCGGCAGAGAGAGAAGGAGAGTCAGTTAACATGCTACTAATGGGGCATGATCTCCAGTTATATGAGCTTGTGTGTAACCAAGAGCCTCCCTTCTTCTTTCTATTGCACAGGAACATTGGGAGAGATCTTGGCATCTGCAACCTATATAAGCAAAAAGTATAGTGATAGTGTCCAAAGCTATAGAATTGCACTCTATGGGGGTGCCTGTTGGGCTTTTTGGTGCAAAACTCTTTTTTTCTTTCTTTTTTAAACTGGAAAATTCGGGATTTAAGTCTGATGCTGCAAAAAGTAAGAATCAGAAAATCATCTCAGACGTGGCCAGATTGTATAAAAGTCAATGGGAGATGTCCCTATCCTATTTGGATTTTATATGTTTCTGTGGTCTGCGCTTGAATTACCCCGAAAATTAGACTATTTTGGGCAAAAATCTGAAAAACTCTGGCTTTTCAGGAAAAAATCCCGAAAAAATGGTACGATTCTGGAAAAACCTCCAAAAAAATACTATGATTCAGGTTTTTGCTCAATTTTATCGAGTTTTCTCCCATCTGATTAAATCATGCTTTTTTTTTATAATAAATAAGGTCAAATTGTGTATTATAGTTTGGTTCTGACTTTTTTATTTTAAATAGGGATGCACCAAATCCACTTTTTTGGATTCGGCCGAACCCCCAAACCCTTTACGAAAGATTCGGTCGAATACCGAACCGAATCCGAGCCCTAATTTGCATATGCACATTAGGGGTGGGAAGGGGAAAACATTTTTTACTTCCTTGTTTTGTGACAAAAAGTCACATGATTTCCCTCCCCACCCCTAATTTACATATGCAAATTAGGATTCGGTTTGGCCAGGACGAAGGATTCGGCCGAATCCAAATCATGCTGAAAAAGGCCGAATCCTGGCTGAATTCCGAACCAAATCCTGGATTCGGTGCATCTCTAATTTTAGAAAAGCAGAAAAGTTCGAATTTTAATAAATAACCCTCCTTGTTGAATGCTAATTTTGAACTTATTAAATGTTCGGTTAGTGCAGGAAAACAGGCATCTGTTGCAATACTTATCACTTTAGTATGTTTTTTTCATCCGATAAAATCAAATCAAATATAATAAGATCAAAATCTAAACTCCCAGCAACTCCCTGAAAGCCTCTAAGTCTGCTGTTATACAGGTCAGGGAATTTCCGTGTTATTTTAAAGCAGGGGTATATTAAATCCTATAAGTCATGTTTCTAAAGTATGTCATTTCTACATTATTAACCTTGTAAATATGAATATTTATTCATCCATTCTGTATTCTGCCACTAGGTGGAGCATGCAGTTAAATCTAACAGCAGAGACAGCTCTCAGCTAACATCTTTAAAACACTGCAATGCTGCAAAGACTCTGGATATCATTGAAACCAGAAACTTCAATGGTCTTTTTTCTGCCCTCCAAATTGAGGGGCCAGTATAAGCCTGAAGGCCATCCAGGGTAAAATATTGCGTGAGTGCTTATTTTTCATCGTGGATATCCTTAAAATGAATGCAGGGAGGCTGTTACAAAATGTTAAATCAAAAAAGGGCACCTGAATCCAAAAGGTCTAAACTGCACCATCTGGGAGCAGATATAGAGTTGCTGAGGCCTAAAGGAGTCTATGGTTGTTGGACGTCAATCACAGAGCTTTATATGATGTGTTTAGAGACAGGCACAACAAGGCCTCACCTCTCAAGGAAAGAAAACAGAACTTTAAAATCACCTTAAAAAGATTCTTTAGAATATTAGAATATACTTTTTCTTTCTGTTATATAAAGGATAAAAAAGGACAGCTGATCACAAGCAATAGCGTCCCTTTAATTCCCCCTTGAGCAGAGCAAAAAACAGAGAGACCCTTTCATCAATGAGCCCCAGGCTGGTAGCCACTGCCTGTAAGTGTATAATATGATTCATCATAGAGATATTTGTTTGGAAAGCGCAGCTGTTGGCCAGAAATAGGGTGCAGCTTACTGAGCCTCAGTTCTGGATACTGATATATTTTAGATCCAGTTATAAAGTGGAACCATCTTGCAGCATGAATGAGTTTTACAGATCTGGGCAGTGAAACGCGTGAGGACTGCTGAGGTTTTCTCGTCTGTGCTGTAAAACCTCATCCCCCCCTTCCCTCAGTTAAATAAACAGCCCTATATTTGTGCTTTGGCAGTAAAGTGACCCACAGGTGTCCCAGGCCCGGTGCCAGCGAGCAGGTAACGCAAAGCCATTAGCGCAATGATGTCCGACCTTTCTACCTCTGGCTGCTGGTGAGCTATAGCTATCCAAATAAACTGTCAATGAATGGTGGACGTTGTAGTTTTAGATTCACTGGTGCGGAATATATTGGACAAATCAGCAACATTTTCAGCAGTGGAATGATTAAAGACTAATCAGGAACACAACTCCCAGAATCCCCCACTAACCAGTTCCCTGGCACTTGTTTGATGTGAGCCGGTGCGGGTGACAAATACAGCATTGTGCCAACTGCCAGGCAAATTATTTTTAACATTTGATGTGTGTGTGTGGGGGGGGGGGTAAGGCAGATGGGGCCATGTTGGACACATTTCAGGGCTCTGTGAGACTTCAGAGGGTCCCTTTGATGTGGATGGGGTCAAGTTTAAAATACTTTCTGTGGGTGTGAGTGTGACAGAGAGTGTTTTGTCGCTGTGAGTGCAACTTGTACATCTGACGGCTGTACCGACAGCTGCCCGGCTTTTACTTACACTCTTTGTTTAGTCATTACCTTCCTCTGTTCAAAATATATCTTTATTCCTGGACAGTTTTCTGTTGCTAAATATATTTCGTTTATACGTGTTTAAAAACGGCGGTGGAGCTCTTTGCTCTGGCTCCATAACGGCACAATAACTGCAGCAGTGGAAATACCTTTCCTCACTTGCTTCTCAGCAGCGGTGTCACTAGTTCTTACTGGGCCCCACAGCAAAATAGTTTTAGGGCCCCCAACAGATCCAGAGGTTGACCTGTTTTACCAGTGTATGTTGAGACTAGTGATGGGCGAATTTGTCCAGTTTTGCTTCGCCAAAACAATTTGTGGATATCCCGTGAAATTTGCGAAACAGGCAAAAAATTGCAAAATGCAAATTTAAACACTGGCGACAATTTGATGCCCTCCTATTTTGTCCAATTGCATTCAAGTCAATGGGCGCATGTTAAACTTTTTCCGCAGCAAATTTATTGCCAGCAGCAAAATGTGGAAATTTGTTGCGAATTTGCGCCTGCCGAGTAAATTCGCCCATCACTAGTTGAAATTGCTCAAAATTAAGGGTCCCTTTACCTCCGGGCCCCTCTGCAGCCGCAGGGTCTGCTTCCTCTGCAGTTTCGTCCCTGCATCTCAGTGAAAAGAACGGGAAATGCTCTGCCTATGGCACTGGCAACATTTGGGCACCACTTTGGAAAGTAGGCAAAGTTTTTCCCATTCTTTAACTGGCAAGCGAGGGCTACTTTATTCTGTTTTGTATTTTCTATTTCTATTTGTACTTGTATCTATTTCTTCTGGATAAGCCAGTCATTAATGCTACATTCATTCTGATTGGTTAACTAGATCACTTCTCTGATAAATAAAACTTTTTTACTTGCATCTATTTTTGGAGTGAAGTCCAGTCTTTATGCCAGTCTACCACTGAAATGTACATGTCTAATATTGTCTCCCCGAGCTGAAGGTCTGGGGCTTGAGCGCCTGGACCCCATGATTGTATTGGTAAGTTTACCTTACTACTTACATTTTTTGTTACACTGGACCCCTTTTTTCTCCTGTTTTTCCCCCTTTTCCTATCCCTTGTTCACCTTGCTAAATGTATCTACTTTATTCTGGCATAGATGCACAGTAACAAAAATACTATCTGAGCTATTTTTCAACTTCCCTGCAGCAAAATTGCAGCCCTTATTGATTATTTACAGAGTTTTGTGGCAGGGGTGCAGCTTTGTATCAAGTATAGAGCTCTGTAGCACCTCATTCAGGCTCGGACTGGCAATCTGTGGGTTCTGGCAAATGCCAGAGGGGCTGCTATAAGGTCCCATAGAAAGTCAGTATTTAGATTGGGCCTCTGTGTACCTGAAATGCCAGGGCCTATTTTAATTCTCAGTCCGGACCTGACTTCATTCCCTAAATTGAATGGCTGAATGACACAAGCTAATGCCCGTATACCTTCCCCAAATGTCAATGTTCTGTGCGGTGCAACCAACTTAGCGGAACAATAACCATATAGGAACACACACGGTGTTTGTTTGCTTTCTTATTTGGACGCTGTCCCAGATGTACACGTGTACTGTTGGTTTAGTCTGGATATGCTTGTGCGTTTGGGAACAAATGTTCCGTGTAGCGTCTCTGCATCCCAGCCAGGTCATTGTTGCAGCCTCCAGTAATAACAGAGGTGCCAAAAGTGGATTGAGGTTTCAACACAGTCAGACCCTGCTGAATTTGCACCAAAGAGTTTTGAGCTTTGTTGCATGTGAATATGAGCTGGTTAAATATTTTCAGACCACACACTTGTTCTGTCTAGACCGCACCTCCTTACCTGCCCCTGCTGGATGTATAAATGCAGTTGACTCCCCCAGTGAAGCTGTCCATATACCTAATGATCCCCTCATTTGGAAAGGTCCCCAATATGCACACATTCAGCTGGTCCATATTGGGCTGTTCCAATCATCTGGCCCTTGGACCAAACATAATGAAAGTAATGCAGGCCATCAGGGTAAGAACAGAATTAATGAGCTGATGCAGTCTTTGCCCTATTTTAAAAATCTGTCCAATATAAACCTGGAAGGCCCCATTCTCAGGCCAATAGGAATGGGAATTGATCCGGGGTAAGTAATGGAGTTTGATTTCGACACATGCAGCAGCAGCAGCCCACCTGTGCTGTAGATTTAAAAGGCACCAGTTGGATAAATATATTATCCCCAACCAAAGGTGCGGTTGGGGATAACAGTATTTTTTTTTTAAAATTGCCCCCCACCAGAGCTAAGCACCCTCCCAGTGTGAGCAGCCATGTAGTGCATACGGATAATGCGAATCTGACGTCACTTTGCATAAAGATCAAATTGCGCCATTTGCTTATTATACACATGAGTGTGCCCAGACATGGCTGCTCCAACCGGAAGCTCCCTCCCAGTGCCTAATGCTGGGGGGGGGGGGGTATTTAAAAAAAAAGACTACTGTAACCCCCATCCACAGTGCAGGCTCTATTAGCCCACCCCATTTGGTTGGGGATAATATATTTAGCCAATAGGCGCCTTTTAAGGGGTCAAAACCTGTAACTGCCATGACAGAAGGGTTGAGAAAACGCTTTGTTATAAATATAGCTGGAAGGTCAGCCATAAAGCATGACAGAACTGCTGCTTCAGAAGATACAGAAAGATTTTATCATTATCATTACTGTGACTAAAACATTATCAAGCAAATATTAAGCATCTTATGTATATATTATTATTTTCCCCAAAACAACTGAATGTTTTTCTGAACATTAGATGAGGCACAAATTAAATCTTTTTTATTATTGATAAAGTCCCTTTAAGCACTGTTAAACACATGTTTGTTCCACCACTCACTCTACAGCTGCGCTGCTCCTTTAAGAGGGGCAAGTCCACCCTTCAAAGTGCTGGAAAGATCTGAAGCTTCGGCTGCGGCAGGGAGGTGGGTGTGACAGAGAGTTGGGGCTAATGCTCAAAGCTCACACAAGCCACCCAGGGCCTCTGATCTCCCACACTAACAGGTGTTAAAGCAGCTGAAAACATTTACTTAATTTACTGAAGAAATATGTGCTATAGGCCTGGATTAACCCCTTCATGGCTGGAGGCAAGTCTAATAATATCTATAAACTGTGATGCATTAGGTGTGACGATTAGAGGGTCAAGATTTCCAATTCCTCATTTAAACGCAGATGCATATAAAATACACAAGCTGAAAAGTTAATTAGCTTTTCGTTCGTATATATATATATATCAGTCCTTCGGTTCCTAAAATATCTAGGAAATACGTGTTTTCCTCAAATTTCACCCTATTTGACCATCAAGCTGGGCTTTCTAGCTGCAAAAATTAGTGTTGTTGGCAGAAGGGGCAGTGTATTGTTTAACACAGAAAGCATTCTGTAAATTGAAAATAGATTTTGTCAACACAAAATGAATTAGGTGTGCACAAAAATAATTTTGTAGTTAGAAAATGTATCTTGTCAGCACAAAATTATGGAGTCCGTTTTTCAATAGTCAGTTTCTACATATAGAACAGAAAATATTAAATTTGCAAATTCCACCCAGCACAGAATTGAAATCACATTGCTGCTGAACTGTATTAACTTACCATTGAAAATGAAATGACATGTATCAATTTCATTTGTCTGACTGCCTGTAAAATATCGATAAATGAGAAAGAGGCGTGAATCCTTTTATATTCCTCAATAGGACTGTTGTTCAATCTGCCCCTAATTCTGTGAGCACAAAGATCATTTTGTCAATACAAAAATAAATCTACAGACCCAAATAATCTTTTGTGGTTACAAAATACATTTGTGATTTTTGTGATAAAATGTATTTTGTAGTTAAAAAGAATTCCTTAGGAGAGGCCCGAAATCTTCTGAAGTCTGTTCGTGTTCGTCAATTCAATGTAGAAAGGAGATTTTCAGAAGCTTATTTTGACCCCCGTGTGGCCCTAGCCTTTACAGCATTTCTTGGGTCTGGGTTATCAATGAATATTGTAAATTTTGTGAATCAGCCCACAGGCATGTTGTACCTGCATTTAGGAATCTGTTTTTTCTAGTGCAACACGGAGGCTTCAGCATGAAGTCACTCGACAGGAAGGGATTAAATCACACAACTGAGCTCATTTAGGAACTGGCCGCAAGGCTATTCATGCAGAAATACTTCATTTGGATGTAGTTATGAGTCAATCTATCTACGTTGGGGCACCGTTACTTAACTCAATAATTGAATCTATATATATATATATATATATATATATATATATATATATATATATATATATATATATATATATATATATATATATATATATATATATATATATATATATACTGTATATATATATAATATATATATATATACAGGTATATATATATTTATATACACACACACAGGTATGGGACCTGTTATCCAGAATACTCTGGAACTGAGGTTTTCTGGATAATGGATCTATCTATGATTTGGATCTTCATACCTGGTCTACTAGAAAGTCACTAGAAAAACATGAAATAAACCCAATAGGCTGGTTTTGCTTCCAATCAGGATTGATTCTATCTGAGTTGGGATCAAGTACAAGCGACTGTTTTAGAATTACAGAGAAAGAGGAAATCAATTTTAAAAATATGGATTGCATACCTCCCAACATTTTTGAAGTAGAAAGAGGGCCAAAAAATTTTTTCCCGCACGTAGCGCAGCAATTTTTTGACCACACCCCTTTCTGTGGCCACACCCCTTAATTACCATGTTTGTTTTACAAAATTTGGCTGGTTACGAAAGTTTTAAAATATTTCTCCTCATCTAAACTGTGTTTTTGTGTCTCAAAATTGTTACAAAGTATCTTATTTGCACCTGTTAGCTGTTCTGGGCTCTCTGCTAAAAGCCAATTAAGTGAGAAACTTTGTTTCTTTTTCTGGCTGTTCAGTGCATAGAAAAGAGGGACTTTCCAGTACAAATGAGGGACTGCTGGTTGAGCTGTGAAAAGAGGGACTGTCCCTCCGAAAAAGGGACAGTTGGGAGGTATGGGATTGTTTGGATAAAATGGAGTCTAAGGGAGGCGGTTATCCCATAATTCCGAGCTTTATAGATAATAGGTTTCCTGATAACATATCCCATACCCAGGGTCGGACTGGGGGGCCCAGGGCACACCGGCTGCTGTTCAGGTCCCCCCTCCAGTCGCACCGCCTCCCCAAAGGTGCGAACTATGTATTTTGGGCCGCCGTGCAACTGCGCACGTGTGCTTGTGCGCAGACGCGCACTATATTTTTCGGAAGTTCGAGGCAGGAAGAAGAGGAAAATCGAACAATGTGGATCTGGGCCGACAGGGCCCACAAGAGCCGGGGGCCCACCGTGTTTTTTCCCGGTATAACGCCAGCCCGGTCTGACTGTTCCCATACCTGTATTTATTCACAGGAGCTATTTTAATCTGATTATAAGGAGCAACAATATTAAGCAGAGAGGGGAGGCACTGCCTGTGGCCGTATAAATATTCTTAAATTCCCAGGCTCCCATGGCTGTTTGCTTAAGGACTCATTTTTGGCTTCATTTCAAGATATCTGACCCACCCTGAATAAAACAGTTGGTTGGATATCAGTAAAACGTGATCACACACGTAAACAAATTATTGTAAAATATAGGGATGCACCAAACCCACTATTTTGGATTCGGCTGAACCCCCGAATCCTTCGCGAAAGATTCGGCCGAATACCGAACCGAATCCGAATCCAAATTTGCACATGCAAATTAGGGTTGGGAAGGGAAAACATTTTTTACTACCTTGTTTTGTGTCAAGCGATTTCCCTCCCCATCCCTAATTTGTATATGCAAATTAGGATTCGGCCGGGCAGAAGGATTCAGCCAAATCCGAATCCTGCTGAAAAAGGCCGAATCCCGAACCGAATCCTGGATTCAGTGCTTCCCTTGTAAAATTATTCAGCGTGTTCTTCTGACTTTTTGAAATTTACATTGATTTTTTTTAGTTTTCAAGATATAATCAGTTTTTACACTGCTAATGTAATGCATTGGCAACAACAGCACCACCTGCCTACAGCTAAATAAAATCATTCCTGGGAAATGCTGAAAAGTGTCAGAAGAAGACGTCAAATAATTCATCTATACTATAAGAACATAAAGTAGACCAATTGAAAAGTTGCTTAGAATCGGTCATGTACTGTACTAAAAGTTAACTAATAGGCGAACCACCCCTTTAATGATAATGTATAATGGAGTACAGTCTCTGCATGTCTGAACTGTTTATTGTTTTTTACAACAGATCCTCAGCTGGTTGGTTAAAGCAGCCATCCCTAGCAATGACCATTAGATGGTGCTGTTATGCTGGTATCTATGTAAAATGCTCCAGAACTTGTAACTCATATGGTACCTCCCACTTATAAATATATTTCCACACAATAAGCAAAATTATCGTACTGTCTATTTTAGGATAAAAAAAGAAAAACAAAGCCCTATATAAAGAGGTTATATACTTAATACTAGAAGGGAGTGAGTTATGGGTAAAGGCCCACATACATGGGCTTAAACCTGTCTCCACCGACTCAGCCTGGCAATTATAAGCCAGTAAATTTGACATCTGTGGTGGGCAAATTATTTGAAGGTTTGTTAAGGGATCACATTCAAGATGTTGTCCTAGTGAATGGCATTATGAGCAGCAGTCAGCATGGCTTTATGAAGGATAGGTCATGTCAGACAAATTTGATTTCTTTTAATGATGAGATAAGTAAGATGCTGGACAGTGGGGGGGGCAGTAGATGTGATCTATTTGGATTTTGCCAAAGCGTTTGATACCGTGCCCCACAAACGACTGCTTTCTAAACTAAGGTCTGTTGGGCTTAAAGGAGAAACAACCCCTTAATAAAAAAAACACTCCCTTACCCTACATAGACCCCCATCCCTCCTCCCCCCCAGCCTAGCTGCCCCACCCCCGGGCAAATGGCCCTAACTCTTTACTTACCCCTTGGTGCAGATTCTGTCCAGCGGAGTTCACGGGCGCCATCTTCTCTTCAGTAATCATTGGAATGAGACCTGGCAAAGCAGCGCATGCGCAGTTGGAGCAATTTTCAACTGCTTATGCGCCGAAACTCACGAAAATTGCCCGAAAAGGCTGAAGATGGCGCCCATGAACTCCGCTGGACAGAATCTGCACCAAGAGGTAAGTAAAGAGTTAAGGGCATTTGCCAGGTGGGGAGGGCAGCTAGGCTGGGGAGGGGAGTATGTAGGGTAGGGGGGTAGGGTTTGTTTCTCCTTTAATGAAGTCGTTTGCACATAGATAGGAAACTGGCTACAGGATCGGGTACAGAGGGTAGTTGTTAATGGGACATTCTCTACTTGGAGTAAGGTTCTTAGTGGGGTCCCTTAGGGCTCGGTTTTGGGTCCACTTTTATTTAACTTGTTCATTAATGACTTAGGGGAGGGTGTTGTAAGTAATGTATCAGTGTTTGCAGATGGCACAAAACTATCAGCCCAATTAATTCTGTCCAGGATGTGGCACTTGCAACATGATCTTGACAAACTGGCAATCTGGGCAGCTAAGTGGCAAATGAGATTCAATGTTGATAAATGTAAAGTCATGCCCCTGGGATGTAAAAATATCCACTTATACCCTTAATGGGACTGCACTAGGCAAATCCATAATGGAAAAGGACCTTGGAGTCCTTGTCTGTAGCAAACAATCATACAAAAAGGAAAAAATTGATCTTGATGCTCTCCAATGCCACCGCATTTAATAAGGCATGCATGATGAGCATTTAATATGGGTCATGTGTGTAAAGGGTATGACAGAAACCCTTTAATTACTTCCCTAAGGCCTATGGCCACTGCAGCCTGCTAGTCACAGAGTGGTAACTAAGGGGAGTTTTAACTCCAGCCACTAGGGGGCATCCACTGCACTGTTATATGTCCAATCTGCCCAGTGTTGGACTGGGATGCCAGGGGCATCTGGCCCACTCGGTTACCAGGAAAACTCCTCGTGGACCCAGATGTCAGTGGCCTTCTTGTTTCTAACCATTTGGTCTATTTCATGGTCATTCCCTATTTCTTTAAGATTAAAAATGGAAGAATAGAATAAAGTACGTAGAGATAAAAGACTTGGAGAATAAAGAAGTTGAGTGAGGAGATGAGGAATAATAGTTTGGAAAGTGGACCCATAGTCTAGGGTTTTCTGTTGGGCCCCTGGCATCCCAGTCCAACTCTGGGCAGATTGGACACATGTGCACTGGATGCCCCTAGTGGCTGTAGTTAAAACTCCCCTTAGTTGCCACTCTGAAACTAACAGGCTGCAACGGACATAGGCCTTAGGGAAGTAATTAAAGGGTTTCTGCCATACCATTTACAAACACGTCGCATAGTAAATGCTCATCATGCATGCCTAATAAACCCTTCAATAAGATGCATGTTGCAGCCTGCATTGATTTTTCAGAACCATGCAGAAATAGACAAGAAAAAATCCATTGCGCGTTATCCCTATATAATGCAGGCTTTATATTTGTCCAGTTTTTAAGTTGTAGAAGGTAACCCTAGCAGAGACCCTATCCATGTTGCCCTCCCCCCTCAACACACAAAAAGCCAGTGCTTAAAGCCTTGTGGTTTGGCCCACTGCCAGCCAAAAATTAAACCGCAGGAGGGAAGGAATTTGTCCAAGAAACTCACAAACGTGACAGTGTCCCTTTAAGCCTTCCGGGGGTATAGCAGGCCAGCCCGGGCTCCTCAGGTACAATGACTTTCATTAAGGGAGAAAACAATAACAATATTGTCACGGTGCCATCGCAAGGTTGTGTACATGTCACAAATTACGGGCTGCGAAGTGCGGTCTTAAAACAACACGGGAGTCATGTTAGCCGAGAACAAGTCCATATTGAAACTAATTACAGCACACAGGAGGAAATTCCTGCACCCTCCTTAGCGGCACGTTCCATACAATATGTTACAGTTGGGATCAGCTTACAGGATACCAACCTGCGCTCCAACTGCTTGGTGACAAGCTCCTGACGAGGAATCTGGCGCAGACTGTACCTGTTTGTTACAATATGATCCTTAGGGATTACGGTTGCCACCTTTTCTGGAAAGAAATACCAGCCTTCCTATATATTTATCTTTTTTCCCTATTAATAACATTGGGATCAACCATCATTTTTACCGGCCAGGTGGCAACCCTATTAGGGATTAGGTGATATAGAGACTCTGTAGAACATGGCTAGCAAATGAATGGGGCTTTTCTTAAACGTAATAATACCGGAGCAAGCAGCAGAGTTTGTCTACCGGTAGCCCAGCATGTACAACTCTTTGCACAACTATTTGTACCGCAAAATGCAGCGCAAATATTTACAACAATATCTGTACTCAGCTACAACACTTTCATATATAAACGTGTGTGTGTTATGGAATTATTACTGCAGCTGCTGCTTAAAACAAATGCAATTGAACTTGCCTCATTTTGGGTGCAATTTTCTGAAAGTTTTCTAAGTTTGGTTGGCGTAATTTCTGGCATTCTTCTTGTGAGCGACATGTGTCCGATCTCTTAGTGCACTGTACCTCTGGATGCAGGCTATTATTTATTATTATTAACATTTATTTATATAGCGCCAACCTATTTCGCAGCGCTGAAGGTACTGAGGCAACTCTGAAGCTACTTGCCTGGTCAAGAGGTGGTGGAATCTCCAGGGTTCCTCTACAACAGTGATCCCCAACCAGTGGCTCGTGAGTAACTTTCTGCTCACCAACCTCTTGGATGTTCCTCCCAATGGCCTCAAAGCAGGTGCTTATTTTTGAATTTCTTGGAGGCAAGTTTTCATTGCATAAAAACCAGGTGTACTGCCAAACAGAACCTCCTGTAGACTGTCAGTCCACATTGGGCTACCAAATAACCATTTACAGGCCTTATTAGGAACCCCTAGGAACTTTTTTAATGCCTGTGTTGCTCCTCAACCCTTTTACATTTGAATGTGGTTCATGGGTAAAAAAGGTGGACCCCCACTCTATGGCAATAAATGTGCTTGCTTCAGAAAGTACTGAGCAGCAACAGGTGCAGCAATACTGGCGTTGCCACCATTTGAGGCTGCACTGCACGGGCAGGAAGGTTTGCCTATGACATCATGGGGTGAACCGTTGACATCATGACATGAGTGATGTGATGTAGTAGTGCGATTGCCACATCAATCTAGGAGACTCCTGCTCGGTTTTCCTAATCTGGGCGGCCAGTTTCAACCCAGGCAGCCCTTTTGAGAACTGGGATATCCAGACAGGGGGGCAACCCGAAACTATATGGAAGTGCAAGAAGCGCATTCAAAGTACCTTTAATAAATGGGTTATTTTGTGCTGGGAAATTTGCACAAGGGTAACTGTGCTTGCAATCATAAATGACCCCTTTTGACTCACATTTGGTGTTCTGCTGAGCCCCTTAGCTCATGGGCCCCCCCCAGCAGTTGCAGGGTCTGCTTTTTTTAGGTATAGGTATGGGATCCGTTATCCAGAATGCTCGGGAGCATTACAGAGAAAAAGGAAATCAGTTTAAAATGTTTTTGATTATTTATATAAAATGTTTATGGCTAACAGACCCCATACCTGTACATCCCTTATCATAAAGGATAATAATATTGTATTTTTCTGGTGAAAAATAAATCCATGATGCCAGAGGACTGCAAGTTGGACATATAAATTAAAAAAGCTTTAACCAGAATTGCCAGTGTGTGCTGCCAGGGATGCTGGGGTAAAACTATGTGTACATGTAGAGTCTGCTATTAATTATGTGGGAGGTTGCGAGTGATGTGGAAAAGGCTTATTTATACCATACGCACGCAACGCCTCAGCCAATATCTGACCAGGGTCGGAGAAGCGTATGACTGGATGGATAAATGCAGCATATTGTTCTTTTGCAGAGCCTGATAAAAGAAATCTGTGCCACACTTGTCCCTTCAGGGCTCTGAGCTGTGGAGATTAAGGAGCTCAAACGAAATATATTCCAGGGGGTGGGCGATGGCTTTAGTGAGTCCGGTATATGTTGAAACCATTTGGTATGATTTATCTCAGGCAGTGCACAGTCCTTCTTCATTATCTTCCCTCTTTTATAGTGTCCTTGCTAAGGCCCAATGCGCACTGGGTGTGGTCTCCACTGGGTTTTTCAGGTGGCAGAGAAGAGTCCAAACATGGGTGTTCTTTGGCCAGAAGCAACACCTCCAGAAGCAGGGACCTCGATTCTGGGATGGCAGTGGATGTGATCTACTTAGACTTTGTTAAAGCATTTGATACAGTGCCACACAAAAGGTTACTGGTTAAATTAAGGAATGTTGGCCTGGAACATAGTATTTGTACCTGGATAGAGAACTGACTAAAAGATAGACTACAAAGAGTGGTGGTAAATGGAACATTTTCTAATTGGACCAGTGTTGTTAGTGGAGTACCGCAGGGCTCTGTACTAGGTCCCTTGCTTTTCAACTTGTTTATTAATGACCTGGAGGTGGGCATTGAAAGTACTGTTTCTATTTTAGCAGATGAGACTAAATTGTGCAGAACTATAGGTTCCATGCAGGATGCTGCCACTTTGCACAGTGATTTGTCTAAACTGGAAAACTGGGCAGCAAACTGGAAAATGAGGTTCAGTGTTGATAAATGCAGGTTATGCACTTTGGCAAAAATAATATAAATGCAAGTTATACACTAAATGGCAGTGTGTTGGGAGTTTCCTTAAATGAGAAGGATCTGGGGTTTTTTGTATATAACACGTTGTCTAATTCTGGGCAGTGTCATTCTGTGGCTACTAAAGCAAATAAAGTTCTGTCTTGTATAAAAAAGGGCATTAACTCAAGGGATGAAAACATAATTCTGTCTCTTTATAGGTCCCTGGTGAGGCCTCATCTGGAGTATGGGGGGCAGTTTTGGACTCCAGTCCTTAAGAGGGATATAAATGAGCTGGAGAGAGTGCAGAGACTAAGTTCAACTAAACTGGTTAGAGGGAGGGAAGAGTTAAATTATGAGGGGAGACTGTCAAGGTTGGGGTTGTTTTCTCTGGAAAAAAGGCGCTTGTGAGGGGACATGATTACACTTTACAAGTACATTAGAGGACATTATAGACAAATAGCAGGGGACCTTTTTACCCATAAAGAGAATCACGTACCAGAGGCCTCCCCTTCAGACTAGAAGAAAAGAAGTTTCATTTAAAGGAACAGAGTAGGGGGTTCTTCACAGTCAGGACAGTGAGGTTGTGGAATGCACTGCCGGGTGATGTTGTGATGCTGATTCAGTTAATGACTATAAGAGGGACTTGGATGATTTCTTGGACAGACATAATATCAAAGGCTATTGTGATACTAAACCCTATAGTTAGTATAGATACGTATGGGTATATAGAATTTAATTAAAAGTAGGGAGGGGTGTGTGTATGGATGCTGAGTTTTCATTTGGAGGGGTTGAACTTGATGGACTTTGTCTTTTTTCAACCCAATTTAAGACAAATCTAAGTGCCTGCCTGAACCAAATCCAAAAAAACATGTGACTTCACTGATTCTTTCACAAAGGATTTGGGATTTGGCCAGAACCTAAAATAGTGGATTTGGTACGTCAAGAACACTCACCCCATGGCCAGTGCACCTTTAGTCAGGGGCGCTTCGCCAATGAGGCAAGTTGAGGCTGTCCCCTCAGGTGGCAGCGCATCACTAGGTGCCAGGGGCAGCAAAAATGATGCTCCTGGTAATTTAAGAGCCAAATTTCTGCTTTTCAAAGAGGAAATTCGGCTCTTCTAGCACAGAGAGCGCAGTTAGGCTCTCTGCGCTAGAATACTGGCCCTCTCTGCTGCCCTCGTGGACCCCCCTGGACCCCATCAGTTGCATAAAGGGCCTGCCTTTAGTTCATTTTGAACAATGCTGTTCCCACTGGAAAACATCATCCCACCATTTAACTAAAGCTGTGGGGCTGCTGGGAGCTGTAGTTCAGTAAACACATACAAGAAGCAAAAGAGAGATTAAAGAAGGTTCAGTGAATCTGCCTAATCAATAACTCTGATCATGTGTATTATGTCCCACATAACAGCATGACTTGTACTTAAGCAGAATGACACATGGCTCAGTTATTATGTGCTTGTACTGTCCCTTTAAAGGTTTTGGCAAGCATGGAGGCCTGAGCTTCTGCAGGCAATGCAATTAGTGTAGAATTAAGTGCAGATCTGACCTTAGGGTAAATAACAATTTACAATGTACAGTACTCCCTTTATGTTCCCATTTCACTGCATTAAAGCCGACCTTGCAGGTCATACTTAGAAATTTAAGAAAATATAAATTTTACTCTAATTTTTTTTTTTTTATAGAAGCATAAAGGCCACTCTGGTGCAACTGGTAGCAAGCGTTTCTCTGGGCCATAACATCTGTCTGCAGTTCTTAGTTGTAGCCATCCCCACCCACAGGTAGAAAGACTACAACTCCCACCCTGTGTCTCTGTAGAAGTCACAATGAATGAGAACTGAGTTTTTTTTTTTTTTTTTTATTTTGTTTTTAAAGGTAACCTTTTTTATTGTTTTGTTGATGCAATAACAAAGTTGTATGAAGTTTTTAACTGACTTGACCTGTGTGTGCACTTCTGACAATGGCCCTTTAAGTTATAAATGCCTCACTGTGATGTCAGAATTAGCCTTTTATATGATAATGGGGCTTTGGGACTGCACCTTCCCTTTATCATTCATGTCAGATCTGTAATTAAAGGTGGCCATACACTGAGAGATCCGCTCGTTTGGCGATGTCGCCAAACGAGCAGATCTCCCTCCGATATGCCCACCTTGAGGTGGGCAATATTGGGCCAATCCGATCTTGGGCCCTAGGGCCCAACGATCGGATCCTAACGAGGCCTTAACGGGCGGTCGGATCGCGGGACCGCATCAACGAATAGATGCGGCCGCGATCCGACGGGATTTTCTATCCCATCCGATCGAGATCTGGCCGACTTTCGGCCAGATCTCGATCGGTGAAGCCCGTCGGGGGGCCCCATACACGGGCCAATAAGCTGCCGACACGGTCTGTCGGCAGCTTTTATCGGCCCGTGTATGGCCACCTTAAAGAGATACTGACACCTGATATTAAACTTTTTTTTACATCTATTATAATATTGGCTTTGCAAGCTACTTCTAACTTTGCCATAAAGTATTTGCATGATGCTTTTACATTACCTGTCTGATGCCCCATGTTCCTGTATGAGGGGGCTGCCATATTTGTGCAGCAGGAGTCCGTTAGCATTAGAAACTGTAACTAACAGGCTGTGATGGGACAGTCAGGTTGGCAAAGTCAGAGTGTCAGAGAGTCAGGCTTAGGAACTTCAACTAACAATTATATACAAAAACAAACCTCTCAGCAAAAAATGATCACCATTACCTATAGGTAACATTTAATGTACATTCATATGCTAAAATTAATTTTTTTGTGTCAGTATCACTTTAAGTTGGGCTAGAGCAGGAGCGCCTATACTTTACTAATGTGAGGTCTACTTTTAGTGATGTTGTCCCATTCTGATCTACTTCCATAAAAGCATTGTTAGCATTCTGTTCCATGGAAAATATTACTTCAAATATTGATTTATGAGACAATGTACCTTATTATGTTTAAAATAATAAATATCTGCATCAGCGGCAATTTTTTTCACCATGCCTATTTTTGTGGCCACATCCCTAATTACCATATTCATTTTACAAAATTTGGCAGATTATGAAAGTTTGGACATATTTCTGTGGTTTTTATGTTATTACAGTTTTCTAATGAAGTTGAATTGCCCTTTAAGCTGCAAGTCACAGTTTCCCCAAGAGACCTGCTTATCTTAAATTGTTACAGTTGCTTTTTTGCTTATCTTAAACTGTTACAAATGTATCTAAGTGCACCTGCCATGTGTTCCGGGCTCTGCCAAAAGCCAATTAAGTTTTAGAAACGTTGTTTCTTTTTTTGACATTTCAGTGCAGGAGATCAAAGAGAAACTCAAGACACTTCAGTAACAATCTGCGACTGCGGGTTTAGCTGTCAAAATCGTGAATGTCCTGTGAAAAACGGGACAGTTGGGAGGTATTAAACAGGAGGGAGATTTAGACAAACTGTTTGTTGACATCTACTTGAGATCTACTGATCACCAGCTACTGGTAGATCCTGATCTACATTTTGGGCACCCATGGGCCAGTTCAGGCCCGGGGTACACTGAATATACCGTATAACCTCCCCAAATTCCCCATTGTACTGCTTTGTAGTGTTTTGGTGTGAAAATACTTGTGTACAATCGGCTGTGAGCGTGCAAACATTTTTTTTAAATGATAATAATTCATTAATGTCCTGCTGCTGAGGACACTTTGGGGAAGAAAGGATTGGAGTAATTAGAAGACGGGCAGAAGTTGTTAACAATTCACACTTTTAATGAGGTGTCAGTTTGGAAACCTTCCTGCCAGCAAATAAAAGGTCCTTGATATTAGACTTCTCCCCCCTGACTGTGGTTGTGGCTTCCTCATCATCACCCATCAGCGTTCAATGAGCGGAGGTGTAAAGTCCCATCTCTGCTTTGCACACCCTGGTGTTATTGACTTTATTCTCTACGCCCTTGTATAACTAACCTGGAGCTCACATGCCTGTGCCAGAGAAAACAAGTAGCACGTTGCCTTTGCTAAGGGCCGTTCAGCTGGGGCCCCCAGGGGCTGCATGTGATTACTTTCTGGAGCACAATTACTCTTTCCTAGATATTTTTCATGCTTAAGGGTTGGACTACATGGATGTTTTCGGCCTGACAAAACGCCGGCGTCAAATCGCATGCAACGGAAATAAGGTAAGTAATGGAAATGTCGGATGAAGTCGCAGCGTGATCCGACGCGACTGTCAGATGCAGATGCAGCGTCTGCCTCCGACAGTCGTGTCATGTCAGATCAACGCTGCGACTTCATCCGACAATGCATTCACTTCCCTTATTTCCGTCGCATGCGATTTGACGCCAGCGTTTTGTTGCAGCGTGTTCGGATCGCACCGAAAACGTCAATGTAGTCCTACCCTAAAAGCAATTTCTCTCATTTCTCCACCCAGGTGATGGATCAAATGAAGCTGATCTGGGCCAAGGAGCTCTAACACCCTAGGTAGGGTTGCCACCTTTAGGCCCAGTTGAATTCCGGGCAAGGATGTGATGCAATGGGGGAGGGGCTGTGCGGGGGGCAGGGTTGTGACAATTGGCCCAATCACGGCGTCATAGGGAATCCCGGGTAGCCCTTTAAAAAACCGCCAGGTAGCAACCCTAACCCAAGGCAGGTAAAAATGATGGTTGATTCCAATGTTATTAATAGGGAGAAAAAGATAAATATATAGGATGGTCTGTATTTTTTTTCCAGAAAAGGTGACAACCCTACCTATAAAAGACACCAGGGGGTGTTTTTTTTATAGGTTGTGCTGTAGTAGACTATGTGACCTTGGTAGTTAAGCAAATCAAAACAAATAAAGGGGTAATAAACCCTGCTCAACACCAAACTGCTCAACAAGCGTTGCTGGACTAATAATAAAAATGTAACATATAATGAAGGTTGAGGCATGCTGGGAGCTGTAGTCCAGCAACATCAGGGTTGTATTCTTAAAGCAATATTGCACAATAAAATTTTCCCCCAAATCTCCACAGTCAGCAGCTGCTTTAAAATGTAAAAAATCCTCCAATGTGAATCCCAGCTGATCTGTAACAATCTGGATCCCTGTTCTTTGTTCCTTTAATTGGAGTTGGAAGCTTTAAGCCCAGTTTCCCAGCACTGAACAAGTCTGTTCTTTATCTCCATTTCTGATTCCAGTATAATATCATCAAGAAAAATATGACATATTATCAGATAATAATTAGATAACAGCAAGATGACTGACATGGTGCTGAAAATCAGAATTATTACTGGTCGAATCTTTAGTATTTATAATAAAGTCTTTGATCAGTAGAATTCTCATTGGTGACGTTTATTCCGCCAATTAATTATGTTATTTGCCGACTTCCATGGAAAACGAGTGGGTGTTGCGAGACGGTATTACAGCTGGGTTTACAACCCTTTTAAAATAGGGATGCACCGAATCCACTATTTTGGATTCGGCCGAACACCCGAATCCTTCACAAAGGATTCGGCCGAATACCGAACCGACTCCGAACCCTAATTTGCATATGCAAATTAGGAGTGTGAAGGGGAATTTTTTTTTACTTCCTTGTTTTGTGACAAAAAGTCACGTGATTTCCCTCTCCACCCCTAATTTGCATATGCAAATTAGGATTCGGATTCGGTTCAGCCAGGCACAAGGATTCGGCCGAATCCGAATCCTGCTGAAAAAGGCCGAATCCTGGCTGAATCCCGAACCGAATCCTGGATTCGGTGCATCCCTACTTTAAAATAAAACTATAAATCCCAATAAGTATTTTCTAAAATTTGAGCTCCCCACTCCTTTTCGCAAAATGTTTGTGCCCTAGGCTGTGCCTCTGCTGCCTGCCCCAATGGCATGAGATGGCAACCCTAACGATATACAGTTTGTGCTTATATAAAAGATTCATGGTGCACAATGCTGTAAACACGTTAAAGGAAAACTATACCCCCAAAATGAACACTTAAGCAACAGATAGTTTATATCAAATTGAATGACATATTAAAGAATCTTACCAAACTGGAATATATATTTACATAAATATTGTCCTTTTACATCTCTTGCCTTGAACCACCATTTCGTGTCTCTATCTGTGCTGCCTCAGAGATCACCTGACCAGAAATACTACAACACTAACTGTAACAGGAAGAAGTGAGGAAGCAAAAGGCAGAACTCTGTCTGTTAATTGGCTCATGTGACCTAACATGTGGTTTGTATGTGTGCACAGTGAATCTTACGATCTCAGGGGGCGGCCCTTATTTTTTAAAATGGCAATTTTCTATTTATGATTACCCAATGGCACATACTACTAAAAAAGTATATTATTATGATAATGGTTCATTTACATGAAGCAGGGTTTTACACATGAGCTGTTTTACTCAGTATCTTTTAATAGAGACCTATATTGTTTGGGGGTATAGTTTTCCTTTAAGTAGAAATGCTTGGGTACTATTAAGTTATTTTGGGTGGCACGTTCCACAGGGGGTCCTAGATTTACATCTCTTCCTCAAACTAATACTTCCGCACACTCCATCACCTAGGGCTGCACAGCCTTCTGTAACGGCATTACGGTCCCCTTTAGTACTTTATGGCTGCAGTCACATGGGTAACGTTGTAAATCGGTCCCTTTACGGGCCCTAAAATAATCGTGAAAATAAATTGACACTTTACCCTGATGCGCCTTCTGTGCAGGAAAGTGGCAATTACTGTCTTAAAGTAAGGTCACTCATTACTGCCTCCGTCTTCCTTCTCTAGGCCCTTTACAGCTAATGCTCCATATGTCAGACTTGCAGGGATGTAAGCCTAAAGCAAAAATCTGAGCTGTTTCTCTTAGGGCAGAGACAAATGGGCAGATTCGTGGAGATTAGTTGCCTGGCGACAAATCTCCTCTTCTTCGGGGCGCCTAATGTTACTGAACTGCCTTCCCTGCCTTTTCGCTGGCGGGATGGATCTCGGAGCGCTTCATTTTCTGATGTCGCCCAAAGTTGCCTCACGAGGAAACTTTGGGCGACTTCAGAAAAGAAGCACTCCGAGTGCCATCCCACCGGCGGTTTTCATTCTAGCCGGCGGAAAGGCAGGGAAGGCAGTTTGGGGATATTAGTTGCCCTGAAGAAGAGGAAGAGTTGTCGGGCGGCTAATCTCCCCGAATCTGCCCGTGTGTCTGCCCTTAAGATCTGCTCATTTGGTGAGGTCACCAAGCAAGCAGATCTTTCCCGATATGCCCACCAACAGTAGGGCAATAGAATCTTAATCCAAATGTTCAGCCCTTGGGCCGAACAATCAGATTAAAACAAAGAGAATGGGCCCCGACTGGACGAGGACCTCATCAACCAGTCGATGTGATCCAGGATCGCCAGAAAACTCAAACCTCCTTGATCGATATCGTGACCATCGATATCTTGACCAGATATCGATCAGAAAGACCCTTCGGAAGCCCCTATACATTGGCAGGACTGATATCGGCATCTTTAATCTGTCCATGAATGGCCACCTTTACTCAGGCCCGGAATTTGTGGAACGGCCACAAAGGCCCGGGATTAGGGTTGAATTTTAGGGGGACGGCACGCTGGCCAACCCCGCCTGCATTGATTTCGAAGCCCTGGATTTGCAGGAGATACAAGAGTTTTTAAAATGTCCTGTGCACCAAAGCCCAGTACTCCGGACCTGAATTTTTGCATGTGCACAAGGGGAGGGGGCAATAAGCAGCAGCGAACCTAAGGGCGCCTGCAATGTTAATCCGGCCCTGCCTTTATTCCCAACAATAAACAGTGGATGGGGATCCTCCTGCTGTTCTTTGAATATAACCACCAGCCTCTCTCAGTTGCCAAAGAATGAAGTTGGGTGTTGTTGTTCAACAACAGAGGCATAATTAGAGACCATAGTGCCTATTGCAAAATATAATTAGGGGCCTGTTTATTGCCCCTAACCATTACCAGTGTTATAATGACAGAATCTACCCAAATGCTCCAATGCCTGCATATAGGGTTGCCACATTTTCTAGAAAAAAATACTGGCCTTCCTATGTTTTAATGGTTTTTCCGTATACTTAACATTGCAAGCATGCAACATTTTTACCGGCCAAGGCAGGTGGCAACCCTACCTGCATATTATATGCTCTGATCTAAAACCCATATTGGGCATGGGATACTCTAATCCTTCTGCAAACTGCAATCAACGGGAAGTCACCCAATAGTGGCGTAACTAGCTAAGGTAGGGCCTGGGTGCAAGATATCATCATCCACTCTCCAAACCTGCGGCTGCTGTACACACCGCTGAAAAATTCCCCAGCCCTGGATATCCTTATCGCAGCTCTGGGGGGTGGACCCTAATGTGATCTCACCCAATGCACCCCTGGTACTGTATTTACACCATTGTCACCCAATGAAAATACCCAATGGTGTCATTGCTGTTTTCAATTCAATCATCTGCCATAGGCCTTATATGATACATTTATTCATATAGAGTAGGTATTATTTTCCATGGCAGGGACGTGGCATGCCCTCTCTGAAAATATCCCTCAAACTGGCACCTGAAAATAATCAAATGAATATAATGAATAATGAAGATAGAAGCCAATGCAAGAAAAGGGAGCCACACGCTAGGTAGAAGCAGAATTCTGGGGTGTAATGTGAGGCCAAACAATAGTAGTTTGGAGTGTGGAGGCTGAAAAAAGAACTAAATGTAGCAGAGTCAGTAAAAAAAAGGGATAAAACTATTTTTAAATATATGAGCGTGAGGATAAAATCAAGGAAAGGGTTAGCTAAATGAAAAGCAGATGGAAGGAGACTCTACCACACTTACGATTTCTGTTCTGTTTTTAAAGGGAAACTGAACCCTTTCCTACCCAATATTTATGGTTCAGTTTCTCCCAGGCACACGTCTGCAATGAATAGCTCCTATATTGGAGCCAGCAAGATGCAATAGGCAGAAAGTGACTTGGTGTGTTACCCCCATTTATTGCAGCAGAGGTAAAAGGAAAATACTATGTTTTCACTATAATGAAAGGAGGTAGAAACACCACCTTGTTGTATTTGCTTGCACCTCCACCCAGGAAAATGTAGATGGACAATTTGACATCATGCAGGAAACTCAGCAACTGGCAGCACCTAGAGATAATACACTATTTCTGTAGAACTCCATTATATGCAATTGAGCCCCAATACCCACTGCACAAGTATGGGATCTGCTCTCCAGAATGATCTTCTTCCATCTGTAATGTCCCATGAGTCTACTGGAAAATAATTTAAACATTAATTAAACCCAATAGGCTGGTTTTGCCTCCAATTATATCTGAGTTGGGATAAACTACAAGGTAATGTTTTATTAAAAAAGGTGAACAAGGAAATCATTTTTAAAAAGGTGAATTATTTTATTAAAGTGGAGTCTATGGGGGATAGGGATAGTCTTCCTGTAATTCTGAGCTTTCTGGATACTGAGTTTCTGGACAACAGACCCTATACCTGTAGCACATCCAGCCCTGGCCTTACAGAGAGTATGATATAAAGGCTGAGCTTTCTGTAGAACAGTTGTCCCCTACCAGTAGCTCGCGAACAACATGTTGCTCACCGACCCCTTGGATGTTGCTCCCAGTGGCCTCAAAGCAGGTGCTTATTTTTGAATTCCCAGCTTCAAGGCAAGTTTTGGTTGCATAGAAACCAGGTTTTCTGCCAAATAGAGCCTCCTGTAGGCTACCAGTCCATGAAGGGACTACCAAACAGCCAAAACAACCCTTAATTGACATCCCCATGGAATTTTTCATGCTTGTGTTGCTCTCCAACTCTTTTTTACATTCAAATGTGGCTCACGAGTAAAAAAAGGTTGGGGACCCCTGCTGTAGAAGAACACAGTTGCCTTTCTGACTGCTTGCATTCGCTGAGCCATTCTCCATAGGTGTGGATGGAACTAGAGTCTTGCTTGGGTCTATTTTCTTATACCTGTACCCGACCCATACCCGCTACCTGTGACCCACAACCCAGACCCGCAACCCTTAATTTACCACCACTGATCCGCTACCCAAGCTGACCCACAATAGGCCAACCAAACTCCCGACTCTGGGACATGCAGCACTTTGGAATGGAACTAACATCACTCTGGAGCTGAATCTGCACAAAAATAGAAAAAATTACCATGACCACAGGGGAGGGCTCAAGCCCGCACTTTTGTTGGGTACACAGCTGGGTTGGATGCGGTCTGCCTGCACGCCCAGGGAAACGGGGACCACTTTGCGAATGTTCTATGGGTACCCGGTAGGTACCCAGCCCGGTGCAGGACTCTAGATGGAACAGAGAAATCTGTATATAGCAACTAGGCATGCTGTTGTTATATAGAAGTTATACAATAAGGTTAAACCTTCCATAAATTATTGTGGGTGGAAGAGGACAGAAACTAGCGATGTGCAGACCGGGCCAATATTTATGTTTACCCATGGGTCGGGCAGGTTCAGGCGCACCGTTTTGCGGGTCGTGGGTGGGTTCAGGATGAGCTCTTCTGCCTGCTCTCCTAACCTGCGACCTTACACTGCTTTCTTCCAGCTTCCATTTTTATAGGAGTTTGCCTGCCCTGCCCCTTTCGTGACATCATTGGCAGGAAAATTAGGAAATCCTAAAAGGACCCTGAAGTGAATGACATGGCGATCAGTCAATCGTTGATCGCTACGTCATCAGTCTCGCCCCTGACATCACCCGCCCTGCCTGCCCATGACCCGTCCCCTACGTCATCAGCCTGCCCCCCTGCCCATTTTAATCTAATAAAAAGTGGCAACCCTAGACGCAGGTCTATAAATGCCGGGTGCGGGTAGATGTGGATCGGGTCAGGTGCCAGGGTCGCCACCAGTTTTGACCTGAAAAGTTCGGTTTTTCGAAGGCCTATTTTGGTCTCAACTTACTGTTCAGTTTTCAGCCTTGTGAAAACCGAACAATAATCTGGCCAAATGAAAACCAATTAAGTACCAAGATACTCACCTTGACATGGCTTAGTTATTATGAAGTGCAGTTAATTTCTTATTAAAGAAACCAAAATAAGCAAATCATTTAAAAATAAGAAATAGTTTTTTTAAATGAGCATTGCTGTATTTCAGAGTTTTCTCTGAAAACTGTACAGAAATCCAGCCATTTGAATATATAAGTGATGTAATAACTAGGGATGCACCGAATCCAGGATTCGGTTCGGGATTCGACCAGGATTCGGCCTTTTTCAGCAGGGTTCGGATTCGGCCGAATCCTTCTGTCCAGCCGAATTGAATCCAAATCCTAATTTGCATATGCAAATTAGGGGTGGAGAGGGCAATCACGTGACTTTTTGTCACAAAACAAGGAAGTAAAAAATGTTTCCCCTTCCCATCCCTAATTTGCATATGAAAGTTTTTTCAACCCCAACATCACTAGTGGAAACAGCAGACATGGGAAGAACATGCAAAGGACACATAGTAAGTTCTTTTACAAGGCAGTTGAAAACAGAACTCTGCAGCTGCAGGGGGGCCTTGGAACATTGGGGCCCTAATTTATCAACAACTTCTGATGCCCTAAAATGAATTTGCTGTGGGGCCCAGTGCCATCTAGTTGCACCACTGACTGCAAGAAATTATTCTGAAATAAACTTTATTAACTAGAGCAAAGTGTCTCCCCAAGAAACAGCAGATCCCTCATTTTAATTAGCTGAAAAAGTAATATTTTCATACAAGGCTATACACTCCGTAAGTGTTCTGAATCTCATAAAAAGCAAACTTTGCACCTAGCAAGGGACTCTTTCTTTAGAAACAGGGTCTCTCCAAGACCATAAAGTCGATTAATTCTCGGCTGAAAAAAATATGACTCCCCACTCCTTCTAAGACAGCAACAAATAAAATGTAGAAAGCGCTTTCACTTTTTAATTTAGCAACACACAAAACCAACTGTCTTTCTGTGTATCAGCTCCTCTAAGGGCCAAATGTTCTTTATTTCTTCATTCTTTTCACCATCAATCCAACCTAGAGAACAATGGACAAAGGCGCTGGAGAAGGAGGGAGTCTGTTTTATGGCCTCTGTTTCCAGGACTCCCCAATCTCATCAAAACATGATCCCCTGCTTCTGCTATCTGCTTATGTTCTTTATTTATAGGCACTCGGGTTAAAGGGACAGCCCCCTTGGCCCATTCATGGGGAATCTCAGATAAGAATTCCACAGGTCTATATATCAAAATGGCCAATGGCACAGGAAAGTGCAAGGGGTCAAGAACAAAATGCAGCAGAAATTGTTAGAAAAACAATGACTCATTAAAACTTCTGTCAAGAAACATAAAAATGATTGATAAGGAGGACACTTGGGTATTGGGGATCAAGTGAAGTGCGATAACACAGAGTGTTTCTATATAAGAAAGAATGCATGTTTTAATAGTAATAAGATAATAATATAATTAATTATAGGTTTTTCAGAGACCACACCCAGCTACTCTACAATATGGTTTCTTATAGGCCCAACTGTTACAACAAACTGCAATGTTAATGGCCAACACAATCTAATAGGACATGGCTAACTAGATTTGGGTTGCATCAATACATTCTATTTGTATTATTATTTTTATCGTATATTTTGTGATGACAAGTATAGAAGCACTGGATAAAAGGGTAAGTCAACTTCAACATAAAAATGTGCCTAATAAGAGAAAACATAATTCTACACCTTAGAAAAGTGTAATGAATGTTTATTGAAAAGTTTCATAGAATTATGGTTTCTTACTTGTTTTTTTTGGGTTGACATTTCCTTTGTGTGTTGCACCAGGGCCCACTGGCCTTTAGTTTGGCATCTTTTTAAACTTCTGTTAAGGTATTAATATTGTTTGGGGATGACACGTATAGGGGCACTGGATTAAACCTTGTACCAGGGCCTGACACAAGCTATTTGCTTTATTTATTTGCAAAAAGCCAACAAGCAACTTGGCCAATCAAACTCTAAAGTGTTGATCAGCCTGTAAAGAAGTTCATGACACTGTAACCCAGGGATCCCCAACCTTTCTTACTTGTGAGCCACATTCAAATGTAAAAAGAGTTTTGGAGCAAAACAAACATGAAAAAATCCCTGGGGCTGCCAAATAAGGGCTGTGATTTGCTATTTGACAGCCACTGTGTGGATTGTCAGCCTACAGGAGACTCTCTTTGGCAGTACACCTGGTTTTTATACAACCAAAACTTGCCTCCAAGCCTGGAATTCAAAATTTAGCACCTGCTTTGAGGCCACTGGGATCAACATCAAAGGGGTTGCTCATGAGCTACTGGTTGGGAATCACTGCTCTAACCCCAGGAATCACAAACCAGACCAATGGTTACTGGCACCCATGCCCACCATCTGTACCACCCATAAAGCCTGCCACCCTCCCCCCCTCCAAAGTGTCCATCCACTCTTTGCATACCACTGAAAAAAAACCTCTCTCACATGGTCCATGTTGTATAGTACTTCTTCTGGATGTGCAGTACCAAAGTATTGGTATGTACCTAGGACAACTCTCACAATTTGCAGCCTAGCCTACCACTACTTCTGACCCTGACCCTGTATATCCCTTGGTTGATTCATATAGCCAAATTAAAGGCTAGGACATATGAGGAGTATTGATCACCAGCCCAATCTCCTGTAACCTGTAGCATATGTTGCTTTCTCAAAAAGTATTTCAACTGACCCTTGTTACTCTGGCTGCAGTTTAGATGCAACCATGGTGGACCTTTTAGATAGAGATTGGAAGACTTTCTCCCGTCTGGGTTAAATGATTAAATATAGTGATGAAGTATAGCTCCAGGATTGTTGGCCAGTTCAAAACATGCACAAGCCATTTTTCTGGTCTGATCCTCAACCATTTCTTCCATCTTGGGCAGAGAACATATATTTATTTGTACACTCCCCCCTTGCATCCTGGAATACTAATAAATCAACCTGACTCTGCAGATTCCAGTGGGCAGGAAAACACAACATTTCCAGTGCAACCCACTTTACTGTAGAATAGGCCCCTTTAAGGAAATCAATGGAGGAAGCTAAGACTATCTCTAAATCTCTCTCTACTGGACCATAGCACTTATTGGCTTATTGGCTTATTTTCCTTTCTTGCTTAACTGTTATTTCAGATTATACTTTAGATTGTTAGCTCTCGTCAGCAGGTCCCTCCCAGATCCACCAACAAACCAAGAGCCATACAAATGCTCAAGTAATAAGCAATTCGTCAAATGTCAACTCCCACATTCAACAACAACATAAGTGTATTGCCACAATATTATTTCTAAATACAATTCCCTGCAGCTGGACCGACCCATTAGTATTTATCTTTTTGTATTGTTGCCATCGTGCCCTTCTGCCATAATCTTGCCAACTATGGGGCCAGGGCCATCTCCCTTTTTCTGCAACCCCCTAAATATGGCTCTATTGAATAAGATCATATGAGTTTATGCCCCCTGGATGGCGCCCTTGAAAAAAACAAAACAAAATAGCTGTTCTTTTGCTTGAGAAATGTTGGCCAGCACTGACCGTTTGCTTTGGCATTCCTCTTTCTCTATAAAATCCTCTTCCCTCCCGCACTTTGTTGATGTAGCGCTATTTGTTCTTCAGCCCCATACAGAAAAGACATTCTTCAGTTTCTGTGTGGGATGGCAATAAAGCATGTGTCCATTTCAATCACACTTTAATTTTATCCGGGCGGCCGAGTGGGCCAACTAATGACTGTCAGCGTACAATAAAAAGCAGTTTTTTTAGACTGTTCCAAAAAATAATAGCAGGAGAAATTGCTAGTCTTTATGCTGAGAATCAGGACTGGAAATCCAGCATTGGCTAGTCCTGTAATTGGGTTTTTGCATAACAGATTCCAAAGCTTTATCAATCTAGCTATTGGTTCTGCTCCCCAATTGCTATGCCCCTATCTGTGTATTAGTGTCTAAATCACAGCTGAATGGTCTTAAGGCCAATGTTCCCATAAATATGGAATGATAAATAGTTCACATGATGGTCATTCATAGGAAAGATTGCTTGGGAGACTTGCCAGTAAAGACGCCAGTATGGAGGTAGCTGGGTACATCATTTATTACCACCAATATTCTATTCTAATGGCCACATTGACTTTACGCCAGAAGATATTATTTTTTGTTTGAGCCAAACCCATCGACAGAGAGACCCCTATACACAGGCCAAAAAGCAAGCCAATATCTCATGTGTGGCAAGAAGGCTTTAAGAACAAGACTCTGGTGCACCCAGTGGAGCTGCTTCCTCGAGACACCTTAATGGTGTGGGAGAAAGGAGTGTCCCGGTGTATGACCATATTTCACCCCAAATACTGTAGACAGACCATTTTGCAGCTTCTTCATTCTCTATACTAAGAAAGGGCAAAACTGGTTATTTTACAAACAGTGGCGTAACTATAGAGGAAGCAGAACCCGCACTCTAGTTACGGCACTGTTTACAAACATGCACTAGCAACAAAAAAGGACCAGGCTCAGACTCTGCTCTAATCTTTATGCCTTCAAGAACATTTCCTACTTTTAACAGGTGCTTCACACTGCACTGTTTCTTTGTCTAGAGGAGGAGATATTTGAAGGTTACTAATTGGTTCCCCTCCCACTGGCATGTTGACATGGGGATCCTAGTTGCACATAAGCGCTGGCATTCCATGGTGACACTTCCGGTCTGGAGCCTGAAGTCACAATTTGTTGGCATCTTAGGTGAACCATCTGGTATTCCATGGAAAACAGACCTACAGTGATACCTGTAGTAAAGATGGGCATAAAGGTTAGAATTTTTCTGAATTTTTCTGAATTATAGGTGGGCCTGCGTGCAATGAACTATCATACATCTGGCGATTTTATTTCCCACATGGCTCAGAAAATTGATCAACTTTATTTCTTCTTAAACAATGAAATTTGGCCATTGCTGGCATGAACATATTGTAGTCGCTTAACATTTTATTAAAATAATCCAATTTTTAAAAAATGATTTCCTTTTTCTGTGTAATAATAAAACAGTAGCTTGTACTTGATCCCAACTGAGATATAATTAATCCTTATTGGAAGCAAAACCAGCCTATTGGGGTTATTTATTGTTTACATGATTTTCTAGTAGATTTAGGGGGTTATTTACTAAAATCCAAATTTTTCTGATTAATTAATACTTTTTTTTTTTTTACCAAACAAGAATCCATGATTTAACTTTTTCAGTTTGTCGCACGAAAACCACGATTTTTTCGGATTTGACACCCAAAATGCTCAGATTATCATATGCCATTGACTTCTACAGGACCTCGACAGGTTGAAGATGGAGTATTTTTGGATTTGGACTTTTTACAGACTCAGGCTATAATAAATCTTGAAAAATTCGAGAAGTTTATTTTTCCACTAAAAATTCAGATTTTAAAAAAAACTCAAAATTTTCAAGTTTATTAAATAAGCTCCTTAATGTATGAAGATCCAAATTAAAGAAAGATCTGTTATCCGGAAAGCCCCAGGTCCCTAGCATTCTGGATAACATTCTGGATAGAATAATATCATTCGAATCCCAATTTTTTAAATGTGTAATGTCATCATTTTATATGTCCCTCTTCCTTGTTGCACAGCAATGCCAACTATAATGTGTGGTGTATAAAAATACATGACTAATCATACTGACAATGACATTAAGTGAGAGCTGCATGGAAAATCCGCCTACAGAGCCCATGACATTATCTGGTAAGGAAGGGCACTGACGTATTGGAGAATGTGTACAATGCAAGAAATGGTGGGTCACACTAACTACTTTAAAGGGGACGTTTTACTCAAAAATATTGTTACAATATTTGCCATTTTTTATTCAACATTTTGTCGTGCAAGCTACTGTGTGGCTTGAG
Source organism: Xenopus petersii (assembly GCA_038501925.1). NCBI lineage: Eukaryota > Metazoa > Chordata > Amphibia > Anura > Pipidae > Xenopus > Xenopus petersii. Next base: position 106,353,338 of record CM076685.1, on the reverse strand, counting down.
TCTCACTTTCAATAATCAGGCGGTGGTTTGATTGCCTGGAAGATGAACCAAAACCCTCTATGGCACCCAGATCCATTAAGGACACATGTTTTATCTCCAACACCCTCCCTGTGCACCCTCAATCGTGCCTGCACCAGTGCAAAGCAAGCATGGGGGTGTAAGGGTCATCACAAAATGCAAAAGCCAACATCTTGTGTTTGGCCAACAAGCTTTAAGAACAAGGCTCCAGAGCACCAAGTGGAGCCCTTTCCTTGAGACTCATTAATGGTGGGTGAGAAATGAGTGTCTCAATGGATGACCATATGCTGACCATGTTTCATCCTCAACACCCTCCCTGGTGATTGTACACCCTCAATCTTGCCTGTACCAGTGCCAAGCAAACATGGGGGTGTAAGGGTCATCACAGGTAAGGCTAATACCAACATCTTGTGTTTGGCCAACAAGCTTTAAGAACAAAGCTCCAGAGCAGAACCCAGTGGAGCCCTTTCCTTGAGACTCCTTAATGGTGAGTGAGAAAGAAGTGTCCAAGTGGATGACCATATGCTGCCCATGTTTCATCCTCAATGCCCTCCCTGGTGATTGTGTACCCTCAATCTTGCCTGTGCCAGTGCCAAGCAAGTATGGGGTGTAATGGTCATCACAGATAAGGCTAATGCCATGCAAGGCTGTTTTCTGCTTGCACAATTACTCTAGTTGCCAGGTATCACTGACTCCAACAACCAAATTCAATTTAAAATTGAATTATTTAAAATAGGCCCTCCCAAAAAAGAAAAAAAGAATCAAACGAACTGAAATGTGTTTTAACATCTCATGTTAACAGCAGATGATGCCACATGTCAGCGATGCCAATGCCCTGCAGTCTTTTTTTTTTTTTTTTTGGAATGAGGCATCTCATCATTTCGGTTATGTAAGTGCGATATTTACTAATGGAAATTAAAAATTCCCCAAGGTGCTGCGCTGACATGTTCTGCTCATTCTCTGGCGCTGGCTGCTAATGGGATCTTTGGACAAGACATGGAGATGTGGTGCAAGCTGTGCACTCCTCTCCTTGGCAAATATTGACTCACGGCTGATGTGTGTCAAAGAGGCCCAAGTGTAACTAGCCTGGCTTTGCTTTGTGTAGGGGCAGGGCTGATCATACAAGAGAAAGTGTTCTCCATCTCCTCTCACCTCAGTGATAAGCCCTAAATCTGGATCAGCTCTTGTAAGTTACAAACAAAGATAGAGGGACTTGAAATGAACCCAAGCACCCCCATACAAACGAGCACACACACCTCTTTTCTACACAATTCTCTTGCCCCCCTTTCTCCCTAGGAACTAGGGACTAGCACTAGCAGCTGTTCTCTAAAAGAAAATTCCCTGACCCCCATGCACACATGCTGCTGATTCATCTTTCAGGGACACAAATTACAGGCTAGGGGTATGACACATGCACACCACCAGACCGCAATCTCTCTCTGCCATATGCAATGAATTGCCTTTGTCATAAATGGTATCAGCGACCAAAACCGCAATCATATGAGAAACCCAAAGACGTTTATTCCTTTCGGCTGTGACGCCAGTCACGCGGCACATATGGGAATGTGTTACTGTGGGGACTGAATCCAAGAAATGCTGTAGTCTTGCAACATATAGATCACATACAAAATGTCAAATTTAAAATTTGGAGAGCAACAAAGTTCCTAGGGCACTAAATATGGCCTGTGATTGGCTATTAGTAGCCACTATCTGGACTGACAGACTACAGGAGGCTCTGTTTGGCAGTACACATTGTTTTTTTGCATCTAAAATTTAAACAAGGAATTCAAAAATAAGCACTTGCTTTGAGGTCACTGGGAACAACATCCAGTAGGTTGGAGAGGAACATGTTGCTTCTGAGCCACTTGTTGGAGATCAGCGTCCTAGGGGCTGCATTGTGCTCACCCTTGTGCCTCACGGGAGGTCCCAAAGTCAGTCGTGCAGCTGTGAATTGCAGTTCAGGCTGGTAGTGGTGCCTGGGAATTCAGTTCCCCGAATCTCAATCCCACAGTGTCTGATCTAGAATACTGATCCCAATGTTAAATAAAAATTCTACTCAAAGTTCAGTTTGATGTCAGTCCACAGACTGGAAGGAAGACACTTAATTAGCTTATTAGTGACGTGTGCGAGCAGGGGTGCTACTCCAATGAGGTGAGTTGAGAAACTGTGAAATTATCACCGCACTCCTCTAGAGTAAAATTCCACTACTCTCCATTCATTTCTATGGGATGTTTATCAGTGGGTGAAAGTGAAAGTTCATCCTATGATAAATACACCATTCAAAATCCCACCGAAATGAATGGAGAGTGGAGTAATTTCACAAACTCTTCAGAAGCAGTGAAGGAACGTCCTTTCCTTGTTTGACCCGCACCCAACCCTAACCCGCAATGGTTGTCCAAATTTCAACCTGAACCTTCCCAACCAGTGGTTAGTACTGTTTCACAAGCAGCAAAAGACCAGAACTTAGAAATGTCCGTTATATAAAGTTCAATCCATGCTTTAGAGATGTGACAAAATAGTCAATAGCTTTAGAGATGAGTCAAAATAGGCCCTGGTATTTCAAGTAGACAGGAGCCCTCACCAGCCCAATGAATAGTGACTGTCTGTGGCAATTTACAGCAGCTCCTCAGGCCATTTGCCAGAACCCACAGATTGCCAGTCCAGGCCTGGGAACTTTGTTGTCCTTGGGAGACACACTTATACAGGTATGTTTGCCTAATATATGTCCTGTGCCCTTGCAACTGCACAGGGAATGCTGAAACTATTCCTTTTTTCTTTTTAAACCGAACCCCATGCCTCGTGTCCATACCTCAGTAAAGGATGACCTGAGTCTGAGATTGAGCCTCCTGATAGATCTTCATTCAGCCTCTGTGCCAGTAACCAATTTCATATTTTCTCTGTGTTTCTTTAATATGTTTCTCCTAATTCCTATCCATCTCCTAACAACATAAAAGTCCACCAAGATGTCCACCTTGACCGTTATTTCCCCAAATCATCTTATCCTAACTGTCTTTCAGTCTCTGTACTAAATTGTGGGGATATTTCTGGATTTGAACCTCAATCCTCGCTCAATATTCATTATTGGGTATTGTGCGATAGCTGTCACAATAATCCAAAATGTACAAAATAGTATTGGACCCAAACCTCCTGGCACCTAACTGTGCTTGCATTGTGGCTATACATTTCTAGAATGTATCCAAAATCTTTGGAATGTAGCATTTTACATTTCTTTTAGTTGGCTTCTTTGCATCTCTACAGAGCAAAAGGACTTGGTGGCAGCTACTTGTCCTTTCTTTGGGTGTTAGGCGGGAAGGAGACTACTCTATGAAGAGAAGAACAAAGACCATGAAGAGCCATCTGTGCATTTGCCTCTCTGCATACACTGACAGTAGAAGGCTTGTGAGCATTGTTATGTAAAACACAAACCTAGGAACCCCCCAGTCTGAATATAAGGAGAATTAGGGCCATTTTATCTCCTTGCCCACCATGCTCCCTATGCACACACACTAGTCCCTCAGCTTCAGGACCACAAGTGGATACAGAGAACAGGGAATGAAAATGGTTTTTATTTGGAAGACACTAAGGGACGATTTATCAATAGTTCTCATTGGTTCAACCTTGACTTTAAAAAAAAGAAGAAGCTTTTTTCCTGAAACATCTCACATTTTTTGACCATTTCTCTTAATTTTTCGACTGAGAAACCAATAAAACAATAGGCACATTACATTGCTCCACTTACTTGAGAATGAATGAGATTTATGGAGAATTCTCAAGTTTTGTTATCAGAGAAGTCCAAGGAAACCTTGCCCAGCTCTGTGTTTGAGCAAAATGATTTTGAAATTCGGTGAAACAACCACTATTCATAAAACATGCATATTATATAACCCGTACCTATGGGGATTTGGGTAGTGGGGGAAAACCTTATTTTCTAACTTTTTTAACATCTGGATGAAGAAAGCAAATGGAAGCCTGTATGTCAGTCCTCGCAATCTGGTCCCATTTCTTCAGCAATTTGCTCATACTAAGGGAAGCCATCATGCTGTAGCCATCAACAGCCCTGGACTAGAATTAATAGGCCCTGGCATTTCAAGTACACAGAGACCCAAACTGCCCCCACCAGCCTTCTAAATAGGGTGTGTCGATGGCATCTTGCAGCAGCCCCTCTGTCATGTGCCAGAACACAAAGATTGCCAGTCCAGGCCTCTCATGGAGTTTAGTTCATGCTCCTCCTGTTCTACCAACCTGTACACACACCTAAGCCAAGTTTCTTTATACTGTCCAGAAGAAACTTATTCAGGAACTAAACTGCACACCTGGAATTATAGGCTCCCCTGTTTTAAGATTATAGATAAACACTGTTTTATTACAGTCAAACTCCCTCCCCAGAGATTATTATCCCACTGTTACTATAGGCACCATCTCTCCCTACTATACCTGCTATCCCACAGTCACACTCCCTTCCCAGAGACTATTATCCCACTGTTACTATAGGCACCATCTCTCCCTACTATACCTGCTATCCCACAGTCACACTCCCTTCCCAGAGACTATCATCCACTGTTACTATAGACACCATCTCTCCCTACTATACCTGCTATCCCACAGTCACACTCCCTTCCCAGAGACTGTTATACACTGTTACTATAGGCACTATCTCTCCCTACTATACCTGCTATCCCACAGTCACACTCCCTTCCCAGAGACTATTATCCACTGTTACTATAGGCACCATCTCTCCCTACTATATCTGCTATCCCACAGTCACACTCCCTTCCCAGAGACTATTATCCACTGTTACTATAGGCACCATCTCTCCCTACTATACCTGCTATCCCACAGTCACACTCCCTTCCCAGAGACTATTATCCCACTGTTACTATAGACACCATCTCTCCCTACTATACCTGCTATCCCACAGTCACACTCCCTTCCCAGAGACTATTATCCCACTGTTACTATAGGCACCATCTCTCCCTACTATACCTGCTATCCCACAGTCACACTCCCTTCCCAGGGACAATTATCCCACTGTTACTATAGGCACCATCTCTCCCTACTATACCTGCTATCCCACAGTCACACTCCCTTCCCAGAGACTATTATCCACTGTTACTATAGGCACCATCTCTCCCTACTATACCTGCTATCCCACAGTCACACTCCCTTCCCAGAGACTATTATCCCACTGTTACTATAGACACCATCTCTCCCTACTATACCTGCTATCCCACAGTCACAGTCCCTTCCCAGAGACTATTATCCACTGTTACTATAGGCACCATCTCTCCCTACTATACCTGCTATCCCACAGTCACACTCCCTTCCCAGAGACTATTATCCCACTGTTACTATAGGCACCATCTCTCCCTACTATACCTGCTATCCCACAGTCACACTCCCTTCCCAGGGACAATTATCCCACTGTTACTATAGGCACCATCTCTCCCTACTATACCTGCTATCCCACAGTCACACTCCCTTCCCAGAGACTATTATCCACTGTTACTATAGGCACCATCTCTCCCTACTATACCTGCTATCCCACAGTCACACTCCCTTCCCAGAGACTATTATCCCACTGTTACTATAGACACCATCTCTCCCTACTATACCTGCTATCCCACAGTCACAGTCCCTTCCCAGAGACTATTATCCACTGTTACTATAGGCACCATCTCTCCCTACTATACCTGCTATCCCACAGTCACACTCCCTTCCCAGAGACTATTATCCACTGTTACTATAGACACCATCTCTCCCTACTATACCTGCTATCCCACAGTCACACTCCCTTCCCAGAGACTATTATCCCACTGTTACTATAGACACCATCTCTCCCTACTATACCTGCTATCCCACAGTCACAGTCCCTTCCCAGAGACTATTATCCACTGTTACTATAGGCACCATCTCTCCCTACTATACCTGCTATCCCACAGTCACAGTCCCTTCCCAGAGACTACTATCCCACTGTTACTATAGGCACCATCTCTCCCTACTATACCTGCTATCCCAAAGTCACACTCCCTTCCCAGAGACTATTATCCCACTGTTACTATAGACACCATCTCTCCCTACTATACCTGCTATCCCACAGTCACACTCCCTTCCCAGAGACTATTATCCCACTGTTACTATAGGCACCATCTCTCCCTACTATACCTGCTATCCCACAGTCACACTCCCTTCCCAGGGACAATTATCCCACTGTTACTATAGGCACCATCTCTCCCTACTATACCTGCTATCCCACAGTCACACTCCCTTCCCAGAGACTATTATCCACTGTTACTATAAGCACCATGTCTCCCTACTATACCTGCAATCCCACAGCCACAGTCCTTTCCCTACCTCTTCTTTCTGCTCTCACAAAACTACAATTCCCATTAACCCGGTCATGGCATTCTGACTGTCCTATAATTACTATTTCGGGCCCCTGGACACATGTAACAGTCTATGGAGTTTTAAGGCACATATTTATCAAACAATGCAAGTGAGAGTTCACCATCTGATTAAAAAAAAAAGTATGGAAAGTTGTGGAATTTGACTCAGCTGGAGTATGGTGAGCTCTACTTGCTCTTTGATAAATAGTCCCTGCCTGGAACCACAGTGCTGATCTTTCTGGAGCAACTGATGTAATGGGCTTGTATCCCATAATATATTGCCTATATACCTGAACATGTTACAGCTGTGAGTTTAGCGTTTGCTTGTGGAAGAACGAGATTCATCAGAATCAATAAAACTCTAACAAGTATCCAGGCTGAGGGTCAGTTCTATGGTTTGTTAAAGGTCTCCTTGGGGGAAGAGAAACATTTCGATCCTTTTATTTAATAAGGAACAGTAGCATAGAAACTTTCTTTTTTGCATCATTAAAAAGACCATACAATTGATATATGAATCGGGTTTCATAAGACATAAACGTGTTCTCTTTCCTATTTTTCTGGCCTTTGCTCTTGCCAAGGTAAATACGGCGCTTGCCAACTGCCTGTTGTTGGTAAAGATGATATTCACACAGGGCAATCGTGCGGCTCTACAGTACGGACTTCTACCTGGGGAAAAGCTTTATGTGCTGCTACTCATTAAATCAGGGAGGCGTTTCAGTAAAAGTGTAACTAGATCCAGGGTACAGACCAGTCAAGCTGATATTGTATTGATAGATATGGGGCCCAGCAATTGCATGATATCTCCTATCTGGAGCCTGACAGTTTATTTTTATGGCCAATGAATAAGGTTCTCTGTGACTAAAGACATAAAATTACATCTCTTAATGCTAATGTGGTGGGGGTTCCCTTCCTTTGTACATTAAGGGGCAGATTTACTAAGGGTCAAAGTGAATTTTAGAATTTCAAGCTATTTTTTGTGTCTAAGGAATAGTCCAAATTCGATTTGAATTTGCAAAAAAATTCAAAAATTAGATTATTGAAATTTATCATGTACTGTCTCTTTAAAAATTCGACTTCGACCATTCGCCATTAGGGATGTAGCGAACATCGGAAAAAATGTTCGCGAACATATTCGCAAACTTGCGTCAAAAATGCGAACGGTTCGCGAACGTCGCGAACCCCATAGACTTCAATGGGAAGGCGAATTTTAAAAGCTAGAAAAGACATTTCTGGCCAGAAAAATGATTTTAAAGTTGTTTAAAGGGTGCAACGACCTGGGCAGTGGCATGCCAGAGGGGGATCAAGGGCAAAAATGTATCTGAAAAATACATCGTTGACACAGCAGAAATCACACTACGTCACTCAGGTGATGTTTCTGGACACGGAATGTGAAAAAGCTCACACAGCTAGGTGGCACTTGGTTAAAGACTGGGCAAACAATGCCTGCAAGGGCAACGTATACAGTAGTGGATACGGAATATATTATTGCTGCTGTAAAAACATCACTCAGGTGATGTTTACGGACACGGAATTATTATTGTTATTTAGACAGAATGTGAAAAAGCTCACACAGCTAGGTGGCACTTGCATACCTCCCAACTGTCCCTCTTTTGACCACTCAACCCCCTGTCCCTCTTTTGTACTGGAAAGTCCCTCTTTTCTCTGCACTGAACAGCCAGAAAAAAACAGTTTCTAACTTAATTGGCTTTTTGCAGAGAGCTCAGAACAGCTAACAGGTGCAAATAAGATACTTTGTAACAATTTTGACTCTGGTTTGTGCTGGTAGTGGTGAACTACTAGGAGGAGTAGCACACCAGTCCCACTCCCCAACACAGCTAGACTAATAGCACTGGGCTCTTACAGTAGCAAAGTAAAAAAAAGAAAAAAGAAAATAAAAGCAGTCCTTACAAGGACTATTGGGTTATTACAGCAGTCAGCAGATGAGATCAGAAGAGATCAGTTCCCACAGCAGCTACATACAGAGCACTGCAGTAGAAGGTAGATTACTACTAGTCAGCAAAGCTAACTAACCTAAACTCACTGTCCCTGCAGAGTTCTGTCCCTACAATACAGAGCAGTATCAAGTAGATTACTAGCCAGCAAAGTTACTATCAACTGTCCCTGAAATCACTAACAGCTCTCTCCCTACACTAGCTCTTCCAAGCACACACAGGCAGAATGAAAAAACGCTGCAGGGCTTCAGTTTATATATGGAAGGGGAGTGGTCCAGGGGGTGTGGGGGTGGTCCAGGAAGGAGAGCTTCCTGATTGGCTGCCATGTATCTGCTGGTCTGGGGGAGAAATGGCAAAAAAAAGCGCCAGCTAAGGCGAACCCAAATTGGCGAACGTCGCGCGACATCCCTATTCACCATCTAAAACCTGTCAAATTGCCGTAGCCTATGGGGGACCTCCTAGAACCTATTCGAAGTCAATTGGTGGATTTTGAAAAATCAAAGTTTTATTTGGGAAAAACTTTGAATGGAATTCAATTGAATGCGCTATTCCTTCGATTTGTATGATTCGAATTCAACCGAATATGGACCTATTCAATTGAAAACAGACCTTTTTGACCAAAAAAAAACCTTTGACTCATTTTCGGTTGGTCTTTTTGAATTTGAATTTCGACGTTTTTTTAATTCGAAATTCGACCCTTGATAAATATGCCCCTAAGGGGTTGAATTTCTAGTTTATGGGAGCTTCTAACAACTCCCATCAACTCCCAAAAACTCAAAATTGGGGAAAAAAAACAAACAATTGAAATCTATTAAAAGATAAAAATCTTTTTTTTTAATTTTTTTAAAAACGGGTGAATAGGATCGAGCTGCAAATTTTCACCAAAAAAAAAAAGTCCAACAAACGACTCCAAATTGATTGTAGGAGGTCCCCTTTAGCCTAAAACCCCAATTCAACAGTTTTTTTATGGCGAATTCGAATTCTTAAAGGGACAGTTCATGATAAATTTCAAAATTTTAACCCATTTTAAATTCAAATCGAATCTGGACTATTCCCTAGTCGAATGACACTAAAATAAACTCGAAATTCTAATTTAGAAATTCTAATTTTCAATTCGACCCTTGATAAATCTGCCCCTAAGGGTAGGACTACACGGACTTCATCCGACATTTCTATCTCTTACCTTATTTCCGTTGCATTCGATTTGACACCCGCGCAGCGTTTTGTCGCAGCACGTCGGATCGCGCCCAAAACGTCTGTGTAGACCTACCCTCAGTATTTTTACACATAGGCTTGATATGCATTTAAAAAAAAAAAAAAAAAAAAGCATATGTTGCATTTATACACATTCTTTTAACTACATAATTGAGTTTATTGTCAGTGCAATGAGCGCAATAGCACGCTCTGCTCAAGTGAACCGAATTTGAGGAATTTCTGTGTTGAAACCTGAAAATCTGTCTCTTAAAGGGATGGTTTCACCGTTACGTTAACTTTTAGTATGTTATGGAATGACCAATTCTAGGCAACTTTTCAATTGGTCCTTATTGTTTATTTTTTATAGTTTTTAAATTATTTGCCTTCTTCTTCTGACTTATTCCAACTTTCAAAAGGGGGTCACTGACCCCATCTAAAAACAAACGCTCTGTAAGGCTACAAATGTATTGTTGCTTTTTATTACTCATCTTCTATTCAGGCCTCTCCTATTCATATTGCATGAATATCAGTGCATGGTTGAATGCTGTGTGCTCTGTGCTGCTGCAGTTTACAAACATTATCTATACGGGTATGGTATCTGTTATCCAGAAAGCTCTAAATTACAGAAATCCCTCCCATTGACTCCATTGTTTTCAAATAATCTGGATCCTAGTAACCAGATGGCTGAAATTGCAAGCTGGAAAGCTGCTAAATAAAAAGCTAAATAAGTCAAAAACCACAAAAAATAAAAACCAGTTACAAATTGTCTCAGAATATCCCTCTCTACATGATACAAAAAATTAACTCAAAGGTGAACAATCCCATTAAATTTACAAATGGCTATGTATAGTTTTTTGAATGATTTTCCTTCATCTGACTCTTTCCAGCTTTCAAATGGGGGTCACTGACCCCATCTAAAAACAAATGTTCTATAAGGCTACAAATATATTGTTATTGCTTATTTCTACTGCTCTTCTTTCTATTCAGGCCCCCTCCTACGTATACTCCAAGCTCTCGTTCAAATCAGCGCATGGTTGCTAGGGTAAGTTTGGACCCTAGCAACCAGATGGCTGACATTGCAAAGTGGAGAGCTAAATAACTCAAAAAACACTAATAATAAAAAATGAAAACCAATTGCAAATTATCTCAGAATATCACTCTTTATATTATACTAAAAGTTAATCTAAAGGTTAATCTAAAGGAATGCCAGGACCTATTTTGGCCCCAGTACTTCTTAATCCAGATTTGCAGTGAGGCTTCAATTTTATTATAATTCATAATTTGTATTGCATGTTTTACTTTCCAAACCTTCCATTATTTATTATTGTATTTTTATTCCAAATCTCTGGTTTCTATGGTATGTAACCAGATGACAGTTTGAATTCCAAGCCTGCACAAGAAGTGGTTTGTGGCTAAGAACTAGTGATGGGCGAATTTGCGCCGTTTCGCTTTGCTGAAAAATTTGCGAAATTCGCGAAACGAATTGTTTGGTTACAACTGGATTCATTGTACAGGTATCTGTTATCTAAAACTGAGGTTTTCCAGATAATGGATCTTTCTGTAATTTGGATCTACATGCCTTAACTCTATTATAAAACCATTTGAACATCCAATAGGCTGGTTTTGCTTCCAGTAGGAATTAATTATATCTAAAGGTGGCCATACACATCGGGGGTTATTTATCAGAATTTATCTCAGTATTTCTAATATCAAACTTCAAGTAACTCCGAATTCCCGAATGGACCATATTTATGTTGAAAAACACCCTGAAAAAATAGGATTCGGAGCTTCCCCCGAAAAATTTCTGCAAAAACTATGATTTTTTCAGAGTTTTTTGCGACGAAACCCCGAAATCATTGGATATCGGTACAGACATCAGCGCAGACACTGGAACCTTCCCCATTGACTTATACAGGACCTCATGAGTTTTTAGGGTTTCGGATTCTGAGTTTTTAGACCATAAGACTTTAATAAATTTTGAAAAAATTTAATTTTTTTTTGCTCCAAAAACTATGAATTATTCGAGGTTCAGATATTCGGAGCTTGATAAATAACCCCTATAGAGATCCACTCGTTTGGTGATTTCGCCAAATGAGCGGATCTCTCCCCGATGTGCCCTCCTTGAAATGGGCAATATCTGGCTGATCTGATCGTGGGCCCTAAGGCCCAACAATCGGATCATAAGATTTGGGATATGGGCGGTCGGATGCTGCATCAACAAACAGATGCTGCCGGTGATCCGATGGGATTTTTAACCCTGTCCGATCGACATCTGGCTGACTTTCGGTCAGATATCGATCGGGGGAAGTCCATCAGAGGGCCCCACATACATTCCAATAAGCTACCGACTCAGTCTGTCTGCAGCTTTTATCGGCAAGTGTATGGCCAGAGAAAAAGAAAACCATCTTTAAAAATTCTAATTATTTAGATAAAATGTAGCCTGTGGGAGACAGCCCTTCTGTAATTTGGATGCTTTCTGGATAATAGGTTTCTGGATAACAGATCCCATACCTGTACTAGATCTTGCACATAACTTTTTCTACACGCCTGACTACCATTTAGGACTTATAGCAACTAACTACAAATTACTGGGCCCCTCAGCAAATTATTTTTCAGGCCCCTAAAATGTCTAGAGGTGGAACTATTTTACCAATATTTATTGAAATAGTATATGAATTAGATTGAAATAGTATATGAATTAGATTGAAATAGTATATGAATTAGATTGAAATAGTATATGAATTAGATTGAAATAGTATATGAATTAGATTGAAATAGTATATGAATTAGGGCTCCACGGGGGCCTCTTTACCTCCTGAGCCCCCCTGCAGCCACAGGGTCTGCCTCCTCTATAGTAACGCCCATGCTTATAGGTATTGATTTGCTTATTTTTGGATTATGACCAGAGTTAATTGTGGAGATTAGTGCACTTCAGTATATATATTATATATTTGGTTAGATCTGGATTAATCACAGCAAGCAATAAGCAGCAATGGGGTTAAGTGCATCTGTCAACAAAGGACCATGGGTGTCAGTAGGGAGACACATAAGGGCCTGGATCCTTTCTCCACTACACATGTCAATTAAGTACAACCTCCACCATCCCTAGATGCTACAAATGCTACAAGTTTCCTACACCTGACACTGTAATATTCCTGCACCAGGACCCCTCCATGATCTTGTTCCAAGCCTGGAAGTGATCGCAGAGTATATTATTTTTCCCTTGGTCCTGGGTTCAGACCATCAGATACTTTTGTGGCCCCTGGGACACCAGGTAGAGGACAGCTATCAGGGTTTAATGATGATTTACCTGTTGTTGGTAGTATTTGCCATCAAGATGGATATACTTTCTGGTGTTTCATTCTTTCACAGCAGAGACCACACAAGGTGCAAGCAGGGCGTGCTTGTAAATTAATATTGAACTTGGCATTACATGATAAATTAAGCAACAAGTAGTTATCTTCAGCGTTCAATGAGCCATGCAAGTCCCAGGGAGGTTCAACTTGCCCCTTTATGCGCCTGCGTCATAGTACAGGATCCCTCATCTGGAAACCTGCTATCCAGAAAGTTCCAAATTAAAGGAAGGCCATGGACTACCTTTTAATCAAATAATTGAGAATATTAAAAAAATATTTCCTTTTTTCTAATAAAAGAGTAGTTTGTACTTGATCCCAACTAAGATATAATTAATCCTTATTGGAAGCAAAACCCGCTTATTGGGTTATTTAATGTTTTTTTGTAGACTGAGGGTAGAACTACATGGCCGACTTAGCCGCGTTTCTGTCGGATCCGACGCTGGGACAAAACGCATGCGTCAAGATGCAGCTTGCAGTATCCGACAGTCGTGTTGCATCAGATCACCGTTGCGGCTCTATCCGACTTTATATTATTTACATTGTTCCTGTCGCATCCGACTTGACGCGTTCGTTTTGTCGCCCAGCGTCCGATGGAAACACAGCTAAATCGGCCATGTAGTTCTACCCTAAAAGTAGGGAGAACCACAGTATGGAAAGACCCCTTATCTGGAAAACCACAGGTCCAAGCATTCTGGAAAACAGGTCCCATAGCTCTAGCACAGGTATTGGACCAAGTACAGGTATGGGATTTGTTATTCAGAATCCTGATTTACAATAATCTCCAAATTACAGGAAGGTCATCTCCCACCTACTTGAGGGTAGTAGTACTATCAAAGCGTTCCTGAGGTGGCGTAGGTACAAGGATCTACTAGTACAGGCATGGGATCTGTTATCTGGAAACCCGTTGTAGGGATGTGAAAATCTTAGACACCCTTACACTTTACAGACAGGCACATCCCTAGTAATATGGACACCTCAGTGGGTCCTTATGGGGACCTTGTGCTTATGTAACCCCTGTAGTTCACACAGTGTACACCAGATGGCACTGTGCCAGAGTATAAAAGGTTTAGGAACCATGTGCTCTGGGTCCATTGCTTTAGCCCAACCAAGCAGGCTGGAAGGGAATGGGTGATGCTGACCCTAGGCCCTAGTAATTAGACAGCTATACTCGTTTTATAGATCGCTCTAGGAGTGATAGAGAGGTTATTTAGTTGAGCAGCTCAAGGCTCCGCCGAGGAGATTAGAGGGATTAAGATCCCAGGGTATTACTGACCCAGAGTAAGGAACCAAGTGTTGAGATAGGGATGTCAGGAGTTCCCCTAGTCTGCCACTGGAAGATATCCTGAAAACTGGGCAATACCCATCACATGCTGTCAACTTACTCTCTGCTGTATATTCCCTAGCCTGTGGGGATTCAGCCTATATATGCTGTGAGTATATGCTTCCTTTATGCTGCTGTGTATGTTCTATACTCCATTGTGGATCAATGTGCTAAATGATCTATGTGCTATTGTTCAATAAATACTGTTCTAAGTTCAACTGTTAAAGAACTACTGGCGCCCATCATTGTGCTATCGCATCAGGTTACAGTTACACTACACCCTTGCCTCCACCCCGCTGCGAGGGCTTACCCCTGAGAAAGAGAGCTCATCGGTGGTCTCAACCCACCAAGGAAAGTAGCTAAACTGTCCTAGCACAAGTCAGTTTACTATAGCGCTACACCGTTATCCAGAAAGCTCAGAATTATGGAATGGCCGTCTTCCATAGACTCCATTATAATGAAATAATCCAAATTATTGAAAATAATTTCCTTTTTTTTCTGAAATAATAAAACAGTAGCTTGTACTTGATCCAAACTAAGATATAATTAATCATTATTGGAAGCAAAACCAGCTTTTTGGGTGGATTTAATGTTTACATGATTTTCTAGTAGACTTAGGGTAAGGGCACACATCGTTATTTCGGGAGATTAGTCGCCCAGCGTAAAATCGCTTCTTCTTTGGCCGACTAATTTCCCCAAACTGCCTTCCCGCTGCCCAGAATCAAAATCGTCGGCGGGATGGCACTCGGAGCACGATTTAGATTCTCGCCGGCGGGAAGGCAGTTCGGGGAGATTAGTTGCCCGAAGAAAAATCGATTTGTCACTGGGGAACTAATCTCCCAAAACAGCAGCGTGTGCCCTGGCCCTTAAGGTATGAAGATCCAAATTACGGAAAGATCCGTTATCTGGAAACCCCCAGGCAGGGGCGCTCCACCAATGAGGCGAGTTGAGCCACTCGCTCAGGCGGCAGCACCCCCCTGGTTGCCAGGGGCGGCAAAAATGACGCTCCTGGTAACTAAGAGCCGAATTTCTGGTTTTCATCCCGGAAATTCAGCTCTTCTAGTGCAGAGAGCGCAATTGCGCTCTCTGCACTAGCGACTTGCAGTGCCCCCGACCGGCGCTGAAAAGGTGAGCGCCGTGAGGAGGGGTGGGGGCTGTAATGGAAGGCCACCTCAGGCGGCATAAAGGCAAGGATCGGCACTGCCCCCAGGTCCCGAGCATTCTGGATAACAGGTCCCATAGCTGTATCATAACATAGGTCCTGTTTCTTGTCACTATATAGGAAGCAACCACAGCATTGTCTCTATTTTACCTTCTTGTTAAACCGTTTAACAATAGGATTAATTCCGGCCAAACATTCCAAAATCAGACCAGGGAGATCACCAAACAAGCAGATCTTTCAGGGATATCATACCTCCCAACATTTTGGAAGTAAAAAGAGGGACAAAATTTTTTTTCCCGCACGTAGTGCAGCAATTTTTTGACCACACCCCTTTCTGTGGCCACACCCCCAAATTACCATGTTTGTTTTACAAAATTTGGCAGGTTATGAAAGTTTGAAAATATTTCTCCTTATCTAAACTGTGTTTTTGTGTCTCAAAATTGTTACAAAGTATCTTATTTGAACCTGTTAGCTGTTCTGGGCTCTCTGCTAAAAGCCAATCAAGTGAGAAACTTTGTTTCTTTTTCTGGCTGTTCAGTTCATAAAAAAGAGGGACTTTCCAGTACAAATGAGGGACTGTGGGTTGAGCTGTCAAAAGAGGGACTGTCCCTCCGAAAAAGGGACAGTTGGGAGGTATGGGATATGGTGGCAATATTTGTCTGATTCAGTTGTTTGGCCCTGATGATGCCGACGATTGGATCATGATTGGTGGCTTGTGTTCATCAGAAGACTGCTGTTTATTCTCCCTGCATGGAGCGGGGCTGTTTTGCTGTACTCAGCACTTTTTTCCCCTGACAGATTTACATGAATTTGCTTCCCTCCCATCCCCCCACCACCGGCGGTGCTCCCCATAGACACACACACTCTGCTCATTGGAGCACATGAGCCTCTGTGCCGCGCAGCAGAAAGTAAATAGTACTCAGCAGAAACAAAACAAAACAGCCCCCCATAGCTTGCTCTGATCCGCAGCAGAACCCCAGCACAATGGGGGCAAAGCCACTTACAAATCTCTTCAGCTTTTTCCTGTCTGCTCTGCTGAATAGCTGCCACATTCACAACTGTCAGCATCTCTGGGCAACCAGACCGAAAAACTCTCCGACACAATAGGAGCCACACTCTCAGCTGGGGGGGGGGGGTACAATATCCAGGCACAGCAAGCTTACATTTATATTCTATAAATCTTGGATCTCTTTTACAGAAACCTGTGATGCAAAAAGCTCCCGAATATGACAACACCACTATGCTATGGGAATGCTATGGGAAGTTTAGGGAAGGAAACCGTTTACTTTTTATAGTTATGATTAAGATTGTTAATCTGGTACAAGATGCACAGAGACCCTAGACTGGACTGGAGCCTTGGGGGCCCACCGGTGCTGCAAAATGAAGGGCCCTCCTGCCAGTCCCTGGGGGCCCCCTCCTGACCTTCAAACTGCCGGCTCTATGGCGCATAGGCATAAAAGACAGGAACATGCAAGAACGCCACCACTCCGCAGCACAGGTCTTTATGGGGGAGCCTTAAGGGCCGTTCCCACTGGGTTTTTTCCCGGTGTCCCACCGGCCCAGTCTGACCCTGATTTAGGGTTGCCACCTTTTCTTATATTTTTTACCGGCTCGTGGGGGGACGGGAACAAAAAGGGCGGGGCGTGATGTCAAAAGGGGTGGGCCGTGACATCAAAAGGGGCGGGCCACAACGCGTAGAAACGAAGACTGAGGAGAAAAGATAAGTTTCAGGGTCAGGCCGAGGGCTCTTTTTGAAGGGTATTACAAATTTACCGGCCCCGGCCTTGGCAGGTGTTTTCCCGGCTAGGCCGGTACTAGTGTTGAAGTGAATGGGTGTCCGAATAGTGTTGACGCATGGCGATTTTGACACAAGCAACTTTTCGGACACGTGTCCAAGATCTTTTTACGCTGGCGAATTTTTGCAGGAGATTTGCAAATTTAATCGCCGGCAGCGGAATGCGGAAATTTGCAGCAAATTCATGGCAGGCTAATTTTTCGCCCCATCATTATTCAGGCCCACAAAAATCTCTAGATGTTGACCTTTTTTACCAATATTGATTGAAATTGTATATGAATTAGGGTATTCTGGGGCCCCTATACCTTCCTGTCCCCCTCCCCCTGCAGCAGCAGGGTCTGCTTCACCTGTAGTTACACCCCTGACTATTGTTTCCCCCAACCGGGGGGGCTGGCTCTATTAACGCAAACCTCAGTTTGGAGGTGACAGGTACCCATTAAACAAACCCAATTTGCCACCAGTATGGATTCCTAGTTATCACCAAGAACAAGGTGCGGGTTTATTATTTCTGAGAAAAGGGAAATCATTTTTTTTAAATATTAGAACTATTTGCTTAAAATGGTCTGTATGGGAGATAGCTTTGAGGTTTTTGTATAATAGACTTCTAGATAAGAGGTTGCATTGCCATATAGGTGAAGAATACTAAGAATAAGAATAATAGTTTATTGGCCAGTATATGGAGTTGGAAATCAGGCTGTAGGACACTTCATAGTTCCTATCAGCATCAAACGGGCACTTGACCCTACTAAATATTCACATACCTCCCAACATTTTGAAAATAGAAAGAGAGACAAAAAGTTTTGCAATGCAAACATTTTATCTCCGCCCATTTTATGGACACACCCCCGAATTACCATGTCTATTTTAAAAAAAATTGATAGGTTATGGAAAGTTTGAACACACTTCTGGGGGTTTTAGGGTCAGGTTTTATGTGTTATTACAGTTTTGCTTTTAAGCTTCAAGTCACAGTTTCCCCAAGAGACCTGTTTATCTTAAATTGTTAGAATTGTTTCTTTGCTTATCTCAAATTGTAACAAAAGTATCTAAGTGAACCTGCCACATATTCTGTGCTCTCTGTCAAAAGCCAATTACGGTTTAGAAAATGTGTACCTTTTATCTGGCTGTTCAGTGCAGGAGATCAAAGAGAAAGTTGGGACATTTCAGTAACAATCCGGGACTGCGGGTTGAGCTGTCAAAATCGGGACTGTCCCACGAAAACAGTTGGGAGTTATGTACATATGGTGACTGGGATCAGGACAAGTAACAGATCCTAATCTCTACCTTATTCCATTTTATCTTATCTACTTTTCATTTCACAGGTCCATGTCAGAATTCTACTGATGTGCGCTGCATCCTACTTTGTCTGTGTGTTGCATAGTTTTGTGTATGTATGCCAAAATCATCCCCATCTCTGTATAGGCCCATGCCGTGCCATGTCAGTGCACAAAACATCATCTATTTTCATCTGTAGCCACCAATGATGAATCAATGTGCCGGATAAATATAAAAATGGTGACTTGTGAAATAAGTGTGTGTGGTCTTTATATGGAAAAGCACTAACCTAATTGATTTGGGATTGGATAATTGTAGTTAAATAAAGGCTTGCTTTGTTTTGGTGAAAGCAGCTGCGGGTTTGGATTTTTCACAGTACCCCAGTGATGTCGGGGCAGACATGGCTCTTAATGTTATATTAGAAATCATTTGGTGGAGTGTGGCCCCGTTCCTGGAATTGAATGAAAAAGCATAGTCTTAAGGAATGATAGTAGTAATAGCATGGTCTCATCAAAAGATCCTCAGTCCAAGGGTAACCAAAATGTAAAAATTACAATATAGATTAGAGGAGACCCAACAGTAGTAATGCAGTAGCCAAAATAATTATAAAAGTAAAAGAATCTTTATTAGGACATGTATGTAACGTACTCGTCAATCAGGAACCTTGAAGGCAGCTGGTAAGCTCAGACGCACAAGGGAAACCCTGCGGATTCTGGTGTTCACCGACGCCATTTTGGGGCCCCAGGCTTTCTGCTACGGAACCAACAAGGAATTGGTGTGTTTGATAGTAATACGTCCGTAAAAAGGTACCGGCAAGGATTAGGCAAGGCGTAGTCACAAAACAGGCAAAAGGGTCGAGGCAGGTGGCAAGAATTGAAGTCAGAACAGGAAGAAGTCGAATTGGAACAAATTCCAACAGTAAATAACGCTCCAGCAGGGTCTGTAAACATAGGCCAGCTTGGGCACTGTTAAAATGGAGGAAGGCCTTTTTAAAGGAGAACTGGCACTAAAAATTCGTATCTCGCGCAGGAAAATGTCGTAATGACGTTCGCCGTCAAAATGTGACGAACGTGAACAAACCGACGCCAGCATCACTTGCGCGCAACCGGAACATGTGACGTTGCCGGAAGCATGCACCTGTGCCCCAGAAGCCGGGGAGAGACACGCTGGCCGGTAAGAGAGCGGAGAAATCTCCCAGCACGTCTTAAATTGTACATGTCCTAATAAATTATTTGTCTACTGCATTACTACTATTGGGGGTCTCCTCTAATCTATATTGTAAAGGCAGTTCACACCCCAATATCCATATTTCTTAAGGTGCCATACATTTTACCATTTACACCAATGTTTCAGCTTCTGCTTGAGGCATTTTTCAACTTTTCTCCTTTAGGGCAGAGAAACACGTGGAGATTCAGGGAGACTTAGTTGGTCGGCGACAAATCGCCTCTTCTTCGGGTGACTAATCTCACTGAACTGCCTTCCCGCCAGCTAGGATTTAAATCGCCAGTCTCATGACGAAATGACGAAGAGCTCCGAATGCCATCCCACCAGCTATTTAGATCCTAGCATGCAGGAAGGCATTTGAGAGATTAGTCCCCAAATATCCATGTGTGTCCCCCGATGCCCTCAACATGAGCAAACGTTCAAAGCCTATACACAGGTGAATGAATCTTTAATGGCTCTGGATAGTTTTGTAACAAGCATCTTTGAAGCTTAAATACTGTGTATCAGGAGCAATGACATACGGACAGTCAGCACATAGGAGATATATATACGTAGTCCCTTTGGCAATGAAACTGATTTCTTCTTGTTGTATCTCTAAACAGAAAAGCAAAGGGCATAGGGAATAATGCTAACTTCTCTATCTAGAACTGCACACATGTTGCAATGGTCAAGCAGAAAGGCCACAGTAGGCCAATGATATATTTCTGTGCATGTGCAGCAAATCATAGCCAAAAGCATTTGGCACCCAGGCAGCCCCACTGTTGTATCTGGAGAGGACAACTAGAAGAAGAGAATATTTGGTATGTCTTTTGTATGTGCTTCAACTTTACGTAGCAAATAGCAGTTCCCCTTCTCAAGAGGTTCCAGGGCAGTTGTGATCTTTGTGGTGACAACATCTGTGGAGAACAATTGACCTCCCATGGTTTCCAAATGATTTGAAATGACCCCAGTCCTAGAGGAGAGGCATTTGGCCTACTGCTAAATAGGCCAGCCTACCCTTAAACCACAATAAAATAAAGGTCACAAGGACAACAGAGAGGCCAAACATGGCTCAGCACATTCAAAAAAGTTGAGCTCTAAATCACACCCATTTTGAGGTCCTGGACATTTTATTGTTCTGCACGTTTTGAGCATAAAAGTGTTGATGGCAAGGGACAAGGCCAGGGCCAACTGTCTATGTGTAGATGTATTGCATTGCTTGTGCATAGGATGAAATAATATTCTCTCCACTTTCGTAAGGAGTAAAAGAGATTTACCCAGGGCAACAATCATTTAGGACATTGGCTCAATGCAGTTTGCTCTGGACTGCCAGCCAACCATCCAATAGATAGGGATTTGCTGTATGTCATCTGCAGACAAATACCTCTATGGTTAAATCCTGAACGTGGACCTTCATTGCATTTTTATGGCCTCCATGGTACCATAGCTTTGTGGGCCTGTTTGGGCCTCTGTGTGCTTGAGTTTCCATGGCCTATTATGAATCTCAGTCCAGACCTCTGCGCAACTGTATGGTAAGTGAGAACCCTAGAAATAACAAATGATCCCTGTTGTATAGTCTAAAATCATCTGATAATAGAAAGAATTTCGACTGCACATCCTTCAAGGAATACAAACAATGTCTAATTTCTATAACATCCCAAAGTAGAGCCTTCCTGGCACTGATCCATCATCGTCAACGAGCCTGACCATATTTATACTCACAAGCTCCTTGAAACCCAGCACCCAAAAAGGAACAGCAGCAACATAAACGACAATAGCGTGTGTCAGAATATGATACAGGGTAAGTAGCGTTGAGATAAATGAGGGCTCGGGGACGGCTTTCCTTGTTAAACATGGACAAAGGAAATTATGAATGTGCTTTGTTTTGAGGCACAAATGAGCTTGTGAATACGAAACCGTAAGTGCCGTCAAGCTTTATGCTATTCCGTCATCTCCATGAGAGCCATTCCATTGTCTCGCACATCCCCTCTCAGCAGCACACAATAGTCTCTGCCTGCTTTCCCTTCCATTTCATGATATATGAGTTTGTCACTCCATGGAAAAAAAATGAAGCCGGGGTCTCTTGAAAGGAGGAGGGCTCTTACAATAAGTCCAAGACACACTTCAACACTAAAACCCTCCCCTTCGCTGCTCGCTGCCACCCCCTTACAATTTCTCCATGTTCCAAGCCCCTGATAGGAAATCTACTGTCAATTCGACAAGGGATAGCCTCCTACTCCCTGTCCTTTTGGGCCACTGGCTCTGCCCTAGGTTCCTACCAGCTGAATAGATCTCTCCGAGATCTGTCATGCATCAAACGTGCCAAGAATGTGCTTGCAAGATATTAGCACATTGGGATCTGAGAACGGCATGTTCTGGAGACAAAATAATACAATTACATTTTATTATTAGACACACAGCCTGGCTCTGCAAGAAGAAGCACATAGCATGCAAACCTTAGGAGCACAGAGTCACTGCCACTGCTGGGTACAAGCTTCAGAATTCAGATGTATAAAGGATAATTGTTTTACCCTCAGTTCTTAAATTCAGGCTACAAATATGGTTTTGTGTGGTAGCAAAATAATTATAGCTGGGAGTATGAAAACACCTTCAACTTTATGCAGGGCTATGTTCTGTTTATTCTGTAGTCAATGGATCCTTGTATCCCGCCTCACCGTGGTCATACTGATTGCTTTGTACAGAACAAAAATATTATAATGATATGGCAAGAAATGATTCCTGACTGGCAATGACTTAGGGCAATGGAGCTGATACCCCCAAATTGGCTCACGGCAGACGCAAGTTATAACAGTTAGGGTAAAATTTAGGTAGGGTGCATATTCGCTCTTTAGGTGGCCATAGACGCACAGATAATATTGTACGACACAAATTTTCTTACGATATTTACTGCGTGTATGGTGAGAAAAGAGCCGGCCAATATCGGCAGAAGACTTGGATATTGGTCAGCTGAATGGTCAGATACAGGTAGAATTCTATTGTTTCTCTCTGTATATCTGATGATTCAGCTCTACACGTGTGTATTAAAACTATCCATCTATCTTGGAAAGATCCTTTCCAAGAAAGATCGTAATTGTTACGTCTATGGCCACCTTAATAGATACACCCAAATGTGCAGCTTTAAGGTCAATTAAGGTGAGATTCAGAATGAATGTTGTTGAAACTGTGGATAAATATACAAGGGGAACGGTAACATGACAATAATTGCTTACCAACCCCATTGGATGTTGCTCCCAGTGGCCTCAAAGCAGGAGCTTATTTTTGAGTTCCTGGCTTGGAGGCAAGTTTTGGTTGTGTAAAAACCAAGTGTACTGCCAAAAAGAGCCTCCCGTAGGCTCTCAGTCCACATAGGGGCTACAAAATTGGGAATAACAGTCCTTAAGGTCCCCTATATACGTTGCTGACAGAAGTCAGCAGCTTATTGGACAGTGCATGGGTCCCTCTGATGGGCTTTCCGTTTGATATCTGGTCGAAAGTCGGCCAGATATCAATCGGGAAGGTTTAAAAATCTCATCAGATCAAGGACTGCATTGGTTGTTTGATGCATTTATCAATCCAACCATCCTTATTCTCCTTGTTGTGATCCAATCATTGGGTCCCTAGGGCCCACATTTGGATCAACCCGATATCGCCCAACTCAAGGTCGCCAAATGAGCAGATCTCTGAATGTATGAATGTATCTTTACTTGGCACCCACAGGAACATTTTTCATATTTGTGTTGCTCCCCAACTCTTTATATATTTTGAATGTGGCTCACTGGTAAAAAAAAAAAAGGTTGGCAAAACCCAATTTATATATACTGCACCACTGTGGCTCTGCCTTTATTCTGTTGTGTTTTATCTTCTTTGACTCTGTGAGCTCTACATTTGTGCTCCTGTGACAGCGAGAGGCTTTTTATCATATATTGTAGGTTCCCTTGTGGTGTGGTGCACAGGAGGGAATGGAACCTGTTTTTATTAGCACATGTAGAGGTGGGTTATTCTGCTGAACACAAGCCTAGACTTTATACCAGCCCTGTGACTAGTTCTACTTCTGTGCAGTCCTCAGCAGAGCAAACAACATAATTAGGGTGGTGTGGGCCAAAAGTAACAGTTGCTAATAAGGCATAGTAACAGATGGTACCAGTGGAATCTCATCTTTAATTGCGAATTTCCATGCCCAAGGTACGCATGGAAGAGACCAAGATCCACCCTAGCCACTTTATCTAATATTGACATGCCCTGCATACCCCTTTCTTTAAGAGGCACACAACGGCTAAATCTTGCATATTGGAAGCAGATGTATTCTGTCTAGTGACTTTGGTAGTGGCATTTGCTATGACAATACTGAAATTGTGCCCCACCATGAGATGAGCTAAAAGGGGCCTTCTAATAATTGCGAAACTGTTATGGGCCCTGTTATCCAGAATACTTGGGACCTGGGGTTTTCAGGATAACAGATCTTTCCGTAGTTTGGATCTTCATACCTTAAGTCTACTCGAAAATCACGTAAGCATTAAATAAACCCAATAGGCTGGTTTTGCTTCCAATAAGGATTAATTATATCTTAGTTTAGATCAAGTACAAGCTACTGTTTTATTATTACAGAGAAAAAGGAAACATTTTTGAAAATTTGTATTATTTATATAAAATGGAATCTATGGGAGACAGCCTTTTCTTAATTCGGAGCTTACTGGATAACAGCTTTCCAGATAACGGATCCCATACATGTACTGGAAAGTGCCCCATCTGCAATGAAGTCCAGACATGCCCTTGGCAGAAATGTGTGGGTCCAATACAAGCACTAGGATTTGGGTGAATTAATCAGTGCCCCCTGTCCAGTACAAGCACTAGGGTTTGGTTCAGTGGTGTAACTAGATGTTACTGGGCCCCACAGCATATTCCTTTTAGGGCCCCCAACATAACCATAGGTTGACCTTTTTTTACCAACATATGTTTAAAGTGTTCATTATTTAGGGCGTCATGGGGCCCCAATACCTCCAGGGCCCCTCTGCAGCCGCAGGGTCTGATTCCTCTATATTTATCCAGTCCCACACTGGCAATCTGTGGGTTCTGGCAAATGCCAGAGGGGCTGCTATAAGGTGCCATAGAAAGTCAGTATTTACTGGGCTGGTGGGGTCTGTTTGGGTCTCTATTTGGGCTGATTGGGCCTCTGTGTACCTGAAATGCCAGGGCCTATTTTAATTCTCAGTCCGGACCTACGCCCATGGTTTGGCTGAATCAATCAGTGCCCCCTGTCCAGTTAGGGTTGCCATCTTTTTTGGGAAAAAAATACTGGCCTTCCTATATATTTATCTTTTTTCCCTATAAATAACATGCGGGTCAAGCATAATTTTTACCGGTCAGTTAATACTGGCCAGGGGGCATCCCTATGTCCAGTACAAGCACTAGGGTTTGGCTGAATCAATCAGTGCCCCCTACCTTATTAGCTGCATTGAAATAACAACATCCCATATTGTTTTGGCCTTTAAACTTTGTTAGTATTCAGGGGTGACTCCGCTGGCATTTCATTTAGAGGGAAAGCAAACCAGTCGGGCACTTTCTTTGCGTATAATAAAAGCTTAAAATGTCCTTGCTTCTGCTACAAACCCCAGTTTAAAAGAAAATTAAACATTTCTTAAGTTGCTGTCTGGTTTTCATTACAGAGTGCATTTTGACCGAGATCTGGAGGAAAAAAAGAAGCCCTTTACAAAGGAGACCAGTGGGGAAGCGTGTCCCTGCCATTACTCTCCCTCTTGCTGGGATTAGGGCTACTGTCCTGTGCCCTTTTAAACACATGCAAATATCTATTGAAGGGCCGCAGGGTGAGCTAAACAGCTCAGACAGACAGAAGCAAAGCAAGAAAGCAGGGAAGAAATTCTTTCTTTATCTTTCTCATTCCTCTATTCTTGAATAGCCCTAATCCAATTTTGTTGCCGTTCTATCTTGGCTCGCTCTGCCATCATCTGCTATGGATACGGCTTTCCACTAAAGCCCCTGTTAACCCCACCGGGATGTGTTTTACAATTAACCTCACATGCACTCATTTAAATATATACACATTTGCTTTCACTGTATATATATATATATATATATATATATATTCATTATCACATACTGCTGGTAATTAATAAGCAGCAATGAAAAAATAATCAGGCATTGATACCCAGTGGCCCATAGAGTGCCCAGACATCTAAAGAGAGTGAATATACAGGTATGGGACCGGATATCCAATATACTCGGGACCTGGGGTTTTCCGGATAAGGGGTCTTTCCGTAATTTGGATCTTCATACTTTAAATCTACTAATATAACATTTAAACATAAATTGAACCCAATAGAATTGTTTTGCTTCCAATAAGGATTAATTGTATCTTAGTTTGGATCAAGAACAAGGTACTGTTTTATTATTACAGAGAAAAAGGAAATGAGAATTGTTTGCTTTTAATTGCTTTAAGGTATTATATCATTGTTTTCCCCTTAAATTCCTTAAATTTATCTATTATCTATATATAATTCAACCATTAAGTAAACCCAATAGAATTCTTTTGCTTCCAATAAGGATTAATTGTATCTTAGTTTGGATCAAGAACAAGGTATTGTTTTATTATTACAGAGAAAAAGGAAATGAGAATTGTTTGCTTTTAATTGCTTTAAGGTATTATATCATTGTTTTCCCCTTAAATTCCTTAAATTTATCTATTATCTATATATAATTCAACCATTAAGTAAACCCAATAGAATTGTTTTGCTTCCAATAAGGATTAATTATATCTTAGTTGGGATCAAGAACAAGTTACTGTTTTATTATTACAGAGAAAAAGGAAATCATTTTTAAAAATGAGAATTGTTTGCTTATAATGGAGGCTAAGGGAGATGGTCTTTCTGAAATTCAGAGCTTTCAGGATAATGGCTTTCCGGATAATGGATCCCATACCTGTATTGATATTTAATAGGTATTATATCATTGTTTTCCCCTTAAATTTCTTAAATGTATCTATATGTATTTATAACACACACACATATATGTATATATATTTTAAACCAAAGCCAGCAGTAAGGGTCACCAAGGGTCTAAAAACAGTGTATTATCACATCATTTATATGCTGTACCAATGTGTTGGTTCCTATTGGGGAAGGCTATCTATCATAGACTCCATTAAAAAATGTAACATTTTAAAAATTATTACTTTTTTCTCTGTTAATAAAACAGTACCTTGTACTTGATCCAAACTAAGATATAAGTAATCTTTATAGGAGGCAAAGGGGTTTATTTAATGTTTAAATGACGTTTTAAGGTATGGGGATCCAAATTACAGAAAGACACCCTTATATGGAAAATTCTGGTTTGGTATATTCTGTATCAATAGACTGAACCTATTATCCAGAATGCTCCAAATTCCATTGATGCCATTCTCCGTATTGTATTTTTGTAGAAGACTTTTCATTATTCTTGCTTTTGTGTTAAGAAGGAACAATAGTATTTAAGTATCTTTTGTTAACATTTAATTGGCCCGGGCTGCAAGCACAGGTTCTTTATGATCGCTTGTGGCTTGAGGCAGCCTTTGTTGTGCATATTATTAGAGGTAGACCTAGGAGCCTCCCCAGGAGGAAGC
This sequence comes from Xenopus petersii, assembly GCA_038501925.1. NCBI lineage: Eukaryota > Metazoa > Chordata > Amphibia > Anura > Pipidae > Xenopus > Xenopus petersii. The sequence continues at coordinate 106,326,070 of CM076685.1, read as the reverse complement.
TATAGGTTTGAGCACAGCAGACTCCATGACGGCATGAGCCAGGAAGTCCTGTAATAAGGCTATTGAAGCACATTGCCCAAAGCCACTAAGCCACTCCAAGCCGGGCAGGGGGAGGAGGCTGCAGAAGACAATCGCTTGTACTGAGTCAGCTCACAAAGATTACATACATTGGCAGAATGCTTACACTATATCCTGCTTATAAGTACAGCATTTATAATCACCCTATTTCTCTATAAAGGCTCGTCAAGGGCAAAGGTTATTCTACAAGGAGAATCTTATGTATCTGCCTGTTTGCATCCCTTTACATTTTGCCATGGACAAAAAGAAGCCAACGCATACACAGGGGCAGAGGGTATCTGACTCACCCCTCTAGCCCACACTCTACTGTGAAAGAATGGTGCAGTTATCGACCCTATTGTGTCACATCCTATGCATATAATATTATATAAACTATAGCAAAAGAAAATGTGGAGGGTTCTTTGATTCGTCCATAGGCAATCCTGATCCTGATGTCCGCCCTAATCAACTCCCAACATCAATCCCTTTGCTTCACTCATGACAAATGGTGAGTCATGTAAGTCTTTTATATAGGAGAAAATAAGGAAAGTATCCTCGTCTTTTTAATCAGAAAAACCACAAAAAAATATTGCTGGCAACATCTTGTAAATCTGCTCCTCTCAACCACACTCCTCAAAGAAGAACTGATTTTTTTTGTGGTCCCCTTGGATGACAATGCCATTTTATCTTAAAAACACTGTGTTAAACCTGGAGACACAGACTTTTATTGGCTCTGCCGAGTATATTGTTTTGGAATGTTTTGTGGGGCCTATGTTATCATGGTAAATAATGACTTGTTTATTACGAATCAAGTTTTTCGAAATCATTTTTCGAGATCCATTGATGACATTTCCATTTAATAGAGGCAGATAAGTCACAGAGATGCCTCGTTACTTTGAATAATGAGAAGAACCTCTGGAGATATTTATATATTATACACAACGCTGGTTTTAATGATTCTTCCGTCTTTAACAATATCTTGAAACTCAGATTTTGGCAGCTTCTTGTAAATCTGCTCCTCTCGACCACACTCCTCAAAGAAGAACAGATTTTTTTTTTTGTGGTTCCCTGGGATGACAATGCCATTTTATCTTAAATACACTCTGTTAAACCGTCGAGACGCAGACTTTTATTGGCCCAGCCGAGTAGTTTGTTTTGGAATTGTTTCAGTTCGGCAAGAGAGGCAAAGAAAAGAACTGGCTGATGGCTGGATAAGAAATGTTTTCATAATACGTAAAGCATATTTGTCTTGTTGGCCCAATGGAGCTTGAAGCATCTAGTTGCACAATATAAATCTCTAAATGCTTGTAGGCGGATGCCAGCTAAGCATAACAAAGTAGTGCTTTAAAGGCAGCCCTGGAGGAACACAATGGCACACAGCGACGGTGCCTAATCATGCGTCCTACGCCTCTCCCTAAACTGTTACTTCAACAAATAAGCGCTTGTTACGAGGGGCCGTCAAGCAGAGCCCTGATAGTCTGCAGGTGCAAACACACAGACACACTTATTTACAAGCTCCGCTCTATCTTTTATGGGCAAATAAATCCAGTTTATAAATCAGGCCCCGCATTCAGGATAAGCGTGTTTTTATTTTGTTGATATCTGAACGGCCCCGAGTTTTACGAGGCTTCTTAGCGCCAATATAAAAGAATTCATTGCAGCAGAAAATCATTTTACGTTGAAATGTTTGACCTAAAAGTGATGAGAGCTGAAAAATAAGGTTGGTAATAAGAAGTATAGCTATTTAATTTTTAATGATTACTTATTTACCCCCCATACCAATTCTATGGAAGACGTGGAACTACAATTACCCACATACCCCCCCCCACTGACAGCTGTCAGCAAGTTCTGCAGCAGCAGCTGAAGGGCTGTAGGATATGCTATATAATTTTAATAATGTAATAAGGGGACTGTTTTCTTGTTCTGCTCCACCTGCTTATGTAAAGGGGAAATATTCCAATAGTTTTAGAAATAATTATGGTCAGTCTGATCAAAATCCTTTGCCTTATATGGCCTAGTATCTTGGAAATCAGTATCTAGTACATTGCTGATTAGATGCTTCATAATTAAAATAAGAGAACTGTTTTCTTGTTCTGCTCCACCTGCTTATGTAAAGGGAAAATATTCTAATGGTTTTAGAAATAATTAGGGTCAGTCTGATCAAAATCCTTTGCCTTATAAGGCCTACTGGCTTGGAAATGAGTGTTTAGGACATTGCTGGTTAGATGTTATATAATTGTAATAATGTAATAAGAGGACTGTTTTCTTGTTCCACCCCACCTGCTTATGTAAAGGGAAAATATTCCAATGGTTTTAGAAATAATTAGGGTCAGTCTAAATCCTTTGCCTTATATAGCCTAGTGGCTTGGAAATCAGTGTCTAGGACATTGCTGATTAGATAACAGCTGAATGTAGCTGAACCTGTTAATATGTTGTTGTCAGAACCAAGATTATATAATATTGGTATGGCCCTGCACAGCTCCTTTAACCAGCATGGCTACAAAATATAGACATAGATAAATAAATCTGAGTTACAGAGTTTCTGTGTTTATTAATTTCACCTTAAAAGTGTCCCGGCTTGTGCCCATACCAGTCCCATTGCCAACGGAGCAGCAATACCAGCGTCCATTTATACTGGGAATGGTTGAGAATTCCTGTCCGGCAGCTATGATAGGTGTTGATATTTTCCTGCACTACAAAATAATCCAATTGAAAACAAAGTTAATCCCTTACTGTATGGTGTCATATGGTGATAGCCTCTAAGGTAGGGTTGACCCTAATCCCATTGACAAAGACCCCCTGCTGGATCGGGATCAAAGGGAATATCCGCATGTGACCAGGTGCTTTGGTAGTGGATCAGCCAACACTGCAGCAGGGAGATATTATTAAATGGCAGGTCCCCTAGGGCTGAGATTGCTGTAAGAAGCAGATTCACTCTCTGTATAAAAGCTTCAGATTGTCTGTGTCCTTGGTCCAGAAGGAGCGAGATGAGGCGCATCCATATATTCCCAAATGCAGATTTAACCCTGCACTCTGATGTGCTTAGCATCTTTTGCTGGACGGGGGGGGGGTCTGTTTTGCATATCTAAAGTCTCCTGTACCTCATCCCTGCTATTAGTGGCCTGCAGGCCATCTCCCTTAATCCTTCTTTGGCTAATTCAGGCACAAAAAGACTCTGATTTGCACAACAATACCTTGGCACACTCTCTGCTGCTCTCCTGCAGGGAGGATTGTGCCTCTATGAACAATGTGTCATTTTAAAACAGAAAAGAAATCACAATTTCCCCACTCGGCCAGCTGCTACTGAAAATGCTAATTATTCGTCCCCCCCATCCTCCCACCCTCTGTCGTCAGAGAGAACATCTTCCACTATATTCTCCCGAGAGTGCCAGACAGGCAGGTGAGGGGCACAGACATCCCCCCTGTAGACAGTTGTCCTGCCTAATTTGAACACAACTACTGTCTGTGGTTAAAGTTGCATGTAATCATATTATAGACATATGGCGCTGCAGGAAATATTTCATATGCAGCAAATTAGATTATTTGCATACTCTCCCTGGGCCCTAACAGTAAAACGACTCGATACTTACTGATGCTCGTCATTAAATCTGTAGCCTGCTTTGTCTTAAATGCTTTAAAGGCTGTAAGGTGCTCCATAACAGTAATGTACAGACCAGGAAAAAACAGTCTGGCAAAAACCGGACCGTAGTCAATATCTGCTGCTACTAGGGTTGCCACCCGGCCGGTATTTTACCGGCCCAGCTGGTAAAACGCCTGCCAAGGCCGGGGCCGGCATTACAAATTTACCGGCAATGTAGCTGCCGGTAAATTTGTAATACAGATATGGGACCTGTTATCCAGAATGCTCGGGACTAGGGTTTTCCAGATAACAGATCTTTCCATAATTTGGGTCTTCAAGCCTTAAGTCTACTAGAAATTCATTTAAACATTGATAAACCCAATAGGCTGGTTTTGCTTCCAATAAGGATTAATTATATCTTAGTTGGGATCAAGTACAAGCTACTGTTTTATTATTACATAGAAAAAGGAAATTATTTTTAAAATTTTGGATTATTTGGATAAAATGGAGTCTATGGGAGACGGTTTTTCCGTAATTCGGAACTTTCTGGATAATGGGTTTCTGGATAACGGATCCTATAACTGTAATAATAAACCCAGGCGGCTAAGAAGGGCAACTGTAATCTCATGCAATGTGGTAACCGGCTTAGTTATAGTCAATAAATATTTGGTGTAAATCTTAGATCTGTAAACTGCTACTCTGTAAATTCATTCTGCATCTGAAGCAATTAACTAAATAGCATATGTTGTTAAAATCCTGAAATGTTCTGACAAACAAAAGCCCTCGCCCCGCCCCCAACCCACTCCAAAGTTACAGTTTTTGCTGTCTTCTGGCCAATCGTGTGCTCAGGCCCCGCCCCTTTATGTAGCAGCACGCCCCTTTTTACATCACAGCTCGCCAATATGCTCCCGCCCCCACCACCAACCGGTGAGCATTTTATCAAAAGGTGGCAACCCTAGCTGCTACAATAGTTTTTTAAAAGATTTAAGTACCCATAGCAAAAAAAAAAAAAAGCCTCACGCATTTCATGCCTTCATGGGGCACTTAGAGGCACGTTTATTAAAGGTCAATTTTCGAATTCATGTGAGTTTTTTAAAACTCTATTAAATTTGAATTCACTCGAAATTTGACTGGGGGGTTAATGGTAAAAAAAAATGAAATATCTAAAACTCAGATTCATTTTACCAACTCATAAACCAATTCAAATCGAATTAGACTAAACTCAATTCAATTTTTTTCTCCTTAAAAAACTCGAACGTCAGGAAGACTACTAACATGTCCAAATTGGTCCCTGGGCCTCTTCCATCGACTTATACATGAACTCGTCTGGTTGTAGGCGGCAAATAGTCGAATTTGAATTTTTAAAGGACCAGAGTGTGATAAATCTCGAAATTAAAACTCAAATCAAGTTTGGATAATTCACAGTTTTAATTTAAAGTTTTGATCATTAAAAAAAAGTCAAAAATTTGAATTCGAATTTTCAGACCCTTAATAAATCTGCCCCTTAGTCAAAGGTTAATGACAATAACAACATACACAGAATGTTAATCTAAACCAGTCTAAACCAATTACATACATCATTACTAAAGTATGTTACAAAGCCAGTAACTAGAGTTGCCAGATTTACTTTTCAAAGCCAGCCAAGGACTATCAAAAAACTAGCCAAACTACTACTCCAGTTGCATTCTGGGTATTATAGTTTCACATTAACCTTGGCTGTAGGCATAAATACAAACTATATTACCCAACATGCACTGGGATGGCACACAAACTTTGGCTAGTTTTCAGAGTACAAACGCACCAAGGCTCCAAAAACTAGCCCAAATCCGTACCTTGGCTAGTCTGTACTTTGGAAAACCCACCTGGGCTTTAAATTAGTAGCCCAATTTGGTGGAAAACCCTCCAACCTGGCCACTCTGGTGTCGGGCCCCCCTGCAAAAAAAATGGGGGGCCAGAAAACTTCACTCCACCTGTCCGGTTTTGCCATGTTTTTTGAAGGGCTGGCCAGGTCAAGACTGCCTGCCCAGTTAGGACTCCCTATCTTTCACACGGTGATTGGCCAATAGCCGATTGCCGCATCAAAGTCCGGAATCAAAGTCCCGCCCCAATGTCACTCCCCGACCCTCCATGTCATGGCCCCGCCCCCGCCTTGTATCCACCAGGCTTAAAGGTGGCAACCCCACTCCAATCTCCATCCTCCTGCCAACTCCCCACCCTGACTACGCCCGACTTGTGTCCCCCCCTTCCTCGCCGCAGGTGTAAGGGCCCGAAGGCGCAGTTGGAGTGCGGACCAAGGAGGAGGCAGGTAACAAACCAAAGTTCGTGATACAGAAGGATGAGACAAGAGAATAGTCGAAGTCCAGGCAAAAGTTCAATCCAGGCAGCCAAAGGTTCAATCCGAAATAACAGGCAAGGTTGGTACACAGGAATCAATCAATAATAAACACACCCAGGAATACACGAAGTAAGACCTATACTTGGGCAATGACTGTAGTGTCCAGAGGGCTTTATATAGGCCAGGTTTGGCGCCAAAGTTTGGGCGCAATGGCGTCATGACGCTGGCGTCCTGACACTGGCGGGTCGCCGGCGACCAATCGGCAGGCAGGAAGACGCAGGCGTCATAGTGCTGCGACCAGCAGGATCCACATGGTGGGGCCAGGAGTCGCCATCTTGGACGCCGTCGCCATCTTGGACGCCGTCGCCATCTTGGAAGTGTGTAGAAACCTCTATTTCCATTACAGCAGGTAAGAGAGGGGTTTTTTTTATTTGATATAGAGGAAGCAGACCCCACAGTCCAGGCCCTCCTGTTCCCCAGACCCCCCTGCAACTGTCGGGTCTGCTTACTCTATAGTTACGCCTCTGTACAAAAACCAAGTACAACATACAAAAAGTACAGATTCATTACTAAATCTTTTTGCAATAAATATAGAAAAGTCATATAAGAGTCATAATAAAAGCATTGAAAATTAAACATAACACGGTGCAGATATCAGGGTTTTAGATTTAAGCCATAAGTGGTTATTATCAAAGAACACATTTACAAACTTATGTCCAATATAATATATATAAAATATAAATATATTCTTATATATTGTCGCTCGTCTATCGCAATGATTCTCAACTAGGGATATATGATTCTTGCCCACAATGAGTGAGTCTCTCTTGGATTTAAATAAATACTTACTCAAATCGAGCCTGGCCCCGAAATTCCCCCTGGGCCTGATTTGAACCATTCAGATTCACTCAGGATATTAACCATTTATTTGAGGTCTACATTAATAGAGAGTAATATAATACAGAGTATTAAATAATAGCTCATAATAAAGCTCGTGAGGACGTGGAGGGAACAATTAGCAATACAACAAATGACCTTTTAACCATTTTGTCTTCCATGGGGCTGATCCAGAGGCATCCAATCATCATTCTTATTTTAGCATAACTGTGTCACTATTTCCATATTTTCCATTTGCTCTATAACAAATCATTATGGATCCAATTGTCTCAGATAACAAAAGCTGGAATGGCGTCATTTGATAAACATCAGTATCAATATTATCAATGTCAATATTTATCTGGAAATATTGCCCAGAGTCTACTATAGGACTCTTGTTGGTTTGGGATAACGAATCCTCAAGGCTTGGATACTAGTGATACAGGAATGTAAATAGTACAGTTGTATCAGATGGGAACGGTCTGTTTGTAATTACAGTCAGCAGTACCGCATGCATTACAGAAATACAATGAAAGGCAGCTGCTATCAAATCCACCTATACCTTGTATCCCCTGAACTTAAAGGGATTCTGCCATGGAAAAACAAGTTTTTTTTTCAAAATTCATCAGTTAATAATACTGCTCCAGCAGACTTCTGCACTAAAATCCGTTTGTCAAAAGAGCATGGAGATAGACATATTGTCAGTTTCCCAGGTGCCCCAGTCATGTGACTTGTGCTTCAGTCATTCTTTACTGCTGCGCTGCAAGTTGGAGTGATGTCATCTCCTTCACTTTCCCCCCAAGCACCCTAACAATAGAACAATGGGAAGGTAACCAGATAACAGCTCCTTGACACAATATAACAGCTGCCTGGTAGATCTAAGAACAGCACTCAATAGTAAAAATCCATGTCCCACTGCGACTCCTTCAGTTACATTGAGTAGGAGAAACAACAGCCTGCCAGAAAGCAGTTCCATAGTGCAGCACTGTCTCTTTCTGAATTCACATGACCAAGCAAAATTACCTGAGATGGCTGCCTACACACCAATATTACAAGTAAAAAAAAATATTATTATATATAATATTGTTTGCAGTATAAACATTCTAATTTAGAACTAAAAACGTCACCATATAAATGACAGTATCCCTTTTAGGGCAGAGACACACACTCAGATTCAGGGAGATTAGTCGACTAGTGTCATCCCGCCAGTGATTTACATTGTAGCTAGCGGGAGGCAGTTCGGGGAGATTAGTCGCCTCGGCGAAGAGTCTGTTTATCGGCATGCGACTAAATCTCCCCGAATCTGAGCGTGTGTCTCTGCCCTAAAACAAATAAGGCAAATAGATCATAATCTGACCATACAGGAGTTGATAAAAGCTTAAAACTTGGCTTCTCCAGACAGGACTGTAACTAGGGGTAGGCAGAGTGGGCCTAGAGCAGCCAATGGGTGAGTTAGGGGGAGGCAGTGCCGGACCAAACTAGATGGGCTCTCTAGGCAACCCAGATGGGCTCTCTAGGCACGTTGATGACAGGGTGGGGAGTGCGAAGTGACAGGCGGCAGTGGGGGTGATCATGCACAGGACTCGAGGGCCCAGACTAGGGACACACAGGAGAGATATATGCCTAGTGCCCACCCAACTGTTGTGTCCTACTAACGTACATCTTGAGGGACACTGGGGGGGAGAGGCTCTATAATGCCAACAGATGGGGGAAACTGTCATGGCTAGTGGGCAGCAGGCTAGTGAAAAAGAACAGGCAGGGGTAAGAGCTACTCACCTCTTGGCTCAAGCCCTGCCTTCAGACTGAGTCAGCAATTTATCTGCCCATGAATGCAGCACTTGGAACTGATATGTGGCAGAACATTGGGTTGGTAATGCTAAGGGCAGGTTCAAAAACTCCTTTGGGGAAGGACCACAGGATTTGATGCAGTCGTCTTACTAGCAGTTATTGGATCCACCATCCAGTCCTCTGGGGACAGTATTTTAGGGAAGCCCCCCATGCCATATACATACTGCATCACTTCATCCAAGATTGATACAAATTTCATTGATCAAATTGATCGTCACGTTGGGTCGCTCCCTAGAAATTATACAACAGCCCCCTAACTTTAGACTGATTGTTATTATTGAGCCACAGTCCAATGAACAGAGATTGCTATTGCAAATAATAAGACCATGTTTATCTCAATCCTACGGGTTCTCATTCATGTTGCAGGACAAAAGTTTTTTGCAAGATACAAATAGTCCCTGCAGGATCAATCATTCCATTTATCGAGAGGGAAGGCGAGAGAGAAGAATACAGGTAAGTAAACAAAATGGCTTAAGAAGTTCTCATTTACAAAGGCGCCAGGTTGCAGGCAGTTTTCCTTGTGCTTGAGCGCTCATGCAGATTGGGCAGTTCAGAGATTATGTGTACACTACCTCCGGATGCAGAGGATCTCCCTCATGACCTTTAGGTTTCAGAGACATAAAGAGGTTAAAGGTTATTAACCATTTCTGAACCAGGGCACCATGTCTGCAACCAGCTCCCCTTTGTGCATGTCAAGGTCGACACACATGTTTAAATGAAAACTATCTATAAAACTCCTCAATATACTGGGAATATGCAGATTGAATTCTCGTTGCTCCAAAACATTGTGTATACTCTAATATCCAGAAAGCGCGGGACCTGGGGTTTTCCGGATAACGGATCTTTCTGTAATTTGGATCTTCATACCTTAAGTCTACTAGAAAATCATGTAAACATTAAATAAACCCAATAGTCTGGTTTTGCTTCCAATAAGGATTAATTATATCTTAGTTGGGATCAAGTACAAGGTACTGTTTTATTATTACAGAGAAAAAGGAAATAGTTTTTAAATATTTGGATTATTTGGATAAAATGGAGTCTATGAGAGATGGCTTTTCTGTAAATCAGGGGTTTCTGGATAACAGGTTTCTGGAAAACCTGTACTGCACAATAAAGTGCCGAATGCACAGCCCCTATACGTTAGAGTGGGTGAAGGGCGGAGAGACGGTTCAGCCAGGCAAAAGGATTCGGCCAAACCCGAATCCTGCTGAATAAGGCAGAATCCTGGAAATCCCAAACCGAATCCTGGATTCGGTGCATCCCTTCTGTGGACCTTAGGCTCCAATAAAATCTACGTATTTTATATTTAATTGTAAATCCCTTCATGTTTGTGGCATTTCCAATGACCAACCGTTACAGATACAGAAGAAGTCTGATTGGTACAGGCTCAGTGTTGCCATCTATATTGCTACAAGTCCAACTTTTGTGACTAGTGATGGGCGAATTTCAAAAACTGTGAAAAATTTGCGAACATCGGATTTTGATGCCTGTGTCAATTCGCATTAATTTTGAAGCCGTCGTTAAAGTCAATGGGCGTCCAAATAGTGTTGCTGCGTGATGGTTTTGACGCGAACGACTTTCCTGGCGACACCAGCGAATTTTTGCGAGAGTTTCACAAATTAAATTTATTCGCCCATCCCTGCTTGTGACACTAAAACATTGAAGAACTGTCACATAATATTTTGTGCTTCAGGTTCAGTTAGAATAATTCCCATATGGCAATTTATTTATTCATGTAATTAAAGGGGTATTCCCCAACCCTTAGTAGAGCTAAGGTTCCTATTAAGTTTACACAGGAAGTTTATCAGGAACCAGGAACCGATTCAAACTAAAAATCGTTTGACTATTCGATAGTCTAAGTACTGTCTCTTTTAAAAAAACTTCGACCACCTACTTCGCCACCTACTGTAAAACCTACCGAGCACCAATGTTAGCCTATGGGGAAGGTCCCCATAGGCTTTCCTAGCAATTTCTGATGGAAGGAAAATCGTTTGATCGATGGATTACAATTCTTCGAATCGTTCAATTCGAAGGATTTAATTGCTCCACCTAACGATTTTTCCTTCGATCGTTTTGCAGTAAATCCTTCAACTTCAATATTCGAAGTCGAAGGATTTAACTTCGATGGTCGAATATCGAGGGTTAATTAACCCTCGATATTCAACCCAAAGTAAATGTGCCCCTTAGTTGATCCATTTCTCAGCAGCATCTCTGGAATATTAGCAACTATTGTATCAATTCTAATAGCTGGGATTCTGTTCAGCAGGGACAAACATAACAAATGTGTCAATTAAATGTATCAATTTAGAACAGTTAAGAGGGTCGACGACCCCCCCCGAGCTGATTTTAGAAAGGTGAAAAATTAGAATTACACTGCAATATTAGAAGAACAGTCACTCATAGAAAATAGAAAGTAATTGGAAAAAGTCTTTATTTCTGGTGAATAATCTGAAACCAACTGAACTGAAAAAAGTGCTGGAAAGTGAACAACCTTTTTAAGGGCAGGGCTGCACAAGAAATTTTGGAGGATGGAAGTTTCATATGAAAAACCATTCATTTTCTCTGATGCCTTTACATGACAAGTTCCAGTGGGTCAGATAAAGTTTGACCATCACCCTTGTAGTTGTGCAAAAGCAAGAGCCATGACAATTGATTATACATCATTCCTCAACTTCAAGGATTGTTTATGTAGAACAGGGGTCCCCAACCTTTTTTTACTTGTGAGCCACATTCAAATGTAAAAAGAGTTGGAGAGCAACACAAGCACGAGAAACTACCTTGGATGCCAAATAAGGGCTGTGATTGGCTATTTGGTAGCCCCTATGTGGACTGGCAGCCTACAGGAGACTCTACTTGGCAATATACTTAGTTTTATGCAATTAAAAGTCACTTCCAAGCCTGGAATTCAAAAATAAGCAACTGCTTTGAGGACACTGAGAGCCACATCCAAGGGGTTGGAGAGCAACATGTTACTCACAAGCTACTAGTTGGGGATCACTGATGTTGAAGGTTCCAGTTATGGTGCCTATGTGACACCAGGCTTGGAGAATCTTCACACTTTAATTCAAATGTGACTGTAAATCTCACACACGCTGCAAACTGATCATATAGTATCACTATTGGCAGTGGAAACCCAAACCATGGCCTGTTAAAGCATCAGAATTTCTATATGACAATGTTCTAGGGCTTGGCCATGACCTGTGACCTGTAGCTAAACTTCCCGGAGCTTAACAAAAGTGGTGCACAGGTAACTTGATCAGCGTATATATATATATATATATATATATATATATATATATATATACAGTATTGCTCTTAGGGTTAAATAGATCTCTGAACAGTGGTCAGATTAAGCAGATGAGAAGCTGAACTGACCACTGGTTTAAATGAAAGGGAGAAAGTGCATGTTTTTCCAGGCTGCACGGACTCTAATACATATGAAGTGCATTAATAAAAAGACTGGACAGTATTCCAAAACAATTTACCATACATCTATATATTTTATTCTTTGTGATTTTGTTATGGTACAATTATTTTGTCCTGCTGCTTTCCAGTTTAGAATTGAAAAGATTGTCTAGTTTTTTTTTGCTTCCCATAGCAACCAGACAGTGGGTTGAATGATTGAAATAAGAGAGGATCTGAAATAATTAATAATCCGGAAACCCATTATCCAGAAAGGTCCGAATTACAGAAAAGCCGTCTCCCATAGACTCCATTTTATCCAAATACTCCAAAATTTTTAATAATAAAACAGTAATCTTGTAATTGATCAAGACTAGGATATAATTAATTTCATTGGAAGCAAAATTAGCCTATTAGGTTTATATTGGGGCACATTTACTATTGGTCGAATATCGAGGGTTAATTAATATCGACGTTGAAGGATTTACCGCAATTCGTTCGAACGATTAAATCCTTCGAATCAAATGATTCGAAGGATTTTAATTCATCGATCGAACAATTTTCCTTCGATAAAAAAATGCTTAGAATGCCTATGGGGACCTTCCCCATAGGCTAACATTGTACCTCGATAGGTTTTAGGTGGCGAAGTAGGTGGTCGAAGTTTTTTTTAAAGAGACAGTACTTCGACTAACGAATGGTCGAATAGTTGAATCGTTTGATTCGTAGTCGAAGTCGTAGACGAAGGTCAAAGTAGCCAAAAAAATACTCCGAAATTCGAAGTATTTTTTATTCTAATCCTTCACTTTTTTTTCAACCTTACTTACTATGTTACTATGTTACTATGTTACTATGTTCACTCGAGCTAAGTAAATGTGCCCCTTAATGTTTCCAAGACTTTTAAGTAGACTTAAGGTAAGAAGATCCAAATTACAGATAGATCTGTTATCTGGAATACTCCATGTCCCGAGCATTCTGGATAACAGGTCCCCTACCTGTATTTATAACAATAAGATGTTTTCCGGCATTCTGGCTTAATTCCTGCATTTATTAGTGCATGTTTTCCCCTTTATACTGGCCCATTTATTGGGAAAGTTCAGATTCCTTTTGCACTAGGGACTCCCTGAGGTCTCTGAGTTCTGATTGGTTGCAAGCTATGAAGTTATGTCCCCATATGGGAATGCAATGGAAATATTGGATAGATATAATACAAAATCTGATGAGCATGCAAATGACATGTCCAGGAGAAATGCATTGTTTTCCATCAGGCAATGGCCCACTGTAGATGTCCATTCAATTCTCATAATCTTAATTTAGTTTTAAATTAAAAGAAGACTTTTTCCCAATTAACTGGGGCATCTTTCTTTCAGATTATAAGATTGGAATAGGCATTTATTGTGGGCCATTGCCTGATGGAAAACAATGTAATTCTCCTGGACATGTCATTGCATGTTCATCAGATTTTGTATAATATTGGCGATTTCAGTTTGAATAAAGTGGTATCATTTATATTTTAGAAATGCATCGTTAAGAGAAATACTTCTGGGTTAATGAGATGTCCCTAATCTAAGAAGCCAGTGACTGACAGAGATGGCAGCAGCTGTGGAGCAAATTGAGAGGTGAATAGAGCAGATTCTGTGGTTTCTGCCATATGGGAGAAAAGCCTTATTAAGGGAAAGTCAATAAATAGTTGTGCTGCTTAAATCAGTACAAGTAAGGAATAAGCCGAGTCTTGAGGGCATATTAATCAAAGAGTGAAAAGAGAGCTTGTTACAGGGAAATCTCTTTATTCACTTGTATAGGGAATTTTTCAAAGGGTATAAAATCTAGCAAAAGAATTGCTTGATTAGCACCCCTTAGTTCAAAATAAGGGTACTGATAGGGGAAAACATCTCTTAATCTATATATGGAAGCAAATCTTTCCCTATTTGACCTTCAAGCTATGCTTTGAGGTTTATTTAGAGGAGCAAATAAGCATTAACCCCATATATTACCCAAGTTAATCTTCAGACGGAGCCCCTGCCACTGCTACAGACCCCACACAATTTAAGAAACACAGTGTTAAGGGATTCATTGACATGATCATTGGAGTAATTCTCAATTTATCTGCTGCCTTGGTCATAAGCTATAAGCACTCTTGTATCTACTGTCTTATACATAAATACTTTCCCAAGTCAAAAGTGTTTCCAGAGCATCTCCTCTCTTGCTTAGAAGTATCCCCAAGCTACAGGTGTCAATGTATTATTCCCTCCATAGGCCATAAATACTCCTTAAAGGGATACTGTCATGGGAAAAACATTTTTTTCAAAATGAATCAGTTAATTGTGCTGCTCCAGCAGAATTCTACACTGAAATCCATTTCTCAAAAAACAAACAGATTTTTTTATATTCAGTTTTGAAATCTGACATGGGGCTAGACATATTGTCAATTTACCTGCTGCCCCAAGTCATGTGACTTGTACTCTGATAAACTTCAATCACTCTTTACTGCTGTACTGCAAGTTGGAGTGATATCACCCCCTCCCTTTCCCCCCCCCAGCAGCCAAACAAAAGAACAATGGGAAGGTAACCAGATAACAGTTGCCTGGTAGATCTAAGAACAACGCATTCAGTTACATTGAGAAGGAAAAACAGCAGCCTGCCAGAAAGCATTTCTCTCCTAAAGTGCAGGCACAAGTCACATGACCAGGGGCAGCTGGGAAATTGACAAAATATCTAGCCCCATGTCAGATTTCAAAATTGAATATAAAAAAATCTGTTCCTGGTCACTCCATATCAGCAATACACCTGGATTTACCAAGCCATAATAAGAAGGGTGGGAAGAACAAGACTCCAGACTACCATACTGCAAAAAAGTCTTTAATATCTTAAGAGACAAAAGCGAGCTGAGATCCTGCTGCAAAGGCATGATTGCTGGAGACCGAAACATCCAGTGAATAATGTCTGATGAAGGTCCTTGCTGAAGACCAGGAAGCCACCTCGCAAATTTGTGAAGTTGGAACCTCCGCTAATGCTGCCCAGGATGCAGCAATCGCCCTCGATGAATGAGCCTTCAAGCCCTCCGGAGCTAGCTTGCCTTGAGATTCATATGCTTTAGATATGCAAAGGCACATCCATCTGCTGATCGTTGTAGTTGAAGCTGCCTGTCCCTTGTGACAACCTGCCGGGATAATGAACAGTCTGTTGGAACTCCTAAAAGGTTTCGTTATCTCCAAATACCGAACCAGACATCGGACTGGATCAATCTTATGCATCCCTTCCAACTCTGCCTCTTCCGATCTGAATTTGGGGAGAATGACTTCTTTCTTTAAATGAAAGGATGAAACCACCTATGGTAGAAATGCTTTATCTGGTTTAAGGATAACTCTGTCATGTAAGACAAAGATATGATCTGGACTACAGGAAAGCACCTGTAATTCCCCCTCTCTGGAAGCTATAGCTACCAGAAAAAGGGTCTTGAGAGTCAGATTCCTTAGAGAGATCATCTCTAAAGGCTCAAAAGTTTCCGAGGCCAAGGCCTTAAGGACTAACGGAAGACTCCAAACTACCGAGGCAGGCTTCCCTGGTGGTCGAAGTTTGAGGGCAGCCGTAAAAAATCTTTTCACCAAAGGATCTTCTGCCCATGATCTGTTAGATAAAGCCGAAATAGCTGAAACATGAACCTTTAGTGTTCTATATTGCAAACCTTTATCCAGGCCTTCTTGCAAGAATTCCAGAATCTGACATAGTGATATCTCTCCTGCCTCTTCCTGAGACATACTCCCTTCCATGAATCTCTCCCAAATTCTATAATAAGTCGCAGAAGTTGAAGGTTTTCTAGATCTTAACAGCGTAGCAATAACACCTTCTGAAAACCCTAAGGACTCCAATCTCTTGCGCTCAGTCTCCAGGCCTGAAGAGCTAAGGCTCCTGGATTTGGATGCAAGATGGGTCCCTGACTTAACAAATCCTTCCTCCAGGGAAGGGGCCATGGAGGAGCCATTGCCAGCTTTAACAAGAGCGGGTACCATGGCCTGCATGGCCATCTTCGAGCTATAAAGATTACCTCTGCTCTCTCCTGAATAACTTTTTGGAGAGTCTGAAGAATGAGTGGGAACGGAGGAAAGACATACATTAGCTGAAAGTTCCACCTCTGAAGAAGAGCATCTGTTGCTTTCGCCTTGGGACAAAATCTCCTGAAAAAGAAAATCGGACACTGAGTGTTGCTGTTTGTTGCCATCAAATCCACTTCTGGGAGACCCCATCTCTCCACCAGTATCTGAAATACATCCCGATGTAACGCCCACTCCTGGACCGACAGTATATTCCGACTCTGGAAATCCACTTTTTGATTCTCCACTCCTGGGAGATAAGCCACTGTCAAAAGGGTTAGATTCTTCTCTCCCCATGTCACAATTGGTTCCACCTCCCATAGCAGAGATCGGCTCTTTGTTCCCCCCTGCCTTTTCACATAGGGTACTGCTGAGGTGTTGTCTATCAGCATCTTGACAGCTGAACCCTTTAGCCCCTGAGCAAAGGAAAACAGGGCATTCCTTGCAGCCCTGATCTCTAGTATATTTGAAGGAACGCCTTTCTACTGTGAAGACCACAGACCCTGGATCCATTCCTCTTCCAGATGTGCTTCCTGACCCAATGTGGATGCATCTGAGACTAGAATTTTCCATTGGGGTTGGGTTAAGGGGAGGCCTGTACAAAGATTCTCTATTGACAGCCACCATCTGAACTCTGCTAGACTAGCTGAAATGTCCTTCACGTCTGCCCCCTCATTCACAGCTTTGTTGATGGATTCAATCCAACAAGACATGGCCTTGGCTACTGATACTAAGGCAACTGCTGGCTTGCATGCTGCTCCCGCCACTATAAAGGCCTTTCGGAGATCCGATTCCACTCTTCTGTCCATCGGATCCTTTAAAGCCGAACAATCATCAATTGGCAAGGTTGTCTTCTTAGCCAAGTGAATTACTGCAGGGTCTACAGAAGGAGGAATGGACCAATCCTTCACCTCTCCTTCAACTCTTTAAACGGATACAGTTTAGCAAATCTGGTACCCGGTGAAACAAAACCTTCTTAGCAGCCTTCTGCCATTCTGCCTTAATTCATTCTGCCACCTCCCCAAACAAAGGAAAGGTCTGACGATTTTTTGATGGGGTAGGCAGAACCTTAGGAGTCCTAGCTGATTCAGCTTCTTCTGCTACTCCTAAGGTGATCTTCAAGGCTTTGATAAGGGGAGAGACTAAAGTGAAATCAAAAGATTCATGGGCCACTTCGGATTCATCCTCTGAATCTGTAAAGGTAACTGCACTGGTAGGTGTCAATCCCTCTTCCTCTGAGGAATCTTCATTATCTCTCCAAGTCTCCTGAATGGACCTCTGACCTTCCTCTAAGGTTTCTTGTTCCCCTCCAGTGGGATCAGAGACCTGCAAAATTCCTTCCAGCAGGTGTCACAAAACCTTTTGCCCACTGGGGGTGGCTTGAAGCATCCCACACATTCAGACATGGGTATCCCCCGGGTCTTGCGTTTTCTATGGGAGTCTTCAGGCAAGCTAAGACCAAGAAGAAGAGAGAGAGAGAGAGAATAAGACAAGACTAACAACCTATTACAACACCACTTAAGGAGGGACCTCCCTAGCTTGAAAGGCAGAGGCACTAGAGGCTGAATGGTCCATCACAAGTTCCAACTAAACACAGCTAAAAACAACACACACAAGGTTAAATTCGCTAGAACCAACCACAAAGACTGAAGTAAAAAGTCTCACCCCCACGTGAGGAGGCTTACCTGATGACCAGCAGCGAAAGAACTCAGCAGGGTCTGAGAGAGGGAGAGAGAAGGGAACCCATCTCCAGCGCCAGCCCCCAGCCCTATAAGGAGCTCAGGGAACTGACTCCTCCCCCCAAGATGGCTAATGCTCTCCCAGGAGTCCTAACCCCGCCGCCATATTGGAAGAGGCACGCTATTGCCAGCCACCAACTCGAGGTGAGGACTCTGAGCCAGGACCCCCATGCCCACCCTCTAACCAGGAAGGAGCCGAGGGACCCTGGAAGGAAGCAGCCCTCTATACCGGCCATCGCTCCCCCGCATCTACACTCACTACACTGCCGATCTGGGACAGCGCTGAGTCACCAGGCTTTTTTTGTTGTTATACACCTGGAATCGTTGACATCATCCACATCGCGCCTCTCTCCATGCAGCCGATCCAGCACCGACCTTGCACCAAAGCTGTGCAGGAGATGCGACTGGGGAGAGCAGAGAAGTAAGAGCCCTAAGGCGAAAGGGAAGGGAGGGGATGCTTAGACTCCCTGAAACGCCAGCTGCACCCTAGCCACAGCAAAACCACTGGGGAACAGTCTCCTGCTAGTTCTCCAAGAGAAAGAGCAATCATAAGGAACAACCCAGCTAAAGGGAAGACCCCTAAGTCAGCAAAACACTAGCACACTAAGACGCTACCCTAGGATCATTAGTGACAGGGGCAACTTTACCAGCCACCCACCTGGCAAGCCACTGGGGTTATTAGAAGGTGACTTTATAGTAGCCCTATTTGTCAACCCTTCTTCCACTTTTCCCTCTCCAGGCCTTCACTAGGAATAGAGGAAGGGACCCCTTCCTCTAGCCTTTCATTCCCCTGTAAAGGTTTACCACCAGAGAAGGAACTCAAACCAGCTCTCCTGCTATAGACAGAAACAGAAAAGAAAAAGACAAGGAGGTGAGTCTCAGGGTACCTTTATAAGTCTAGAGAGGGAGGGACTATCTGAGCTAGGGGCAGGAATGGGAGGGGCCTCCCGGGTGTATTGCTGATATGGAGTGACCAGGAAAGAGGGATTCATGATGGAAGACGATTTGTGTTTCTCAGGTGAGCTCTAAACAGTTGAGAGGTTTTAAGTGCCAACGATGAAGGTGATTAGATGGGTGATTTCCAAACACAAACTTGACAAGGTGTATTTGACAGAGTAAGTGAGGCAGCCAAACAAACAATGTGGACAGACCTGTTGTGCGGAGATTGAAAACAGGAAAAGTCTGGGCCCTGGAGAAACAGCAATTGCTAAAGGAGTTGTGATGACAACAGTTTTGTTTGCTATTGTTTCTTTTTCTTTTCTGCTGAACTAACTGACTTAACTGATTTTTTAGCACAGAAACTAGAAATAAGGGAGCACCACCCATCAGGCAGAGAAAACAGAGATGGTACGCAGGGTCCAATAAATATGAAAAGAGGAGAAGAAAAAGAGGTGACCCATCTAGTTGCACCTTCCCATCTATAAGGTCCAGAATCTCATATACTGTATGACAGTTACAACTTAACCTTTAATAAATAATTACTTGAAACCTGTATGTCCAGTGAAGATCGTATTAAAACTAAAAGGGAATAGGTCCCATACCTGTGTGTAGCTATATATATATATATATATATATATATATATATATATATATACTTTCTCACCTTGAGAAAGGCCTTGGAGGAGGCCGAAACGTTGGTCATATATATATTTTAAATAAATCTATTTTTTATTTTTTAAGTCCTGTGAGTGCGGCTCATCTTTTGTTCTCTATATATATATATATATATATATATATATATATATATAATGATGGTGGACTGAGGCCTCCAGCGTAACTTGTTTAAATCAGGTTACAACAAATGCTGATTAGTTGCTATGGGTGACAACTCCTGTAGTAAAATTGCACCTTTTATTAAATAACCCCCTTAGGCTTTAGGGCAGGGATGTCGAGAGTTCACAGAGGGATCTACTTTTAATGATGTTTTACAATCAAGATATTAAGTAGCACCAGCCTTCTGTTTTAGAGTTCTATAGAAAATGTAAATACATTCATTTTTGGTAAAAAAAAATATCAATATTTATATTTATACAAACAACATATATTTCTCGTAATTTTTTTTAAATACAGCGTTAATTAATAAGGGAGTCATCTAATGGAGTTGCTAGTAGGCAATTATCTGTTTAAGAGATCTACTGATTCACAGGTGAATGACCAGGCAAGTCCCTATCTGTCTTTTTGGCCACCCCAGCTTTAGTGCTAGGGAAAGGGTTAACAGATTTCTGGTCTGGTTGAAGGGGAAAAGACATCTTTTGCCCTAATAACTTTTTGATCTCTCATAGTAATGTCCTGCTGTGTTTTACAAAAGCCTTAAATTGGAGCCGAGAAGCTGCAGCGGCTTCTGAAGAAAGGAAATGTACAATGAACACGACTTCCCTGAGAACGCTGCTTTCCCCCCGACAGAGACTGCAAATAAAATATCTCTTAGGTTTTTGTCAGGCTATATACACGAAAATATATTTTCAAATGTTACAAACATATTAGAGATTTTTTTTTTTATACTAAAATATTTCACTTTTATACTAAAATACTCACTGAAACGCTTAATTTAAAAGCCAAGTGATAATTCCAGATTATTATTTTCACTAGAATTTGTTTATTTACGTAAGATTTCACTGTCCATACGAAGGAAGCATTATGCCCAATGCAATACATATAAATACTGAGAAAGTCATAATTTGCTTTGATTTTTAAAAATGCTTTAGAAAAAAACTGCAAAAGAGTCATATAAATTAACCCACTTATATAGATACGGTATCGCTCTCCTTTGAGATAATCATACCCATAATGCATTTGACACTAGGGGGCCCATTCACTAAGCTCGAGTGAAGGAATAGAGGAAAACAGAGAAAAAATAGTTTGAATTTCGAATGTTTTTCGACCATCGAATAGGCTACTTCGACCTTCGAACTAAAAATCGTTCGAATATTCGACCATTCGATAATCGAAGTACTGTCTCTTTAAAAAAAACTTCAACCCCCTAGTTTGCCACCTAAAACCGACCGAAGCCAATGTTAGCCTATGGGGAAGGTCCTCCTAGGCTTTACAAGGTTTTTCTGATCAAACGATCGAAGGAATAATCGTTCGATCGAATGATGAAATCCTTCGAATCGAACGATTTGAAGGATTTTAATCCATCGATCGAAGGGTTATCCTTCGATCTTTCGATCGAACGAATTGCGCTAAATCCTTCGACTTCGATATTTGAAGTCGAAGGATTTCAATTTGGCAGTTGAATATCGAGGGTTAAAAAAAATCTCGATATTCGACCCTAGCTAAATGTTCCCCTAAGGGGCAGATTTATCAAGGGTCGAATTTCGAATTTGGACTATTCCCTAGTCAAAGTACATAAAAAGAACTTGAAATTCGAATTTCGAGCTATTTTTTGTTAACTTCGACTAGGGAACATATTCGACCGAAAAAAAAAAACTTTGACTTAATTGCGGTTGGTCTTTTTGAATTCAATTTCAACATTTATTCTATTCAAAATTCAAACCATGATAAATATGCCCATTAGGGGGTTATTTTTTAAAGTCCAAATGCAAAAAAATTTAAAATATTTCGTTTTATTATAAAATCTGAATTTATATAGGAAAAAAAACCAAATTTTTTCGAGATTTATTAAACCACGAGGCTGCAAAACGGCCGAATCCGAAAAGCCCCCATCTCAGACCTGCCCAGGGAGACGTCCCTTTTCTATTTGGAAGTTTCTGTGTTCTTTGCTGGAATTAGCCCAAAAATTTAACTATTTTGGGCAAAAATACTGACTTTTCTGGAAAAAGAACTATAAAACTGAGCGATACGGTACGATACGAATTTTGACTCAATCTTATTGGATTTTTCCCAGATCCGATTAAATTGATTTTTTTTTAGATCAAAATCGTGGATTCTAGTTTGGTCTGACATTTTTTAATAAAATAATCAGAAAATGTTGAATTTAGATAAATTACCCCCTTAGAGCATAAAATATTTTTCTATAAAAGGGCTATGGAACCCTTACTGTTGTAGACAAAAAATAAATAGAAAACATAAATGTATTTAACTTCTGATTTTATTTCTTTATGAACATGGCTTACTAGTTACAGGGACTGAAGAGGAAAGGAAACCATATTCTACTTCTGCTTTAAATGACACCACTTTAAGGCATGTTTGAACTTTCTTAAATAAACCATCAGCGGCTTTGATATATTGTAATGGATGGAAGTCTGTGATCGCAGATGTATTTTCATATACTCGTTTGCTGGTTTAATTTCAACAAACAAATGGACATTCTTCATAGAGGAGACTTCAAAAAAAGACATGTCAGTGTTCAGAAAAACAAGTCCATCTTTGATCAAGGCAGAGGGTAAGTTTGGGTTGAGAATGAATATTGCTACGGGTAAGACCTTCTTTAATTTTATTGTTTGTGCACATTTATAAATGTTATTAATATTTCTGATTTACAAATAGGACTAGTTTGTTATCCAAGGTATCTATAGAAGCTTGTTGGCAATGGTTTCTTTGTAGGTATTAGGACAGGGGTAGGGATACCTTGAAGAGTAATCAGTTATGCAGTGCCCACCTGACACTGGAAAGGTATATTAATATCATTGTCTTGGTCACTTTGCTTAAACATCTAAGTGATACCATAACCTGAAGTTTTATTGTAGCAGCATACATTAGGGATTAATATTAACAGTTCTCATGTGCATTATGATCCAGTTTGCACTCAAGAGATTAATTAGGTTTTGCACAACTCCGCCTCCTATTCTCCTAATAAAGCGTTTTTGCTCTAAATATTTCAATTGCAACAGTGGCCAGATGGCTCTGCGGCTGCACAAGCCAAACGAAGGTTCATGCCTGCTTCCATGGCACATTTTCCCAAGGGAAAGCAATACTGCTAGCCCCAAATTCTATTGTTTGCCAACCACGGTCTTGGCGTGTCAATAAATGTCAAGGTCAAAACAGCAGAGCACCCCAAATATACAATGGGAGATTTGTAATGAATAGATAGATAGATAGATAGATAGATAGATAGATAGATAGATAGATAGATAGATAGATAGATGATAGATAGATAGATAGATAGATATCTTTAACATTTTAAATATACTTTTGTTTTTTAAATGAAGTCCTGTGAGTGCAGTTATTTTGTGTGTGTATATATATATATATATATATATATATATATGTATATGTATGGGATCCAAAATCCAGAAACCTGTTATCCAGATAGCTGTGAAATATGGAAAGACCATCTCCCAAAGACTCCATTTTATCCAAATAATCCAATAATTTCCTTTTTCTCCGTTATAATAAAACAGTACCTTGTAGTTGATCCAAACTAAGATATAATTAATCCTTATTGGAGGCAAAACCAGCCTATTTGGTTTTTTAAATGTTTACATGATGTTCTAGTAGACTTAAGGTATGAAGATCCAAATTATGGAAAGATCCATTATCCAGAAACCCCCAGGTTCAGAGTATTATAAATCCTTTTCTTTGAATATTTTGCCCACTTGTATCATTGGATACATGTGAAACATATATTAACTTTTTGGTTCATGGTCTGAAACCTTTCTCAAGATGCATTACCATAAGATATAGATATAGATATAGATATATATATATATATATATATATATATATATATATATATATATATATATATATATATATATATATATATATATATATATATATATATATACAGGTCCGGACTGAGAATTAAAATAGGCCCAGGCATTTCATTCGGATTCGGTTCGGTATGCGGCTGAATCTTTCGCAAAGGATTCTGGGGTTCGGGGCGAATTCAAAATAGTGGATTCTGTGCATCCCTAATATATATAAATATATATATATATATATATATATATCTATATTTATATATGAAACAAATTATGAGACACATGTGTCTTCATTTACCTATCTTCCCTTATTATATTCAGTGCTTGCATCTCATTTTAATAATCTGCAGCCATCTGTCCCCTTTCCCTATAGCTTATCCCTGCCTTTCATTACGATCTCATCTTCCGTCTCCCCTGCGCACACAATGCACTATAATGGGAGTGGGGGGAATATTTGAAGATTACTCTGTTGCATT